>OX421506.1:26921440-28121440 GCA_949126835.1 Anisus vortex
ACGAGAAGAGGTGTTTTAAGGTGGTGGTGGATGCCGAATCCGTCGTAAGGCTTAGAAGTGGTGCTTTAGGCTTCTAGAGCTTTAACCTTTTTTTTGTACTCATTACGACCAGCCCTCGCTTATGGGCTCCAATAATGTGGGAAGTTCGTTTTCTCGTCCTGCTGCACTGGCCATTTTCATTTATATAATATAAGTGTGTGTGTGTGTGTGTGTGGAAAAGGAGGAGGGGGCGGGGGGGGGGGGGGGCAAACCAACCCATAGCCAACCATTAAACAAATATCTAGGGAAAGGGCGAGGGTCATTTGGGGTCACCCGGTCTCATATTTATTTCTTCCCTGTGACAGTTTTTGGTGCAAAACCCGGACGACCACCTGGCAGCCCCATTTCCTATAGTCCAAATGTGACATAATATTAAAGATTTTCACAGCCACTTCTATCTGCGACCTGATAGCTTTTGCTTTTGTGGACCGGTGCCGGTACTGCTGGTGGTAGCGACCCGAGCTTGTTGGAGAAAAAACGCTGCTCTATAGCGATGTATACGTAACGTTTGTGATTTGAAAAAAAAAAAACATCCGTTAAAATATATCTCTTATCCTGCATGGCCTTTGTTGTTTATCAGTTATTAACTTGAGCATTTTTAAGCAAACACACACACAGACACTACTCGTAATCTTTTGGCGAAGAAATGTAGCTGCGATGACATCATCGGCTAGTCACGTGACCAAAAACAACACATTATTCTGTAGAGCAAGGAGTCTCTTTGATAGGCCTACCGGAAGGGTCTGGAATTTATGTCCGAAAAAAATATATATATAAATATACGAATATTTATTTAATATATGCACACTGCCGATATGTTGTTTGTCCACACAAACGCCGGGAATTAAAGACATTGGGGCGGTCCGGATGTTGCCCGCGGGTCGTAGTTTGAAGACCATATCTTTTTTTTTTTTCAGCGGAGAGTTGCCACATTATTATCTCTGATAGGTTTTCGGGTAGGTCTATTTAATATGTTTTGTTGTCGTGTTTTACTTGTATATATGATATAAAGTAAGGATAATAAAAGTACGCCAGACTAAAAGCAAAAATCTTGGATGAATTGTGGATGCGGTTTTCTATTGGTTCAGGGTGTTGCCCTCTGCAATGTTTAACTCACTCTAACTTTATCTCAGTCTCTCTATCTTTCTCCCCATCTCTCTTTCTCTTTTTCTACATCTTTATCTTCATCAGTCTCTTTCTTTCTCTGACTCCATATCTTTCTCCTTTCTCTATGTCTTGGTCTCCATCTTTCTCTCTCTATTTCTCTCTTCTTCTTCTTCTTTCTCTTCTCACTCTTTCTCTTCTCACTCTTTCTCTCCCTCTATCTTTCTCTCCTCCTTTCTTTTCCCCTTTCTCTCTTCTCTCTCTGTCTTTTTCTCTGTGAGTAGTCCTCTCATAATCACCCTTTTCTTTTTCCAGCCTTTCTCCCGACTCTTGTGTAAGTTCTGTGGGTGTGTGTAAAGGGGGGGGGGGTGGGGGTAGCAGTTTTCTAGTTCAAAGATTCATCTTGTGGCTACTGCCTAGGTAGGGCGCCCATTTCACCCTCCTCCCTACACCCCGGGGGCCACTGTACACAGCGACCTCATCATTATCGATCAAGACCAATGTGTCATGGTGCGACCTTGTCCCGATCGTGTTTCACTTTTAAAAAAAACGACCCTCCCCCTCCCCTTCCCATCATTTGATCAACTGTATACAACGACCCCCCCCTCCGCACACACATATATATATATACACATCTCCTTGATCACCAGCAATTTATCAAGCGGGCGCCGTCCTCCCCCAATCACTGCACGTATATGAAGCGCCCCCTAATTCTCGGCCCCACTGTATACAATACAGTGACCCATCCCTAACTACCGGCCAGACAGCTTGGCTAGACAAACAATATCCAGACCCCCTCTAAATAGAACTAAATACATATTATATTATTCAGTTGTTTTGTTTTTTTCAATTCCTACGACGTTTATATTTTAATACAAACGCAAAACACACGCAACAAACAAACGCACGTAGAACCATAGCTTAGATTTCAATAACACGACTATCCCAACGGGCACACCACGTCGTATCGACGGGGAAAACACGTAAATTCTACGTGTCATTCGTGGTTTCCACATTTTAATTTTTATTTTTATATTTTTTTCCTCGTCGATACGACGTGGTGCGCCCACTGGGACAGAGAAACACACACAGAGAATGCATTCAGCACAGGCGAACGATAGTTTAATTTGAACAGCGTTAAACTATAGCCATTAGTTTTCAATTACCTCCCCCCCCCCCCCCTTGCAGTTCTTTGGGGTTTCTTTCTATTTATTTCTGCTCATATTATTCTAGTATAGCATTAATTTATGCGTGGGGGCCTATCCCAGTGTAGCCTAATGTTGGAGCATTAATTTATGCATGGGGGCCTATCCCAGTGTAGCCTAATGTTGGAGCATTAATTTATGCGTGGGGGCCTATCCCAGTGTAGCCTAATGTTGTCCCGGTATAATTACTGTGTAACAAGCATGCGGAGGTGCAATAACATTTGTTAGTTACATGTTATAGTGAGTGTTGGGATTGGCAGAGAGAATTGCACTTTTTTCTTCTCTATTGGTATTTTGGTATCTCTCTCTCTCTCTCTCTCTCTCTCTCTCTCTCTCTCACTCTCTCTCTCTCTCTCTCTCACTCTCTCTCTCTCACTCTCTCTCTCTCTCTCTCTCTCTCTCATTGTTTTAATTGAGGCATTCTCAGTTTCATTATATTTGTCTCTACTTTTCTCTCTTAGCCTCATTTTCTGTCTTCTTCTTCTTCTTCGTTCTCAAAAGTTATGATTGGGAGGATTCAGACAACAAGTCCGATAGTTGTAATGAACTGCGCCGTGGCTGTCAGTTGCTCTAGTCCACCGAACAGTTTGTCATTGAAGGTAGCCCCCAGGGGCCAAAAGGCTGACCGGGTAGAAAGATACAGAGGGCAGGTCTGAAGGACATGCTCCGCATTTTCGGGAGCTGTTTCGCAGGGGCACATTTCGCTTGCTCCGATAAATGATGATGGATTTTCTGTCATTCCTTTGCAGATAAAGTATGTTCTTCCTACGTTTATGTATGTATGTATGTATCTATGTATCTATCTATCTATCTATCTATCTATCTATCTATCTATCTATCTATCTATCTATCTGTCAGTCTGTCTGTAACTATATATATCTATGTATCCACTATCAATGTATTCACTATCTATTTGTCTAACTATCTATCTATTTACCTATCTATCTATATATCTTTCCCTCTATATCTATCTACTTATCTATGTCGACTAGCTCTCTGTGTCTCTTTCCCTCATTCCTTACTTTCGTCATTCCATCACATTCTTCTAGCATTTACTTTCTATCCTTCCATTCTCTTCTTTCTCTCTTCCGAACCTTTTAACCAATTCTATCACTGTCATTCTTTCCAGTTTTTCTTTTTTTCTCTCTCTCTCTTCCTCTTGTCGTCAACTCCCACAGTCTGTGTCTTCCTAGCTCTTCCTCCCCCTCCCCCATCTCTCACTCATTTTCTTCCTCCTAACTTCATCTTTCTCTCTTTCAATTTTTCACAAACACTCTCTCTCTCTCATTCACCGTCTTTTCTATCTCTCTTTCTATTAGCACACATGACACACATTCCTCCCCAGCCCTCCCTCCGTCCCTTCCCCCGTCCTCTGAATACCGATGCGGCCCTGGTCCCTGATTTCTCAGGTCTGGACATATTTGCACGAGTGTTAGTGTTCCGCTTAGCGGTCGCTCGTCACTGCCATTAAGGGGAAAAAAAGACGTAACCCGAAGGAATGAGCGAGGGCATGTTGTTTATATACGAAAGAAAGTCCATAGAGGGGGGGGGGGGGACGGGAGCGTCCTTGTATGAAGAGAAGAATAGGAGGAATGAAAAAAACAACATGTCGTGTAGTAAGAGGAAAGGTCTTAGCTGTACTCAGTTAATTCAAAGCCATTTTTCTTGCTGGTCAGTTTCAGATTTGTAGACCCCACGTGACAAGAAGGGACTTGATCTGCCTTTAAACAAAAATTGTTTTGTGGTAAAATGCAGCACCTTTTTCACCTTAAGATGGCTAGTAGGCTAAGTATCGAACATTTTAATTAGGTCATGCATTGAAGAAGGAACACTTATTTATGAGGACCTTCATTTAAAGCCTCACCTGCTTAATCAGTACAATAAACGAAACTATAAAAGAAACACATAAAAAAAAAATGGCGACCACGTTAGCTTCTAATTCCCAGTAACCCGACATTTATTTGCGTTGTCCGGATTTGAGGACGGCTGTCCCTCCCCCATTCCGTTTAAAAGGTCTTTAGACTAAGTGTCACTAAGACCTTTTTGTGGAGGCCTATATTCCTTTCGAGAGGCCTAACGACATATTTATATGAAACGTGTACATTTTGTATGTGGCACGCAGCGGTATAGCAAAACCGCGCTCGGCTAGCGTACCTGTAGGTCCCGAAGCTCGGATCCTGTGATAAAAAACAAAGGCTAGGATTTGTATACGAGTCTGGATGTGTCAATGAGTCTACCTACCCAGCTCTGACATCAGTTCTGGCAAAAGTCAACACTGCTGGTCAATGTGGTGACCACACAATCTCATAGTATGTGGCTAAGGAAACTTTTATGTGAACGCTGCGTCACAGACCCTATAGATCAAATTGGCCTGACCGGGATACATTACTTTTATAATACTTGTGTAAATTAGATTCTTCGTTTCCTGCATTCCGTTTCTCCCTGCCAAACTCCCCCATTTAAACTCCATTCCTCCCCCCCCTATTCCTACAAGGTCTCGTCTTACTACCCTCTTAGCGCCCTCTTTTTTTCCCCTCGATATTAAAAAGGGCAAACTTTTAATTTCAATAAGCTCTTTTCAATTTCTGCTTCCTTGCACTCGCGCACTATTCATCCTCGCCACCCCCCTCATCCTCACAAGCATATTGACTCGTGTCATACATTCGACTACTTGTGTGTGTGTGTTTATGTGTGTACGTCTTGGCCTGCTAACCAACCAAACAACTATAACATTTTAAAAAATCCTCCTTACCGACTTTGATATATGTGTGTGTGTGTTTTAATATTAAAATATTTGTCTAGCGAGTCTAGCCCGTGACGCACGCTTCACTGAAGTGCATCGGATGGGAGCTGGGAGCCCGAAGCAAGCCGTCTTTTAAGGGTCGTACACATATAACGTCAAGATTATACATTATGTTTTTCGCTCGGGTGCACGGGCCTTTAATAACGGCATGCGAATTAACGCAAGGTCGGTCAAGGTGTAATGAATGTTCAGGTAACTAAAACGTCCTTAACATGTTTTTATATTGTAATAATTGCATTTATTGCATTTCCATAAAAAAATGCAAGAGCGTTTTGTGACGTAGGTCTTAATTCTCAAATTCTCTCCACACACAATTATCTTGTCCTCATTACTGTCAACATAATCTTCTACTTCATTCGGGCTCTTCACGGTGAGACCATCACAGAGTGAAACACAGAGACACCGATTAGATATTACGAAATAGGCTTTAGATGTTGGCATTATTATACAAATTATCTAATTAGCTTTAAATATAATAATAATAATAATATAGAAAGAACCAAGATACGGGTAGTAAAGGTACAAGGCATAAAGACTGGAGATTAGACTTTAGACTTTGACATAAACGTGGACAAAATATCTTAACCTTCTTCTTGTCGGGGTATCTTTTTGTGTCTTTGTGCTCGCTTCGTCATCATTTAATGTGCAACGACCCAGATTCTCACATCCGACTTGTTGCTTTCGAAGCGAAAGTTTTAAGTGAAATTCAGACAGCTAGTATTGTTTATTTTATATACGTAACATACCTATTGTCAGTGATAAGTTGTAAAATGAGCTAAGATGTATGAAGTGTTGTTTGTTTGTGTTTTGTTTACTAGGGTAGGGTTGTTGGGGGTGGGGGGGGGGGTAGCGGCCCTTGACACATCTCTAAAAGGACAAATTGGCACATGCTTTTACCCGAGTTCGAGACCTCTGTTTTGAACCAAATCTGCCTCCCATGTCTACTGTATGTCTAATGAATTAACACCTTTATCGGGTCCTGGCACTCCATTGGTATGTCGTTGATGGGTTAAAGGAAAGAATGAAAGAGTAGATGGGATTGGCGGGGGGGGGGGGGGGGGGGGAGGGGTGACTGTTAGAAGATTTATGTAGAACTTACCAGTGTGTGCAGCACAAATACCAAAAAACAAAACATATACTCATATTTTGAAGAAAAAAAAGCATGTGGCGTCATTTGTGGACGAAGCATTAATATACGTTGTATTCCTATTATGTGTGTTCCAGGTCTCATGTTTGATCATGCGTGTCATTTACTACGCGGGCATTATGAGGGGAAAAAAAAAACTACTGAGGCTGCATTTTTTTTATACATTAAGGAGAAAAATTATGGGATATATTTTATGTTATCAGGGTGGATTGTGCAACTTTTTTCATCAGGCTGCTTCCTGTTGTCCATTTTGTTTTTTTTGGTGGCGCTTAGTATAGATAGTATGCGAAGAGTCGGTAAACTTTTGATAGACCAATTAATTGTGACCCAAGCAAGGATTTCTAATTTATTCGGCGCACAAAATCCTAAAAGTCACCATGCTACACCAATCAATTTCTTGTAGAAAAGACATGAATGCCCCCCCCCCCTTTTTTTTTTAAAGGTTCTTTGGCGCGCCATTGAAAATTTCTTTGCGTGCCAAGTCTGGATCGCGTGCTTAGGTTGCCAACCCCTTTAGCATATCATTCCCATAGAAGTTAAAGTTATAAAAAAAACAACTGTTTATCGCTGCTTCACCGGAAATACATACCTTCCTGGTCTGAAAGGCATACTGGTACTTTTACTGTTTAAATTGCTTCTCTGCATACGACTCTCTAGGGCCGTAGACCGGTAGGCTAAATGTCTCCATTTTTTCCTACACAGGCAAGATGCCCCCATGGCTTCCCTCACTGGCTAAATGTGTCTCAAAGACACATATTATTATTATAGCTAAATCTAGTAGGCTACACAACTCTCTCACTACGTTTTCTCCTTTCTCCATTAGGCTGGCTCTAAAAGTCCGTTCACTAACCATGGCCATATGCGAGACTCCCCCCCCCCCCCCCCCCCACCGCCAGCCTACATGTTTGTCTGCCCAAAGTATCCTGGAGTTTTTTTTTTCAAGCTTTGTCATTTCTTTTACAAAACTTTCTACATCGAATTTTCCCTTTGTATGTATTATAATAAGCCGTTAAACCGGCCCCAGTGTGTCCTATAAACTTATAAGTTTAAAGACGTTCCTTCTAGATAGAAGATTATTACGCCAACTAAGCCCAAAACTCCTGCAGGGCGACAGGGATCGGTCGGTGTCACGGATAGAACCCGCGACGTGTCAGTTGGTTTTCGGTTGACAGTCCGGTGAACTAACCGCTGGACCAGCCTCAATGTGTCCTATATACAAGCCCCGTTGTGTCCAATAAACCAGTCCTCCCACAGTGTGATCTATATTACCATGTAACACTATTTAAAACCTATTTCCGGCCTGTTACTATTTAGATCCTTGTTTATTAAAAAATAAAAAAGATCGAACCTTTTAAAAAAGGTGGCCATTTATTTCCCTTCTTTTGTTACATATTACGTCTGCATAATGCATTACTTTTTAAGTGACATTTCAAGGGGGGGGGGGATTATAATCCTCCGAGGTTGACGACTTCTCTTCCTCCCCAATCTCTCTCTCTCTCTCTCTCTCTCTCTCTCTCTTTCTCTCTCTCTCCGTGTCTAAATGACGTATGCCTACTGTTTACATCAACATCAAATGCCCTGCATTTAGCTGTAGCTCATGATTTTTCGTGCCCCTAAATATATTAGCATTTCCAGATTGGAAGAATAATATAATAAAAAGCACAGAAACGACAATCCGTGACTTCCTCCCCCACTTTCAGCAAACCTCAGTGAACTAGGAGATCCCTCGTGGCGCCACCTTGTTCTTCGCACCTCGGGCGTGGTTTAGGTAAAATGAAACAAGTGACAAAAAAGAAAAAGAAAGTGAAAAAAAAACAACAACAAGTATATCAAATATCTAATAACAAACCATTAAGGTTTCGGGTATCAAGCAGGAAGTCGTGTGTTAGGAGGAGAGAGCGAGTGAAGAGTGTGTGTTGGGGGGTGGGGTAGGGGAGGAAGTGATCCAAGGCGTTGAGACAGTTGAGGGCTAAAAAAGGCTTCTATTGCCTAGGAAAGGTTGTTGGTGGGGTGGGGGGGGGGGCAATGACGCATTCAATAGAAAAGGCAATGTTCCCTAATATCAATACTAAAAATTCAGGACCAATTTTAAATTCACTCGCCTTGTTCAATGTCAATTGTTTTTTCTATGTTGTTGTTTTATTTTCTTCTGGGCGAAAAGCCGTTGATTACCAAACCTCCCCCCACACCACGAGACCAAAACAATGAAAGAATAAAAAAAGGGGGGAGGGGGTAGATACCATAAGAAACATCACTGAAACAGCCAAAACAGGCAAAAACAAAACAAGAAAAAAAAAACTGAATATATATATATTTAGAAACGAAAGACACAAAAGATTGACATGATAAAATATACTTTAAAATAATACCAAGTTGATAATCAATCGAGGGGAGGGCGAGTGCGAGTTTTGCAGCTAAGCAAACACAACTCTTTCTCAGACCTTTTTAGAAATGCACATAATATAATTTTGTTCACACCAAAACTGTGCCTTCCATTGAACTAGATCTATATGAATGCTTTTAAACAAATCTTTTTAAATACAGTCGGTTTTGAACTATGAACTATATACACAGATATACACAAATATATAAACACAAAAACAGACCCTCGCATAGACGCACCACCTTATATTATACAAACACATGAATTAATAGTCTTGACATCAGCGTTATATAATTCCAATAATCGTTATTTCTCCACACACACCCCTCCGAAATCCCCGAACTAGCCGTGTTGTGAAACGGTCCGCTACACTAGTGAAAGACCTCGGCGTGTATTCTGTAGATGAAAGGACGAAGGCGCAGTGACATCATAAAAGTTTTTTTTCTATTATTGGCAACTTACCTGTTGTGATTGCTCATGATTGGTTTCGATTGATTGTATCGGTCTAGATATCGATATATTTACATTCAGTAGATCATTCATGGTTGCAAGAACATAAAGTGCACGGTGGACGCAGCGCGTTCGGCTGGCGTACCGAAGGTTCTGAGTTCGACTCCAGGTGAAGGCTAGCTTGTGTTCCCGGGACTGGAGGGTGTCCCTGAGTCTACCCTGCCTCTGATGGGTACGTGACACTTAGTTGGGGTAAAATAAAGGCGGCTGGACATTGTGCTGGCCACACAATCCCCTAGTATGCAGTGGTCACAGAAACTGGTGAACGCCGCTTCACCGGCCTCGTGATAATATTTGTCCGAAGGGTACTTAACATTTAGTAGACCATTCATGTTTATAAAAAAATATTGAAGGCTTTATGTATTTTTCTAAAGGTCTATCTGTAATGTTTCTAGATGCGTATTAGACTGCTGGCCTGATTGTCTGCTTTCTCTAAGTTTGTCTGCGCGTCCATCCTCTGTGAGTCCATCCTCTGTGAGTCAGCCTGTGTGTCGGTCCTCAAGCCCTGCTTGCATCGATCATTTGTGAGACCGCCGTGAGCTTGCGTCCATCATTTGTGAGTTATTCTGCGTCTATAGCTTGTGAGTCAGCTTGCGCCTACCCCCCCCCCCCAATGAGTGAGCCTGTGTCTATTCTTCTCCCTTAAGTCAGCGTGCACATGTCGTCGTCTGCGTACACAATCACCCTATTGACGTGTTCGGTCAACAGTCCATCCACCCACCGTCCATCTGTCTATCTGTCATTTGGTCTCTCGCTATCTGCCATTTCTATTGCGTCTGACGCAACTATTATAGTTTCGACACTATCCGCCTCATACGAGTAGATAGTGTGGCCATAACGATGATAAACCGGAAATAAACTTGTAAATCTATCTACATCTATCTATTCTATCTATTTATAATGTCGGACAGGATATCGCATTTTATTATAGAGTTTAGCATCTTGGACCATCCAGTCGGGAGTGGGTGGTCAATAGATGGCACTCGAACTTAAATTATGGCCTCCTCTTGATCTATGCGACTAAAAGGGAGCACTTAGCTCGTGATGATTGGAAGCTTTACAGAATTACGACTCGCGTTTAGCACCTGTTGAAGAAACAACCGGAAGAACCGAAAAGAACCGCCATAACTTATTCGGGAATTACCGATCGTAAATTAGCTCTCACCTGTCTTTGTTTCTCGTTGAAAGAAGGTGTTATAGTGAGAAAACTTATACGAACTGTTGCGATATTTTGTTTGTTTTATTGTTTATATCTATCTATTTAACTATTTATCTTTATACGTATGCATCTATTTAACTAACTATCTGTCTGTCTCACAATCTATCAATCTCTCATCTATCTATCTATCTATCTATCTATCTATCTATCTATCTATTTATCTATCTATCTATCTATCTATCTATCTATCTATCTATCTATCTATCTATCTATCTATCTATCTATCTATCTATGTATGTATGTATCTATCTATTCTCTACCTACACAGTAGATCTGTCTCTCCGTCTCACTATCTATCTATCTATCTATCTATCTATGTATGTATGTATCTATCTATCTATCTATTCTCTACCTACACAGTAGATCTGTTTCTCCGTCTCACTATCTATCAATTTATCTATCTATCTATGTATGTATGTATCTATCTATCTATCTATTCTCTACCTACACAGTAGATCTGTCTCTCCGTCTCACTATCTATCAATCTATCTATCTATCTATGTATGTATGTATCTATCTATCTATCTATTCTCTACCTACACAGTAGATCTGTCTCTCCGTCTCACTATCTATCAATCTATCTATCTATTTATGTATGTATGTATGTATCTATCTATCTATTCTCTACCTACACAGTAGATCTGTTTCTCCGTCTCACTATCTATCAATTTATCTATCTATCTATGTATGTATGTATCTATCTATCTATCTATTCTCTACCTACACAGTAGATCTGTCTCTCCGTCTCACTATCTATCAATCTATCTATCTATCTATGTATGTATGTATCTATCTATCTATTCTCTACCTACACAGTAGATCTGTCTCTCCGTCTCACTATCTATCTATCTATCTATCTATCTATCTATCTATCTATCTATCTGTCTGTCCGGCTTTCTAGGCTATATATCTCTATATTCATACGTTCCTAACTTTATATCTATTTATCTGTCCCACCCTTCTGCCCTTCTGTCCGCCTGTCAGTCTGTCCGCCTGTCAGTCTGTCCGCCTGTCAGTCTGTCCGCCTGTCAGTCTGTCCGCCTGTCAGTCTGTCCGCCTGTCAGTCTGTCCGCCTGTCAGTCTGTCCGCCTGTCAGTCTGTCCGCCTGTCAGTCTGTCCGCCTGTCAGTCTGTCCGCCTGTCAGTCTGTCCGCCTGTCAGTCTGTCCGCCTGTCAGTCTGTCCGCCTGTCAGTCTGTCCGCCTGTCAGTCTGTCCGCCTGTCAGTCTGTCCGCCTGTCAGTCTGTCCGCCTGTCTGCTTAAATAAATAACGTTAGAAATTTAGAAAGACAGACAGTCAATCAAAATAGTTTGTCTCTGAAAGCCGCCAAGTGATAATTGGCACCTTCTGTTGTTTTATTTCCTGATATGTTCACATGGTCGCATTTTATTCTTTGGAATAAGGTTGTATTTATTATTTTTTTTTTGCGCAAAAAAATAAGATCATCCAAACAAAGTATTCAATAAATACCATTCTAGTGGATAAAATGGATATACTTTAGTGATTCAATGTGGATCATACACCTGGATTAACACGGATTAGCATCCAGTTGTTGCCTTCTTTGGTTTTTCCACCTGCAATTTTATTCCAGGCTCCGGTGACCAAACAGCGAAAATGAAAAAATCAGGTAAGGTAGACATACTTTTCTTTCTTATTGTAAGATGTTAACATAATAACATAATAAAAATTGTAGCAATATCTTATTGTAAGATAATATAATAACATAATAAAATTTTTAGCAATATCTTATTGTAAGATGTTAACATAATAACATAATAAAAATTGTAGCAATATCTTATTGTAAGATAATATAATAACATAGGCCTAATAAAAATTGTAGCAATATCTTATTGTAAGATAATATAATAACATAATAAAAATTGTAGCAATATCTTAGTGTAAGATAATATAATAACATAATAAAAATTGTAGCAATATCTTATTGTAAGATAATATAATAACATAATAAAAATTGTAGCAATATCTTATTGTAAGATAATATAATAACATAATAAAAATTGTAGCAAAATCTTATTGTAAGATAATATAATAACATAATAAAAATTGTAGCAATAACTTATTGTAAGATAATATAATAACATAATAAAAATTGTAGCAATATCTTATTGTAAGATAATATAATAACATAATAAAAATTGTAGCAATATCTTATTGTAAGATAATATAATAACATAATAACATAATAAAAATTGTAGCAATATCTTATTGTAAGATAATATAATAACATAATAAAAATTGTAGCAATATCTTATTGTAAGATAATATAATAACATAATAAAAATTGTAGCAATATCTTATTGTAAGATAATATAATAACATAATAAAAATTGTAGCAATATCTTATTGTAAGATAATATAATAACATAATAAAAATTGTAGCAATATCTTATTGTAAGATAATATAATAACATAATAAAAATTGTAGCAATATCTTATTGTAAGATAATATAATAACATAATAAAAATTGTAGCAATATCTTATTGTAAGATAATATAATAACATAATAAAAATTGTAGCAATATCTTATTGTAAGATAATATAATAACATAATAAAAATTGTAGCAATATCTTATTGTAAGATAATATAATAACATAATAAAAATTGTAGCAATATCTTATTGTAAGATAATATAATAACATAATAAAAATTGTAGCAATATCTTATTGTAAGATAATATAATAACATAATAAAAATTGTAGCAATATCTTATTGTAAGATAATATAATAACATAATAAAAATTGTAGCAATATCTTATTGTAAGATAATATAATAACATAATAAAAATTGTAGCAATATCTTATTGTAAGATAATATAATAACATAATAAAAATTGTAGCAATATCTTATTGTAAGATAATATAATAACATAATAAAAATTGTAGCAATAACTTATTGTAAGATAATATAATAACATAATAAAAATTGTAGCAATATCTTATTGTAAGATAATATAATAACATAATAAAAATTGTAGCAATATCTTATTGTAAGATAATATAATAACATAATAAAAATTGTAGCAATATCTTATTGTAAGATAATATAATAACATAATAAAAATTGTAGCAATATCTTATTGTAAGATAATATAATAACATAATAAAAATTGTAGCAATATCTTATTGTAAGATAATATAATAACATAATAAAAATTGTAGCAATATCTTATTGTAAGATAATATAATAACATAATAAAAATTGTAGCAATATCTTATTGTAAGATAATATAATAACATAATAAAAATTGTAGCAATATCTTATTGTAAGATAATATAATAACATAATAAAAATTGTAGCAATATCTTATTGTAAGATAATATAATAACATAATAAAAATTGTAGCAATAACTTTGTCTTTCTTGAATGCCCTTTTTTTTTAAAGCCTAATGACTAATGATTGTGGAGGTAGGTTGTTAATAATTCCCACAAGAATCAATCTCGTCTGCGGGAAGGCGGGAAAGACTGTCTTAATAGTTATCGTTACTAACTTCTTTTTTTTTTTTACCAGTCCAAGACAATCATTTTTTTTTTAATATTTAAAATAAATTACCATATTTGATATTATTAAGGCGGGGGTGGGAGGAAGTAAAGGTGCATGGACACTGTCCTAACCACACAATCCCATTGTATGCCGTGTGGATGCAGATTTACTTCCCTTTGGACCAACATAGATTGAAAGGGTTCTATCCTTGTTTTACCCCATTATGACTATAACCGCAGACGCCTATGTTATAGAATTATAACATCTTTGTTATCAATACGTTTTTTTTTCATGTTCTAAATAAAGTTCTAAGTAAAATTTAAACAAAAAAAAATTATGAAATAAAAAACGGACTTGGTACAAAATTGTCATTACTGCACTAATATATTTTAAAACAAAATGTTTCAATTCACACCTGTGATATCACTGGCATTTGTTTCAATTCACACCTGTGATATCACTGGCATTTGTTTCTCCTGGTGCTGATTTCTTATCACCACCTGTGATAGATAATCATAATAATACGTATAATAACAATTATATTTCTATAGTGCTGCCAAACAGCACACAAGGTAAGCTCAGAGCACATATGACATAAGCAACAAAAACATGCATAGATCCATTTTTTATAGATAGATAATGAGAGAGAGAGAGAGAGAAAAAAGGAGAGAGAGGGAGGGAGAGAGTGAGAGGGAGAGAGGGAGAGAAAAGGAAAGAGAGGGAGGGAGAGAAAGAGATGTACAATGGTGGAGAATAAGATTGCCAGATATTGTCGTATATGTGTTTTTTTGGCCAAACTGGATTGTCAAAGATGTGTGTAATTTGAAAAAGATACGTAGATCTTTATGATTTATTAAACTTGTATGGGAACGACAGACAGGGCAGGTGTGCTATCATGGGGTGGATGATAGACGGAGCAGAAAAATAAAAACGTAGACAAATAGAGGCAGATTTACCGGAAAGTTCAAAATATAGATAAGTTATTTAAGAAAGAGAGAGAGAGAAAGATATTGAGAGAAAAAGAGAGAGATAAAGATTGAGAGAAAACGAGTGAAGGGGAGAGAGATTAAGGGAGAAAGAGGGAGAGAGAAAAAGAGAGGAAAGGAGGTTGTAGGGAGGAAGAGGGATGTAATTGGAAACGATGCTTCACCAACTCTGTGATCAGTTTGGTTACGATGGTGTCGTCAGCAGCGTTCATTATACGTGATAACGTAATACAGTTCCTTTTAAGGGCCGTCCATTAAGGATGTCAGGCGATGTAGGCGGATTCACCCCCTCCCGCTTCCTCGTCTTTTCCCCATTACAAAAAAGTCAAACCGCGCTTCCAATATGACGTCACAAAGGCTCTGCACCCTCCTTCCAAATTCACACACAAACACATACACACACTGTATTTCTGAATTCCAAAACGTGCATGTTTCATTTCACATTCATATTGTCATTGTCGTAAAAGTATTACTATGTACAATATATAATTAATATAATTAATGTAGTGAAACTCGTTAAGAAAATGGAAATTTAATTTAAATATGCACAATTTCTTGTTTTGTTTTTTTTACTGTGATGTCACACGCCATTCCAACTTTGTCATGCATCGTCACAAAATGTTTGATCTCGCTCACCCCTCCCCACCCCACGCGACGTCATTTATGGACGGCCCCTTATTCTTCGGATTGATTGTTGCAGATACGGAGATTCGACGACTCCGAGATCCTGTACGGTGGAGATGGGTGGTATTAAATCCTTTATTGCTAATCCAAGTGGCTCGAGTCAAATGAAGCATTCACCTCATCCCGAAGCCAAAACACACAAAAATATTCTTCAAACTGTGCTCACTTGTGTACAACTTATTGTAAGCTGCTAGCGTATTATAGAGACTCATCATGACTTCCCCTGGGCAAGTTGCCCATTCCCTTTCACCGAGTCCCATCCAACCATTTAAAAAAAAAAAGAATTTGATAGAGAAATGAAAAAGAGGAAGTGGCAACAATGTCTGGCCCAATTACCATGTCCGCGGACGCACCGCCCCTTTAACTACTACTTCCGGGTCAATTGCAGTCTGAGCGGCTGTAACTCCTTAAAACGAGGCTATAACTCGTGAGGAGGGTACGGGGAGGATCACGTGAACATCTCTCTCATTAATTACACAAGCCTCCCCCCCCCCCCGCTTTCCCATTTTCACGCGATGGTTATAAGTCAAACGGTCAAGTGGCGGTCAATGGTTTCTACTTGGACAATATCCAGACTTCCGGACATCAATTTTGGGAATGGTGTGGTGGGGGGGGGGGTTAGAGATTGGCAAGAGTTTTAGCAAAAGGCTAAATGTGTCCGCGACACGCACGTGCGACCTTGATAATGAATGCCCCGTGATCCATTGCCCTGGCGCCTTTAGAAAATAACACGAAACGATACTATTGAGATATGTTATAGACCAGGGTTCGGCAACCTACGGCACGCTTGCCAGACCGTCCACTCATGGTGTTCGGCCAGTGTCCACTCACGCTGTTCGCCCAGTGTCCACTCACATTGTTCGCCCAGTGTCCACTCACATTGTTCGACCAGTGTCCACTCACGCTGTTCACCCAGTGTCCACTCACATTGTTCGACCAGTATTTCCAGACACAACGCCCAGCCCGTTTATCAACACACCACTAATACACGCCAAATAAACAAGCTTGCATTGAGAAGACACAAGTCGCATAAATATAATAATGATCTCATTCTCCTAAGCTATAACAGAATCATATAGGTGTATATATATATTTATATACACACATATAGTTTTATATACATACACACATACATAAGAGGTGAAAGGTCAACGTCTTTTCTGCCACCCAGTTTTCACCGACCACATTTTTGTATTAAACAGTTTTTTTTTCGTCACATGACTTTAACTGCTGCATGTACAATCAATTACTGCGGTGTTGTCTCTTTTTCTTTATAAATAGCTTTTAGAACTAAGCCTCTTCATTTTAAATTGTTGCATGGGGTCTGCCAACTTTTCTACAGGCGAGAGAAAAAAAAAGTTATGTAAAACATACCATCCTCACCCCTCCCTTCACCCATACACAAATGCATATAGTCTATTTGTTGTTGTTTTTTTTGGAATTTTTATTTGCTGCAATTTAAAAAAAAATTTGTATTGATTTATATTTGCATGCCAATGCTCTGACAAGAGCCCCACAACTCGTATACAGGAAGTAGGTTTACCGACATTACCTCTACCTCGACAACTCGTCTAATGACGCTCTGTTTGTCGACACTACGTGTGATGCGATACTTCGTCTAATGCGACACTTCGTCTACCGACACTTCGTCTACCGACACTTCGTCTATCGCAAATAATTGTCCATTAGACGAACTGTCGCGGTAGACAAAGAGTCTTGGAGATGAAATGTCGCAGTAGATGAAATGCCTGGGATACGAAATGTTGTGGTAGGCGAAGTGTCGATAGACGAACTGTCGCGTTAGAGAAGTAGTGATACCATTGCCAAGTGCGCGCCCCTTGTGGTATTCGTACCACCGGTTTATGATAACTCGACCTGCTTTGTCTAATGTTTCTCGGCACGAATGAAGCCGAGAGTAAAAAAAAAAAATGACTGACAACGAGAGGGAACAAATATGGATGGGTGCGGGGAGGAGATGGTTTACTGATTATTGAGGGAGGGAGAGAGAGGTAAGGGAGAGAGGGAGGGGGAGAGAGAGAAAGTGACTGTAAGAAATGGTGATGTGTTTGTGAGGAGGTAGGGAGCGAGGGGCGGCTTAGAAATTTTAAAAAGGGCGCCTGACATGCTCCAGACATGCCCCATAATCCTTCGTTTGTTGGTGTGTAAAGTGTTGAAGAAAACTGTTTTGTAGCCATTAACTGACAAGAACTTATGGCGAAAGATAGAAAGAAAGAAGAAAGAAAAAACAACATAATCTAGGAATTAAATTATGAATTTGGGAAAAGTCTTGTGCAATTATAAACCTCCTCCCCATCACTCTTTCTCTCTCTCTCTTTTTCCAGACATTATAATGTGTTTTGGAATGGCGTTTTCTCTCTCTCCCACACTCACTCCTACTATATCTTGTGATTTACTTTTTTTTTCTTGCTCTTTAATACTCCCACCTCTTTTTCATTCCCAGCTTTTATGTTTTCAGGAATGCCTTTCTCTTTCTCTCAACATCTAGTCTTTCTCTCAACATCTAGTCTTTCTCAATACTTCTTTTTTTTACTTCTTTATATTTCTCTTTTTCTCTCCCTTTTTCGTTCACTCCCTTGCTTTCCTTGCGTCTTTTTTTCTCTCCGTCAGTGGCATCGTTGTTCGTCCGCCTATTTAACCATATGGAACAATACCTTCTTAAAAAATACCTACAGTAGCCTAAACATGTACATTAAATATGCATGTCTAGGTTTATATTATACGAATAGTAAGTTTGTAAACGCAAAATGTCTTGCAACGCTTGTGACTCGTGACTATTAGGAGAGAAAAGTGGGGGGTTAAAAACAAACACAAAATAATGAAAGATAGCGTCCTAGACGAGGGTAAAACGAGTTGCATATTACATTATTATGCTGGCGAAAACGAAAAAGAATGAAAACAACCGCATGTAACTGTCAGCCCCCCCCCCCCCCCCCCCCCCGTCTGGCAAATTCAGAAATTATGACGTCTGCGGTGTGACCCTTCGCGATGGGGGTCAGGCAGGTAAACATAGTCGTCATCCGTTCAACTATAAGAAAGGAAGAAAGAACGACAAAAAAATATTTTTTTTAAATATGTTAACACAACGGGTTTTTTGTTAAAGAGGGGCGTTTTTTTTGTATGATAATGTTACGGTAAATGAAAACACAAGGCTTTGAATTATTTCGTAATTTTTTTGCCTAAGTTTTTACTTCTTAAATTTCGCATTAGAACTCAAGTTTTTTTTTTTTTCTTTAATGCGTCCAATTTTTATGTTGTTGTTTTTTTGTTGTTATGATTTTTAATACGGTAGGCCTACTTATAAATGATGACTTTGAAATATGTAAGCGGCTTTTTTTATACTTTAAACAAAATATGTATGTGTATGCTGAATCTAATGCTTGAACATATTCTGTATCCCACACTTTAGCGTATTCTGTATCCCACACTTTAGCGTATTCTGTATCCCACACTTTAGCGTCTTCTGTATCCCACACTTTAGCGTATTCTGTATCCCACACTTTAGCGTATGATATATCCCACTCTTTAGCGTATGATGTATCCCACACTTTAGCGTATTCTGTATCCCACACTTTAGTGTATTCTGTATCCCACACTTTAGCGTATTCTGTATCCCACACTTTAGCGTATTCTGTATCCCACACTTTAGTGTATTCTGTATCCCACACTTTAGCGTATTCTGTATCCCACACTTTAGCGTATTCTGTATCTCACACTTTAGCGTCTTCTGTATCCCACACTTTAGCGTATTCTGTATCCCACACTTTAGCGTATGATATATCCCACTCTTTAGCGTATGATGTATCCCACACTTTAGCGTATTCTGTATCCCACACTTTAGCGTATTCTGTATCCCACACTTTAGCGTATTCTGTATCCCACACTTTAGTGTATTCTGTATCCCACACTTTAGCGTATGCTGTATCCCACACTTTAGCGTATGCTGTATCCCACACTTTAGCGTATTCTGTATCCCACACTTTAGCGCATTCTGTATCCCACACTTTAGCGTATTCTGTATCCCACACTTTAGCGTATTCTGTATCCCACACTTTAGCGTATTCTGTATCCCACACTTTAGCGTATTCTGTATCCCACACTTTAGCGTATGATGTATCCCACTCTTTAGCGTATGATGTATCCCACACTTTAGCGTATGCTGAATCCCACACTTTAGCGTATTCTGTATCCCACACTTTAGCGTATTCTGTATCCCACACTTTAGCGTATGCTGTATCCCACACTTTAGCGTATGCTGTATCCCACACTTTAGCGTATTCTGTATCCCACACTTTAGCGTATTCTGTATCCCACACTTTAGCGTATGCTGTATCTTTTCTTTTGGGGCTCGGTGGCCGGGCATTCCGTCGAAGGTTCTGGGATCGAATCCTGGTGAAAGATTTGATTTGTGGCCATGGGCTATAGGGTGTCCCTACGTCTACCCAGCTCTGTTGGGTACCTAACTTATTTTGGGGTAAGAGCAAAGGCAACTGGGCATTGACCTGGCCACATTTCCCCTAGGTATGCCGTGACCACAGAAACTGGTGAACTGGAGAAAAACAGAAAGAAAACAAACACGAAAGAAACACTGAAAGAATACAAAAAAGGAAAGAAACAAGGAAAGAATATATAAAGGAAAGAAAAACTGAAAGAATACAAAAAAGTAAGAAAAACTGAAAGAATACAAAAAGGAAAGAAAAACTGAAAGAATACAAAAAGGAAAGAAAAACTGAAAGAATACAAAAAGGAAAGAAAAACTGAAAGAATACAAAAAGGAAAGAAAAACTGAAAGAATACAAAAAGGAAAGAAACAAGGAAAGAATATATAAAGGAAAGAAAAACTGAAAGAATACAAAAAGGAAAGAAAAACTGAAAGAATACAAAAAGGAAAGAAAAACTGAAAGAATACAAAAAGGAAAGAAACAAGGAAAGAATATATAAAGGAAAGAAAAACTGAAAGAATAAAAAAAGGAAAGAAAAACTAAAAGAATACAAAAAAGGAAAGAAAAACTGAAAGAATATAAAAAAAGGAAAGAAAAACTGAAAGAATACAAAAAAGGAAAGAAAAACTGAAAGAATACAAAAAAAAGGAAAGAAAAACTGAAAGAATACAAAAAAAAGGAAAGAAAAACTGAAAGAATACAAAAAAAAGGAAAGAAAAACTGAAAGAATACAAAAAAAAGGAAAGAAAAACTGAAAGAATACAAAAAAAAGGAAAGAAAAACTGAAAGAATACAAAAAAAAGGAAAGAAAAACTGAAAGAATACAAAAAAAAGGAAAGAAAAACTGAAAGAATACAAAAAAAAGGAAAGAAAAACTGAAAGAATACAAAAAAGGAAAAAAAAACTGAAAGAATACAAAAAGGAAAGAAAAACTGAAAGAATACAAAAAAGGAAAGAAAAACTGAAAGAATACAAAAAGGAAAGAAAAACTGAAAGAATACAAAAAGGAAAGAAAAACTGAAAGAATACAAAAAGGAAAGAAAAACTGAAAGAATACAAAAAGGAAAGAAACAAGGAAAGAATATATAAAGGAAAGAAAAACTGAAAGAATAAAAAAAGGAAAGAAAAACTAAAAGAATACAAAAAAGGAAAGAAAAACTGAAAGAATATAAAAAAAGGAAAGAAAAACTGGAAGAATACAAAAAAAAGGAAAGAAAAACTGAAAGAATACAAAAAAAAGGAAAGAAAAACTGAAAGAATACAAAAAAAAGGAAAGAAAAACTGAAAGAATACAAAAAAAAGGAAAGAAAAACTGAAAGAATACAAAAAAAAGGAAAGAAAAACTGAAAGAATACAAAAAAGGAAAGAAAAACTGAAAGAATACCAAAAGGAAAGAAAAACTGAAAGAATACCAAAAGGAAAGAAAAACTGAAAGAATACAAAAAAAGGACACGTGCTCTATATTTTCTCTCTCAATTCTGTACATAAGTAACCATTTCTCTTTTACCTTTCACATCACACACACAAACACACACAGATACGTACTCGCACACGCGCCTGCGTGCTGGCCAGGAAAGTTCCGTTAGCGTCTTGAAGAATATAATTAAAAGGTTAATGGGTTAATTAAATCCCGAGAGAGAGAGAGAGAGAGAGAGAGAGAGAGAGAGAGAGAGCCTCGTAGACTTCTCACCGCCCTTCTAAATATAGACACAAACATGGCTGGCTCCCCTTCTCTCGTTGATTTAAAAATAAAATGTATTTTCTAGTTATTTTTCCACCTAGATTTTGTTTTGTTTTTAAACTTAGAAAAGCCCAGAAAACTTTATTATTATTATTATTATTACATTACGTTATTAAGTGTGTATTTGACTTGTGTCCAAAAAAAAAAAAGGTTATAAGTGTAAACATCTTTGCACTTATTTTCATACAGCTGCTTAAAATAAAGTTGAAAGTAAACTAAGACATTATGAAAGTCATATCGAGCAGTATTTAATGAAAAACTTTCCTTAGTGATATAAAGTATAGTATGCCTGGCCTACTTATTTAGCTAGTTACCGTGATAACAAAGGAGATAGTGTGGTCAGCACAATGCACAGCTCTTCTTTTTTTTTTCCCTCCCCCCTCTCACCAAATCTAATACAAGCTAGGCAGTCTGCCTTTCAGACCATGCTCATAGAAAGGGGATTGTGTGGCCAGCACAAGGCACAGCTCTTCTTTTTTGTTCTCTCCCCCTCTCACCAAATGTAATACAAGCTAGGCAGTCTGCCTTTCAGACCATGCTCTTATCACCAGTTTCCGTGGTAAGAAAGGGGATTGTGTGGCCAGCACAATGCACAGCTGTTTTGACTATTCAACACCACCTCCAATCCTTTCATCTAATGTCAAGATACCCACCAGAGCTTAACAAAAGATAAGACACGGGATTACTCTCCAGAACAGAGTTAAAAAATATTGGCGTTTGTGTGGATTCGATCCCTGACCAATTCACAATGACGATCGGACGTTCTGCCGGCTAGACCAACGTAGTGTACGGCAATCAAACAGAGGAGTGCGGCTGCCATTGACTCAAGAGTACTTTTAAGTACTCACCCGCTGAACAATCTGATTCACTTACACGACTCGACCCCATTCAATTAGTTTCGGTCATTTCTTGGTCTGGATTGTATAATGAGACCTTTGTCCAATGGGTTACCATTAGTTACCAGTGTGGGGGAAAAATGGCCGCGACATCACTTCCGGGCGTGGCATATCGCACTGATCTACGTCATAGAAATCGACGGTGACGTCACGTGACGTGTACTATTTTTTTTCTCTCGAATTGGGTTCAGTTCAATTGATCATCTCGAGGGGAAATGAAACCAAGAGCTTCTGGAATGACAATCCGAACGCTCTGCCGTCTAGACCAGCTTTTCCACGAATGCCGGGTGGCGACCAGGTAGGCTACCGGGCTACAAAAACAGAATCACCGAGTTGCACACATTTAAAAATAAAATAAAAACATAATGAAAAGAAAGTAACAAAAGACATAAAAAAGTGGTATTTACAATATATTTAGCTTCAAGGAAATATTAACCCAAATTTAAGCTCTTTTGCTTAAGCTCGATGGAATGACTGGAAGTAGGTCACTTAGACTTCCGAAGATTTTGCTGCCACAAAAGCTAACTAAAGGTGAAGTATTTTTAAAAAAAAGTGTATTTTGAAGAAGATTTTAAAAAAACATAGATCTATGTCGAAAAAACCCAACGGAGACACTTTCTCTGACCATGTGTACTTTCCAATTCAATCCACCCCCTATTGCTTCACCCCTGCAACCACGCAACCCTAAAACGTTTTATTGTTATTTTTATCCATTTCATGACGTCATTTGGTAAATAATCTCCGACCCTTCAATTGCAAAAGCTATTAAAACAACAGCAACGAATTAAAAAAAAAAAAAAACAACAAACGAAACAAACTTGAATCGGGGTCAACGAATTCGGCTAAAAGGTGGTGGCCAGGTTACGTCTTTACTCGCAGTAAAAAAAAAAGGGGGGGGGGCATCTGCTCTTTTCAATTCAGCTTTATACTTTTAATGGTTGTTGTTCTTATTCTTTTTTCTTTTTCGTACGAGGTCAAGTTCGTGGAAAATTTTCCTTGTGCTGTGCGAGTGTACAGTTGTAGTTCAGGGCCCATAACTTTCAATTATTTCATTCGTTTTTAAACTTAGAAAAAACACATAGATCTAGTCTTTAGTCGTTCTAAATACATATTTTAAACACTCTCGTTTTATTTTCTTATTGTTTTTGCTTAAAGCCGATCTATTAAATCAGACTGGAATCTATTTGTATATAGTGGATGCACGATTTTTTGCCAGATTCCACTTGCCTATACAGTAGAATCCATAAACCATTGAACCTTGTATTACTCATAGTGTGAAACAATTTGCAATCATTCACTTTGAATAAAATAGAGATAGATCTTTGTCTAGTAAATTTGTTTTGCAACCACATTTTTTTTTTCTTCTCACAACATTTGAAAACGGTATTACTTATCACCGTATATTAAGGTTCTAAACTGAGCGCCATTTCAGAATGATGTCCCTTTGTAATGTTTTCAATTTTGGGGTTTTTTGGGACTGGGTTTTCCCGTAGGCTACTGTGAAATATTATTTTCTACTTTCTTTATAATATATTTTTTTTTTTACTGTCTGGTATTTGTGTTAGTTTTATCCTTTTGATAGTAGGCCTATTATAGTTTGTTTGATATTATTAATATGAAATCAGATGCTTGACAGCAACAATCCATTTGCATACTTCAGTGAAAGCCGACCGTAAAAAAACAGCTAAAAAAAATACCCAAAGAAACGGTCTCACTACAGTTTTTATTGTAATATTGTTTGTAATTTTTTCTTTCTCTTTTAACAAAACACATTGTCTGTCATTTTGACAGGCATAATAATAATATAGTGATTGTATTGTGCGACTCGTGTGGTATTCCTTAAAAAAAAATAACCCTCGCTCTCGCCTCCTGAACTTCAGCCATCTGCCCGAGTGCTAGGGGGGAAAGGAGAATTCTTTAAAAAAAAATAAAGTGATGGAAACTTTCTACGTCGAAACATGTAAAAAAAAAGATGAAATCTCCGCTAAGGCTAAATTGAAAAGGCGTGTTCAAAATCTCCTCAGTGGTAGGGGCGATCACTTTGCTGCTACGGCTTAGAAGAAACTTTGGGGAGCGGTTCACAAATTGTTGTATCTATATGAGGTACATATTATATATATTCATTTTGGTCATGCTCATATATAATATGGTCAGTGATGAATTATTGTCAATGGCACAAAATAGCTATGGTAAAAATGGCAAGGTAAATATGAAAAACATAAAATCTACATTATTTTTAACTGTTGCCGTTTTTACCGTTGTCATTTTCTACAGTAACGGTATATCTATGTAAAAATATTGAGTACATCTTGATATTAAAAAAAAATGAATCCAAATATTTGGTCTAAAGTATAGGTTAATAAAATGTTATTTAAAGATATATAATGTTTCGAAATGTCTTATTAGCTTCGTTTCTTATTGTTTAAGAAAACCACACCGGTATGTTAAAGTATGTCGACAGGTGCCAAAATAAGCCAAAATTTTCCACATAGATTATAAGGGGAAAAAATACTTTAAAAAAAAAATTGTTTCACAATAACATAGCAAAGGTAAAAATGGCAGGCTAAAAATTGAAAACACAAAATCTACATAACATTTTTTTTTTTTTTTTTTTTTTACATTTGGCCGTTTTTTACATAGATTGATATATCTATGTACAAAATCTTAAAATTAGAAAAAAACTTCACCTTTGACGAAAATTAGGAATTATATTAAATTTAGATGTTAATTTAAATCTAAATTAAGTTCTTTATAAACATATTGTGCAATTCTTACCCAATACAAGGTTATAAAACCATAGATTATAATATACATGGACCGCTTGCTTTAGTTTTTTATGCTATTATCTTCTGTTTTTTGCAATTCCCGATTCTAAATGAGGTAGTTGTTATACAAGTTCCGTTTTATTAAATCGCATTTTTTTCGATTTCAAATGAATACTTGTAGGCCTAATAATATATCATTGACTATAATAAGATGGACCGCCTGCTCTATTTTTAGAGCTTATTTTTTTTTTCCGTGCGCACACCACATTTATCTATAAATGTTTCCGCTCTGTACTACTTTCGATTTTAATTTTTCATTGAGAAAATCATGGAACTTGTATATCAATAACTTTATTTCCGGTATAGCAATTACGTTATTTAGAATCGGGAATTCCGATCATCAGTGTTTCAAGTCATCATATAGCAGAAATACAATAGACTATAATATACACCGAACATGAGTCTAACAGATAAACTCCATACTTCTTCAATAAGTAATTATTTAATTTGAACATTTACCTCCAGTATGCCTTTCAATTCATCAACAAAAACTTCCTCATCCATAGCGTCCATATCTTAGTCATAGATTGACGCACAAAATTTCTAAAAAAAAAGGTGCGATTCAGTAAAACATAATTTGTATTACAATTACTTCATTTAGAATCGGGAATTCCGAAATAAGCAGTCTTTCGAGTCATCATATAGCAGAAAAACTAAAGCAAGCGGTCCATGTATATTATAGTCTATGATAAAACAATTTAGCGCCTAAATATAGACATCATATAAAATCTATAAAAAAAAACACAACTTGTTAAAAACAACGTCACAATTTTAATTCTCGTTTTTGTTGTAAAAGATATTATTAGGCTAGAAATCATCACCGAAATGTAGTGTTACGGTATATTATTTGTTGTTGTTAGTATTATAGGAATAATAATAGTTTTTTTTTTTGGAAAGCTTATGGTTGCGCGTATGTCCTTTTTCTGCTGCTCACAGGCTGTATGCTCCCCTAGTTGGAACAGTCGGCTCGGCTTCGTTGGTGAGCTGGCTCCCCCTCTGGCAGGAAGTTTGTGACTTCACATTAACCTCGTTGGCAGTGACCAGTCCATCCAGCCATCCGCAGGGGGGTGGCAACTTTGAACCCAACCTTTGGCTGGATTGTTGGGTACAACAGGGTTCACCGGCGAGTAAGTGAGACGGTAGTCTTGGACAGGAGAGGCATAATGAGTCTTGTAGTCTTGGACAGGAGAGGCATAATGAGTCTTGTAGTCTTGGACAGGAGAGGCATAATGAGTCTTGTAGTCTTGGACAGGAGAGGCATAATGAGTCTTGTAGTCTTGGACAGGAGAGGCATAATGAGTCTTGTAGTCTTGGACAGGAGAGGCATAATGAGTCTTGTAGTCTTGGACAGGAGAGGCATAATGAGTCTTGTAGTCTTGGACAGGAGAGGCATAATGAGTCTTGTAGTCTTGGACAGGAGAGGCATAATGAGTCTTGTAGTCTTGGACAGGAGAGGCATAATGAGTCTTGTAGTCTTGGACAGGAGAGGCATAATGAGTCTTGTAGTCTTGGACAGGAGAGGCATAATGAGTCTTGTAGTCTTGGACAGGAGAGGCATAATGAGTCTTGTAGTCTTGGACAGGAGAGGCATAATGAGTCTTGTAGTCTTGGACAGGAGAGGCATAATGAGTCTTGTAGTCTTGGACAGGAGAGGCATAATGAGTCTTGTAGTCTTGGACAGGTGAGGCATAATGAGTCTTGTAGTCTTGGACAGGAGAGGCATAATGAGTCTTGTAGTCTTGGACAGGAGAGGCATAATGAGTCTTGTAGTCTTGGACAGGAGAGGCATAATGAGTCTTGTAGTCTTGGACAGGAGAGGCATAATGAGTCTTGTAGTCTTGGACAGGAGAGGCATAATGAGTCTTGTAGTCTTGGACAGGAGAGGCATAATGAGTCTTGTAGTCTTGGACAGGAGAGGCATAATGAGTCTTGTAGTCTTGGACAGGAGAGGCATAATGAGTCTTGTAGTCTTGGACAGGAGAGGCATAATGAGTCTTGTAGTCTTGGACAGGAGAGGCATAATGAGTCTTGTAGTCTTGGACAGGAGAGGCATAATGAGTCTTGTAGTCTTGGACAGGAGAGGCATAATGAGTCTTGTAGTCTTGGACAGGAGAGGCATAATGAGTCTTGTAGTCTTGGACAGGAGAGGCATAATGAGTCTTGTAGTCTTGGACAGGAGAGGCATAATGAGTCTTGTAGTCTTGGACAGGAGAGGCATAATGAGTCTTGTAGTCTTGGACAGGAGAGGCATAATGAGTCTTGTAGTCTTGGACAGGAGAGGCATAATGAGTCTTGTAGTCTTGGACAGGAGAGGCATAATGAGTCTTGTAGTCTTGGACAGGAGAGGCATAATGAGTCTTGTAGTCTTGGACAGGAGAGGCATAATGAGTCTTGTAGTCTTGGACAGGAGAGGCATAATGAGTCTTGTAGTCTTGGACAGGAGAGGCATAATGAGTCTTGTAGTCTTGGACAGGAGAGGCATAATGAGTCTTGTAGTCTTGGACAGGAGAGGCATAATGAGTCTTGTAGTCTTGGACAGGAGAGGCATAATGAGTCTTGTAGTCTTGGACAGGAGAGGCATAATGAGTCTTGTAGTCTTGGACAGGAGAGGCATAATGAGTCTTGTAGTCTTGGACAGGAGAGGCATAATGAGTCTTGTAGTCTTGGACAGGAGAGGCATAATGAGTCTTGTAGTCTTGGACAGGAGAGGCATAATGAGTCTTGTAGTCTTGGACAGGAGAGGCATAATGAGTCTTGTAGTCTTGGACAGGAGAGGCATAATGAGTCTTGTAGTCTTGGACAGGAGAGGCATAATGAGTCTTGTAGTCTTGGACAGGAGAGGCATAATGAGTCTTGTAGTCTTGGACAGGAGAGGCATAATGAGTCTTGTAGTCTTGGACAGGAGAGGCATAATGAGTCTTGTAGTCTTGGACAGGAGAGGCATAATGAGTCTTGTAGTCTTGGACAGGAGAGGCATAATGAGTCTTGTAGTCTTGGACAGGAGAGGCATAATGAGTCTTGTAGTCTTGGACAGGAGAGGCATAATGAGTCTTGTAGTCTTGGACAGGAGAGGCATAATGAGTCTTGTAGTCTTGGACAGGAGAGGCATAATGAGTCTTGTAGTCTTGGACAGGAGAGGCATAATGAGTCTTGTTTTCGCATCACTGTCCCGTTAAAACCCATACTCATCTTTACATCATGACGTAATTACCTGGGTTAATGTCTGTTTTGTTTACGTTGTGCGTTGCTATGGCATTTTCAAGATGGCAGCCTAGAAACGTGTTGCCCATTCTGCAATTCAATCCCCAGTGCACGTAATAGATCCATTTAGCAAACATTGGATGTATATTGGTTTTCTTACTATTTACAATTATATTACATTCGAAACGTGTTCCGTTAAACAAAGAAAGATTGAATAAGAAATAAAATTTAAATAATTGAAGTAGGCCCTATCCTTTTCCAACCACGTTGATTGGTCTATGTGGTTAGTGATACAGCTTTTTTTCATTAGTTTCATTGGCTCGTGGTATACAAGGGGTGATCGTGTGGCCAGCACAATCTCTAGACGACTTTACATCTGTCAGGTTTCGCGAGTGCGCTTTCTCTGAAAGCCCATTGTTTGAGCTTCTGTTCTAAAATGAACTGGGTTTTTCTTAAGGGCTTCTTGATTTAAAAAAAAGGCTTTATCAACAACCAGTAAGGCACTGCTGCCCTGATAGAAAATCATGACTGGAACCGCTGGGTTTAGACAAACTGTTTATTTTTAAAGGTTTACTCTAAGTGTTTAAATGTCTTGACTAATTCATCTGACCTTGTAGAAAGAAATAACTCACCTAGTTTTTCCCCTCGCTTCGTTCTCGTTGACCTAGATTTTTTTTTTGTTCCGAATTCCCGATATTGGAAAAAAAAGGGAGTTTTAAGGATCTGGGCAAAGATGAGTGTGTGTCTGGGGTGGGGGAGGGGGAAAACGCCCATGCCTTCTATGCACCACACACTGCCGTTGTGAATTATGAGTGCGTTAATAATATTAATGTAAAAGTCGAGTATCTCGTCGGACCGAATGGGGGCAGTTTCTGTGGCCACGGCACGCTAGGGGGATCGTGTGGCCAGCCCAATGCCCATAACGTGCGTGCTTGTGTGTAGGCTATGCGTAGTGGGGTAATGGGGATGTATTGGATGTTACCTAAAACCACAAACCGTATGGTGTTATACCGTAGACAACATGGCAAGAAGAAAAAAATAAAGAAAGAAAATATCGGCCAACCACTCCCGCAGAAATATTTTGGCGGAATTTCAATTGGCGCCTGTACGACCCCCCTGCCCCCTTCTCCCCTTCCCATCCCTTTCCAGCTGTCGCTTTTCACATCAGAACTGAAACAGATTGGAGACAAACTTTTAATTTAGAGCAGTGGTTCCCAAACTTTTTTTAGGCCGCGACCCCTTTATACAGTTTTTCATGCTTTTGCGACCCCCCCCCCTCCCCCCCCCCCCCCCCCAAAAAAAAAAAAAAATTAAAATTTATAATAATAAAAAATTGTGTCCCTACTTTGTTACTGCATTTTGCGACGGTTCTGAATTGTAATGTAAATATCTAATGTGCAGGATGTATTTTTATTGTCACAAAATAAACCTAATTAAAGCATAGCGATTAATCATAAAAAAAAGAAAACATAAAAACACATGTAATTAAATATTGCAAGATACCGGTATAGGCTTAGGCCTATATATCTAATTACAACACGAACGTCAGCTATTGTGATGGTTGACATTGCGTATTTCTTATCGGTTCAGACATTTTCGGGACAGTCTTTGCAAGCAGAGCATTTCCAACAATAAGTCTACTGTGTTTAGACTTGATAACCAACAAGGTGGAAAAGCATGTTTACTAAGAATTTTTGTTGGAAATGGAAGAAAATGGCGCAACACAATCTCAGCCAAAATAGTATATGACTGCAAACATTTTATCCAGAATTTTGTACCATGCATTATAGATAAATCAGTTCTCTCTGCATCGTTGTTAATACGCTCAATGAACTCCTTTGTGCTTTCACAGGAACATCTTTGAATGCGAATGGGCTTCTGGCATGTACATAGATATGTGGTGTCAGGTAGATTTGGAAAGTATCATGACATTTCGGCTGCTAGATTGTGAAAGTGTTATTTCACAGAATTTATCATCGTAATCATTTTGTATGCTTAAATGTCATGTTTTTTAAAGAACACAGATACAGTAGACCAAAAGCCGTATGAGAAAAAAAAAAGTGCTGGTTCGATCCTACTTTCCAACACGAGTCATATTTAGATTATTTATTTGCATTACATACGTTTATAGAAATCAGGAATTTTTAAAAGGTCTGTGGACCATTTTAGCACATTGTCATAAGATTTACCATTAGAATGTAATCATATCATTCACAGACTTAGCCTACAGGCCTATTTACAAACTTTAATCAAAAACAGTTTTTAATTTAAATTAATGTACCTTTTCCTAAACTTCAGTATTGATCTTACAAATAATATTACAAAGATAAACTCTTATGGGCCCCGGCGCAGCGCAATAACTGCACACACACTCACTATGTGGGGCCTGTAGTGCACAGCATATACATTTCATTTGCATCCAATTTTTTTTATGCAAAGGCTAAAGATTCATTTGGAATGATCCGATCTTTTTAGATAAATTAAGGCATGATACATTTTACTCCTTGCAGTGATAAATTTAACTCATTTAAGATGACAATGATGTCGACCAAGTAAGTTATTGTCTGCAGTTCACTTTTATCACCGAAAAGTGCTTCAAAGAGCAGTCTTGCTTTCTAATATAAAATATATAAAAAAAACAGTTCACTATGATGCCAAACAACAAGTTTTAATTTCTCTCGACAATCATCTCACAAGTGTGAAATAGCAAGCATTGTTCGGAGCATCATAGGCCTACTCGTTGCACAATTGCGAAAACAGTCGACTGTATTAAAAAGCTTGTCTTTACAAAAGGGCACAACTTATCAGTGCCGTTGCTAGGGATTTGGGGGCCCGGGGGGCTTGGCCTCTTTAGGGGCCCCTGCATTTTGACATTCGACATTATGACATGAGAAAAAAACAATTCGGACACTCCTTTGGGGCCCCCCACTCACGTAGGGGCCCGGGGAACTTTCGAATTTGGACCCCCTTCCCCTCCCTTAGCTACGCCACTGCAACTTATGACGCTTTTTATTACTTCTTTTAATTGTTGTGGCAATGTCTTCGTTGCTAATATTTGCCAATATATCATACAGTGAGCTCCGATTACTTTTGGTCACTAATTATGTTGAAATCCATACCGAACAGAATCTAAACTAAAATCCGAAATATTCATGAAGTGTCGAGCGTTTATCGCAAATACTACTGCTTTTAACACAATGACTGCTGTTAACAGTGAAGAGGCTTTTTAAAACAACTCTCTACACACGGATTACTGGTCAGCATACGTGCATTATGGTGCCGACCTTGTCACATACACCTGTATTGATGTCATTACGCCAAGTAGTCTACACGTTGTATGCGGATGTATCTGCATGTCGGTGGACTCGCTTGGAGAAGGAAAGATGAGCTATATTTCGGCTCCTAAGACCATCGAAAACATACGTTTTCCGAAGGTCTTTGGCGACCCCCGTGAAATGGTCATGCGACCCCCAAGGGGGTCGCGCCCCCCAGTTTGGGAACCGCTGATTTAGAGAGTAATGTTGGGATGTCCGGGATAAGGGAAGTAGCGCGCCACATTACGTTTAGTGTGTGTGAGGGGGGGGGGGGGACTCTTCAGATCAATTGCGCGCATGTTGCTGGGTAGTTGTGGTGTGTGGCAGAGTGTGGGGTGTGGGGGGGGGGCGGGAGGGTTGGATTTCGATGCGATAATAGAGCTCATTGTCCTAAAAGAATCTCGTTATTAACGTAGGGTTGTTGTCGTTGTTGTTTTGTCTTTAAACCAATCATGTCTCGATCTGTAGTCTCACTCACGCCAATTTTTTTTACCCCCCTCCTCCCCCTTACACAAACTAGCATCTTATCTTATACATTACAGACGCTCCTTCTATAGAGAAGATTATTGCGTCCTACGCTCATCCGTGGTCCGAGTCTAGTCTTGCATTTTTATTAATGTTTTAAATGATGGTTTTCCTGGTTTGTTCAGGCAACCCATTCCATGCCCGAATGCCACTCACGCACACTCGATAATATTGCACATGCTATACTCACAATAAACCTACACACACACTCACACATGCAGTCAAAAATGCAAATGTTTGAAAGCATAAAATAGAGACTTTGTTGTCTTTATTGCAGTTAAAAAAAACTATGTTGTAACTTTCAAACCAATAAACTGATTGTTTTTATCACGGATCGGCAACCCTCGGCACGCGTTCCACACTTGGCACGCAGGACAATTTTTGATGGCACGCAAAAGACCTTGAAGTAGACATTGAGTAGTAGAATAGGATGGCTGTTAAGCTGATGGCACGCAGAATGTTTTTGATATCCTACTTTGGCACATTATTATCTAAAGGTTGCCGACCTCTGATATTTTAGATTATTACTTCCAACAAATAAAACTGCACATGTAAAGTAGGCTTAAAGATTTTACAGACATTACCCATTTATTCACAGTGTAATTTACACTTAAAATACCCATTTTGTGCACTGGGGTAAAAAGGTAAACGAAGGGGGGGGGGGGAGAGAGATTGTGCTATGGTCTTGTCAATGTCACGTCAGATGACACGTCAGGTGTCAGCGTTGACATCATAAGGGACGTAACTTAAACAAGAAAGGCCATTTATCTCCAGATAATATTCAAAGTGATGTAAGCGTGATGTTTAAAGTGGATGATATATTTGGGGTGCTGTTTTTGAAGCTGTGGTAAAAAGTGAAGTTCAAAGTGGTGCTAAAAGTGATTGAAGGAGATGTTTAAAGGGATGTTTAAACTGACGGTTGAAAGTGATGTTGATACAAATGTTTAAGAGTTAAGTTTCGTGTAATGTTGATTAGGGATATATTTACCTGTAGTGGCATGCGCATAAACATGTTTAGATTGATGTTTTAAGGGCTTACCGTTTTAAGAATTATTTGTTTTTTTTTAAAGTTCATTATAATGTCCCACCACGACGCTCTAATCTGTCCCCCGTGGCGCCCTAATGTTCTCTAGCGCCCCATTGCCCGATCAACAGGCCCCCCCCCTCGACACTAACCAGGTTCGGTTGTCCTCCGTCTGACCTGTAAAAAGGGGTGACACATTTTGTAATCCTATGTGGACTCGGAGAGACGGAAGTGAGCACAGGAAGTTTTCGTTTTTACCTGCGCGACCTGATAGGTATGGAAAAATAAAAAGTAAGAGGCAGGGTGTGTAGGTGTGGCGGAGTTGGGGGGGGGAGGGTCACGGGCGTTTTAGGGAGGAGTGGGGAGGGGGGGGGGCGGCAGCTGGGAGTTGAACATGGGGCGAAAAGTTTTTTTTTTTTTAATAACCTGCATTAGTGTGATTGTCGATGCCCTGGCGAATGGTGGCGGATATATCGGAATGAGGTACCATCGTGGCGTATGTCTCTAGTGATAGTAGTGAAGGTCTGTTGATGCACATACGATTTTTCCCCATATAATCTAATACAACCAACTACAGATCGAGGCGGTGGCCTATCGGCAGCGCGTTCGACTGGCGTACCGAAGGTCCTGGGTTCGAATCTGGTGTAGGCTAAAAAAAATTATCTCGGGTCTGGAGGGTGTCCCTGAGTACCGAGCTCTTTTGGGTACCTGATCTTAGTTTGGGTAAAGGCGGCTCTGCATAGTGCTGGCCACACAATCACCTAATATGCCGTGGCCACAGAAACTGGTGAAAGCTGCTTCACCGACCCTGTGGATCAATTTGGTCAGACGGGAATACTTTGTACAGGTCGAGGTTTGATGATTTGAGTGTGACATGGAGGCTTCCGGTTAAGAATCAATTACTGTGTCTTGGGATAGGTTTATCAGTATTAGTTAAGAAATAAACAAACAAAAAAAAAAGCATTAAATGTAAGTATCCACAAATAACGATCATCTGTAAAATCATCGTCAAGTAAACTACTATCAGTAAACCGCAACCAGTAAACCGCAACCAGTAAACCGCAACCAGTAAACCGCAACCAGTAAACCGCAACCAGTAAACCAGCTCTTTATTGCCAGTTCTAGAAATTGATAATCCATCGTCAGAGAAATATTTTTAGAATCAACCCCTTTACATTTTCATATATACATTTGTGTGCTAGATTAGGGGCCTCAAACACGCGGCCCCCGGGACGCATGTGGCCCACCAAGTGGATTTTCGTGACCAGCCAATAAGCTTAAAAAAAAAAGAACTGTTCGTAAAAATTCGTAAAAATTCAGACAGCTAGACCAGGGGTCGGGAACCCATGGCTCGCTAGCCAGATGAGGCTCTTTTGATGGCTGCTTCTGGCTCGCTGACTTTTTGATCTACATATTAATTGCATATCAATATTTCATTCTACAAATTAGCTAAAGTCTACTGCAGCTCAGCATCAGAAGAATTCAGACACATAATTATTGTACTTTTAATGTTGAAATTACAAAAAAAATGCACACATTTACTTGATTTTTTAGTTTTAAACATAATGTATGGCTCTCACAGAATTACTTTTCAAAATATGTGGTATCCATAGCTCTCTAAGACAAAAAGGTTCCCAACCCCCAAGCTAGACTCTAGTACACATTAAATTGTATTGTTTAAGCAAGTAAATACAGCTGTAGTTAATAAACCATCATTTCAATATTGTGTTTTTTGTTTACTAGGGTCTGGTATTTGGAAGGGGGGGGGGGACGGCCCTTGACACATTTCTTAAGTGATAAGAATCGCACATGCCTTCGTCCGAGTTTGATACCCCTGTGCTAGATGTATAAAATTTCACACACACACCTAATGTGGATGCTTATATTTCACATTACGTATACAAAGTTGTTGTGTTTTTTGTTACCTCATCTTCTATACTGCATGTCTGTCAGTGCCTGCATCCATGTGTCTGTCCTCTAATGGTCAATTAGGGTCCTCGCAACGCCTGGCTCACTCAACATAACCAATTTACTAGCAACATTTTTGTTTTTTGTTTTGTATACTGGTGACTGTCTCCGTGTTGCGTCGTGAGAACATTCTTACCGCCGTCTGTTGTGGAGCATGAGGGGGGGGGGGGATGGGCGCGACGTCGATGAATGCCACCTAGTTTCATTCGAGGAGGAGGTGGGGGGCATATTGATTGCTTTAAGATGACATTAGACTCATTAGACAATCGAGTCAGTGTGTGTATGTCTGTGTGTGTGTGTGAAAAGAGACTAGTTCCTCAGCAACTTCCTCTCCGTACACCCTATATCTTTAATACGTTTGCGGCAATGTTGCCTTAATTGGGGGCAGCAAAAAAAAATAAATGGGCCCAGCATTGCATGACGACCCATGTGTGTGATTAGAGGCATGGAATGGGTTACCTGAACAAACCAGGAAAACCAGTAACTTAACATCATTTAAAACATTAATAAAAATGCAAGACTAGCCTCGGACCACGGATGAGCGTAGGACGCAATAATCTTCTCTATAGAAGAAGAGTCTGTAATGTATAAGATAAGATATCCTCCTAAGGGTGTTCGGTAAATTCGGCAAAGGTATTTTCGTCGAGTTAATTTTGGCAAAAGTAAATTCGGCAACGGTAATTTTGGCAAAACTATCAAAAACGGTAATTTTGGCAACGGTGAATTTGGCAAACTTAAAATATCCACTGTTTTTTTGTTTTTTTGAAGGCCGTTTGTACGGTGAAAGATTTAGAAATGCTACTTTGGCACACTATTTTCTAAATTTTGCCGACCCTTGCTCTAGTCTACTAAATGAAGCTTATGCCACGAAACGATCATAAACAAGGTTCTGCAAGACATAAACCGATCTGATCTCAAATGTCAATTATAAAATCTTTAATGTTTTATCTTAAAAACCCAAACATATTCTGTGTCTGTTCTAAGAAGCGCCAATACATTTTCCGTAATAATTCTTTAAAAAAAAGTCCCGATCTACTTTAAGTGCCTTTTCGGAAAAACCCTTAAGGGGCTTTTCTAAGAAGCCCAAACACATTTTCCGGTGTCCATTCTAAGCAATCCGATCTCGGCAACTTCAAACCATGTTAAGCAACTTGACCCTTTCTACTTTGTCCGCCGCGCTATCTCATCTGCCGCCGGTGTTAAGGTCGTGTCATGGGGTTATCTGCTCTTGAGCGAACAGTTCCGGGCAGACTGACCTAACCTTTTCTGTTATCATCCGGCAGACCTTTCCCCTTCCCTCATTCTGTATTCATCTGTCGTATCCGTGAACTGGGACATTCCGTCCTTCTGTCTCTCTGACCCTTTTTTTTCCTTCTCATTTATATTTATTATCTCTTTAGTCTCTTGGTCTTTAGAGGGCACGGTGGCCGAGGGGCAGCGCGTTCAGCTGGCGTACCAAAGGTCCTGGGTTCGAATCCTGGTGATAGTTAGGATTTGTTCTCGGGTCTGGAAGGGTGAGTCCCTGGGTCTACCCAGCTCTGATGGGTACCTGACTTTAGTTGTGGTAAAGTAAAGGCGGCTTGGCATTGTGCTCGTTACACAATCCCCTAGTATGCCGTGGCCACAGAAACTGGTGAATGCTGCCTTAGCCGGCCTTATGGATCCAACTGGTCGACGGGGATCACTTACGCTTGTCTTTAGACTTCTACTTTTTCAAACGTTCAATTTCCCTTTGTAACGATATCTCTCTCTTCTCTCTCTCTTCTCTCTCTCTCTCTTCTCTCTTCTCTCTCTCGTTGACTCGGATGTAAACTGATTTCACTACAACCGTTACTTCGATAAACGCATTATTTCGCTCCTCTCTTTCGCTCGCTCCTTTCCTTTCTCTTGCACAGTATGTCCATCTATTTCTTTTTCTAGTTCACTCTCTTTCTCTCTTCATCTCTCTCTCTCTCTCGTTCATTCCTTTTCTCTCTATATTTCTTAATTTTTCTCTCTCCCTCTCTATTTCTTTCCTTCTTTTATATCCTTCACTCTCTCTTTCTCTGCATCTCTCTATTTTTCTCCATCACTCTTTCACATCTCCATCTGCAGTGATTAAACAGTGCCCCGCGCCCCTCCGCCCCCCATATTAGTTTCTGTCAACTGGTTTATCCACCCCCCCCCCCTCGGCCGATAACAGTTCCTCTACCCCCTCCCCCCCCCCACACACACCATTGACTTAACTTTTTATTTAAACCTTTGATGACCTTTGGCCCTTGAACTAATCCTACAGGTGTGTAAAGCCGGATTATTAACTTAAGACTTGCGGACTAATTCAGTGACCTGTATGTACAGTATAGTACACGTCTAGGTGATTGAGTTGAAGAAAAAAAAGAGTGGATTCAGGCTTTTGAAGAATAGTCTAGGTCTTTCTTTTCTTAGAACTCTGGACACCCAGATCATGAACTCACACAACAGTGAAAGGGAGGTGTAAGGGTGGGGAAATTCATTGAAGCCAGATATATCTCTCTCTATCTCTCTGTCGTCTTGAATCAGCGGATATGAATTATGAATAATATAAGAGATAATGGAGCCTCCTTCGTCTTGCCCCGTGTTTGTGTAGAGCGCCCCCCCCGCCTTCCCCTGGACCACCACCAAACGCCAAAAAAAAATATTTATAGTTATCCTATAGGCCTACACTGTGGATTTTAGTAAAGGGCTGCCACCATTTCTTGCTAATTTATTTTATGGGCCTCTTGGGGAGGGGGGGGGGAGGGGGGTCATCGCATACTCTTTATCTATTTAAAAACAAATGAACATATTAATTTATTATGGAATGAGAAGTTGCAAATGCTTTTCTCTCTTCGTTTTTTTTTTTAATGAGCAAGTGTATACATGCACCAGACGAATGATATTATCATATACGGCGACTGGATAGGGCAGAAAATACAAAATTAACGAAACACGAATATTAACAAAAAAATCCCGTCCTTCCCTCCCCTCCCGCCCCTCGTTCCCGGACACACGGGGACACTTTTCCCCCATCTTGTATATGCGCGCGCACTTGTTGCCCCGCGCGAGAACTAGATTAGGAACACCGGATGCGGAAGTATATTCTGGGGGAGTTAAATCCCGCTGTGAGCTCTCAGTCGCCCAGGGAGTTTAGTTTTGATCCATAATCTTTCTTTTTATTCTTCATCATTCTCTTTCTTTTTTCTTCAACTTGTCCACGTTTTCACCCCGATCAACTATAAAGACACACTCAGAAAAGAGCTGCAATGTTCATTACTAGGGAATAAATTATGTTCACAACAGACAAGAGTAACACCAATAGTTAAATCACTAGGGCTAAACCTAGAAACACTAGACGACAGAAGGGCAAAGAGTAAAGTAGTAATAATACATAAGGCATTAAACTTTTATTAAAAAAATACAACACAATATCAAGCTGTTGCAATGCTCCGATAAACATAAGGACAAAAACACTTTCCTTATCCCTTATGTGAGAACAAATGCTTTTAAGTAGGCCTACTCTTTCTTCTCGAGTGGCATTCGGGCGTGGAATGAGTTGCATGAAAAACCAACAACTGGAAAACCAGTAACTTAAAAGCATTTAAAATTTAAAACACTAATAAAGATGCAAAACCAGACTCGGACCACGGAAGAGCGTAGGACGCAATAATCTTCTCTATAGAAGGAGAGTCTGTAATGTATAAGATAAGATAGAAGAAGCGTCTGTAATATATAAGATACTCTCAGTTCAAACTTATCCCCTTTTTCCACGTAACCCAATTTTCCCCTTTAATCCCACGCAACACCTTTCCTTCTCAACCCTAAAACCCTTTTCTTCTCGTTATCCCTAAACCCCTGATCTATCGGTTGTGCCTATTTGAAATCTTAACGCATATTATGCGTTGTCTGTGTGTGTGTGTGTGTGTGTGTGTCATATGGTGACATCTGCGGTGCACGCTCTACCTCCCCCCCACTCCTCTTCCCCCTCACAACGTCCGTCATATGTCATCAGCTTGCGCCCCCCCCCATTGTTATCTTCTTCATTTTCCTTTTGAATGTTGGCGACGAAAAAAAAAACAATAACATAATATGAGCAAATCAGTAACGGCTAGATTATTGAACATAGATAATTGAATCCTTGCCAACTTTCTGATAAGCTTATAAAATTTTTTTTTGAAAGGTCACCCCCCTGTCCCTCCTACCCTTCCCCCACCAATCCACCGAGCAATGATCGTTTGCATCAATGTAGAGACGTGTACGCTTGTTAGTGTGTGTGTGTCTGTGTGTCACCGTATGTGTCACCTTGTACGACATGTACGGAATATGCACCTGAAGATACAAGTAGGTTGCAATCTCCCCTTCTCCTCTCCCCCCTTCCTCTCCCTCCCTTTACATTACCTCTCTTCCACCCTTCTCTCTCTCTCTCTCTCTCACACACTTTTTTTCGCATCCCTACATTGGGACACACGGGACAGGAAGGAACAAGTCGCTAAATATTCGGCACACTCGGCTGTAGAATGGACCGTGACCTACTTATTATTATTTCTTCTTTTCTCTATGGGCAATGAGCTAAAAATAGATCTTGTCCTAATGTGTCGTCGCTCGGTGTTGAAACAAAAATAAAGATAAAAACAAAATTTATTCAAACCCTTTAAAAGCACTGGAGTTGTGTCTCCTTTTCCCCGGAACGTGCAGTGTGTGTCTGCCGTCTACGTGAAAAAAAACAACTAACAAACAACAAGCGGTGTTTACCGGTGTTCCATCAACTTTTTACACTCCGAACGATATCGCGTATTATTAATGTGTAATTTTATCAGAGTGTGTGTTATATGTAGTGTAATATAACTTGGATTTTTTTCCGTTTAGTTTAACACCGCCTAGTGATTACAATGTTATTAATCTCCGTTTATTTTCACACGTTTTTGTAAACAAGCGGATCGTTTACTTGTACTTGTGTGCTTTAACTAGGGAATTTCACTGTGTTCCGTTAGTGTCGTTTCTTTTTAAATTTTGTTGTGTGTTTTACTAATAATCAAGGATTCGTGGATATATAAAACTCATGTGTCGCCGATTTATGGATACGGACTATAAAAATGTGTTCTTCTAAAATTCGACTTCGCCCTCGTTTCGCGGCCTCGCGAGTGGTGGTAGTGGTGGCCGGTGCCTAGACGTTACGACAGTGGACACAAATAACCTGTCTGCATTTTCTTGTTTGTCTGTTGTTGTGCCGTGTGTTGTCTTTATTTTGCACTAACGGTGAACAGAGCCTTAGGCTACATTAGACTATAATTAATTATTATGTGTTGCCTGGCCCGCTTGTCTTGATCTAAGAGCCGGCAAAGGTGTGGATAAGTGATACGGATAAATTTACTTGTGTAGTGTAGTTATGTATTCTTCAGTTTAAAGGTGAATGTAGTACGGCGATTGTGATACGTTCCGTCGTTGACAAATTTACATCACAACCCCTCTCCCCACCCCTCTCGCCATCGTCCTTTCTCACCCCCGCCCCCGCCCCCAAAACAATGTGCACACTGCAGTCAGGAGGGCTGTATCGATCCAGCTATATGCACGTGTTCAATGCAAGTGAGTATTCGATACGGCCATAATGTGTCTGAGATGTTTTCAAATGCACACACACACACACACAGACGACATCCACCCACCATCTTGACCATGTTTCTTACACGATCCCAGTCTGTGCTTCTCTCCACTTTTACAGACCAAACAGACCAAACATTAATATGTCTAGACGTATCTGGTGGTTGATGCATGTCTGTCTTTTTACATAATAATATGTGCACTTCTATCTGGATGTCAGTCAGTCTATATGTTATATACATATATACACATGTCTCCTTCTGTCGTTTCTCTGTATGACTATCTACTCTCTGTACATCTAAAATCTCTTATTTATCTTTATTTCTATCTATAGACCTTTAATGATTATAACGTAGGCTTATTTATCTTTTTTTCTATCTATATTAATGATTATTATGTAGGCCTACATGTAGGCTTAAAGGTCTATCTACATTTATATATAGCATATATATATATATATATATATATATATATATATATATGTAGCCTATGTGTATGTGTGTGAGAGAGTGTAGATCAGTTTACGGACATTGTCCTGCCCTCGATCAAAGTTTCGTGAATAGATCGATATCAACTCATAGAGAACATTATAGCCCCCACACAGTTTGTTTGCCTTTTCCTATCTATATAAACTAGCGATACGGAATTTCAACTAGGACCAGAGTAGTTGTGGCAGTATACAGAACGATTTTTAACCGTGCTATTTTTTTTACATACAAATGGTTCAAAATGTTCATACCAAATACTAGATCTGCCTACTTAAAAATTAAAAATCTAATCATTCGTAATAACATAAAAAAACAAAACATCGTATTTTGGAACGAAATTCGTAATCGAATTTGTATTAAACTAAATTCGTAATCGAATTTATATTACAAAAGCACGGTCATGTTACTTTACATACTGTAGTCACCACATAGTTTGATGCACCTAGTCCAGGGGCAAGCAGAGCAATTTTCAATGGCACGCGGAAGACCCCTAAGAAAACTTTTCAAGTCATTTCTACAAGTATAGAAATAATGAATTTTAGTCTGTTGGCACGCTGAATAAATTAGAAATCCTACTAAATTATTAATATCATTATAAAAATAAACAACAATCTATAGTTATAAATAGCAGTGATATACCGTGTAGAATCAGTTACTACGATTGTGTAAGCTTCTGACGAATGTTATCATAATCTGTCGGCCCTTTAGTTCTGTTATCGTAATCCCTAGGGCCGCACAAACACTACGTACACCAGTCCCCAGAATACTATTGACCAAGATAACAATGTCAAGATAACATTGTAGGTTTATTGGCAAATGCCCATTTTGGGGGTATTTCTTTCTAGGTACAGAATCTGATTATATTATCTTATACATTTTTTACAGACGCTCCTTGTATAAAGAAGATTATTGCGTCTTACGCTAATCCGTGGTCCAAGTCTAGTCTTGCATCTTTATAAATGTTTTAAATGATGTTAAGTTACTGGTTTTCCTAGTCAGTTCAGGCAACCCATTCCATGCCCGAATGTCACTCGGGAAGAAAGAGTACTTATATGCATTTGTTATGTGTTTATGTCCTTATGTTTATCTGAGCTTTGCAACAGGCTGCTATTGGGTTGTATTTCCAAATTAGAGTTTAATGCTTTATGTATTATTACTACTTTACACTTTGCCCTTCTGCCCTCTAGTGTTTCTAGGTTTAGTGATTTGATTATTGGTGTTACTCGTGTCAGTTGTGAATATTTGCAATGTATGATTTTTTTTTACTTCAATGCCCCATGTTTAGGGTTGCCAGACCTCCGGCCTAATGTCTTCCCCCTGGCAGGCGTCCGGCGTTTGTAATTTATCTTCTTTTTTTGTTGTAGGCCTACAGTTTTACAAAACATATGAAAGTGCCGAGAATTAATAAACAAGTGATCATTTGTGCAAGTTTTTCTTTTTTTCAAAAGTTGCCCAAATGCATGTCGATTTACAGCCTACGTTGAATTTGTATTTCATTTTGAACAAAGACAGTGTCTCGATCGTTTACCAATATATACAATAATTATTGGGTGCTATTTTGGTACTAAAGTTGTAGGCAACTGATTGCGTGTTAGAAACAGGAAGATGCAAATGAAACCCTCGATACGGCCTCATTTTGTCTTTTTTGTGTGTCTGCATGTCATCTTTAAGATATTCAGTGCTTTTTTTTTTGTGACGGTACGCACCGGTACGGCGTACCGGCACCTTTTTCAATGTGGGAAAAAAATTATTACTTTTCTTGTATTTTATTATTTATTATTAATTTATCAAAATATTATTAATTTGTTAAAATTGAAATATTTTAAAATGGCGCGCAATAAGAATTAAAATATAACATGCGAAACTGCTTTCAAAGTTAGGCAATCCATCACTGAGTACCGGCACCTACTTTTTTTTACAAAAAAAGCACTGAAGATATTCATACATCTGGCAATCGTAAACTCCAGTGTTATACTTTTAATTCCCCGTTTTATACGTTTAATTCCCCGTGTTATACGTTTAATTCCCCGTGTTATACTTTTAATTCCCCGTTTTATACGTTTAATTCCCCGTGTTATACGTTTAATTCCCCGTGTTATACGTTTAATTCCCCGTGTTATACGTTTAATTCCCCGTGTTATACGTTTAATTCCCCGTGTTATACTTTTAATTCCCCGTTTTATACGTTTAATTCCCCGTGTTATACGTTTAATTCCCCGTGTTATACGTTTAATTCCCCGTGTTATACGTTTAATTCCCCGTGTTATACGTTTAATTCCCCATGTTATACGTTTAATTCCCCGTGTTATACTTTTAATTCCCCGTTTTATACGTTTAATTCCCCGTGTTATACGTTTAATTCCCCGTGTTATACGTTTAATTCCCCGTGTTATACGTTTAATTCCCCGTGTTATACGTTTAATTCCCCGTGTTATACGTTTAATTCCCCGTGTTATACGTTTAATTCCCCGTGTTATACGTTTAATTCCCCGTGTTATACGTTTAATTCCCCGTGTTATACTTTTAATTCCCCGTGTTATACTTTTAATTGTCCGAGTTATACTTTTAGTTCCATTTTATACTTTTATTTTCCGTGTTAAACTTTTAATTTCCCGTGTTATACTTTTAATTTCCCAAGTTATAATTTTAATTTCCCGTGTTATAATTTCCTTACATTGAGATTTCCACCCGCCTGCACCTCACTACCTCTCTCGTATGACAAATCGTAGCGGCATGCCATTGATCAATACAATGACACACTCTTTAACCTCTCTAGACTTCATCTCACCCACACACTCATAGAAACATACACAGATTGATATAATGTGGGCTAGTGGGCTTGCCCAGATAATATGGGGGTGGGGGGATATCAAAAGAAGGACATGCGGAGACACAAAGCAGGACAATGTAGGACGTATTGAAGTATTTCATCGAACCGTATTAAACCCGCAATTTTAATTACAATAGCTGCTAAATGGTGTCGTTTGTTGAAAACAATTATTAGGAAACGGATTTGTTAAGAATTGAATATAAATTCAATGCAGGATGAGTTCAAAGTTCAAACTCCATAAAAATGTTGATGTGGATGAGAATAGACTAGATAGACCATTTCAAACTCTTCACCTATGACTCAGAGAAACATTGGATTGTGTGTCTGTGTGTGTGCGTTTGTGTGTGTCTGTATGTGTGTGGTTCACGCACTATATGATCCAAAGTAAATTAAAGTACTCGGACCAAATTGATCCATAGGGCCGGTGAAGTAGTGTTCACCACAGAATAGGTATAGAACAGAATGCGCAATCGCATATTTTTCTGTTTCCGGAAGTAATACCGACGCCATACTGTTTAAACGCAGCGGTCCTAATTACACTATATATTTATGCTTATTTACAATGTCTTTTTCTTCAAATCTACAAGTTCGAAAACCCAAAGCTAATGTTTTAGGCAAAGGTTACAAAAACTATTTTGTAATAAGCTGCAACAATGATGCGAAAACGATTGATTATAGTACCGAGTTACGCCTAGGCCTAGGCTATCTTTTCAAATATCTGTACCGGTTAATACAATTTTACATCATATAGGCCTAATCCTATAATGTTGAAAAGAAAATGGGTAATTAAGTCAAATTTATATAAAAGTAAGCCTATAATGAAATATAATATAGGCCCTATATATAGGCTATTGTATATATTTATGGTACGCCTAGATATCCTTTCTCATTTTACTATAGTAGCGTCTCTAGCGACCGCTGCCTTGCGTAGAAAAAAAATGGCGGAATCGAGCTTCAGTTTTAGTGACTGCGTATATAGGGATTGCGCATTCTGTTCCATACCTATTCTGTGGTGTTCACTTGTTTCAGTGGCCTTGGCATACTAGGGGATTGTGTGCCGCACGCCACCGGGCCCCATGTATGATCCAAAGGACAAGGACTCAGTGGACACCCCCCTCCCCCAGTTTTCATGCACTTGTGTTTCCTCCTCACCCCATCCCGTGCCTTGTGTATTACGCCATGTATACAACGTAGCTCTATCTTTTAGTCCAGTCAATTACTAGTCCGAAATCACAAAGACTAAGTCCCTAATTGGGGAGGAGTATGTGAAAAAAAGGTTTGTGCTAATTTTCCATCTTCCTGCTTCTGTTCCTTGACCTCGCCGCATTACTAAATAATTCAAGAATATGCCCATAGTGATCTGCCCTCTTCCGCCCCTCAGCCGCCCTCCACCCTTTCCAATTCAGAGTGCGTCACGGAGTTACAAAATAATTCAAAGGAGCAAGCGCCCCCTCTCTCCCTTCATTTTTTTTTCATCTTAAGGTCTAACTTCGTCATAGTTAGTTAACTCTAGAAGCTTGTGGTGCCTAGCTGGAGCCCTCCGTGTCCCCAATCACAATCCCCTCCCCACCCTCTTCCCCGCGGGCACCCTAACCTCTGAGCGTAACTGAATAATTCAGGCAAAGTTTGAGACAACGGAAGCCAAGGACTTCTACCTACCAGCGCAGTGGTTCTAAAACTTTTAATTAAAATTTCAACAAATTCTGGAGCCAGAGGAGGCAGCGCCATCGGCTGGCGTACCGAAGGTCCTGGGTTCGAATCCTGGTGAAGGGCTAAGATTTGTAACCCGTGTCTGGAGGGTGTCTGGAGGGTGTCCCCTGAGTCTACCCAGCTCTATGATGGGCACCTGACTTGAGTTGGGGGTAAAGTAAAAGGCGGATGGGCATTGTGCTGGCCATACAATCCCCATAGTGTGCTGTGGCCACATAAACTTGTATCAGAAGTATCTGCTCTTCGGCCCTGTGGATCGCCTCATTCGCTTCTACTTAAAACAAAAAGCAGTAGAGACATATTATTTTGTTTCTCGTAAAGTCGTAAAGCGCCATTGGAGCAGGGTGGACACAGGGGAACCATTGAGACCGTTGAGGGTGGGGGGGGGGGGGATCCTGGCGTGTACTGTGACTCGAACTCGGAAGCTTCGGTACAGCGATCAGAACGCGTTTTGCCACCCTACACCCGCACCCAAAATCAAGATATTGTTAAATATATTAAAATGCAACCCTTTAATAAAACACGAGGAAAAAAAAGAAGACGACTGCAACCTTTTTGACCACGCAATCCTCTCATACGTCGCGTTTATTTCAACATTCAATGTCTGCACAAAGGATCTGTACTTCATGCAACAACATAAACGCGGTAGTTATTAGCAATATTAGCACCACAACCCCCCCCCCCTTATTCATTTTCTTCTCTTCTGACTTATGTGGTAATGTCTTTTTTTTTTCGAGACCAGATTAGAGTACATTTACATTGGCTGATACAAATAGAAACACATTTTTAAAACTTACCAGACACACGTGGCATAATTATAAGTGCCGACGATTTGTAACTTTATTGCCAGTCGGTGCGTTAGTCATACTTATGATAATTAACTTCATTAGATCTACACAAACAGACCTAGATTTAAGAAAACAACAACAAAAAGTTACTTTTTTCGATGAATTATTACATTTGGCTGTACCGGTATAGATCTATAAATCGTTTTTGACTCAGTCTATATAACGTTTTACCACTGTTCAATAAATAACTTGCATACGTTTTTTTATTTACCGACTTCGAATGACTTGATTATTTGAGTCTTTGTGGTGTAGGGACCTGTACCTGTGGTTTTTAATTAAAGGTCTTGCAGTCTATTTATAGCTTTTTGAAATGATACGTTTTTGTTTTGTGTTTTTTTTATCCAACTAGCGAGGCACTGCATGCAACGAGGTGGGTTGGTGTATCAGCAGCAGGCCCCACGAGAGGGGGGTACAGCCGGTACGCCGTACCGGGGCCCACAAGAGTTTAGGGGGCCCATGAATATTATTTTTATAAAATTTAAAATTAAATTGGCAATTACGCAAGTATTTTTTTAATTGTTGCAATAAAGCTAAGAGGAGATGCCACAAAACCTCCTACAATCTCACGTGGCGTTAGGGGCCCTTAATTTTGGTATTCTTTGAATGTGTACTTGAACATTTTGTTAAATTTGCAAAGAAGCATCTAGTTGTAATATAGGGCCTATTTATTTTCGATAGCATTTAGGATCTCTTTTTATTTTGTTTTCTCCAGAGACACTTACAAATATAGACCTATGAGCCCTACAGGCTTACAGTTCTCCCTGTTAGCTTAGTAGCCTAGGCCAGGGGTCGACAACCTAAAGCACGCGTGCCACACATGGCACGCAGAGCGATTTTAGATAGCACGCGAGAGACCTCCAAAAGGTGCTTATTGTTAATTTTTTTCAATAATTGAATGAGGAGGCACTAACTGTTGAAGCCGATGTTTTTGAATGGCGAGCGACACATTTCAGTGAGTTGAACTTGCTTTTACAAGGACGTGGCCAAACAGCACTTGACTGTTCGACCACTGGAATGGATTTGCATTGAAACTGGACAAATCTTGCACGTTATTCAATTTCAAAACACTTAACTACTTGTAATTCCCTAATTTATGCCATATATTAAAATAGATAGAGAGGAGTTTTATAAACAAAGACAAGACTTTCAAATTTATGGACTCTTGTTTTCACACCACATAAAGTCTGACTGGATTTATCGATAGACAACCATCTTAGATGTGGATCTTTTTTTTTTTAAGTGGAGGGATAGTGACATTTAAAATGCAGCAAGTTGAATTTTAAACACAAAAATGCTAGATTTTTATAAAGACATAATAATTAAAAAGTAATATTAGTTTTTATTTTAAAAGAAGGGAGATAATTAACCCGTTTTGTATTTGTTTTTTGCTCTAAACTCTAATATGTCCAATATGTTTCATATTTATCTTTAATAAAAACATTAATGGATCTTACAATTATAATTTTAAAATTTATCAAATTGTGTAAGTTAGTTAAAAGTATATAAATATTATATGACTAAAGAATTTATAATAAAATTTGTACATTTTTAAACATTACATTATCTACCAAGTTTGTATGATTACAATGTCTCTACACCGCTCAACGATAGTTGCACTGTAAAACATTCTGCATAATAATAATATAAGAGAATATCTCAGTAAAACTGAGATCGAAATACAATTAATGTATAGCAGGTGCCAGATCCATATCTCGAATCACGATAACTAAATGATAATTTTTGTCGATAAATAACTATCAAAATGTGAAAAATCTGTATTTGGTGTAAATGCAAATAAATTAAAAAGGATGACAACCATCGTTTTGGGCCTCTATCTTGCTACGGCGCTAAATAAATATTATTATTTTTTTTAAATTTTAAATATAATAGAGCAGGTTGACTTTCGGGCTGTTGGCACACTGAATGATTTAAAAATCCTAGATTGGCACACTATTAGCAAAAGGTTGCCGACCCCTGGCCTAGGCCTAAATACTTTATGTCGCTGCATATCAGTACTAGTATGGCAGTCAAAACTAGTTAGTCGATCCTTTTACACTTTAATGTCGATAATTAACTATCAAAATGTGAAAGTTTAGTAATAAACGGTAGCCAAGAGGGGAGATTGAAGGTATCATCATTTTAGACAAATGTATTGAAAATTTAAAACATATTTTTTTTTGGTCATTTAACAAAATGTATTTTGGGAAGAGTTTGTAAAAAACAAATTATGTGTCAACTGTATTGCCACATCAGATCTAACCTTACATTAGACTACACAACATACATTAATGGTGAATATTTATAACTGACAAGAATAACATCAGTTAAATCACTTAGCCTAACCTAGAAACACTAGTCACTAGAGGACATAAATTATCAATCAACAGTGAGAGTCACTTTTCCCATTTTACACATCTTTGTAATATTATTTGCAAGATCAATAGACCTTCTGAAGCGCAGGAACAATTACAATAATTTAAACCAAGAACTGTGTACCTGATTAAAGTATTTTCGTAACAGACCTGATTGAAATGATTACACTCTAATGGTAAATGGTAACACTTATGACAGTTTCACAAAATGGTTCACAGACCTTGTAAAAAGATTCCTGATTTTTCAAACGTAGGCCCATGTAATACAAATAAATCATCTAGAAATGATTAGTGTTTAAAAAAAGTGGGCGTGGGGGGGGCAGGGGGGCCCAGATAAGATCTCGTACCGGCATCTTTTTTTTCTCTCGAGGGCCCTGATCAGCAGGGATGGGTCGGTGGCATGGGTGTTATTAGGCTGTGCGATTTTGGTCATACAATCCGCTTGTAAGCAAGACGTCCTATATGGGAAGAAAGACTACTTTTTTTTTCCGTTGCGATTTATGTTATTGTACACTATCTTATATATTACAGACGCTCTTTCTATAAAGAAGATTATTGCGACCTACGACAACACTAGCCTATATTTCCAACACGCGTTTTTGTGTGATCTCTAATCCTGTTAAAATACTACATGCACGCTAATGTATGTGTGTGGTGTGACTAGAATGATATTGGTCCTTTCGTATGCGACTTCGTATACGCTACACACACACACAGATAAGCGCACCCAGTTCGATATCAACTGTGTCGTGCCTAGACCATCCTTAAAACACAGAGCCCCCTCAGTATCAGACCACATCGGGATTTCCCACTCTGTAGGCCAATCTCTTACAAAGCTATTTTTCTTTATTTACCTTTATTGTTGTTATTAAAACAAGACTTGCACCTTAAATTGTATTCACCTCTAAAGATGTAAACTTAACATTGGCCCAAAGACTAATCTAATCATATAGACTCAATATAGTGATAGTAAATGAAAATACAATTTGCTGTAGATTCGAACAGTTCAATGCCTACGGGTGTGACGTAGTTTGGGGAGGGGGATCTTTTCCCCATACAGCTCTTCGGCCTACGATTTTAAGTAGGTCAAACCCACCGGCATTGGCAATATTATCTGTATTGAAAATTTTGTTATTTAATTTTATAACGCTGTTTGCAATATATAAATAGAGAGATTTGCGTGATAATAAAAAGCAGCAACAGACAACGAAACAATTTCTAGCGTTTTTGTTTATTATTATAAACCACAACAACACTAGATTAGATCTAGCTTGCTATGGTCATGGAGACATAAAGGAGGAATGCATGCAAACTGAAGTACATCGACTAGGTTCTAGATTAAGGCAACGACTTGAACGTAGAGTTGTTTACATGAAAATCAATCTGTAGGTATCTCAAATTTATGGCCTGGCTATAAGGTTGTGTTTGATTTACTCTTGTGAAATTGAGGCCACTGGCGTTTCTGAGAGTTACTCTTAGAGATTTACAGACTTACACTGTGTGGGAGGAGTTCTTTGGAGGAATTTATGTAGTTATAAGGAATGTGTTTATCTATCAATCTACCTATCTATCTATCTGTCTGTCTGCCTGTTTTTTTTATATCTGTCTGTCTGTCTATCTATCTATCTATATATCTATCTGTATTCTGTCTATCTTTCTTTCTACCTATTTGTGTCCACCCACCCACTCACCCAACTACCCATTCATTCATCTATCCTCCTACCTATCCCCCCCACCTATCCGCCTGCCTGCCTTTCTGTCCGTCCACCCACCCCTCTGTCTTTCCGTCCGTCCGTCCGACCGCCCAGACACCCCCCACCGTCCGTCCGACTATCAATACCTCTCTGTCAATCTGTGTGTTCGTCATTCTGGCCTACCTGTCCCTGCATACCTTCACCTACTTATATTCATTTTATCAAGTAAAATAGAGTTTAATTATCATCACACCACTCTTATCTTTTTATATTTTTTTTTCTCCATTCACAGAGACCCAACACTCTGACTCTAACCAAGAAGATGGCAAGCCCAGGCGCCGTACTGTAAGTATTTTGTGTCTCTAACAAAAGATCCACACTTGTTTTTCCCCCACGTCCCCCACACAGGTTTGTCGATGCCACCGATGAGATGAGCTCAAACACTCGTGGGACCTGAACTATAACGCCCAACACAATAGCCCACTTAACACCTGAACCATCAGCACGTCTCTTCCCCGTTGATTGATTAACCACAAGCATGGCAACTCGAGTGTGTGTCGTTTTTTAGCTTGTGTCAATTAATTTATCATTCAGACTTATCGTTTCCAAGTTTAAAGTCTTACAATAAGGTTGTAAATTATGTTCAGTTTTGTAAATGTTGAAGATAATTGCTCCCCGACTTCGTGTTTTTGTTTGTCATTCAGCTGAATTTTTACTACACTTTTGCGAACGTTACAGAGTCTGTCTTTGCTACCCAAGCACATTTCTATTTTTTTTTATGAAACCAACGGCAACCATTAGAATGGGCGCTGTTCACATCAAGCTGTCTCAGATAATGGTGTTGTGTCTTACTCTTAGCATTTCCGCTAAGTGTCATAAACCAAAAGATATTTTCGTTAGTTTTGTTGTTCTTCAGCTTTAAAAGAAAAACAACAACACGTGTTTTGACATCACTCTATTCGCTCTCATTTTTTGTTGAGTTTTTTAAGTATAATTTCATCTGTTCATCCTTTAAGCATTTTCCTTCAATCAATCGGTTCAAACTTAATCTTAAAAGTTTATATGTTCAACTTTCTCCAGATTTTAAAAAAGAAAACTTCAGCTTTCATTCTTTTCAAATTGAAAAATTTCCCCTAAATTACCTTTTTTTTTTTGTTAACTTTATAAATAGAACCTATTCAATTAGCTCAACAATCGTATTTCTGCTGAGCTCATAAGTAGAATCGTATACATTATTCCAACAATCACATCTCTGCTGATTTCTTAAAAAGCTTCGTATGCGAAATTGCAAACAATAACTTTTCTGCCGAGTTAGAAAAAAAGAACTTTATCATTTATCCTATTCACTTTTTTTTCTGTTGAGCTGACAAATAGATCCTTAACTTTCATCCTCAGACTATTTTGCACCACATCATTGGACTTCTATTTTCAATCACATAATTTTTAATCGTTCTATTTTCATTTTTCACATAATAGTTTCGGCTCTGAAAAAAAAAATGAGTCAGCTCTTTTAGGATCTTTTGTTTTGTTTTGTTCTTTCAAAAAAGAATTGTTTTGTCCGCTCAAACAAGAAAACCAATACTTTGATGGAAGCGGTTATAGGAACATATTTTATTATCACTTTCTTCCAAACAAACAACCAAACGAATTTAAAACGTGTTTGAAAAAAGATATATTAGATTATGTCTAGGGGCACAAATTTGTTTTTGTTTGTGGTTTTATGCCCCCACTGCCCCAGCACCGCGGAAGGAATTTGCTATGTTATGGACCAATATATTGATGATAGTTCTACCACTACTGTATCTGTGTTCATTTAAAAAATAGTTTTTGTTAGATCATAGCAATATTTATCCACCATGTACGTAGATATAATAGACTTTGTTTTCAATCTGTGCTTCTAAATCGTGTTTTTTTTCCCCTATATTTTTTTTTTACGGCTTCCTGGAAACGGCATCTTACGTGTACCGATAGTCGTTAAATCTTACGTGTACCGATAGTCGTTAAATCTTACGTGTACCGATGGTCGTTAAATCTTACGTGTACCGATGGTCGTTAAATCTTACGTGTACCGAAATGTATTTTTTTTCTTCTTAAATTTTTATTTTTTAGGAATTTTCTTTGTTTGTGTAGATTAATAATAAATGTTTCGGGAAATCCCGATTAAGAATCACGGATTGAATTGTTTGTTTTTGTATTGTTTTTTTTTTCATTAATGTGCACCACATATTATACTGCTTCTATATTCACAAACACACATAGTATTATACAATGTATGTGTAGAAACTCTGTTATTATAAATTAGGATCCTGGCTTTTGGTAAATCAACGCGATCGATCTGCCACTTTTTTTCATCCAATTAGGACAGCTGTGTTGTCATTAAGCTTTAAGATTAAAGCGGTTCCCACATTGTACGGGTATGTTTGGCGTCTAAATCCTATGCAATTATGCTAGTTTTAAAATGTGTTAATGTGATAGTGAGTATATAATAGAGGCCGACCCAAATTCGGCTTCGGCGCCGAACGTAGGTAAAACGGTTTCTGCCGAAGCCAAAAAAAGTTAGCTTTCGGTTTCCTTTCGGTTTCGGTCTAAACTGATATTGACTTTCTGTCATCAGCCGAATATCTATTTTAACTGCCAATTCATGGCACGCGTGCCGTAGGCTGCCGAACCCTGGAGTACATTATCACATTTTATTGAATACATTGTAATGGGAGGGAAAGGAAGAGATGAAGATTAAGAGATGCTTAGACTGCAGTGGATGGGGGGCAGATGAGGTGGGACCAGAGCCTTTACAAGCTTATGTAGCGCCCCAGGTCAAAAGTTTCAGCGCCGCTGCCTTGCATACTGCTTGTTTAGTGCTATATTTGCTATATTTAGACTACATTTGCCGCCCCCCTGAAAGAGTCTTCCCGGGCATATGCCCCCTTCTTCCTCCCCCTATGTGAGGGCACTGCGTGGGACATATATCTAGAGTTTTACGTCGCAGATGTGCGTATTAAGACCCAAGTTTGCGTGTCAAGTCGCAGGAGCGTGTATTTAAAACGAACATAACACTCTTTTAAAATTCATATTTTTGACATAATATTATTCTTTGTCTGTTGAATGTTTTATTTTTTTTTGCGCTTTGCTGTCATGTTTCTAGCTTGATTTGCATTTTGTCCTGACAATATATTATGTGTGTGTTCTTGATGTAAACTAACATTACACTGAATGACAAAAACAACAACATTGGCATGTCATGGCATTCTCCTCATAGGAAGGCTCAGTCGTGTCCCAGCATGCCTCCTTCTGGGAGAACCCGAGCTCACAGCACGCCCCGGCGCCCGCCAGAGCCAGAACCAACATCCCGACAAGGTACATGGGAGATCTGTCAGCTAAGGTAAAACAGCCCGCCCCTCCCCCTGTTCCACCTCCACTCTTCCCCCCTTCCCTTCTCCCTATACTAAATATCGGTGCTCTCTTCCATTGTGTGTTAATTTTTAATGTTGTGTGTGTGTTTATGTGTTAATCTATTTGTGCGTTCGTGTGTTTGTGTTTACGTGTAGCTATGTATGTACAACTCCGTGTGTTCATATATGTTTGTGAGTCTATTTCTATGTTTTTGACAATGCGTTTGTGAGTATTTACTGTATTTTACCCCTTTTTAATGCGTTTACGTGCCTACGACTGGTGTCCTCGTATTTCTTGAGTCTGTTTAACGTGTGATTGTGTTAGTACGTTTGGTTGTTAGTCTGTTTTGTTGGTTTGGTTGTTAGTCTGTTTTGTTGGTGTTTTGGCGTGTTTATGGCTCCTTTCCTAGGACTGTTTGTAAGTCTGTTTTAATGTTTGTGTATTGGTGCGTTTTGGAGATGATGTAAAAGTATTCACGAGTTTGTGTGTGTTTAGATGGAATGTGCATGTGATCCAAAGCGCACAGTACTAAGCAGAGTACTTAGTGAAAAGTACACAGTACTTACTATGTAGATTGCCTGACAATGTTCTCTAATCTCTACCTCAAACTCAACCACACCAATGTACGCCTTCTATATTTCATATTACTATAGCAACGATGTACACCTTAGACTTATTGAACGCACACATTATTACCCTCGCTTCCTCCAAGCTATTGATATATATTATTATATATACCTAGAAGAACCTGTATTTGCTTATTTATTTGTTGTTTTGCAGGAATCGCATTTTTATTAGGAATTGTGCAATTAAAAAGAAATGAATGATTCTTAACTCTTCAAGTTTTCTTAAAGCTGTAGCTAAAATCTGTCCTCTGGGGGCTCGATGTACGTTCAAAAGTACAACAAATTCAATACATTTTATCATATAAATTTACTGTAGGATAATAGAACATGCACTGAGCTGGCTACACAATCAGCGATCTAAATAATAAGAAATAGTAGTGCATGCACTCGAATTCCTTTTTTATTGTTAAATGTAAACATTTTATTCGTTTGATTATATAATATTTAGATTATATATATATATTTTTTTCTTCTTAAGGAAACGCAACAATAAAACATCCCAAAAACACCACAAAAACACCCACATATAAATATAGTTTATATACAAATAGAGAAAAATATATATAAATATTAGTGAGATTATAAAATGATTAGGCCACACGACCGATCGGTCGATATTCGTTATTTTTGGATCATATTGCCTCAGATAGATCCTCCTTAGATCACCCAAACTCCCACCCCCGCAAATCTACCCCAGACGGACTTAAGACAGTGGCGTCTGCCATATCACCTCTCTATCACATATTTTTCTATCACATTCTCCATCTCGCCTACCTCAGCGATTCTATTCATGCAGGGTTTCTATTTAAAGGGTGGACGCTGATTCTCTTTTATGTATTTCGACACTCGTTTGTCTAATGAGAATACTTGTTTCAAAATAGTTAATGTTAGGATTAGTAGTTTTTTTGTTAGCCTCTACTGTATGTTGAAATTTGAAATGTCTATGAATGCTAAAAGTCCATATCATCAATGCCCACAGATCAGCGCGACACGGCAGAAGTTCAACCAGGCCTCCGCAGAGCCGGACAAATCCTCCGCGGCGGCGGGGCCCAGGTCGAAAGTGGACGCCGCCGCTGACGTCCACCTCAAAACGAAGAAGGTGGACCTGGGCCAGCTGATCCAAAAGTTCTCCTCCTCCGGCTCCGAGTCCAACTCTGAGAGATCGGACGCGGACGCCGAGCCACCGGGTCCCGCCGGGCACCGGCCGTTCGTGCGGCGCCAGAAGGCCGAGGAGATTCACAGTTCCAGCGAGGAGTCGGAGGGTGCCAGGCGGACGCCCGAGAGAACCCAGAGCCTGAAGGCGTACACCAACCAGGTGTCTGGGGGTACCGCTAGTGTTGAGAAGAGCTCCAGTTTTCGTTCTGACTTCATGAACAGGAGGCTTGCCCAGAAAACCTCAGGGTCCATCAGTGCGTTGGGGCAATCTAAAGAGGCAACGCCACCACCGAAAGAGGCGACACCTCCGCCAAAAGAGGCAACATCCCTTTCAAAAGACACAGCCCACCCTAAGACACTTGCCGCCTCTATAAACTCTGAAAGTAAAACCAAACATACCCCAGGGGCGCTGACTGCAAAAACGGACGAGCCCGCAGTTGCACATTCTAAAAGTGACCAGAGGTCAACTCTTAGCTCAACCAGTTCACAGGAGCCTAGTGTGACGTCCAGCTCAGGCTCGAGGAGGACGGCGTATTCGTATGAGCGCCGGACTGTGACAGTTTCGCCAGAGAAAGACAGCCTGCTTCCTTCGCGTCCGTCAACGGACCCTAAACTTACAGATTACGAGCTTTCAGCCCTCAAGAACAGGGCCTGGCTGTCTGGCATGTCGTCAAGGAGGGCGGTTTCCGGCGCACCCACCACCAGCGCAGATAAAACTAAAGAAGAAACTTCTACCCAGAACGTTACTTTATCCGGTTCCCCGAAGTCTTTCAACGATCTGGCCTCCGGCGCCCCGATCGACCACAACAAAACGTCCGGCATGACGACCTTGGATAAAAGCCTGGAGCTCCTGTCCAAGGTCACGGAGGAGCTGGACCACCCCGAGCGGCCTTCCTCATTGCCCACATCTCCCCTTGATCTCAAGTCCCCAGGGGCCAAGGCCAAGTCGCCGTCGTTCGACGAAGCGCACAAATACATCCAGGACGTGCAGACGTCCATTCGTACTATCTCGTCCAGGGGCTCCCCGGAGAAGACGAAGAGCCCCGGCTCGGCGGCCCAGGCCAGCTTCACTTTCCCGCTTCCGGGGCAGGCCAAAGTTGTCCCCGAGCCGGAGAGACCTGTGTCCAGAAGGGCGGCTCGCGACCTTAAATCGTTGGAGCGTGAAGTTGTAGCAGGTGCCCGGCCAACGGATACAGAAAGCGGCCACGCCCAGCGTGATCGTAAATCAGCAGAACGTGATTCCAAATCGACAGAGCGGGAAGCTAAATCGGTAGAGCGTGTTTCCAGGGCCGTTGCTAAGCCTACAACAGACAACCATTCAGAGGACAATCATACACATACGACTAGAACTTCTGCGGCTCCGGCTTCGGAGGGGGGAACGAAGGGCGCTCCGCTTGCTCAAGATCAGGTCACGCCTATGTCGACTCTGTCTGCCACGTCAACAACCGGTTCCGACGACGCCTCCAGGGCCCAGCCTTCTCCAGACCCGATACCCGCTTCGAGGTCGCCCATCCACACCAGACCCGATGTCCCACCAGGACCGTCCTCCTCCTTCGACGCCATGTCCGGCATGAAGAGGTCCTCGTCCTTCAAAGACCCGTCCGAGCTGAACGAGAGGCGGAAAGGCATCCTGAAGAGGGCGACCTCACTCCGGAGCAAAGAAGAGTCCACCGGCGCGCCCATCCTGGACCCGCAGCTGGCCAAGATCCTCCATCAGAGGAAGCAGATCGTGGAGGACGTCCTTGAGGAGGAGGACGAGAGGGACAGGAAGAGGACAATGTCGGCCACGGAGGAGATACAAGAAAATCTCAAGTAAGTCACGTGACTCTTTTTTGTTTGTTGTTGTATGTTATTGTAGGTCACGAGAATGAGTAGTGCCATATTGATTCGGCCACTTGGCCCAAATCCTAAACCTTATATTGAAGGTTAATGTTTTCAAAGGGTTTTAAATGAATCATGGTAATCTGTGTTTTATGAATTAAGAAGAAAAGAAATAAAAAGAAACGTCCTGATCATCCAGAACTCAATAACTCATTAATGGTTTGTATAGCTACAAGTAATCACTAGCATAGAACTATTTACAGTTACACATGACGCTTCTTTGTTGTTGTTTTTTGTCTAGGTCACTATAATAAGTGGGTCATATTGATTCGGCCACTTGGCCCGAATCTTATACCTTGGCCTCCTTGACAAAATAAACATTGAATATTTGATAAATTCTTTACCTATTTTTTTTAAATCACATTCTTGTCTTGTGTTTATAAGCAACGTCTCAAAGTTGATTTATTGTGTTTGTTATGACTTACGGAAGAGAAGAGGAGACGTTCCCTCGCAGATAATTGATTGGCTGCTAAGTAGCCCAGTTCTACCCCAGACTCGTGAACGGCGCCCTAATTTAGCACATTTATTTGGGCATGTAGGCAATTTTTTTTGGCTATAGTGATATTTGTCACTGTTATAAATAAATTTATTAAAAAAAAATTGTATTTAAAAAAACATATCATGGAAAAAAAAAGTGCTCGCGTGTGTATGTAGGTATGGAAAAATAGTATAGGTTTTACATTGTTTTGAAGTACACATTTTAACACTGATTACTTGGGCTTAACTCTTTAAAAAATTTTGGATTTTTAAAGCCCCAACACATTTTATTTTATTAGATCTAATAATAATTGGACTTTTCCCGACAGATAAAAAAATATAATTTGTATAACCTTTAAAGGGACACAACCGGTAATAAAGCAAGGATTTTTGAAACGTATAATTTGTATCCAATTATTTCCCCTTTTTCTTGGTTTCACAGTAAAAAAAATAATTCCTTTAGAATAGAAAATTTAAAATGAAAAAAAAAAGGTGACACGCAGTATCGTAATTAATCTAGAAGGGTCAGGATAGAGCAGGCCGTCGCCCCAGCCAGAGTTTGGATAAGCGACAAAGTGATATTTACTTAACATCTATATACGTAGGCGTACTAATAAAATAAAAACCTAGCACTCTAAAATAGGGAACAATTTCGACCCCCCCCCCCCGTCCTCAGGCGCCGCAGGGTGCAAGTTTCCCCTTGGTTACGCCCCTGCTCACACAATCGAAGCTTTGTATTCAACCCAGTGGAGAAGATTTAATGAGGTGAGCTTTGCCATCTATTGATTCGTAAAGCATAATAAAGATATATAGGCAGTGACTGTTGCCAGGGCTTACATGGATATAGGTATAACTATCTGAGTTGTAATTCATTTTTAACTTTAAAAAACTAACTTAATAGGTTTTTATGTCAAACATACAAAGTATTTTAATATATCTATTCAGTATCACGGTGCTAATGGAAAAATTGTATACAAAATATTAAACACAACTTTCTAGTATTCCATAATATAAGCACTTAAATGTGTGTGGTCTTTAGAAAGGCGGATCCAATCTCGTAGCCATGTCAGGTACGTAATTTCCGGCAACGAAAGGAAGTGACGTCAATAAAGGGAAACCAGAGTAGGCAAAATATTCACGTGTTTTGAATCTTAACCCGGTTCTTAGTCTTAACAAAATGGTTTAAAGTTTAAATATGCATGCTTTGTTTCCCTTTTAAAAACACAAATTCGGTGTGAGGGCTCATGGGATTGCTTAACCTTAGTATTTCCAAATCTCGCTACTTTAAACTCGTTGAAACAACTTTGTATTAAAAAAAAAAAAAAACCTTTTTTTTTCAATCTCAAAATACGAATAATTAATTTTAATACTATTTACTACCAAAATCAACTATTAACTCAATTTCAAGAAAAAACATATCCAGTAGGCCTTTAAAAAAACACTTAAAAAAACACAGCAAGCTTTTCTATCGGGTACTTTTAAAAAATGAGTATTAGTCTCTCTTTCATCTTGTGGATGTTGTAGCCTTAGTTTTATTATACGGCAATTGAGGCAGGAAAGAGGTTCCGGCTTTAACGCCCCCACCCCTCCCCCCACCATTTTTTCCTGTTATTTACCATTGCTATTTGTTTCTTGTAATGGCGTTGACTATGCCTTTATTGTACCTGTGTACACTATAATAATAATAATAATAATAATAAATGAAGCTTATATAGCGCATATCCCGCAATCAGTTCTATGCGCTTAACAATTACAGACGATGATAACAATAACAGGCAAATATTTAAAAATGTGAGTGAGCTAGGAGTCAATAAGAAACAGGTGCGTCTTGAGTCCGGCCTTGAAAATGTTGAAGTTCGAGCTTTGTCGCAGCTGGAGTGGCAGGGTGTTCCATGCGGAGGGGCCGGAGTATGTGAAGGCCCGCTGACCAGCTGTCATGAGTTTTGTCCGCGGGATCGTCAAATTGAGTTTGTGCGCAGCCGATCGAAGTGGCAAACTATGTGGCAAACCAAATATTGTTCATTGTTCCTCTCACCCTCTCAAGGTACTCCAAGCAGAAGGCCGCGGAGCAGGGGAGGGACCCCGAGGAGGACGAGGCCCTGAGGAGCCTGAGCGTGGCCGAGCGGATCCAGTACATGCAGACCAAGCTGGAGGAGGAGAGGTACTCGGCGGTGACCTCCAGGTCCAGGTCAGGGATGTCCACCCCAAGGTCAAGGCCAGTGTAAGTACCAATGCTTTTGTTTATATTGTACAAAATGAAGAAAGGTTTGGCTGCACACATTTTTTAAATAAAAAAAAAAATTAAAAAAAAATGAAATAATTTTTTTTGTAATACGAGCGGCAGCGCTTTCGGTTGGCGTCCTTCGGCTGGCGTACCGAATGCCCTGGGCTGGAATCCTTGTGAAGGCTTGAATTTGTTCCCAGGTTTGGCGGGTGCTCCTGTACTTGACTTTAAGTGGGGGTAAAGTAAAGGCGGCTGAGCATCGTACTGGCCACACAATCCCCTAGTATGCCGTGGCCACAGAAACTGGTGAACGCTTCTTCACTGGCCCTGCTGGATCAATTCAGATACTTAACTTTTTTTTTCTCTATTACTTTTTTTATCTCCGTTTTTTTTTTTTCAAAGATAGCAGGGGCGGCAACTCACTCGACCTACCAATACGGCGAAAAAAAAGTTTCCAAACCACTGTCTACTACAACTAACAATAATAATAATCCGTTATTATTTAAAAAAAGATATTTTGCATACCAAGCACCGAAAATGACTTCTTACTTTTTTTATGCTTACGGATTCAAATCTAATTTTAACAAACAAACAAAAAAGGTTATTTCTGACATCAAAGCTCACGATTTGACGTTGAGTTAATCCGAATCGCTTAGCGTTAACGTTTACTTGATGTGATTGCTCTCCCTTTGACAAAAAAATCCGGAAGAAGCGTAATATTTCTTTGTGAGGTTTGTGTGTGTGTATGTTAGGTGCTAAGGCGACTAGCAGCCCATTACTGTGCGTACACACACGAACATAACCAATCAGAGTTGAGTTCTCCCTATCCTTTATAACCTAACCGATACTGACTATTACCAAAAATACTATACAAAGCCATCCCTAACCTATTTAAACTAACCGACACTAACTATATTATCACTTAGTCTATCGGGTCCGAATAGCCACTTCGATAAATTAAAGCTCTGATGTAGTATGTTCGTGTGTGTACGCACAGTATGTAGCTGCTTGTCTAAGGCGTAATATTATAACACTGTTGCATTAAAGGCGTAATATTATAACACTGTTGCACTAACGGAAAGTGTAAAAGGGGAGGGAAGAACGTTGGTGGCAGAAGAGACAGAGGGCAGGGGATGCAACTCGCTTTTTTTTGTGTTGTGTCTTTTTAAATCGCGTGTTTGTGTGTGTAGTAGTAGTAGCTAGTTCCCTCCCTTGGATTGAGTATTTGCAGGTGGCTTTGATAACACGTTGTGTGTAGGAAAAAAATCAGAACAGCGTAAAAAATAATTATATTGTTAACGCTGTAAATGTTAGTGTTATTGTGTTGTTGTTGTAAATAATTAGCGTTATTCTTTTTTTTTACGGCTGTTACTTGGCTGTCACATTTGAAGGTCACTCACTGCCTGCAACAATAAATTACTGTTTCAGTGTGACGTTAAGGGTTTGTAAATCGAACTGCGACTTGTATTGTGTAAATAATTAGTGTGAAATTAGCCATGATAAGGATGCGTTGGACTGTATCATGTGGACGAATTATTTTGTGTATTGCTGTGAGTATCGGTGCAAAGTTATAAAAAAAAATACTGCAGTAGGCCCTATATATTACTGTAAAAGGGAACATGGTGGCCGATCGACAGCGCGTTCGACTGGCGTCCCGTTTTTCCTGGGTTCGAATCCTGGTGAAGGCTTGGATTTGTTCCCAGGTTTGGAGGGTGTCCCTGGGTCTACCCAGCTTTGATGGGTTACCTGACCTTAGTTGGGGTAAAGTAAAAGCGGCTGGGCATTGTGCTGGCCACACAATCCCCTAGGTGGCCGTGGTGAACTGGTGAACGCTGCTTCACCGGCCCCATGGATCAATTTGGTCTGATAGGATAGTTTATTTTATTTTAAATTACTGTAAAACATTGTTTTAATGTCTTAAACATGATTGCGAATAATTATAATTTTGTTGCCATAACTATTGATAAAAAATGTTAATGTCTTTGTGGTAAAAAATTTTAGCAAATTATGAAGTTTATGAAGAACATATTCCTGTAAATTATTAAGTGTCTTTTTTTTTGCAAGTATTTTTTTTAATTATAATGTTTTTGCGTTAAATATTACTGTACTGATAATGCAATAGTTGTAAACATTATTGCAAATATTATTACGATATTCGGGTTTAGATATTGCTAGTCAATTAATTATTATGTTAATGTAGTAATTATTTATGATGCTCACTATGTCGGTGGCCATAAAAGCTACCATACATTTTTATCACTGAATGCGTCTGATACAACCAACAACACTGGAAGATGTATGATGTATGATATATGAATGTAACAGCAATTAACCGTAGATATCTATTTGGATATTGATCAAAAGTTAAACACATGTACTGCCATTTTGAGTTATGCTATCGTTTTTATTTCTTTTTGTCTCCCTTTCAGGTCTGAACTAATAACACCCACGCAATTCAAATACGATGATCCACACCAGCCACACATGTCCACATCCTCATCGGCCTCATCCATCTCGGCCCTCGCCTTGGTGCCAGGATCTGGTGGGGTGGCCCCCCTCCTCGCCGCCGCCAGGAGCCGGGAGGACAGCGTCTCCTCGTCATCCGGGTCCGCGGACGTTGCCCGCCAGCCTTTGCCGCTGTTATTGTCGTCGTCATCGGCCGTGGTTGGCTCCACGCTCATCGAGAAGCTGACCGTGATCGCCGAGTCCGGCGAGGCCTTCCAGGAGCGGCGCCACAGGTTCCAGCAGAGGAGCCGGAACGACTGGCGCCACCAGACTCAGCCGGTGACCCTCGAGGAGATCTCAGCCGCAGACAGGTGAGGCTTGCTATGAAACTATTTCCCGCCACATGACTTGCGATTGGGGAAGTGGGTCGATTTGTTGCCCAAAGATAAAGTATTCTAAAGATTTGTTTCTCCCAAAAATTAGCTGCCCCAAAGCTTAGTTGCCCCAGTTGCAGTGTAAATAACTCCCTCCCTTCCCTGTCCATTTACGACCATTGATTGGGTGTTTTTATTGAAACATGAGTGCTATACAAACAATGAGTGCTATACAAACAATGAGTGCTATACAAACAATGAGTGCTATACAAACAATGAGTGCTATACAAACAATGAGTGCTATACAAACAATGAGTGCTATACAAACAATGAGTGCTATACAAACAATGAGTGCTATACAAACAATGAGTGCTATACAAACAATGAGTGCTATACAAACAATGAGTGCTATACAAACAATGAGTGCTATACAAACAATGAGTGCTATACAAACAATGAGTGCTATACAAACAATGAGTGCTATACAAACAATGAGTGCTATACAAACAATGAGTGCTATACAAACAATGAGTGCTATACAAACAATGAGTGCTATACAAACAATGAGTGCTATACAAACAATGAGTGCTATACAAACAATGAGTGCTATACAAACAATGAGTGCTATACAAACAATGAGTGCTATACAAACAATGAGTGCTATACAAACAATGAGTGCTATACAAACAATGAGTGCTATACAAACAATGAGTGCTATACAAACAATGAGTGCTATACAAACAATGAGTGCTATACAAACAATGAGTGCTATACAAACAATGAGTGCTATACAAACAATGAGTGCTATACAAACAATGAGTGCTATACAAACATTCCTTTTAGAAAATCGAAGACACTTAAACAACAAAAAAAAGGGTGATAGTTTCGAATTTAGATTTATGGTAGTGTGAAACATTCCAATCTTCGTCTTACGTCTGGTATTTATAACTCCAGGGAGAGGCAGAGGATCTGAGAACTTTAAAATATGGACCTCCTAAAAGCTGAAAAAGGAAAATTGATCTCCGCAAAAAAAAAAAAAAGAAATTAGACGAAAGAAACATTGAGCGAATTTTAGATTGTATTTTTAATCTTCAAGACTCGCAATTTTTTTTTCTTTAAACCGGATACTCTTAAGAAGAGTTTATGATAAGATTGTTCCAGTTGGTCAGCTAACACATTTAACAAAATTATTTTGTGAGTAGTTCTGTTACTTAAATATAGCGGCACTTGACCTTTTTGTTATACTGCTCTTCAAGACGGTCGTAGAAAGTTTGTTTGCGGGATTGGAATTCACTCTTTGCTTGGACTTTGTATAAGCCATTGTGTGTCCGAGCGTTAGTCTAGAGTCTAGTTGTGTCCGAGCGTTAGTCTAGAGTCTAGTTGTGTCCGAGCGTTAGTCTAGAGTCTAGTTGTGTCCGAGCGTTAGTCTAGAGTCTAGTTGTGTCCGAGCGTTAGTCTAGAGTCTAGTTGTGTCCGAGCGTTAGTCTAGAGTCTAGTTCTTTGACCATTACATGTTTTGAGACACCAACTAATTCTTGGACAATATGCACAACTAACAAAAGCCTATCAATACATACTTAGACATGTTATTGTTATCAACACACGTTTTTGTTATTTTTTTTTTTCTATGGCCGCTTACATAACAAACAAAAATTTCTGCTGGCACTTAGACAAAACAAGAAATATAGCAGACACATTTTTGTTGCTTAAAAATGCAGACATTACACCTTGCTTTCTAATGCGCCCTCGTTGGGGAGCGCTCATTGTGTCGATCTTGACAATTAAGAATTGAGACAAAACAAGGGAAGCAACCGATGCATATTTTTATCTTATCGTCAGCCACATGGGGGGATAATCGTGAATATACATTTATTGCGGATGTCGTATGATTGTGTTACGTTTTGGCGCCACTCTATTTATAGTACCCGTTTGCACCAGCACGCTCGCACACACTCATGCAACACACAATACACACACACAACTAACTACTACACACCAACACGCACCCACGTATACGTGTATTTAGTGGTCAAGATGCGTTATGGAGATTAATCCGTTGGGTATTAAAATGTGGCTGTTTCGTGATTGGAAATTATTGGCCCATGAAGACACTTCTGTACACATGGGACTCAAAGCTGGCGAAGTATGTAAACCACTCCCATTAAGAGTGCACCGGTCCGCAAAAGTACGGGGCACGTCCCTCCTTGTTACGCGTCTGAGAATCATTGCACAGGCGCGAGAGCTACCGAGATTCGGCGGGGAGGAAGAAATAAGCGCAACAATACCCGCCTCGACGTGCCTGGTGTCTGGATGACCATGTCAATGTATATATTCTGGTATCTGTGCTATCGGTCGACCGTGCCGGTACCGCTGCATGCATCGGGCAGGGACTTTCGGACCCACCCCTTTCTCGTAACGAAGGAGCATTAAGAGCTCGAATGCTCGTCCGCTTTAAAAGATACGTTTTAATTTGGGTCTTTTAAGAAACAAAGTGAATCTTCTGATTTCGTGTGTATGTGTGGGTGTGTACCGATGAGTGAGGGTTTCTCTATATGTGTACGGAGTGTGTGTGTGTCCTTGAGCAGTGAGGGGGGGGGGGGGTAAAGGCGGCGCCTGTCAGGTTTAAAATTTTAAAGTCGGTGGTGGAACATTTAGCTCCGTTTTTGGATATTACCTTTCACTATTTTATAACTCTCTTTACTGAAATACAACCCATTAACACACGCAGACTTAAACACCCACTCTCCCTCCCTCGCACCCCCACCCACACACACTACCCGCCTCTCGAAAAGTAAACGGCGGTGTAAAAAAAATATATAGATCTAATGATGGCAGTAGGAGAGTTGTAAAAGAAAAATGAATTGAAGTATTTTTCTGGCTCCGAGTAATTCCATACATCACCTGAAGCTACTTCAGTTACACGAAAGTGAGTAGAAATATGTTGTTGTTGTGAAATATGTTGTTGTTATTAGCTCGAGAAAGTGAAACTGTTATATTTTTCAGTTATTTTGATGTTGCTGGCGAATCATTCATTTTGTTTAAAAGTTGTTGTAGTGAAAGTTTATTCAGACATTGCAGAACATTTACGGAGACTGGATTGTCGTATTTCGTTTAGACTTGTCGTCCACAATTAAGGTGTTTCGTGGACTCTACTTTGCCGACGTTGTTTGTAGAACTTTACATTGTAGGACTTTACATTGTAGGACTTTACATTGTAGGATTTTACATTCTATTATATTTACATTCGTTTATCGTTTTCTAGACTGTTTACCAACAAATAATAATTTAATAACATTATTATAGATTTTCTCAACTTTTTTAAATCTTATGCAAGCTAAATTCCCCGGCGTTGCCCGTGTGAAAATAAAACAGGCCTGTATAACTACAGAAAAAAGTTTTATAAACTACAAGGAACAGAGAAGCTATAAATCTAATAATTTACAAAAATTATAATTTTTTATTGAAGACTTATAGGATAGTAATTTAATTAAAAAAATTGTAGAAACAAAGAGGTGTAGACTAACTGGAGAATCGAACCCGGTTCGCCGGCATGGGAGTCCGATACGTTATCCACTTAGCTAGCGAAGACGCATGTCCGAAGTGAAATCGCAAAAGTATAATATGAGACAATAAGGTCACGTGTCTTCAAATTAGCTAATATTATTGGTTGAACACAAATAGTGTATTTTATATAAATATAGATTATAGATTTTTTACCTTTTGTCCGCGTTTGTATGAATTTTGCTTACTCTACTTATCGTTACTTATCACCATAGAGCAATATGTGCATTAGAGTGTGTTTGTGTGTTTTTGAAATCTCCTTTTATTTCTTGGCTCACGTTGAGCGTACACAGTGGAAGTGTTTTACCTGGTGTATTAAATAAAGTCTTGGCCCAGGAGTTATATCCTATACTATAATACGAGTTAAAATTGTATGTATATATATATATATATATATATATATATATATATATATCTGGAAATTTTCTTCAAAAGCGCTCTAACGATTATCTTCATGTTTTAATGCACGACTTGTTTCCCCTAAAAAAAAATCTACACCTTTTCGGCCACACAAATAAAAATCGGAAATGAACGTTAGACAAAAATACGCTTTAGATTTATCGTAGATAATTGATTTTGGCCGTGAAAACATGCCATTGCTCGACCCACGTGTAGTGCGGTGTTCAAGAGTGGTGTTTTGTTGCGTCGCAGTTATGACGTTTCGGGAATACCCGTAGGCTTACTACAGCAGAAAGAAGTTTAATTTCTTGTTTAAACTACTGTTGCGCACCGATGATAGAAATAATTTAAAGCAAGACCAAGTGTAATTTATGTAATGCAGGGGTGTCCAAACTACAGCCAGTGGGTAACGCGCGGGCGGACAAATGATAGTATGCGGCCCTCGCGGCTTATTTAGATTAGAACGTCTTCAATATATTTTAGATTAAACTTCAATATATTTTAGATTAAATTTAAAAAAAAAAGAAAAACAAATACATATTTACGAATTATCTAATAGTCAGATAATAGTTTGCCGTTTAAATAATAACAGAATTAGATGAAGTTTCACCAAACTAAAGGTCTATTTTTAACTTTCTTTTATCTGACATTTTTTGAAAAAAAAACACCTCTAAAACTTTTTTTGTGTTTAAACAATGAATAGCTGTATATAGTGTACACTGTAGCAGATTACACTGCACTGTATATAGTGTTCACTGTAGCAGTATACACTACGCTGTATATAGCATACAATGTAGCAGTATACTCTACACTGTAAATAATAAACACTGTATTAGTATCCACTTTTTTTAAAAATTCAATGAATGTTTCATTAAAAATATGCATGATTTGCTTATAAAGGCCTACCAAAGTAAGATATATTAGAATATGTTAACATTGTCAATTCGAAATCTGGTAAACTAGAAAAGATGTAAATTCAGTATATTCGTATTTTCCTTATAACAATAATCAGAAGTGTAATATACTGTTAGTTTTATTGAGGGGCGGGGGGGGGGGGGAGAAATTAAACAAATCATCTAACGAAGCCTATATATATTATGATCTTTTCATTTGCAGTCTTTTCAATGAATAACATAATTTCACCTTTAATTATTTAGTATTTAAGTTTAATGCTCAAAATAAATAAAAAAATGTTTATCATACCATTGTTTTAATTAATCAATATTATATTTTGCCGCGATAGTTTATTTTAAATAGTAACACAAATGGAGGTTATTAGATAATGTTAACACCAAACTATATTTTTTTACTTTTTTCGTCAAACAATGTTTGGAATAATACATTGAAAACATTGAAAATCTCTATATATAAAAAGATCGTGTTTGTGTCCCCACGGATCCCTATTGTGTCACTGACTTATTTAGGCCTAGTCCTATATACTGTCTAATAGCTTTTCACATCTGACATGTGCCTTCTCTAGCTAAGTTGTTAACGTAGAGGACTGCTGTGCGTGCGAGCGGGTTCGATTCTCCAGTTAGACTATGCCTATTTTTTTTACCCGATTTACATTTATTCGTAGACCTTTTTAATTCCTATCAAACATATTTGCCGGCCGTAACTCATTGTTAGCTTGAGTGGGTTGAGGGAGGGAGTTGAAAAAATTGACATAATGTTATAGGAAAGTTTGACAGTTGTTAAAGTTAATTAACTAATTTTATTAATTATTAATTGGTCATTTATATAGCGCCTCACTCCATGCTAATAAAAGCAAGCTCAGCGCACTCACAAAATCGAAACGACAATAACACTTTAAAATAGTTTTAAACAAGGTTTCGGCCGATGGAGGCACGAAACGACAATAACATTTAAAAATAGTTTCAAACAAGTTTTTTGCTCATTGATGTGTATTTGATCAATTTAGTTGAAAAGAAAAGTCTTCAAATTCTTCTTAAATGCCTTTTTTGACACAGAGTTTTTCAGTGTCTCAGGTAAGCCGTTCCACAGTGAAGGCGCCACAGATTCAAACGAGCGTACACCAATAGGAGAAGGGGTAGAAGAACTAAAAATTGTAACGTAATTCACGATACTTTAAATTTAAACTTTTCATTTTCAGTCTTTTAAATAATAATAATAATAATAATAATATTTGTATAGCGCTGCCAACAAACATAATGTAAGCTCAGAGCGCGTTTAACATACAAGTTAACTAAGAATACGGATATTACCCTAGGCCAGGTGACAGAGCTAAATTGATGATTAAAAAAAGACAAAACAAATAAATGTAGCATTAACCGACCCAACCCATAAATAAGACAGTAAGTTTCTAAAGCATGTTAAATGTTATCTAAGGTAAATATTGAAATAATACGTTTTTAAGTTCTTTTTGAAAGTAACAGTAGAGCTTGTTCGCCTCAGTTGAATGGGAAGTTGATTCCACATCTTCGGACCGGATACTGAGAAGGCTCTAAGGCCAACGGTCGTCAGAGAGAAACGGGGCTCTTTCAGAAGCGATAAGTTTGCAGAACGAAGTGTTCTTTGCGGGACATAAGGTGTGATTAGTGCCTTGAGATAGGACGGAAACTCGTTGTTAAAAATGCACTGATGGTAAAGTAGCGTCACTTTATACTCAATTCTGGCTTTCACGCGGAGCCAGTGGAGCGAGCGTAGAAGGGCAGTTCCCGAGTCTCTTTTAGACTTGCACACAAACAAACGCGCAGTACTTTTATGTATTCGTTGTAGCCTGGCAATTTAATGACATAAATGACATATATTTCTGTTGGATTTAAAACTGACAACTCTAGCCTACATGTTTTTTTTTGGGTTTAAAATGAGATTAAGCTGTTGTTTCTTTTTTTTTTTTGGTGGGGGGGGGGGGGGGGTTATCGGGCAAAATCTAGATATTAGACTGCACAAATAAAAATCTACTTCGACTGTTAGAATTTAAAGCCCATGTTATTCATAGTAGAAAAAAGAAAAAAGACAAATAGGCCTACAATTTATTGGTCTGGTAAAGAAGTATTTTTAAAATTTATGCACTGTTTTTTTACATACACATGATGTTAAGGTACAAGCGCCTGCTCTTTATTACCGATCGAATGATCGGTCACCTGGTACTAGTTATATGTATGGCTATAATATGTCTGTCTGTCTATCTATCTATCTATCTATCTATCTATCTATCTATCCATCTATCTATCTATCTATCTATCTATCTATCTATCTATCTATCTATCTATCTATCTATCTATCTATCTATCTATCTATCTATCTATCTATCTATCTATCTATCTATCTATCTATCTATCTATCTATCTATCTATCTATCTATCTATCTATCTATCTATCTATCTATCTATCTATCTATCTATCTATCTATCTATCTATCTATCTATCTATCTATCTATCTATCTATCTATCTATCTATCTATCTATCTATCTATCTATCTATCTATCTATCTATCTATCTATCTATCTATCTATCTATCTATCTATCTATCTATCTATCTATCTATCTATCTATCTATCTATCTATCTATCTATCTATCTATCTATCTATCTATCTATCTATCTATCTATCTATCTATCTATCTATCTATCTATCTATCTATCTATCTATCTATCTATCTATCTATCTATCTATCTATCTATCTATCTATCTATCTATCTATCTATCTATCTATCTATCTATCTATCTATCTATCTATCTATCTATCTATCTATCTATCTATCTATCCATCCATCCATCCATCCATCCATCTATCTATCTATCTATTTATCTATCTATCTTTTTATTTATCTTTTTATTTATTTATCTTTTTTTAAATTTTTATATGTATGTATCCATCTTTTTATCTATCTGTGTATATGTCTTTGTATCAATGTATATCTACTATCTATATATTTTGTCTATCGATCTATTCTTCAATACGTCTGTATGTACTTATTTATCTGTCATCAACTCTTTTGTCTGTCTCTTTGTCTGTCCGTTTATGCGTCTGTCTATCTATATATCTATCTGTACATAGTTTTCTATCATCAACGCTTTCGTTATTCTCTATTTGTCCGTCCTTCTGTGCGTTTGTACTTCGGGTAATCTATATTTCTGTCCTAAATGCATGCGAGGCTAGCGTAGTAATACATCAAAACATCATGCAGTAAAAAAATAAATAGCGTTTGCATTGCCGTTTAGAATGTCCTGTGTTCAAGTCCTGATAAGAGCCGAAATTTTCCCAGATGTTTTAAACTCCCAAGAGAATTAGTTGATAACCAAACCCTTGATACATACATACTTATATAAATATATAAAAACTACAGTATTCGCCAGTAAATTGACGATTATTGTTCTCCATTTGAAAATCCTCTTTAGCCTCGAGGCGGTAAGCGCTTTCCGGGCGCTGGTGCGGAAGAAGACCTCCATCAACGCCTTCGATCAGCTCCGGGACCAGGGCGCCACCAAGCCCGCGCCCCCTCTGGGCGGCAAGAAGGCCGAGTTCCCCCAGCACCTGTCGCCCTCGCCCAAAAACCAGAGGCGCGGCAGGCGGCTGCGGCACAGAACGCTTCCGGTGACGGCGGAGGAGCTGAATGCGGTGCCCGAGAACCAGATGCTGGTCATGAACCCAGAGTGGGCCAAGGTCAGTTTTTGGGGTGGAATTCCCCCTGGAGTTGAAACTCATTCACAACGCATTGCGTCCTCCCATCTTCTCATTCATCAATTCATCGGAAAGACGTGCATTCTCCACAGATCGTGCACTCAGCTTTGCTCATTCATTCCCACATCTGTCTTGTCTATCCTGCATTAACTCATCCGTGTATTTTCATTAGTTCATACCTTTGTATTCATTCATTATGTCAACAAGTTTACTCACCCTTTAGTTTATCCATCTCACTGATTGTCCTTGACTTCATCCATACATTTTGTATCAACATTAAAAAGATTAACATATGCCCATGTATGGAATTATTTCTATCAATTCTTTTATCCGTCTATCATAATGATTCCATCAAGCCCCCCCCCCCCACACACACACTTGCTTTATTCATCTATAGATAGGCTTATCTTATCAATTTTTCCTTCCATCCTTTCTGTGGAGAGGATAATCCAAGAATCCATTTATTCATAAATATGTATCATGACTTACATAATATTCATCTATATATATATAAAATAGCTTGTTTATCATAAATCAATTTGAGTCTGTCTATGCGATTTTCTTGCTGAAACTATTTCAATTAATCACCTGTCTACATTTGATAATGTCTCTATCATGATTTCATGCCGTTGATACATGTATCCTTTCTTCTAACTCTAAACTATCCATAATTCTAGACTCCATCCATCCATAAATATGTATCATTCATTAATGGATGACATATATCTATTTATTATGCATTTCCTTTCATGAATGGATTGACATATGCCTGCATAATAATGTATTCATTCTATCATTCCGAGATTCATCGTTCGGATTCGCTTCATTCATCCATCACTTCATCCATCCACAAATATACTGTATTCGTTCATCTGTCTTATCTCTCTCCATCCCACAATGTCTATAAACGTGTATGTCTGTCCGAGCAGACCGAAGACGTGGATGACAAGAGAGACTCCAAGGCGGACTCTGGGATACTGTCCGGCTCCGACGCGGACCTGCAGTCCGGTGGAGGCCCAGGCGCCGACCCCGATTCCGGAGACAGGGAGCCGTCCAAGATGACCATCTCCGCCCGGGCCTCATTCTTCAGGGGGCTCGAGGAGAAGTCGAAGGCGGAGCTTAGGGAGAAGTCAGCCAGTGGGGCTAAGAGGTGGGTCTCTCACACACACACGCACTCTTACTCATGTTGAACCTAGACGGACTGACACAGTGGTAATGATTTTATAAACACACATTTTTACAAGTTAAATCTAAAAATGGGGCACGACTTATAAACGAAAAGGGTTAACGAGAACCCGAAAATGCCATCGTAAAAGAAGCCACCATGGTAGCGACTAATTTTAAAACGTGGAGTAGGATACATTTGAGGAGAACAGAAAACATCTCTACAAGTGACACCTTGTGCAGTTGACAAATATAGTAATACTGGTAGGTCAACTGTAAGCTGTTACTGGTATCTGCTGATACCATGAAGTAAATATGCATTCAATAGAACATTCGGAACACGACTTTCCCCACACGGCGTGCATTTGACGAGGTCTCCATGCCACAATGCCAATACGGGTCTGAGCAAATGACATAAACCTCCTGCCCTACATAACAAACCTATGGCCTTAGTAGGAAATTTAGGACCGAAAATTTCTTACTAAGGCCCTGGATGTTTTTTTCTGGTGGTCGGAATCTACGTAGGTTGCAGCATTAACTCTTTTTTAAATATTGACATTCTAAAAGATAATTTTAACGTAGCAACATTTTCCCGGTGCCAAAACAAATAAACAATAACAACACTTCTCTACATGCGAGTTTTTGTTGTTGTTGATTTTAACTTAAAGCAGGGGTCGGCAACCTACGGCACACACTTGGCACGCCGCAGAGTGATTTTCAATGGCACTCCAATGACCTTTAAAGAAGGTCAATTAAAGTCTTTTCTCCTTCTGCGTTCTCGTGTGTTTATGATTTGGAGGATTTAGACAACAAGTCCAATACTTGTGATGAACTGCGCCGCAGTGGCGTAGCTAGGGAGGGGCAGGGAGGGACATATGTCCCCGGGCGCCACGTTAGGGGGAGCCAAAATGAGTATTAAAACTAATTATTTAATTTTTTTTTATGTCAACTAATGTATCCCAAATACGTTTGCAAGATTGAATTTTGGAGCTCCACAAATATCTTCATTACAAACCAGTTGGCAAGCATGATTTTGGCGCCCCCTTTGAGCGTTAAGGAGCGCCATTCTACTCATACGACAAATGACACATCCACAATGTAGGATTGCTGATGGCGTTTTTTTTAATACAAAGATCAGTTCGGGTTCAAATATTATTCTTCATATACTGAAAGTGGCATCTGGTTTTAACAATTATACAGGTTGGATAATTTCGACTCGAATATACTTAGCATGAGTACACTCAGCTAAACAGGATCCAGTTGTTATCACATTTTTTTGGAACAGTTGAAAGTATATATTTGTTTTTTTCTCGTTCACCAACTCGTTGAGAAGAATTAAAAGAGTTGTGCCAATCACATTGAATGTGAAGAGGGAGTCTGAAACACGCTGGAGTGCACGATCAGAAGCTGTTAAATCTATTTATGAATTACTAGATGAACTAGTAGTGCTGTTGGAAATATTATCAGAAGATACAACTATGAGGCTTGACACCAGAAGTGATGCAGAAACTTTGCTGGCAGGTATATTAAACTTTAACTTCCTAGTTTTGTTACATTTCTGGAACATCATACTTGGGAAAATTGATCGTGTCCAGAAACGGTAGCAGGATCCCACTATGAATTTCAAGGAAGCAGCAAGCATCTGATCTTGAATCGCTGGAGCAAGAACTTGTCAACATTTGTGATAATTTGAGCCAGGTTGCGGTAGACAATGGAAAAACAAGATGCACAACTGGGGAAATCGAGGTTGACAGAAGGATTAGAGAATTAGCAAGAGATGCAGGACTTTCTGCAGAAGAAGAAATTGCACGTTTTATGAACAGCGTAATTGATAGACTCAGGAGATATCAATACGGTTTTTACGTCTAAAAAAGCTAAACACCGAATTTGGATTTTTAAAACGTCAAAACTCCTGAGACAAATGTCGATACACTTCGTCAAAATTGCAAAATTTCTACGACACTGACGTCAATAGTCACGAATTGTGCACAGCAATCGGAGACTGCAAAATGATGCTCAGTGCCAGGACTGAAGTTCTACCGGAAACTTCTTTGGATCTTCTTGGTTTTGTTGTTTCATATGGAGATGACGTATTTCCGAATCTGCGCATTTCACTGCAAATACTTCTAACGATTGCTGTTTCAATTGCAGGCTGTGAGCGGTCCTTCAGCAAACTGAAACTTTTTTTGCCTTATTTAATTCAATGGGACATGATCGTCTGAGTCAGGGGTCGGCAACCTAGGGAGGGGTGCCAAAGGGGTGCCAAACTTGGCACGCAGAGCGAAATTCAATGGCACGTGAGAGACTTCCAAGAGGCGTCTTTTTTATTGATGAAAAAAGATGTTTTTTTTATTGATGAAAAAACTAACATTTTCCAGTTCTTAATGAGGAAAACTGACTGTTGAAGACGATGTTTCTGAATGACAGAGCGACACATTTCAGTGAGTTAAACGCATTTACAAGGACGGGTTAAATCAAGTGGGTTAAATGGACAAACAATTAGTTCAGGAAATGTTTATTTACAACTGTTTAACGTAAATCAATTGTATACCTCTAATAATTAAATATTTTGATGATTACCACAATGCTAGATTTATAAAAAGAAATAATAATTAGTCAGTAATATTTGTTATATTACAAAACATAACTTGTTCGGCATCAATATTGAATCAAAATTAGAAACTTTAATTGAATTAAAGGGAGATAATTAGCCCGTTTTATTTATGCTATTTTTTCTAATATTGTGTTTCTTATTTTTCTTTTATAATAGACTAATTGGCCTACAATGTATAATGTTATAATGACCAAACTGTAAAATGTAGTTGAAAATTATATAAATATTAGATCTATATGACTAAAACATTTTATGCAAATTTTTTAAACATTACATTAACTACCCAGTATGTATAATTACTAGACATGAATTCCGCTCTACTATCTATTGTATGCAACATGACTGTTTTCTAAGCATTGAGCAAATAAAAGACAATCTCAGTTAAACTGAGAATAAACTATCATCAATATTATCAGTTGCTAGATCCTTATCTGGACAACCAATTGATGTTTACAAAATCATTACCAAAAATGTGAAAGTTTGGTAATATTATTTTTTGGTATAAATGCAGACAAAAAGGTTGATAATCACAAACGCGTTAATTATTGTTATTAAATATAAAACGCTTTACCGTTTGTTTTTTTCATAAATGTCCTTTGCTTTTGGCCTTGGTCTTGCTACGGAGTTAAATTGTCTTATAAAAAAAAAAAAAAAAAAAAACAAGTATGATATAGCAGGTTGACTTTTAGGCTTTTGGCACGCTGAACGGTTTAGAAATCCTAGTTTGGCACAAAATTAGCAAAAGGTTGTTGACCCCTGGTCTAAGTGATCTTGCACTTCTTACCATCGAAAGAGAAAACTTGAGAATATTAATTTTGACAACGTGATTGACGAGTTTGCGACAGTCAAATCACGGAGGATCAATTTGTTGTAGACTATGTCTATTCCAGTCATGTATAATTAGTAGAGTGTATTTTGTTTTTCAAATAAATTGTTTACCATCGTATAGAGACTTATTAGTCTGTATTCTATTTCATTAAAATACCAATAACGAACCATATAAACCGTACAATTTAAAATTTTTCTTGAGCCCCCAGACTTTGTCGGTCCGAGAATGGGCGCATACTTTGTGTCATGTCCCCGGACGCAGATGACCCTAGCTACGCCACTGCTGCGCCGTGGCTGTCAGTTGCTCCAGTCCACCATATAATTTGTCATTGAAGGCAGCCTCCTGGGGCTGTATGGCTGGCCGGGTAGAGGAATTGATTGCTAGAACGGGAGAAATTTTGGCTCTTAGCACGCTGAAAGAATTAGAAATCGTAGTTTGGCACATTATTAGCAAAAGGTTGCCGACCGACCCCCTGACCTACTGCAATTTAGTACATGTAATGTCACAACTGTTTTACCGCACTTTAAAACAATCAATTCAAATTGAACGTTTTTCTTTGTTTGCTTTTGTTGATTTTAAACTTTGAACTGTATTTCTGTTTCGTGTGCCAACAGATACATCATGAGGAAGAAGCGAGAGCGCTCCCAGACGATGCCTGTCACAGACGATGAGCTCATGAACGCCTCCGAAATGGGCGAAAAGGGCAGCAGTGGAGGCGTCGCCGCCGCCGCCACTGAGAGCAGCCGGACGGCCCAGTCCGAGAGTAGGTCAAGGTCGACGAGCATTTCCGAGGACGGGGAAGGGCAGCATGAGGAAGACGAACTTACCAAGTAAGTGGGGGCACGTGCTGTTGTTGTTTTTTATATAGTGGTTGGTCCCGTGAAACGTCACCGTCTATTTTTATATTTCTATTTTTAGATATCTATTTTTAAATATATGGCGATGATGCTTATATGGCGCATATCCCGTTGACAACAGTTCTATGCGCTGAAACGACAACAACAGACGAAAATGAAAATATGGATACGAAAATATTGCTAACTAAATAGGTGAGTCTTCAGTCGGCTTCTGAAGGTGTCGAAGCTCGGGCTGTGGCGAAGCTGTAGTGGGAGGTGATTCCAAGCGGACGGTCCCGCGTAGGAGAAAGCACGTGCGCCAGCGGACACTAGCCTCACACGAGGGATCCTCAGAGTAAGTGCATCAGAAGCTGAGCGGAGTGGACGGGATTGAGTATATAGCTCGAGACAGGAGCGAAGGTAGTTGGGGGCAGAGTCATTCAGGCACTTGTAACATAGAGACGCCAGCTTGTAGGAGATCCGGTGGTTAATGGGAAGCCAGTGCAAGGATCGGAGCAGAGGAGTGGTGTGCGTCAAATTCTTCTTCTGAAGGACCAGTCGGGCAGCACGATTCTGAACACGTTGGAGGCCCTGAAGGGAGGAGGTGGAGAGGCCAGCCAAGAGCGAATTGCAGTCGAGATAGACACCAAGGCTCTTGACAGTCGGGGAGAAATGTACTGTTGCGTCGGCCAGTTGGAGATCGGACACAATGAGGGACACGACCCTCTGTCTCGTACCGACGATAAGAGCTTCAGTCTTTCTCACTGTTCAACTTCAACTTGTTTTCCGTCATCCAGTTCTTTATGTCCAGGAAACAGATGGAGATGGAAGAAAGGAGCCTATTGAAGTCTTCAGGCTTTGCACTGTTATAGAGCTGGGTGTCATCGGCAAAGGAATGATATATAGTAATGGTAATGGTAATTTATATAGCGCTTCTATCCATGCTATATTAGCATGCTCAGTGCGCTCTAGAAGACTATTAATCTGTGAGAGGTTTCACTGCTGCCGGTTAAGCGCATGTGATAACAACTCAATATTAACGTCATCTAGTCCCAAAACTCTTGTAGGGCGACAGGGATCTGCCGGTGGCGGGGCTCGAACCCGCGCGACGTGTCAAGAGTTTTTTTTTTATTTATTTATTATTTTTTTTTAGCGAAAATTATCAAGGCGACCAGTACTACTAGATTTGTGCACATGGTTTTGTGTCCGCGTGAGAGTCCCCGGATGAAACAATTTAGTTTCTGCTATAAATAGATTATCCTGTGTTCATTTCGGACCAACCCTTTACCCGAGTGGTAATTGGTATTTATATAAGTGTCATTATAAAATATTATAAAATATTGTCTGGTACCCATCAGACCTAGGTAGACTCGGACACCTCCCCTCCCCCAGAATCGAGAGAAAATCTTAGCCCGAACGATCCCCTAGTATGCCTCGGCCCACTAAAAGGTGCGGTGTAAACGTTTCTTCACAGGTCTTAGTGGAAAAAAATGTGCTGATGATATCAAATTTTTGTTTTAAATACGCTGTTTTGATGTTGTATGGTGCATGGGTATGAAAAAACAATTCAGAGGAATAAAGCGTGTCTTTAATTTTGATCTTTTATAAAGAAATGTTCTTGGTACGTTTATGGTAATTTCCCCCCCGTGACGGATTAAACCTGTCTAATTATTCCCCTTAAGATTTATTCCCCCTTTGAATTAGTATTACCTCCCCTCGTTTTTGCCCTTTTGCGTCGAGATTGTAATGGCTTCCTTTTTGTTACGTGTCAGATTCATCTTTAAGTCGTTTGGCGGTGTCGAGGCGGGGTAGAGCGTTTAGTGCGACACGTGGTTCACGTGACAGAGTGACGTGTAGCCCGTGTTGTCACGGGAATAGGACGAAAGTAAAAATAACAATGGTGTTGTGAGGATTTTTAATAAATGGCGGCTCACCTCGGCATTGTGCTGGCCACAGTACTTGTACGTATGTCCAGGGTTCGTGTGTAAACATAAGTTTATTATTGGTTTATTTGTTTGTTTGCTATAGTCGCTTTGATAATAAGCTTGCCTGTTTTTTTTAATTGGCGGCGCTTAAATCCGGCGCACGGTGAAGATGAACACGTGATTCTTTCACGGAGAAAATACGTGGGAGACTATCTCACATTATTTTAGTTCTCTGTGTGTGTGACACATTTATAGCCTGAAAATCACGTTCAAATGCCACACAGATTTCGCCGGAAATTCACACTCGGTAAAAAGCTACACAGACCGCGTCAAAACGCCAAGCATATCACGTTAAAAACAAAGTCACGTTAAAAACCTCATGGATCACAGATAAACGCCTTACAGATTATCTAACAGAAAGCAATGTTACGGAGATGACAGTAAAGATGTGTCATTTGTCACAATAAGAGATCTTTGTAGTTTTAAAAGAAGGCATAACTGTTATCTGATTACAACCACCAAAACCCCCACAAGTCTACCGCTGCGCCCCTGCTATTCCGCCCCTGCTATTCCGCCCCTGCTATTCCGCACCGCAATATTCCATACGTTTCCCCTTTCCGCTGCACTGATAGACAGATATAGTTTTCCTTTGTCTGTTTTTTTTAAAAATATATTTACGAGCATCTTACGTTGTTGCGTATATAGCTTTTGTGTGTGTGAGAGAGAGTTCCTGTGCACGGGCGTGTTGTGTGTTTGGTGCGCGCACTTGTTGCGTGCAAGTGACTTGCACCCGAGCACGTGTGTATGTGTGTGTGTGTGTTGGCAGATGCAGTGTGCTGTGACCCATCACTTGCGTCTGACGCCTAGAGTGTCATGATTCCTTACGTTGTGAGTGAATGTGAGGGTGGGGCGAGGGGGGTGGGTGGGTCGAGGGGGGGGGGATTGCATTTCCGTTAATATGTTGCTCGATTGTGTGTGCAAAAGAATGCCGTGTTTCACAAATAATTGCTTGAAGCTGACAGTGCGTGTTGTTTGCGTGTATTACACGGTGTGTTTGTGTGTACGTATATGAGTAAATGTGCGTGTGCTTGATTTCGGAAAGCTGGTGTGTTATGTGTACGGACAGCATTGGGATTTATCTATAGTATTATTTCCGTGATTCTCTGTGTAGGCCTATGTGTTTTGTGCATAAAACGTTCGCCCCATTACCCGTCCTATTTACACGTATCTACGGCATCTTAGAACTCAGGATAATATGTGTGTATGCACGCCTTCGTTTAGAATCTAAAACAAGATTCCCTCTTGGTGGGTCGCGACACAACACCGGGTCGCCAAACTAATTTTTTTTTAAAAATCAAGTTTCAATATTTACAGTATATTTAGCACCAATTATAGGGCCCGATGGCCGAGCGACAGTGCGTTCGGCTGGCGTACCTAAGATCCTGTGTTCGAATCCCGGTGAAGGGCTAGGATAATTTTTTTTCCCGGGACTCGATGGTGTCCCTGAGTCTACCCAGCAAAAGGCGGCTGGGAATTGTGCTGGCCACACATCCCCCTACTAGTTAGCCGTGGCCACAGAAACTGGCCAACGCTGTCCGACGGGTACTTTACTTACGGTACCGGTACCGTACTTACTACTAGCACCAATGAACATTGTTTGATATATTAACGAAATCTTGGCGACAATCCTAGTCGGTTACGGTGTAAATTAATTGTACAATATCCGGGCCAACCCCGGACTATATGATTATGGGGTTTGGTAGGGGGAGTCGGAAGTGCAGCGACTGTGTTACTAGTCTCCTAACTTTCTCATGGGGGCAACAGCCCCTGCACCACCTGTACCTCATCCGCCCTCCTCCTTTACTCCAATTTTTCACCCACGCTCACCCCTCTCACAAGCAATACATTTGGTATTCGCCAATTACTGGGTTCTCTATTCAAACAAGATGCAAGTATGTCAGAAAAAAAATACATATATAAAATTTCCTCAGCTCGTTACACAACTTGCTGATGAGCTCAGGGAATGAGAGAATGTGTGAGAGAGAGTTGAAAGCGAGAGAGAGAGGGAGATGAGATTTCAAATAAAGTGTTGTCCTGTGAGTGTAGCCAGTGGCTACAGCTGGAAGCCGGTAGCACTGGTTTGTGTTCAAGTTTGTGTTGTGTGTGTGTGTGTGTTTTTGCTTACCGGCTCTCGAACTTTGCCGCTTATTAATATTACACGCCTAATGTGCGGTCGCGGATAACGCACTGACCTTCATTTCTGTACACTGTGCGCCATGGATAACGCCTGGATTACTGTTGTGCTAATGTGGATGAGTGGTGTGTAATATTCATGGATGCTATGGAAGGCTGAAAGCTAGCCGGTTGTCTGGGCATACGGCATTTATACTTTCGTTTTCCCCGCTTTGCTTTTAACTCATAGGACAATCTGAATCGTTGGTTTAAGTGTCCCTCAATATCCTCACAGTCAGGGTACGGTGGCCGTGCGGTAGCGCGTCAGTCCCGGGTTCGAATCCTGGTGCAGACTATGATTTTTTTTTCTCCCCTGTCTGGAGGCTGGAGGGTATATCCTTGAGTCTACCCATCGCTGTTGGGTATCTAGTACCTAACCTTTGTTGGAGGTAAAGTAAAGGCCGCTGTGCATAGCGATGGGCCACACAATCACCTAGTATGCCGTGGCCACAGAAACTGGCGAAAGCTGCCTATGGATTAATTTTGGTCCGACGGGATTTTTTCGTATTTGTTCACTATATCCTCACAGTCTGTCTAGCTTCATTGAGACAGAACGATGGTATAATTAGTCCACTTGCAAAAGGTGATTAGTGAATAAAAAAGGTTCTTTTAGTAGCCTTGTTATAGTAACCTTTGACATCTTTGCCTCATATTTTACCATGCGATCGACCCGGTTTCGATTCCCCAAATATTCTATTCCTTTTTTTTTTCTACAAAAAAATTTTCAATAAATATTATTTAAAAAAAAAAAAAAGAAGACTTAGATCTACCTTTTTGAAACCTAATTACAATATTTATTTTAAATTATTTTCTGTAAAGTCTTCAGTAAAAAGAAAATAAATTTATAGCTTTCTGTTTTTTTGTAGTTTATACAGTTTTTATCTGTAGCTTATATGCCCACAGGCCTGTTTTATTTTCCACCTGGCAAACGCCGGGCAATATAGCTTTTGGTTTAATAAAAAGACTTGCCTATTTTTAACCCGATTATATATATATTTTTTAAATTACTTTCCTAAATGTTTTCAGTAAATGATAATTATATTTTATTATATTAATTATAATTAATTAAAATATTATGGCTTTCTGTTTCATTGTTGTTTATGAAATTTGTATCTGTAGCTTATACATGCCTATTTAATTTCCCCGGCCCCGGGCTACGCTGGGCAATTTAGCTTGTTGTATAAAGATGGATCGCCGTTATGAACTCCGAGTGACCACACTAAAAAGCATTGGCGGGCCGATTTTATGGCCCGCGGGTCGACTATTGAACACATCCCGGGGTAAGCAGTATAAGCAGCACGTGTGATTTATATTACAAATGGTAATGTTTGTACATTTCGAAAAACGTTGCACAGTTTAATAACACACACATATATAAAGACAAGACACCGGCCTACCTATAGGCCTACACACACAGACATATTTTAATAAAGACAGACACATAAAGACACACACATACTTAAAAGTGGGTATAGGCTACTGGTTGCAGTAGCATCTCGGACAGTGAAATTCTTTGAATAAACTTTGAATAAACCCTCCCCAAGTCCAGAAAAAAACCACTCGAGAGAACCGGCGGTAAAAGAGTTAACACTATCGCCCTCTTCCCCTATTTAATTTCCCCGGCCCCGGGCTACGCTGGGCAATTTAGCTTGTTGTATAAAGATGGATCGCCGTTATGAACTCCGAGTGACCACACTAAAAAGCATTGGCGGGCCGATTTTATGGCCCGCGGGTCGACTATTGAACACATCCCGGGGTAAGCAGTATAAGCAGCACGTGTGATTTATATTACAAATGGTAATGTTTGTACATTTCGAAAAACGTTGCACAGTTTAATAACACACACATATATAAAGACAAGACACCGGCCTACCTATAGGCCTACACACACAGACATATTTTAATAAAGACAGACACATAAAGACACACACATACTTAAAAGTGGGTATAGGCTACTGGTTGCAGTAGCATCTCGGACAGTGAAATTCTTTGAATAAACTTTGAATAAACCCTCCCCAAGTCCAGAAAAAAACCACTCGAGAGAACCGGCGGTAAAAGAGTTAACACTATCGCCCTCTTCCCCTCCCCACCCCCCCCCCTCCTCATTTCCGCCCCGATGTGGAGATTTAGTCCTCTATTCAAGTGTTGGATTAGGAGCTGAAATGTCTACCCCTTCATATCGGGTTAACTCTCTCCCACGCTCGCCCTCCCCCACCTGTCCCCTTTGTAATGTTACGTTTGTAGATGCGCCATCGGAGATGTATGTATGTGTGTGTGTGTGTGTGTGTGTGTGTGTGTGTGTGTGTGTGTGTGTATGTATGTGTGTGTGTGTGTGTGTGTGTGTCCCCCCCCTCCTCGAGGGATATTTGAGATAGATACGCCAGAGTGGAGATAAGGCAACTCACCACTGACAACGAGATGGTCAGATTAACATGGGTCGTGTATGTATGTGTGTTGTGGGCTGGGATGGCAAAGAAGTTTAGACGCGTATCCACTTTTAGATGAGGAGGCAAGGTATCAACGTGTATGTGTATATATAACATAACATAACATACATATCTGTATGAATCTAAATCTATATGTTCTTACATTTGTATGAAGGTAATCTATACGTTTTTACTTGTATACATTATGCTACATCCAGATAATGTCATTGTTCGTATACTAGGCAACTTTTCTGCCAGATTCATTGATCTGGGCGTGTTGCTTGGTGGCTGATTGGGCAGTTCGTTCGGCTAGCGTACACCCACCGATTGTCCTGGGTTCGAAAGCTGGTGTGAATGGCCATGGTTTGTTTCCGAGTATGTAAGGTGTACATGTGTCTACCCAGCTCCCCCGACATTGGTTGGAGGAAAAGAAAAATGCGACTGGACATCGTACTCGCCACACAATCTCATAGTGTGCCGTGGGCGCAGTAACTTGTGAAAGCAGCTCCACGGATCCCTATAAATTAAATTGGTCTGACGGGATTACTTTGCGAATACTTGTATGAATTGGACAGACGTCAAATTAGCCGCGCCAAAACTGGTCCTGGTCAAACTCGTTCATGTTCCTATTTGTTTACATAATATAAACTGCTACTCAGCGCGTAATTTACTTAGCTTAAAGAGTTACCGGTATTCACTATTGACACTCTTCAACTCTTATTTAGTTGGATTATCTAGATCAGGAAGGCGCGACATTTTTCTGCCTCGGGCCGCTTATGACATTTTATTCAACGAGAGGGGCCACATAGTCTGAAAATTTATTTGCATTATCAATGCAACGAATTAAAAAAAAATGCCGTTAGAAGCTATTCGGGGGCCAAACTAAAAGGCTTAGCGGGCCGTTTTGTGGCCCGCGGGCCGCCTGTTGCACACCCTTGATCTAGATACTGACCAGACTGGATTAATCTACCGCATTTCATTAAAATGCACTATCTGCGCGTAACATGCAGAAGCGATACAACACAATAACAATCTGTTACAATGTTCAGATAAAAATACGTACATTAAACACATTTCTTATCCGTTATGCGAGGACAAAGGCATATAAGTACTCTTTCTTCCCGTGTGTCATCCTGTCATAGAATGGGTTGCCTGAAAGAAAAACACACCAGGATAAACCAGTAACTTAGAATCATGTAAAGCACTAATCAAAATGCAGGACTAGACTCAAGCCACGGATACGCGTAGGACGCAAAAATCTTCTGTATAGAAGTAACTTATCTAACATACAAGATAACATATTATATAGTTTACAAATGAAACAAAAAAACATTTCGTGAGAGAGACCTGATACAATTCTCACAGCAAATACATTTGTTTTCGTGTTGAAATCTCTTTTTTTTTTAAACAACCGCCATGTTTCCCTTCCTCTATGCAGGCTGAGTTTATCGGAGAAGGTCAAACTGTTCTCACAGACGAAAGACAAAGAACAGCAGCCGCCGCCAAAAGCCGAGGCTCCCGTAAAGAGACGTGGGCGGAAACAGCCTTCCAGGTTCAGCACCCAGGTAGGAACTAGTTCTCTTCTCTTAGACACAGACGTATGGGGCACAGTAGCCGTTCCACTGACGATCCGAAGGTCCCGGGTTCGAATCCTGGTGCAGGCTATGATTCCCGGGTCTGAAGGGTGTCCCCGAGTCTACCAAGCTCTGCTGGGTACCTGACCTTAGTTGGGGTAAAGTTAAGGCGGCTGTGCTTAGTGCTGGCCACACAATCACGTGGTATGCCGTGGCCACAGAAACCGGTGAACGCTGCTTCACCGGCCCAATGGATCAATTTGGTCCGACGGGATACTTAAATATTTTTTTTTCACGAAGACAGAAGTAATACTGGACAGTGGGGTGACTGACTACACAGAAGTAATACTGGACAGTGGGGTGACTGACTACACAGAAGTAATACTGGACAGTGGGGTGACTGACTACACAGAAGTAATACTGGACAGTGGGGTGACTGACTTCACAGAAGTAATACTGGACAGTGGGGTGACTGACTACACAGAAGTAATACTGGACAGTGGTGACTTAAATCTGCTTTTGACTAAACTCCAGGCTTTAAGCATGTCAGTTCTTACATGAGTTAGGGGTGGAAAGGTAGGGGGGGGGTAAAAGAGTGTCACTGAGTGGTGCTAGGCCATGTGTCAGACCTGTGAGATAAACTTTTTTACTTCTGGATTTTTTGTGTTGTTTTCTTTTGTGTGTAAAATTAAATATATGTACATTTTTCTTTAGATGTCCTGTTCTTTTTATCCTTGTCAAAAACATGTGTAGCACGTGCCAAGGTTAGCTGTGGCAAATGACCCACTTTTGAAATCAGTGACATAGATTAATACCGTTGCTATTTGGTCCAACCTTGACATAGATAACCCGTGGGGAAATGGTCTCACGTTTTACTTACATCAAGCGGTATTATAGATTACTGTGGCAATATATAAATACCAGTGAAAGTGTACTGCCGGGGTAACCTGCTCTCTTAGGGCAGAACTACCTATATAATGTATGACCCACTTCATTTGTGACCAACTTCATTTGTGACCCACTTCATTTGTGACCCACTTCATTTGTGACCCACTTCATTTGTGACCCACTTCATTTGTGACCCACTACATTTGTGACCTACTCAAATTGTGACCCACTTAATTTGTGACCCACTTAATTTTATTGCATATTTGAGCAACTAAATGTGCTTTCGTCATTTGGGGGCCAAGTGCGTGCACCCCAAGATGATAATTTGAACTCGAATTTTCTGTCACATTTTCGGGGCGTTAGTCATTACAGTTGGATTGAGTGGAAGATTGGAATAAGGGAAGAAGTAACTATCTAATTATATCTATCATCTAACTATAAACCGGGTAATCTTTGTAACTTTTTGACTTAGGCCGAAACCGAAATTTCATCATATAAAGGCTATTTGCGTACTTTTGGTGCCGAAAAAAAAACGAAACCGATTTTCGGTCGGCGATTATATCAACATATCTAAATTATATATATCTATATATCATATATAATATATATATATATATACAAGCTACATTGCCCGGCGTTGCCCGGGTGAAAAAAAAAAAGGACTGTCTGGGGTGCAGATTTATAAACTACACTTACTGAATACTTTTAGGAAAGTAAATAAATATTGATTATTGTAATAGGGTAAAAAAAAATAGTAAAATATTTTTATTCAACAAAATCTATATTGCCTATAGATTTACAATGTTTTTTGTTTTTAAAAGTTTGAAAAATTAATTGTCGAAAAAAAAAATAGTCTAAACGGAGAATTGAACCCTGGTCGCCCGTATAGCAGTCCACTACGTTTACCACTGAGCTATCGAAGACACATGTCCGATGTGAAAAATTATTAGACGGTATATTGGGCTAGGCCTAGATAGGTCAGTGACACACGTGTTTTCAAATTGACCAATGGGGATCCTCGCGGGGCTTAACACTGTCTTTTTATATATATAGATTCCACTCTTCTAGTTGGCTTTGCTTACCTGTTTGCCTCTCTGTATATCGGTCAGGTGTAGTGTTCATGACTTAATGTTCGTTTCAAACAGTTGGCACAGTGCCCAATGTAAGAACATTATTTAACTACACTTACCGCTGTATATTCCTCTGCCAATTCCCGCTCCCCAACCCCTCCCCACTCTAAATACACTTGGATAATCGCCATTTATTATAAAGGTAGGTTTTAATTCACAAGCTACTCGTGTTTCGTAATATATTGTTAGGCTCAAATACTCAAGTCACAAGGGTATCAACTAACCCTCGCTCGACGTCTCAATATGGTCGTCAATCAAATGGACTGTGTTGAATGTTGCAGTGGAACAAAGTATTTCTATTTGATAATGGATCTATTGTAGAGTAATAGCCCCCTTCCTTTTTTTCGCAAACAGGTATATTGTATAATGCTGGCCGTATTTGTAGGATGCGAAGTCCCCCTCCCCTCCCCCATACCCGGGCCCTGACCTCCTTTGCGTGTCACTGTGCGTGTATAAGGCGAATATATTTTGTTGAAATAGAGAGATTCGTTAAGATACGTGTGTCTTTTTGTGTGTGCCTTTCTTTTGGGGAAGTGTGTCAGGCGTGTCCCAAGAATAAAATTGTGTATCCGTCCTTCTTCCATCAGTTTCTTCCGCGTCACTGTTTCCGTCTGCTCTTTAAGTAAACCAGTCACGGTCCAGTAGTTTCTTTATACTATAAATAGACCTATAGATACTGTAGACACATATAGACAGAAACCTATTTTTACGCTTCAGTGATCACGTCCAACTATAAGAACACATAAGCCTATAGTCGCCACATGGAGCCTGTCTAGTTGTAGTGGCAGGCAGCACGCGTTACAGTCTTATAGCCATGAAGTGAACAGCGTGTACATACATAGCATATATTTCTACACATACACAAAAACACATCTCAGCTGTCTAAATTACATTACATAAAAACAGAATTGTTTACAAACTAGTCCAGGGATTCGGTGCATTTTATTTGTGCAATTTCCTTTCATTAAACTGTGATTTTTTAAAAGAGGTGTTTGTTTACAGGTATGATAAAAATTAGAATTGTGTGTGGTTCTAATTTTGTAAAGTAGATTTTTTCTCGCTACCGATGCTTTTCTGTTGGCTAAAGTTGTTTGTGTTGGCTAAAGTTCTTTGTATGCGAGTGGCTTTTCGCTACTATAATATTATATGTTATATAGATGTATTTCTAGAGTCTATAACACTATATCACTTTTGCTACATGAAATGGATAGGGAATTTGATTTTACAAAGGTACTTTTGAGTTTTATTTTTAGGGGTCTGGGAGAATATACATTTATATTAGTTAGAACATATTACGTCTGTGTAAGCGAAAACATACTCGTAGATGCAGACAGACAAACATACAGGCTGTCACAAACACAAAGGTAGACACATAAATTGGCTGAAATGGATTTTTCTGTATTTGGTGGGTAGAAAAGGTAGATTCATGGAACGACTCATTGTCAAAATACGGTGCTTTCTACTGAATTTGTAGTTTTACCGCAGAGTGTGGCACTGACATTCTTAAGGTCTCGAATTTGTGTGTGTGTCTTTTATGCATGTGTCCTGATGGCGTCTCTTGGGTCTATCCAGGGCTAGTGCATCTGTTGCTGGCTCCACCACCAGACCTGATTGTTTTTTCATTATACAAGTATTGTTTTATATTTTAATTTTTCAAATATAAACATATATTTTTTTCTTTGTTTCTCTATTCACTCTACTTCCACGAGCGTAGCCCGTGACGTCAGAGGAGGTAGAGCAAGCTGCCGCCTACTCTAGGATATCGCCCCTGGCCATGAGCCTGGTCAAACCACCGGACCCGGACATATTGAAGGTAAAAGTCAGCGTGTGTGTGTGTGTGTCTGGGGAAAAGAGACGTAACCGTGCTTTTACAGAACACGTGGAATTTAAATTCGATTGTTTCCCTTTGACCATCTTTTTTTTTCGTTTCCTCGATACAAAGATATGTTATTTCCAATTCTACATGCTGTTATAGGGGGTTGGGGAAGAAGTTGCTGGGTGGGATATTGTATTTATATGTCTTACGTAGTTGACAATGTAGATTTGGTATTATTTATTTAAACTATCGACATAAAGCGCACGTTATAAATATATAGGGAGCAGTGTCTATTCTCCGAAACCCAAGAGAGTATTCTTGGTTGAAGTTTGTTTTTGACCGTGTGTTCTTCTCTGTGTTAACAATTTAAATATTGTACTGATATTTTGTGAAAAAAAATGGGTAAATTTATACAAATCTTATTTCTTGTTGGTAAGTATAAATAAATATATATATATATATATTGTTTATTGTATTGAGCCTTTTTTAATGTATGTGCGATTGCCTACTGTTTGCCATCTTTGCCAGGGTCTTCCCCTCAAGGACCAGCGGCAGCTGATGGCCCAGCACGCGGAGATGTTCCTGTCCCAGTCTTCCTTGCGGTCGATGTCCAGGTCTGGCTCCAACACTAGCATCTCCCAGCCCTCGTCCCGCAGGGCGTCCGTCACCCTGGAGCAGGAGGAGGGTGGCGCCGCCGGGGACAAGAAGCCTGAGGCAGGAGAGGAGGAGAAAAATGAAAGAAGAGGTAATTTATTTGTGCGTCTGTCTTTCTGTCAGTCTGTAAGGTAACTTATAAAAGGCTATGTCTGGCTGTGAGATTTCTTATGATTTCAATTTGTCTGTTTGAAGGTACAAACGGATTGTCAGTGTCCTTATTTGGATCCAAACGCAATAAGTGCATGCCATATAGTCTCTGAAAAATGTCCTTTCTTAACTTATTGCATTGATAACTGTTTCATATTATTCTGAAAACTGTTATAACTGTTCTTATTACTAAGTTATTACTCTGATAACTATTGTTATTTTTATTATAAGTGTCGTTATTACTCTGATAATTCCACTGTTGCTCTAATACCTTCTGTTATTCATCTGATAACAATGGGTATTGCACTGAAAACCATTGTTATAACTAGCTACATTTTACAGATTATTATTGCACTAATAATGACCCAATTTTGCACTATAGTTTTTTTAAACTGATAATAGCCTTGATACATTATAAACCGATAAATTTGTGATCCCACTGATATTTCTTCTACTCTACTTGCTGCACCGATAACTTTTCTTTATTGCACTTAATATTCGCGTTATTGTTTGATAACTGATGATATTGCACCTACGTCATTATTGCACTTGATAAGTCTGGTCGTCATTGTTTCGCAGGCATTCTGAAAGACAAGAGTGCGTCCACCAAGGAACTCCACGAGATCAAAGGAATCCTGAGGTCGGAGCCGGTCAAGGTGCTCTCCGAGCCGGAAGTACACAGCATTCTCAAAGGCTCCTGGGAGAGCCACCACCCGGCCAGTAGCGCTGAGCCCAGGGGCATACTGAAGAAGGCCAAGTCTGAGGATATCCCAACGGCGGACCCCTCGGAGGACGCCCGAAGGCCCCTCAGGCACGTGGACAGCGACGAGGAGGATAAGCCTGGGAAGCCTAGGTCAAGGTCGAACTCCCAGCCGTTCGGCATTCTCAAGAGGGACCCGTCCCCGCAGCCCAACGACCACGAGATTAAAGGCATCCTGAAGACGCCCTCCCACGAGAACGTCCCCCACTTGACCAGCGCCATGAGGCGGGGCAGCAACGATTCGGACTCCTCGTCCGTACTGAAAAGTGCGCTCAGGCACAGGGGGCATAACTCTGACAGCGAGGAAGGCCACCACGAGGTCACCCATCCGGCCCAGGAGCTGAAGAGCGCCATGCACAAGCCCCACGCGCCCAACACCGGGGACAAGATGGACGACGCCAACTCCCACATCCATGTCGATCTGACCTTGGCCATATCCGGCGTGGATGATGCCCGCTCGACTTTCAGGCAGCCCCACAGCAGATCGCCCGGGAGCTCCTCGTCCGCACCCCACGCCTCAGACTGGAGCTCGTTAGACCGGGGCGACGAAGGGCGTTCCACGGCGTCGGGAGCGGCCGCCTCGAGCCCATCTACCTTCCCGTCTGGCCAGGCGCCCGAGGAGAAGAGCACGCTCAAAGTCCCCGAGGACGACCCCAAGACTGCAGCGAGCGCCTCCGAGGGCGAAGGGGAGAGCAGCGCTGGGGAGCTACTGGACGAGCCCAGGACGAACAGGCTGAGGAAGAAGTCAAGGATGAACAGAGACACCAACAGCGAGAGGTTAGTCTTTTGTGTCTTGTCTGAAGACATGTGTGTCTGAACATAGCGGTCTTCAGTGAGTCTTTTGTGTCTTTTCTAAAGACATGTGTGTCTGAACATAGCGGTCTTCAGTGAGTCTTTTGTGTCTTGTCTGAAGGCCTGTACGACCCCGTAGTGAAGACTTTTGTTCATGTCTGCCGTGTCTCTGTGTATATTTGTCTCAGTGTTTTAAATCAGTGAAAATGCTAGTCATCATGGATTTGGTGTGTCATGTCTTATACTATAAACTATAACTAGATCTAGTCAATTACCCGGCGTCGCACTGGGTAACAATTAATTAGCGTACATTGTTATTACAGAAACATACTCTAAACTACTCTAAGGAGAGTCTACTCTATGTTATCCGGGTTTAAGTTGGTGATTCTAATTCGAATCACTCTACTGCAGATTTCACGTGTGGTAATGAAACATCGCGAAATTTAAAGATAAGACAATAGGGTTACGTGTCTTTATATTAGCCAATGGGTATCGAAATTGGGGTCACGTGTCTTTATGTTAGCCAATGGGTATCGAAATTGGGGTCACGTGTCTTTATATTAACCAATGGGTATCGAAGTTGACACACACATCCAACTTTATGTATATGAATCTATATATTCTACTATATACACATGTTTCCTTGTGAAGGAGGAGGGTTAGCGGTCAATTACACATTTGTAATATTGATTATTGTGTTACGTTTGTTGTCTAAGGGGGGCTCCAAATCTATATAAGCCTATCCTCTCAGCTGTTACGAAATTACAAAGTAAACTCACGTGAATTCAACTTGCCTCTGCAAACAACACCTGTTACACATTCCAGAACAACAACCCACACAATGAGTAAGCTAATAAAATACGATTTTACGGTTAAAATAAGAACTTGTAAGAAATTGTGTAGTCGATTACGCTTGAAGAAGTACTAGAATAGATCTAGTTGCTTATTGACAATCTTAGGTCTGTCACATAGAGAATTATATTGTGGACTCCACAAGTGGACAAAGAGTTTAATCGAGAAATGTGGGGAAATAGGATAGGGCTCAGCATTTTATTCGCAATTCTGTTTGACACAGTGTCTTTCCCACAAAGTAAACAACATGGTGGTCGTCGCCAAATGAACGAATGTAGGGATGTACCCGAGTGTGTCCACCTAACGAGATAGACATTTTAGTTTGTTTTTAGCACTTCTCGCTGTAACCGTCCCCTGCTTAGCGCGCGACCACCATGGGCAGTAATTGTATGATTTTACGTCAAATAAAACAAACCTTCGTCATTGTACTCGCTTAAAAAAAAAAAAACACAAAAAACTATATTTTTGAAGTCAACCAAAAAACATCAACACCAGAGTCTATACTTTTCAGAAAAACTCGGTCTCGTTGTAGTTTATAAAACATCACAAGGGGAAACAACTTCATTATCTGACACTTTTGTATGGATACACGCCCTTGTCTTGTTGTAGTGGTTCTGATTGAACTTCTGATCCATTTTGTTTTAAAAATAGATTTCACTCGTTTGTTCTGTCTTTTTGTTTCCTTTCTTTGAAAAAAAAACAAAAAAAACAGAGCATACATTTTTTTTAGTGGGTCAACTCATGAAAAGGGAAATAACTGAGAATGTCAATTTAATATGTCTTCTTTGTTCTTTTTTTATTCTCTGTTCTTTATGATCATCGGGCTTTTTATTCTTTGGTTTTCTGAAAAATCTAGGATGGTACAAAATTAAAAAAAAAAAGGTCGAGGGGGGAGGGGCTGACTTTATTGGGTAATTAAAAAAGAACAAAAGCTGTTGTTGATACAAAGCAACTTTTTTTTTTGGTAATGTTTTGAATCAGTTTTGAGGCAACACGATCCCATAGTGGTTGATTTTTAACAAACTGCCCCCCCCCCCCGCCCCACCTTTCTTCTCTCCTTCTCTCAATAAAGAGCTTCCTCTATCTCCCCTACCTTTTTTTTTTGTTCATGTTTTGGGCTCTTTGCTTTTTTTTTAATTTTTTATAGCTAATGTCGTTTAATAGCCCGGGCCTGCGTTTCCCGAAATGCTGGGCATCGAACCCAGTACCGGGCCTCTTAAATAAAAATCACCGGGTCGTTTTTTTTTTGTTTGTTTGTTTTTTAAACAGAAAGAAAGAAACTATATCTTGGTTTGTTTCTTGAAAAAAAAAACAAACTAGGATTGTAGTAGACATACAAACATGCCTGCAGACAGAGTAAAGTAAGTAAAGTACCCGTCGCACCAAACTGATCATAGGGCTGTTGAAGCAGCGTTCACCAGTTTTTGTGGCCAAGACATACTAGGGGATGTGTGGCCAGCACAATGCCCAGCCGCCTTTACTTTACCCCAACTGATGTTGGGTAACCATCATAGCAGGGTAGACACGGGGACACCCTCAAGTCCTGGGTAAAAAATCCTAGCCTCCACTAGGATGTGAACACAGGTCTTCGGATCGCCAGTCGAACGCGCTGCTGCTCGGCTACCGTGCCCCACCACAAACATAGTCACACACACACAAATAACAAGCAATATTATATAACATAAACGTTGCCAAGCTGTTGTATTATATTATACTATAATGTCTGCATAGGCTATAAAGGCAATTAGTGGATTGAGGCCCATTTGTGGAGGCGGTGCTATTCATGTTTGTAAATCTCTCTCTTTCCCTTTCGTAGTCCCTTTTTCACCAGAGGATAAGAAATACTAACACACTCGCATCCCAACTGCATGCTTCTACATACGCGCGCGCACACAGACACGCACACACCCACGACACAAGAACAACGCGACGGTAAACAAGAATGCAAATGAAATAAATGGGTTTGAAATTTGGAATTAATTGCTTACCTGTATCACTGTAAATATTGTAAAAAAAAAAAAAGTCGGTGAAATAATTGAAGGGTCCATGAAAGGCGTGCGTGAAAAATATGAAACAAATGTGCAAAGGAAATTCTAAGTGATCATCCACGTATTATTTGAACAGGTTCCTGGCTTGTATATTCACATACACATTCAATGAATTGAACCAATATCGAGGCAACACACAATTAGGAGCGGTAAGGCCCATGCTGGTTGTTAAAACAGAGGCGTAGTGGCCGAGCGACAGCGCGTTCGGCTGGCGTACCGAATGTCCTGGGTTCGAATCCCGGTCAAGGTTAGGTCCCGGGAGGTCTGGAGGGTGTCCCTGAGTCTACCGAGAGTTGATGGGTACCTGACTTTAGTTGGGGTTAAGCAAAAGCGGCTGGACATTGTACTGGCAACACAATCCCCCCTAGTATGCCTGGCCACAGAAACTGGTCAACGCTGCTTCACCGGTCCAATGGATCAATTTGGTCTGATAGGATACTTTACTTATTGTGAAAACAAAACAAAATTTAACATTAATATGTAATAATAATAATAATAATAATAATAATGAGCACTTTTATAGCGCAACTATAAAAACGAACTTAACAGTTAGATTGGACAACCCATTCAACTCTAATTGATCATCAATGTGAGAAGATGAGTGGTTAGATGGAGAAAGAGATGGAGAAAGTGATGGAGAAAGAGATGGAGAAAGAGATGGAGAAAGAGATGGAGAAAGAGATGGAGAAAGAGATGGAGAAAGAGATGGAGAAAGTGAAAACGGAATAAGGAAAGGGATGGAGAAAGAGAAAGAAAACGAAAGAGCGAGAGAGAGAGAAAAGATATTTGTCGAGATAGGGAGCGAGAGAGTAAGAAAAAGCAAAGGTGAGGACGGGATAGGAATTTGAGAAATACTCGGATAGAGAAAGGGAATGACAGAAAGATGTAGAAAAGAGAGAAATAAAGCCAACGAGTGGCTAGAGAAAGATAGAAAGATAGAAACGGAATGAAAGAGAGATACAATGAAAGAAAGAGAGAGAGAGAGAGAGAGAGAGAGAGAGATGGGGGGAATGTATCCTCTCTATTGATCTGTACTCAACATGGACTTTTTTTCCGCGCGTGCACTACTCCCATAAAACATAAATACATTTCGGGGCGTCCATTTATTAGGCGCCGCTTCTACTTCCTGTCCCTGGTCTGTTTTACTGCTGCGTTGTCGTTTTTTTATGCACCGGTGTGTAAAAAAAGGGGGAGGGGTTTGCTCCGACTGAATCCGTTTACCGGTTGGTTGTTTATAGAATTAGCATCGGGCTGCACTCGGGCATAGTCCATACAATCATTCCCAATGTTTTCTTGTGGGTAGGAGGTGGTTGGGGGGGGTCTATTAGTGGATAAGTCTCCATGAAACTAATTAGTATTTCGGGGAAGGGGGGATATAGTTCATGTCCAACAGGGTTGCCAAACCTAAGTTTTTTTTCTCTCTTTCCACATACGACACATAGATTCGTATGTCTCATTTTGTTGGTTCCGTGCTGAGGTATTCAGTATCTATGTTTTTTTCCACTTAGGGTTAGGTTTTGTTTTACATTTTAATATGGGTTAAGAAAGAATTAAGTCTTATATTATTTATAAGACTTATGGTAGTTCAGTTTATAGCATCTATGTTTAACCCTTACAGTCCCGGGCGCGTATATAGCGGGGACTGAAGATAGCATAGATAGAAGTAGGTCGGTACGGGAAGGGTTAACATAATACGGGTAGAATAAGAATTGACTAAAAAACTTGTCTAGGCCTAGATGTTGTTATTTCTTTTTCACGGCAATGTCTATGTCAAGACTAAACGGAAATCAGCGCGTGGCAGTCCAGGTTCTCAGTTGCATCGCCAACTTGAATGACCTACTCAAAGACCCGCTGAAATGGCCTAATTAAATGACCTACTTGGTCGACCTACATGTATGATATCACTGAGTGATATAGTTTAAAGATATTTCCCAATGATATTTTCTAATAATATAGGCTACCTAATAAATTTCTTCAATGATAGGACCTTCTTTGTTGATATATTTGAAGGACCTACTCGAATGACCTATCGAAATCACCTACTTAAATGACACTTTTAAAACTTAAATACTACATTCTAACCAACGAAGACGTTTTCAATAAGAACGATGCGACGGAAAGGAAATGTTTAAACGTGGCAGGATATAACCTGCTTGTGCCCTAGAAAGAAGCAATGACACCCCCCCCATGTCCCACTCCTATCCTGCTCTCCCCCATTCTCTCCTCTCCCCTCGTCCCCATCACTCTGGTCGTCTGTCTCATCCCGCCACATGGTTGAGCATAATTACAGGTGTGACAGAAAAATATCACCGCGGAACACCTGTGTTGTTCTCTTGTATGACCAATAAACTCGTTTTTGGAGAGAGAGAGAGAGAGAGACGAGGGAAGTGTTATATATTATATATAGAGAGAGACGTTGGGTTACATCATAGCCTAGAAAGGACAACGTCACACTTATCGAGACGGAGAGCGAGGGCTGTAATTATTGTATCCAAGCCTGACACCACCTCCCTTCCGCCCTCGTAATTATAGTCTTCCGAAGACGGTATGTCCATCGTCATTAAAACTCCAGGTGTCTTATTTCTCGCAACCACGCCCCCCACCCACCCCCACCCTTCGGTGTCCGGTTTATCATCAAGTCTCCCATCCCTCCTTCCCTCCCCCCTTCCGTCTTCTTTAATAAACCATATTATGGTTTAACCTTGTCCCCTGTTGGAACAGACAGCAAGGGCTAGTAATAAAGTTCTGCTTTTGGGACAGTCCACAGCACGGCAAGCGCCCCCCCTCCCTCCCTTAGGTCGTACACCAACATCGACCCGCCCAGGTGAAGGGGAGGTCACACACACAGCACACAAAACAGCAGCGCGCGCGACGTTTTCCATATTTGTGTTCTATTTTGTTTTTTAAATGTTGTGTGATTCAAGAAAAAAAAAAGAGTCACCTTTTTTAATTTAAATCTTTTTTTTTTTTGCGTGCTGTTTGGATTTGTGTAGAGTGTAGTGTTTTGTGTCATTCAGTCTAGCAAGTTGGAATTATTACACTTGTAAATCTGGGAATTATTACATTTGAAGTTTGAAGGTAAGAGAGAAACATTCAGTTTTTACTGCAAACCTGTTTAGTAGTCTAATTATTATATAATACAAAGGAAGGTATAATTATAAGCCTTGAACGTAAACCTGTTACTGTCACATTTATTATTTACATTAGTTGTAATTATAGAATATTGGAACGTATTGCCCTATCATTGCCTTTCAATGAGGCCTATGTGACGCCTATGTCCTATTGACTATTGCAAGTAATGTCCGTTTCATCGTTTCATCATTGTAGTTTTACATCCCCAATAATGTGTCGTTACTACTTGTTACACACACTGTGCGTTTATTATTTATTATATTAGTTGTAATAATAGAATGTTGAATCGTATTGCTCTATGAGGCCTATGTGACCTATGTCATATTGCAAGTATGTCCATTTCATCGTTTCATCATTGTAGTTTTACATCCCCAATAATGTGTTGTCACTACTTGTTCCACCGCGTAATGGAAAAGTGGAGAATTGTGCTAATCAGATTGTGTGTTAAGTGTGTGTTGGTCCGTCTCGCTTCAGTTTGTAAAGGCTCCAAATGATATGTGATATAATGTGTTCGTAATGCTGTTTTTGACTATACCATTATATGATTATTAGGATTTAGGTCATATATAATATAGCGGAGGCGTTTCCTAAAGGCTGGGTAGCGAACCGGGTACCGGGACACATTATTAGCACATTATTGGGTCGCAAAAAAATTAGTCAGATTAGCATGATGTATGCCTTCCATCGCCGGGCGTTGTACTGACCACACAATCTCATAGTTTGCCATTGCCACGGGAACTGGTGAACGATAACTTCACCCTGCCTTTAAATGTGGTCAGACTGGATTACTTTAACCATCGTTAACATTAGGCCTAGGCCCTATATCCTAGGCTATATTTAATGGACATTCGGTAGGCCTATCTACTACTCCTAGGGTAGATTATGTTGTTAGCTATAGACCTAATACGTTTTAGACAGACTACCTTATACGGATACGTATATCACCTTATATATATATATATATATATATATATATTACATATCATATATATCTCTGTTAAAGATTATATTACTCTCGCAAAGTATGACGTTTTATATTGTTATAATAAAGGCTAGCATGTGATATGGGGCATGTGATATGGGGTAAACTATTTTAGTAGATCACGAAATAGATTTAGAATTAGACTATATTATGAATTACCGGGTGGCGTAAAAGAACTGTTCGGTAAACGCTGCTACTGCTATATATAGTAGCCTACTATTTTCTCTGTCTCTCTCTCTCTCTGGGATATAAGTTTTAAGGCAATACCCCGGGCCTTCTCGCATCGATGACTACTGTTCTAATTTCAGTAATAGGCATACACTGATCTAGATAAAATTAGCCGAAACAAAAGAAAAGACCCAATGTTTAGCGGAAAAAAGTTTCCTGATAAATTGTTCGCTATAAAATGAACTGGACGAACTCGTTCCCAGATCGTTCACCCCCCTCCCCTCCCCGTCTCAATCTGCCCGATAACTTTCAAGCACTGTACGCCTAACTGTAAAGCAAAAGGTTTATATGATTTTAGATATTAGTTATAAATAGGCCTAAAAGTACTAGGTAGTATAATATATGTTATATTTATAGGCCTTATTATTGTTAGAGTTTTGACAATGATCAATATAAAAAAAAAACAAAAAAACGTAAAGTATCCCGTCACCAAATTGATCCATGGAGGCCGGTATAGCAGCGGTCATCACCAGTTTCTGTGGCCACGACACGCTAGGGGATTGTGTGGCCAGCACAATGCCCAGCCGCATTTACTTTACCTGGGTAGTCTCGGGGACACCCTCTAGACCCGAGAACACATCCTAGCCTTCACCAGGAATCGAAGCCAATGGCCAAGGACCATCGGTTGGCCAGTCGAACGCGCTGCCGTTCGGCCACCGCGAGCCCCCTGTGGACAACGATTGTACCAAGATTTGACCTAGTAATGTGAGCCATTGATAGATAACTAGGCCAGAGTACTACATACTGGTTTTATTGAAGAACTCTCTTATCAGAGGCAACTCGATCAATAGCACATTGAAATCGCTACTGGAGTTTGACTTAACTGGAGGCTAATCTGAAAACACATACTATAAACAAACAACTTTTGCACTGAAGTCGCCGAGTTGCACATTACTTTGGTTAGCTTAGAATAAATGAATGCCGGGGTAGTACAATCAAAACAATGCCGGGAGAGGGAGAGAGTGGGGTTTTAGAAATTAGCCCTGTAAAAGAAAGTATCAATAAAAGCCCTCGCTTTATCTTCGAATCACTGTAAATTTGGCAACGGTATTTTCGTCAACGGTATTTTCGGCAAGGTAATTTTGGCAAAGGTAAATTTGGAATAGGTAAATTCGTCAAAACTAGCAAAGCGGTAAAATTGGCAATCATATAATATCCACTGTTTTATTAAAAGTATTGGTAGGACTACAATCTATTCCATGTATCGGCAACCTATGGAATGCGTGCCATCCTTGGCACGCCAAACGGTTTTAAATGGCACATGAAAGACCACCAAAATGGTGAAAAGAGCATGGAAACATTAAGGCACACTTTGGCACGTAATTTAATTTAACGTCCTCTAATGATCAAAAACGAAAATTTTAAATAGGAGCCAAAGGTACCCTCCCCCCCCCCCCAGCCCACCGCACCCCACCCCCAAAGGTGGCCGAAGGCGGTATGTGTGTAAGGTAGCCCAACTGACTATCACTTGGAGTTCTGTTTAGATCTTTACGCATCAATGCATTCCCTTATCTCCAAAACGTCCCTATAAACTTCCTCCGTTTATAGCACATTGGCGAGATGACGTAACTCTGACTACTTGACCTACACCATGATACTGGTAGTGTTTGCAAGAGCAGACGTAGAATGCCCCCCTTCCCTCCCGCCCCCGATATATAAAGCATACAAATCAGGTAACAAAAAATAGCGTTTGACTAAAAATTCAATTTAAGAACAACTGAATAAAACCACCGTTTTTTTTTAAAAACCATTTACGTTATTTAACTAATGCATAAAAAGGAACATTTAAATAGACGCCAAATGTAACCCCTCCCCCCTCCACTTGTCTATAGCACAAGGAAACAAGGCAAAGCAATGTTACATAATGTAGATTAGTTGCCATCCCTTCTTCTTTTTTAAACACCAGAATGAGACTCGCCGTGTTAACAAAAGCAAACTCTAGCCCCTCCCTCCCCCGTCTCACCACCCCGTCTCCCCACCCTCGTCTCCCCAACCCCGTCTCCCCACCGATTAAAGTGTTAGTGACCAGCTTGGTAGCACCAGGCTAAGCACTGTATAAGCAGTGAAAACTAAAAGAGGTTTGGGGGGGGGGGTATTCGTTTAAATTCCTTTTTAATCCCAGAACATTGTTGTTATTAGTAAAACAAATCAGTATTTCTATCAAAACATTGATAATGATATTGGATTTCATTTTATTATTACAATTTTGAAAAAAATAATTTAGTTATTTACTTTTCTTATATATTTAAATTATATTACAAACGAGAGTTGTAAATAAAACATTTAAATTGTATAAAAGTACTTTCAATGTTTAAACCAATTTACTTAGGCTATAAGGCACATTTAGCTACAAATATCTTGTAAGTTATCGAGGTTTCTATGTCAAATATAGCCAACTATTATGTATTGTTGTAGGCCTATATGTCTAAGTAATGTATACTTGTATCGTTATAACATAGAAGGTACAAGGTTTAAAACTACAAAGACAAAAGTTAACCTACTGATTGACGGCAAATAGCCGACTGCAATGGAATGTGATAAAATGTTTTATGGTGGCCATGTGTTCCCCCCCCCCACACACACACTCAACAACCCGTGTTGAGAGAATAGGCCTATAGGTCAGCAAAGTAATTCCTTAACTCTCCCTGACGTAACCGGTCAAGTGTATCTCGGGAGAGGGGAATAAGGACTGTGTTCGTTTTTGATAGATATATAAAGTAGGAGGGTTGTAATGTGTTTGCAATTTTTCCCGTACGATCTAAACAAACCTGGGCTCATTCGTAAAGGACTTAGTATGGTCGTGCCTGAAAGGAGAGTCTGGTCGGGGGCGGGAGGGGAGGGGGCACCCTACGTTTGCTCTTGTTTACACAACCAGCATCATACGGTGTAGGGGTGGCGGTCAGGTAGTCAGAGTTACGTAATATCGTGGGGGAGACAAACGTATGCTTTGATGCCTAAAGTCAATTTGGCTACCTTACACACATAGGCGTACCTTTACATTTGCCGAGGCGTAACTTGAGGGGGTGGGAAGAAACGCCAGGGATGGGGAAGGGGTACATTTGGCGCCTATTTAAAATGTTTGTCTTTGATCATTAGATGACGTTCAATTAAATAACGTGCCAAATTGCTCCTTAATGTTATCATGCTCTTTTCACCATTTTGGTGGTCTTTCATGTGCCATTTAAAACCGTTTGGCGTGCCAAGTATGGCACGCATTGCATAGGTTGCCTATCCATGGACTAGAGTGTAGTCTAACCAATACTTTTAATAAAAACAGTGGATATTATATGATTGCCAATTTTACCGTTGCCAATTTTACCGCTTTGCGTGTTTTGCCGAATTTACCTATTCCGAAATTACCTTTGCCAAAATCACCTTGCCTTAAATACCGGTTCCGAATTAACCATTGCCAAATTTACCGAGCACCTTTATCTTCACCTGGTCACTCGTGTGTTGTCGTTTCTCTTCCGTGCCTCGCGTTGACTGGCAGCGTGTTATCAACACGTGTGTGCGGGCGGACGGAGGTTTTCCCGATTAATTTCATTCAACAGGATGGCGCATCCTGACGTGTGTTCTATTTTATGGTCGGAGATCAGGGCCGGATCAACACCCGGAGAGGCTCTATGAATACCAAAACGGTTTAAATGCGACTCACACTTTTTTTTATAATACAAATAATGTAATTCAAAATATAAACAATAATGAATCGTAAAAGGCATTTTTTTTTATTGCAGATAAACAAAACTTGCATCAACACATAAACAAATATTGCTGTACCTTATTGTTGTATTTGGTGTTGGTCATTACTTCAGCAATTTATAATGGAAATGATTTGTACTGCTGTTTAAATTGTAGGCCTAAATAATGCTTTGACATGAACTGCTTGTAATGTCCTGTGGGGAAGGAAGGTGGCTTTGTCTTTGTGTGGATCCTGGTTCAACTGCACCACATGGACTACACATTATGGACAATATCATAGGTTCTCAACCGTTTTCGGCTCACTGCCCCCTTTTACAATTTTTTTCTGCTCACCGCCCCCCCACCAACTCAATTTTAGCTCCCACTCCCCCCCCCCTTCTTCCGCCCATCTGGACTATAGTTTCCGCATTTTTTTTAGGCGGGCTAGACTTTTGTGTGATTAATTATCTTTAAAAAAAAATGAAAAGGAAACATATTGTAAGAATTAATAGATAAAAAAAATTGCCTTAACAAAAGGTTTAAATAAATCAATTTTAATGTGAATCGTTTGCCTGGTGTGTTGTCTATTTTTGTATTTGTCTATTTTAGTTTCAATTTTGGTTGCAAAAGCCTTAGGTCTAATAATCAGTAATATTTGTTATATCACAACAGAACTTGTTCGGCATCACTATTGAATCAAATGTGGGAACATTTTTAGTTAAAGGGAGATAATTAGCCCGTTTTATTTGAGCTAATATTTCTTTTTTTTTTTGTTTTCTTTTATAAAAAAAATGGCTTACAATTTATAACTTTGGAATGATCAAACTGTAAAAAGGTATTTGAAAATTATATCCTATACTATAATACGAGTTAAAATTGTATGTATATATATATATATATATCTGGAAATTTTCTTCAAAAGCGCTCTAACGATTATCTTCATGTTTTAATGCACTATAATACGAGTTAAAATTGTATGTATATATATATATATATATCTGGAAATTTTCTTCAAAAGCGCTCTAACGATTATCTTCATGTTTTAATGCACGACTTGTTTCACCTAAAAAAAAATCTACAGCTTTTCGGCCCCACAAATAAAAATCGAAAATGAACGTTAGACAAAAATACGCTTTAGATTTATCGTAGATAATTGAATTTGGCCGTGAAAACATGCCATTGCTCGACCCACATGTAGTGCTGCTTTCAAGAGCGGTGTTTTGTTGCGTCGCAGTTATGACGTTTCGGGAATACCCGTAGGCTTACTACAGCAGAAAGAAGTTTAATTTCTTGTTTAAACTACTGTTGCGCACCGATGATAGAAATAATTTAAAGCAAGACCAAGTGTAGTTTATGTAATGCAGGGGTGTCCAAACTACAGCCAGTGGGTAACGCGCGGGCGGACAAATGATAGTATGCGGCCCTCGCGGCTTATTTAGATTAGAACGTCTTCAATATATTTTAGATTAAACTTCAATATATTTTAGATTAAATTTAAAAAAAAAAGAAAAACAAATACATATTTACGAATTATCTAATAGTCAGATAATAGTTTGCCGTTTAAAAAATAACAGAATTAGATTAAGTTTCATCAAACTAAAGGTATATTTTTAACTTTCTTTTATCTGACATTTTTTGAAAAAAACCCACCTCTAAAACTTGTTTGTGTTTAAACAATGAATAGCTGTATATAGTGTACACTGTAGCAGATTACACTACACTGTATATAGTGTTCACTGTAGCAGTATACACTACGCTGTATATAGCATACAATGTAGCAGTATACTCTACACTGTAAATAATAAACACTGTATTAGTATCCACTTTTTTAAAAATTCAATGCATATGTTTACGAATGTTTCATAAAAAATATGTATGATTTGCTTATAAAGGCCTACCAAAGTAAGATATATTAGAATATGTTAACATTGTCAATTCGAAATCTGGTAAACTAGAAAAGATGTAAATTCAGTATATTCGTATTTTCCTTATAACAATAGCCAGAAGTGTAATATACTGTTAGTTTTATTGAGGGGCGGGGGAGGGGGGAAGGAATTAAACACATCATCTAACGTAGCCTATATATATTATAATCTTTTCATTTGCAGTCTTTTAAATGAATAACCTAATTTCACCGTTAATTATTTAGTATTTAAGTTTAATGCTAAAAAAAAAAAAAAAATTTTTATCACACCATTGTTTTAATTAATCAATATTATATTTTGCCGCGATAGTTTATTTTAAATAGTAACACAAATGGAGGATATTAGATAATGTTAACACCAAACTATATTTTTTTACTTTTTTGTCAAACAATGTTTGGAATAATACATTGAAAACATTGAAAATCTTTATATATAAAAAGATCGTGTTTGTGTCCCCACCGATCTCTATTGTGTCACTGACTTATTTAGTCCTATATACTGTCTAATAGCTTTTCACATCTGACATGTGCCTTCTCTAGCTAAGTTGTTAACGTAGAGGACTGCTGTGCGTGCGAGCGGGTTCGATTCTCCAGTTAGACTATGCCTATTTTTTTTACCCGATTTACATTTATTCGTAGACCTTTTTAATTCCTATCAAACATATTTAACGGCCGTAACTCATTGTTAGCTTGAATGGGTTGTGGGAGGGAGTTGAAAAAATTGACATAATGTTATAGGAAAGTTTGACAGTTGTTAAAGTTAATTAATTAATTAATTAATTGGTCATTTATATAGCGCCTCACTCTATGCTAATAAAAGCATGCTTAGCGCGCTCACAAAATCGAAACAACAATAACACTCTAAAATAGTTTTAAACAAGGTTTCGGCCGATGGAGGCACGAAATGACAATAACATTTTAAAATAGTTTCAAACAAGTTTTTTGCTGATGGATGTGTATTTGATCAATTTAGTTGAAAAGAAAAGTCTTCAAATTCTTCTTGAATGCCTTTTTTGACACAGAGTTTTTCAGTGTCTCAGGTAAGCCGTTCCACAGTGAAGGCGCCACAGATTCAAACGAGCGTACACCAAATCACCAATAGGGGAAGGGGTAGAAGAACTAAAAATTTGTAACGTAATTCACGATATTTTAAATTTAAACTTTTCATTTTCAGTCTTTTAAATAATAATAATAATAATAATATTTGTAGAGCGCTGCCAACAAACATAATGTAAGCTCAGAGCGCTTTTAACATACAACTAAGAATACGGATATTACACTAGGCCAGGTGAAAGAGCTAAATTGATGATTTAAAAAAAAAGACAAAACAAATAAATGTAGCATTAACCGACCCAACCCATAAATAAGACAGTACGTTTCTAAAGCATGTTAAATGTTATCGAAGGTAAATATTGAAATAATGAGCTTTAAGTCCTTTTTGAAAGTAACAGTAGAGCTTGTTCGCCTCAGTTGAATGGGAAGTTGAATCCACACCTTCGGACCGGATACTGAGAAGGCTCTAAGGCCAACGGTCGTCAGAGAGAAACGGGGCTCTTCCAGAAGCGATGAGTTTGCAGAACGAAGTGTTCTTTGCGGGACATAAGGTCTGATTAGTGCCTTGAGATAGGACGGAAACTCGTTATTACAAATGCACTGATGGCATAGTAGCGCCACTTTATACTCAATTCTGGCTTTCACGGGGAGCCATTGGAGCGAGCGTAGAAGGGCAGTTCCCGAGTCTCTTTTAGACTTGCACATAAACTAACGCGCAGTACTTTTATGTATTCGTTGTAGCCTGGCGATTTAATGACATAAATGACATATATTTCTGTTGGATTTAAAACTGACAACTCTAGCCTACATGTTTTTTTTGGTTTAAAATGAGATTAAGCTGGGTTTTTTATTTTTTTTTTATTATTTTTTTTTTGGGGGGGGGGGGGGGTGTTCTCGGGGAAAATCTAGATATTAGACTGCACAAATAAAAATCTGCTTCGACTGTTAGAATTTAAAGCCCATGTTATTCATAGTAAAATTTATGCACTGTTGTTTTACATACACATGATGTTAAGGGACAAGCGCCTGCTCTTTATTACCGATCGAATGATCGGTCACCTGGTACTATATATATATATGTGTATATATGTCTGGAAATTTTCTTCAAAAGCGCTCTAACGATTATCGTCATGTTTAAATACACTACTTGTTTCACCTAAAAAAAAATCTACAGCTTTTCGGCCCCACAAATAAAAATCGGAAATGGACGTTAAACAAAAATACACATTAGATTTATCGTAGATATTGATTTTGGCAGTGAAAACATGCCATTGCTCGACCCACATGTAGTGCGGCTTTCAAGAGTGGTGTTTTGTTGCGTCGCAGTTATGACGTTTCGGGAATACCCGTAGGCTTACTACAGCAGAAAGAAGTTTAATTTCTTGTTTAAACTACTGTTGCGCACCGATGATAGAAATAATTTAAAGCAAGACCAAGTGAAATTTATGTAATGCAGGGGTGTCCAAACTACAGCCAGTGGGTAACGCGCGGGCGGACAAATGATAGTATGCGGCCCTCGCGGCTTATTTAGATTAGAACGTCTTCAATATATTTTAGACTAAACTTCAATATATTTTAGATTAAATTAAAAAAAAAAGAAAAACAAATACATATTTACGAATTATCTAATAGTCAGATAATAGTTTGCCGTTTAAATAATAACAGAATTAGATGAAGTTTCACCAAACTAAAGGTCTATTTTTAACTTTCTTTTATCTGACATTTTTTGAAAAAAAAAACACCTCTAAAACTTTTTTTGTGTTTAAACAATGAATAGCTGTATATAGTGTACACTGTAGCAGATTACACTGCACTGTATATAGTGTTCACTGTAGCAGTATACACTACGCTGTATATAGCATACAATGTAGCAGTATACTCTACACTGTAAATAATAAACACTGTATTAGTATCCACTTTTTTAAAAATTCAATTAATGTTTCATTAAAAATATGTATGATTTGCTTATAAAGGCCTACCAAAGTAAGATATATTAGAATATGTTAACATTGTCAATTCGAAATCTGGTAAACTAGAAAAGATGTAAATTCAGTATATTCGTATTTTCCTTATAACAATAGTCAGAAGTGTAATATACTGTTAGTTTTATTGAGGGGCGGGGGGGGGGGGGGAGAGAAATTAAACACATCATAAAAATGTTTATACCATTGTTTTAATTAATTAATATTATATTTTGCCGCGATAGTTTATTATAAATAGTAACACAAATGGAGGATATTAGATAATGTTAACACCAAACTATATTTTTTTACTTTTTTTGTCAAACAATGCTTGGAATAATACATTGAAAACATTGAAAATCTCTATATATAAAAAGATCGTGTTTGTGTCCCCACGGATCCCTATTGTGTCACTGACTTATTTAGGCCTACTTCTATATACTGTCTAATAGCTTTTCACATCTGACATGTGCCTTCTCTAGCTAAGTTGTTAACGTAGAGGACTGCTGTGCGTGCGACCCGGGTTCGATTCTCCAGTTAGACTATGCCTATTTTTTTTTACCCAATTTACATTTATTCGTAGACCTTTTGAATTCCTATCAAACATATTTGCCGGCCGTAACTCATTGTTAGCTTGAATGGGTTGAGGGAAGGAGTTGAAAAAATTGACATAATGTTATAGGAAAGTTTGACAGTTGTTAAAGTTAATTAATTAATTAATTAATTGGTCATTTATATAGCGCCTCACTCCATGCTAATAAAAGCATGCTCAGCGCGCTCAAAAAATCGAAACGACAATAACACTCTAAAATAGTTTTAAACAAGGTTTCGGCCGATGGAGGCACGAAACGAAAAAAACATTTTAAAATAGTTTCAAACAAGTTTTTTGCTGATGGATGTGTATTTGATCAATTTAGTTGAAAAGAAAAGTCTTCAAATTCTTCTTGAATGCCTTTTTTGACACATAGTTTTTCAGTGTCTCAGGTAAGCCGTTCCACAGTGAAGGCGCCACAGATTCAAACGAGCGTACACCAATAGGGGAAGGGGTAGAAGAACTAAAAATTGTAACGTAATTCACGATATTTTAAATTTAAACTTTTCATTTTCAGTCTTTTAAATAATAATAATAATAATAATATTGTATAGCGCTGCCAACAAACATAATGTAAGCTCTGAGCGCGTTTAACATACAACTGAGAATACGGATATTACCCTAGGCCATGTGACAGAGCTAAATTGATGATTAAAAAAAAGACAAAACAAATAAATGTAGCATTAACCGACCCAACCCATAAATAAGACAGTAAGTTTCTAAAGCATGTTAATTGTTATCAAAGGTAAATATTGAAATAATGAGTTTTTAAGTTCTTTTTGAAAGTAACAGTAGAGCTTGTTCGCCTCAGTTGAATGGGAAGTTGATTCCAAACCTTCGGACCGGATACTGAGAAGGCTCTAAGGCCAACGGTCGTCAGAGAGAAACGGGGCTCTTCCAGAAGCGATGAGTTTGCATAACGAAGTGTTCTTTGCGGGACATAAGGTCTGATTAGTACCTTGAGATAGGACGGAAACTCGTTGTTAAAAATGCACTGATGGCAAAGTAGCGCCTCTTTATACTCAATTCTGGCTTTCACGGGGAGCCAGTGGAGCGAGCGTAGAAGGGCAGTTCCCGAGTCTCTTATAGACTTGCACATTTAAAACTGACAACTCTAGCCTACATGTTTTTTTTTTGGTTTAAAATGAGATTAAGCTGTTGTTTTTTTGTTGTTGTTGTTTGTTTTGTTTTTTGGGGGGGGGGGGGGGGTTATCGGGCAAAATCTAGATATTAGACTGCTCAAATAAAAATCTACTTCGACTGTTAGAATTTAAAGCCCATGTTATTCATAGTAGAAAAAAGAAAAAAGACAAATACAATTTATTGGTCTGGTAAAGAAGTATTTTTAAAATATATGCACTGTTGTTTTACATACACAATATGTTAAGGTACAAGCGCCTGCTCTTTATTACCGATCGAATGATCGGTCACCTGGTACTAAATATTATGTGACTAAAGAATATATATGTATATTTTCAAGCATTACAATAACTACCCAGTTTGTATGATTACTACTTATCTATACCGCTTAACAATATTGTTATCAGAGTAAAGACGGATTAAAACACATTAGGACATCTCGGTTAAACTGAGATCAAAATATCATTAATATTAGCAGATGATAAGGCGACAGTGATCGGTCAGCAGGGATGAAAGGACGGTGAACCAATCACAGGACCAGCATGCCGCATACTATATTTGCCAAATACAGACCCCTACTTCATCGATAAGTCACCGCCCACTTGCCCATCGCCGCCCCCCCCCAATCGCCCCCGGGAACGTCAGCGCCCTCTAAAGCTTCTCACCGCCCCCCGGGGGGCGATATCGCCCCCGTTGAGAACCTATGGACTATATGGAACATTTTCATGATGCATCCCCCCTTCCCCGCCTATTCCCTTGTGTTGCGATTCTTAGGGGAAATCCGGCCAGCCATGTCGGAGCTGCTTTATATATAGCTTAGCCATAGAAGCTGAGCTAGGCTATACTATAGGCCTACACATAGTTATCTTACACTCAATCTAATCTATATGTATCTATGTAAACGGCTTTAGGGTGCACTTAAGATGTAAATTACCCCTCCCCTCCCCCGGGCCTTTTGTCGACAGTGTTTATATAGTTCATCGGTGACAGGGTTGTGCGACAGTTATCGTCACGGGCACGTTTAAGGAATGAGATACACAACAAAATATTATGGGCCACACGTTCTAATTTTTTGTTATTTAACGCCATTTCTACAATGGGATATAACAAAAAGACCCACTGCCTTTAAAAAGCTCAGGGCGGGGGTGGGTTCTGGGGAGGGGCACTGACCAAACAGTCCGGTTGTTTTGGTATATTGGGGTATCCAGCAAAGCTAATGAGGTTTATAAAGGAGTTTCTACCGATACAATTTTCAGTTCACACGGCCCCTATAACTGTCTCAAAATGTTGGTAGGCCCACTGCAGTCTTTGGACGCCCATTTGGGCCTTTCAGTAAGGAAAAAGTGGATCCGCCTGACCCCACCTCCCACTCTTTCAACACCAACAATGTAGCCCACACATTCAACAGCCACACGTAACTGGCTTTATTATCTGATACAATCTCTTTAGTTCGCCCCCCCCCCCCGCCCTGCCGACCATAAGGTCGCTTCCACGCTGTGTCTTCGTCATACCACGTCGCGCGGGCATCGCACTAAATTAGTGCACATGCGTCATAATACGTTTCCGCTGACCTCATAAAAAAGGTGAGCTCAGAGGGCCGTGTGTGAAAGTTAGTTTGGTCAACATCTGGCGTTGTGATATTAATTAATACAAGCCCAGGCCTATACAACATTATTAGGCTTACACATTTATTATTTTGGAGAAAAAAAAAAGAACAATAAAAGGATCAAAACAATAAAAAAGAAAAGCCAGTTTTATTTATCAAACGGGGGAATGGATCGTGAAGATGAAAGGGAAATGATTGACTGTACTACAGGGTAAACAGCTGGCTCTAGCAACACAGCTGACTGTGCTGGGTCCATTAACATCAATGGATAATGTTTATAGTTTGAAAACATGTCATGAATAATGAATCAGTACGTAAAGTGAATTGAACAAAACAAAAAAAAAAAGAACAACTGTTTTGATCGGCGAGTGTTTCAATGGTTTTGTTTAAATTAAAGTTATGGTTTAAATGTAGGTCTGAAAAAAAAATCGTTCAAAAATGACTGGGGAAAAATTACTAAAAACGTTCAGTTTCTATAACTTATGTTTTTTTTTTTTTTGTTAGCAATAGACAGTGTTAGAACAAGATGTCAGCTACACGGACTTAGGGCAAAAGCAATAAAAGAAACTTTTTTATTTGTCAAAAATTTAGAGCCTGACCAAAAAAAAAAGAAGATAATTAATTTTGATTTTAAATAAACAGAGTGGTGGTAGAAATTAAAGTAAGCTAGTTATAAATGTCAGACTAGGTTAGTCCATAGGGTTAGTAAAGCAGTAGTGCACGGAGATTGTGTGGCCAGAACAGTGCCCAGTCGCCTTACTTCCAGCCAACTAATATCATGTACTCGTCCGAGCTAGGTTGGCTCCCATCAGCAAAAAACAACAACAGGGGACAGCACTACGTCCCCATCAGCAATGAAAGGGACAGCACTACGTCCCCATCAGCAATGAAAGGGACAGCACCACGACCCATCAGCAATGAAAGGGAACAGTGTTAAGCTTAAAATTCCTTTAAAATGCCTTTAAAATTTCAAATCAAAATTATTATTTTTTGTGTGTTTTGTTTTTAATTGACCTGGTGAGAGAGTTAAGTGGGGGCTAGGGGTGGCGGAGGGCGCCCTGTGTATATCCATCTACACACACTGCTGTTTCCTACGAATCAAGTGGGCAAGCCGTGTGTGACACACACATACTCACACGCAGGGTATACTCTGGGTCACTTACTCACTCACTTTGATGTGGCTCGGCGCAAATACAAAAGAAGGAGAAAAATAACGGAAACTGAACGTATTCAACCCAATGAGAACGCGTTATGGAAATGTCAGCTGTTTGTTTAGCATAGGCGTAGACTAATACTTCCTACCGTGCTTATATGAAACATGTTTCAGGTCTGCCAACTTTTACGAAAAAATTACTTGAACCGGTTGCGAAATAACGAACTTTGTGAATGTGGAAAATGGGACGGGGGATTAATTGTCGCCAATAGACACAGCTATTAAAATAAGGAAGAGACAGTAAAAAAAAATATAAAGAATACATAACTTTGATTCGAGTCCACATAGTCAATACATACTTGCTCCGCCAATGTACGTCCCACTTAAGTGTTTAGTCTAATTAATCCCAACCACTTAGTAGAGTAGACCTGTGTTGTACGTTGTACTGTAGCGAAAAGTTTCATTTAGTCATTGCTGTACTGTAGCGAAAGTTTCATGTACTCATTGGCATTGGATACAGTCTTCACTGTTCACTCTCGTATTGCTGCAACGACACAACGTTGGAGAGGCAATTACACACGTGGATACATCGTGTGCGGATACATTGTGTGGATAACATGTTTTCCCGTTGAATTATTTGTGTGTTGCAATGTGGCTGACCGTGTGGCTGACCGTGTGGCTAAATGTGTGGCTAAATGTGCACCGAAGATTCTGTTGTATAGTTTATTAAAGTGGATTGTTCCAGCTGTATATTAGGGTTTTTGATCTCTCGTTGAGGTCTGTGTGAGGAATACGGGACATGTTTATCTATCTATCTATCTGTCTGTCTCTGTCTGTCTGTATGTATGTAGGTCATAATATGTCTGCCTATCGTGTCTTTTTCATGTAGCAAAGATTTTTTTAATATATCAAATCTATTTAATCTATACTTTACTTACTTTACTTACTTTACTTATCTTATCTATCAAAGTTAAACGTATAATGTAACTACTATATATTTTAAACCGACATTTACCAGTCTAAACAAAATAAAGTCATCCACTTAATGCTGGGCACGCACCGAGTACACCGGAATTTCAAATTTTTATTTTTACATATTCCTTCTGTGAAACACCGTTAAAAATACCAAAACGCGACCCAGAAAGCGAGCATTCTAAAAATGTGTCTATCCGCGCGCAGTAAGGACCTGACCTCACGGAGCTGGTGGACTAAGGTATGGCACAACGTGCTTGTGGTTTTGTTTCATGTTCCTTTTCTATATCCCCGCCACTTGTTTGGTTTATCGTCGTGGACAGTCGTGGGTTTAAAGTAAAATAAAGGGGGAGAAAAGGTTATGACGGTTGCCTGGTTCAATTAGCCTCGAGTTTTTCAAATATTTAGTCATATTTGTGTGAATGTGTGTGTGTGGTAGTGGTCAAGGAAGGTTATATTCGGAATTATTGCTTGTGTATTATTGGAAAGATGAAGACAAAAACTAGAACACACACAGGGCTCAAAAAGAAGTAATTCTAGCGTAAAAAGGAGCTGTGCATAACTGGGAGTTTTGAAAACTAGAAAAGAGTAACACACAGTTGGTTTGAGTCTGACAGAGAGACAGTGCTTTGTAGACACAGTTGCGACATGGTCAGTTGGGACCCCGTGTAGTTGAAAGATTGGCACAGTTGGGGCCCATTGTGTGACAATTTTGGGGACATGTAAGAGTGGGGACCTCTTTGGTTTAAAGGGGCCTTGCTTGACACCAAGAGGCTCTTTGTGAGATAGTTGGGGACATGTGAGAGTCGTGCGGAATCCAGGCTCAGGCGATTTAAATCTTTTCAAAAGATTTCCGTTTCGATATCCAGTCTCTACATGGAATGTTATTATTATTATTTTGTTTTTGCATTTTCTTCCGGCATCATGTTGACATGCTTGAATTGTTGACCAGTGGGCTTGGCGGCTGATAATTTTGAGGGACATTGATAATATTGCTTTACTGCCCCCGTATCTACTAAGTATTTTTTTTTTGAATTATTTGTCATTTATAATAAAAACAAGTTTTAAGAAACACGCCTATAATCTTTAGCGCCTTATATAATAATAATAATAATTGTATTTATAAAGCGCTATCAACAAACATAATGTAGGCTCAACAGACCGATAACAAAACATACATAGAAGTAATAACGTATAATGACTAGGGTTCAACAAAACTAGACCAAAATAAAAACGATAGAACTGATTTCTAAAGGTGAATCTTAAAATGGTGAGTCTTTAAGTTCTTTTTGAAGGTGTCATAGCAGGCGGTTTGTCTGAGCTTGAGGGGGAGCGAGTTCCATACCTTCGGGCCAAATGCATTATCTTCCCGCATCCTGTTGACATTAAATTTAATTAGTGGGCTTGATGGCTGATAATTTTGGGGCCAGGAATTCAAATGTTGAGAGAGAAAAAACTATAAAAAGACTAATACACTCAATGGAGTTTTGGGTCTAGTGGCTGTAATAAACTTTTATCTAGAAGGGGTGCTCCTGTAAACTTACAAGTCATAAGTCAAGAACGACTGGAGTTTGTACCCCCCCCCCTTTTTTTTTACCCCCCCCCCCCCCTTGTCCTGGTTAATCTCGTCATTTGAACGTGATAGTTTCAATAGCTTCAGTGCAGTTTTCACTGGCTACGTTTAGTCTATTAATGGCCATTATAATAGATAATAAAAAGTGCACTGTATTGTAAGCTCCTTTTAATGGTACTAATAAAATGACAGAATGCACGTTTTAACAATTAAAAAACCAACAACCCGCCATCGGTCACTGAGTATGTTTGGAGTATTCAATACGTGTAATTATTGTCGTAAGGGAGAACAGTGGTGGGCTGTCTATATTTAGATGTAGCGCGTCGAATGGTCATGCCATTTGATCTTGTTCAAATCCTGGTGATGAAAAAAAAAAACTATTTTTTTTACTACTGCTCTTAAGGCGACTGCGAGGGGGCTGGAGGGAGGGTGTTCTCTACTAAGTTTTATTGAGATTTGTATTGTCATTTATCTTCAGTTTCTAAGAAGCACCCCCCCACACACACATTACACAGAAAACAGACAGACTAGCAAATAAACGACGTCATGTTTAAATTAAAAGATCTACATCTGTATACGTGTGTGTGTATGTCGGTATGTTCACGCGTTTTTTTTGTGTTGTAACAATTAAAAGCGTTTAGCTAGTTTTCTTTGCATTTAACACGTGGTGGTGACACATTATTAAAGGTCCCGGGGGGGGGGGGGGAATGTATGAGCATTTAAAGACCTCAAGTGTATATTGAGCTAATAATTGTGCATACACATCTTGTATTGCTAAACCACACAATTTCAAAGAAACTCAATGCTAGAGAACATTTTCTGGAAATGCGTTTTAGATCTAGAGTCTAATTAATTGCATATGTGAAAACTAAAAATAGAAAAAAAAAATATTTCCGACATCCGGCGGTTTGGACAAATTTAATTTGTTTAACAGATTTGAACCCACGCCCACAAGATTGGACTGCGACCTGAACGCAGCGCCTTAGACCGCTCGGCCATCCTGCAGCTGCTTTGAAATCTTTTCGTTTATTTTTAAATGGTTAATGTTCTCTTGCCTGCTTGATGGTCACACGTAAAGGACAGGTTTAGTATTTGAGTGTGGAGGGAGGATGTTCCCTTGAGTTTACCCATGCCCTCGTGAGCAGATGCTTAAACGAGCCTCAGCGGTACTTTCTACGTGTGTATGTTTCTAATTATTAGTTCTCGAAAAGTTGTATGTATTGATATATCTTAATCATCACAATGCATTATTCACATTATACGTAACACCAGGATCGGCACGCAAGTAAATTTTTTATGGCACACGAAAGGCTTTCGCCCCCCCCCCCCCCCCCGCCAAATGGCGATTCAAGTATCTTCTACATGAAATCGAGTGCTAGAGACTTGAAGACTTTTGGCACGCTGAATGAATCAGAAATAAATAAGAAATCAATCCTACGTTGGCAGGAACACTTTTTATCAAAAGTTTGCCGACCTCTGCGTTGCAACACCAACATAAATACATAAATTATACGTCCCGCTTCTGCGACTTTGATTTGTCAAACAAGGCAGGGCGTAGGTCTGGCAAAGAAAAGAAAAAGTGGGCGATGGTAATAAAACAAGAAAATGAAGAGAGTGTGTGTAGCCTATGTGTGTATGGCATGATCGTCGAATGTCGTGATCGTTGAATGGCGTGATCGTTGAATGGCGTGATCGTTGAATGGCGTGATCGTTGAATGGCGTGATCGTAGAATGGCGTGATTGTTGAATTGTGTGATCGTTGAATGGCGTGATCGTTGAATAGCGTGGTCGTTGAATAGCGTGGTCGTTGAATAGCGTGGTCGTTGAATGGCGTGGTCGTTGAATAGCGTGGTCGTTGAATAGCGTGGTCGTTGAATGGCGTGATCGTTGAATGGCGTGATCGTTGAATGGCGTGATCGTTGAATGGCGTGATCGTTGAATGGCGTGATCGTTGAATGACGTGATCGTTGAATGACGTGATCGTTGAATGGCGAGATCGTTGAATGGCGAGATCGTTGAATGGCGAGATCGTTGAATGGCGTGGTCGTTGAATGGCGTGATCGTTGAATGGCGTGATCGTTGAATGGCGTGATCATTGAATGGCGTGATTGTTGAATTGCGTAATCGTTGAATTGCGTGATTGATGAATTGCATAATTATTCTCAAAAAACGTATATTTTTTGGATCGCACGATTCTAAGTTGTCAGATTGCGTCCACTGACTGTCGGTGAAATGTGTTTTTGCTGTCAAGGGGATGTAACTTAACCCGCGATGGTTGTTAAACAGCTGCCATTCTCCCTAGACTCCCCACACGTCCAGTTTAAAAATGATCTTGAGGTGTTAAGAGTCGTTATGAATACATTATTGTTTGTTTACGTCTTGCTTATTCGTGCGTCTCGAAAATACGTTATACGCGATGAACACACCAATGAACACACGTGTGTGTTGAATCTCTGCGAGGTCGTGTGCTGTGCGATATTTTTGTCACAAGCGCCAGTATAGACATCAAGTGTTGTTTACTGCCAGGGCCACACCCTACGCAGTGGAGTGGGGGTGTTGGAGGGTGGTGGGAGACGACAAGGTAGGGAGGGAGGTAAGGGTGGATTTTAAGCCACGGTTTGTTCATTTTCTCTAAAGTGGGATTATGGTTTTCGCACAGGCCTAGCTAGTGTCATGTTTGGTTTTTGCAGTATTTTTTTTATATCAAATTTTCAATTGAAATGTATGCTATATAGCAGTGGTAGGCAACCTACGGCACGCCTGCCATACTTGGCACGCGGAAGACCCCCAAAATGCAATTCAAGTCACTTCTACGAGACGCTTAGGGCTAGATCAGAATGACTTTTAGTCAGTTGGCACGCTGAAGGAATAAAAAAATCCCTCTTTTGGCACACTATTATCAAAAGTTTGCCGACCCCTGCTATATAATAGTAAAGAGTTAGGAATCCTGGTACTGTAGCAGCATATGTCGTTTCAGCGAACTCGTCATAATATTATATCTACATATTTGTGGCACTATGGAGGTAACGGTGTCCGAATCATGTTTCGACTGGCGTACCGAAGGTCCTGGGTTCGAACCCTGGTCAAGGCTAGGATTTTGTTCCCCCGGATCTGGAGGGTGTCACTGAGTCTACCCTGAGTATGGTTTGGACCTTGGTACGTACTGTATGCAGTCAATGACTAACAGATTAGGGGTACTAATAAATAAATAAACGTGCCGTTCCTAAAGGTGGGCTAAAATTAGTAATATAGACCTACTGAGTAATATAGACCTACTGAGTAATATAGACCTACTGAGTAATATAGACCTACTGAGTAATATAGACCTACTGAGTAATATAGACCTACTGAGTAATATAGACCTACTGAGTAATATAGACCTACTGAGTAATATAGACCTACTGAGTAATACAGACCTACTGAGTAATATAGACCTACTGAGAAATATAGACCTACTAAGGAATATAGACCTACTGAGAAATATAGACCTACTAAGGAATATAGACCTACTGAGAAATATCCTGTTGTTGTCTTTTTTTTCTGTTTGGTGGAGGGTAGGTGGGGGGGGGGGGGGGGCGGGGTAGAAACTAGAAACTGACAGCTTTTGCGAATCTCACTGCTCATGTACCGGTACCATTCTGTCCACCAGCTCGTGAGTCGTTTGGCAAGTGTTAGCTACAAGTCACGTGCCGCTCGGTGTGTGTGTTCTTTTTGCGCGTGCTTTTGTCTGTGTCAGCCATGTTGGCGCCTTGTCGGCAGCACTGAGCCGTGATTCAAATAAATAAAAAAAAAGGTTTTCTCTTTGTTTTGTACTTGGGTCGTAGATCTAGCGAAAAAAAAACAAAAAAAAAAACAACAGACGTACAGCAAAGAAAACATTTCAATTTCAAAACATTTTTCTTGCATTAACGTGTTAAAAACTGTGTATACGAACCTAGCTTTGTCTTTGTAGGCCTATATTAAAGGCGCATGATTTCCATTCGGAGCAGAAATGAAAGAGAAAAGAAGATGAAGTGCAGTATTCCAGCTAGCAAACAAAGTTTAGTAGTAGTAATAGGCCTACCTCTCGCGACAGTGAATAAGAAATAGAGGAGGAATGCCGAAAGATGCATTGGAAAAGTGCAGTAACATCTGGGATGAGAACAAAAAACACAACTTGAAGAGAGAGGCAGTAGCACGTCAAGATAATGTGCAATAACGCACCAAACTAATGTGTAGTTACACACCAGATTCAGACGCAGAAACTACAGTGTCATGTGCACCTTAGAGATTCCCGCTGCATCAGGGGACGTCACCGATACTGTCCTGTGTGGTTGTCCGGGCGACGACGAATGTTTACGCAACAGGGGAAATAATCCGACCTGCCTCGGCGATCCAGGCCCGGCAGGCGACGACACTATGGTCAAACAGAGTGATCTTCCTCTTTCCGGTAATCCGGGCGCCTGTGACGACGTGACTCCCCCGTCACTACCACCGCCGCCGCCGCCACCACCCCTGCCTGCCGGCCGTGATCGACACGTCACGAGCAGCGGCGGCGTGTCCGAGCCGGACAGCCGTCGTGACGGAGAGGGCGCTGTGGAGAGCGGGCCCTCTGGATTGCGGCGTCGCCAGCGAGGCTCGGGCGAGGGCGGGCGAGGCGCGGGGGCGAACAGCGTTGGCCAGTGCGCGGGGCGCCCAATAAGCCCGCTCGTGGGACATTCGACGGTCCTGAGGCGCAAGTGGATTGAGGACGGCTTCGGGTTATCCGGCGACGCGGCCAAAGACAGAAAGGATCGCAGGCTACAGGTGCAGAGCTGGGATTCCAAGAGTTTGATTCGATACCTCAGGTATGTATTATTAAAATCCACAGTTTTATGACATCCGCTACATCTTTACACGTTGGAGAAATGTGTCCAGTAGCGTGCTTGCGCGTGACGATAAAATTTACTCAGATCAATATATTGTTATTTCAACTTGCAGGGATATTCTTTAATGGTTACTTTTATTTATGGCGGATTGCTTCTATCAAACGTACTCTCCCATCTTTCAGTCTGTCTGTCTATCTTTGTCTCTCTCTATATATATATCTATGTATATATCTTTATTTATCGTATATCTACCTGTCTACCTATGTATCTGTCTACCTGTCTACCTATGTATCTGTCTACCTATGTATCTGTCTACCTGTCTACCTATGTATCTGTCTACCTGTCTACCTATGTATCTGTCTACCTGTCTACCTATGTATCTGTCTACCTGTCTACCTATGTATCTGTCTACCTGTCTACCTATGTATCTGTCTACCTGTCTACCTATGTATCTGTCTACCTGTCTACCTATGTATCTGTCTACCTGTCTACCTATGTATCTGTCTACCTGTCTACCTATGTATCTGTCTACCTGTCTACCTATGTATCTGTCTACCTGTCTACCTATGTATCTGTCTACCTGTCTACCTATGTATCTGTCTATATATCTTGTATCTATCTATCTGTTTATCTTTATCTATAAAGCACCCTGTTTGTTTTATTATCAAGTTCGGAGCTCTACGATTTTACCGAAGATGATAATATAATAAATGTATCTGTCTATCTATTTATCTCCCTCTCTCATTCTATCCCTCTCTCATTCTATCCCTCTCTCATTCTATCCCTCTCTCATTCTATCCCTCTCTCACACATTTTCCCTCTCTCCTTCTCTCTTTAAAAAACAACAACAAAATGTGCACGATTCACGAATAGCAGACAACTTGATCTTTTAACTTGTATGGATTTTTTTCTCTCAAGGAAATAAGATACAACAACTGTAAATATTATACTGTACGCTGTTATAAAGAGAAGAATGGTCTTTGTGTAATCTGATTGGTCGAGATACAAGCCAATCAATAGTGCTCCAGTGTGTATATATATAAATGTATTATCCTAAAACAATTGGGCCAAGAACTTTGTTTTATTCTTTTCATTGGATGGACGAGTTCAAATTACAGGCATTTCTTTTTAACCACTCAAGTCTAGATATAAGACAGTGTTCTTTTACTAGTATTATTTTAAATGAACAAACCAGGAAGACCAGTAACATAATAGCATTTAAAACACTCATAAAAACGCAGGACTAGCATAAAGAAGATGTGTATAGTTATATATCATCATCATTATCAATCCCTTGACCGTTTTGGTCGTTGAGCCAAAGCAGTCAACTTTCTCCACTTTTGCCAATCTTGAGCGGTTGTCGATAGTTGAGTCAACTGCAGCCCTGTCCAATACTTTATGTTGTCGAACCAGCATTTCCGCTGACGGCCTCTCCGACGTCCACCTTCTAAAATTTACAATGCCTTGGAGGATTTATTTTTTTCGGCAGGTAATTATGTCGCAACACATGACCGAACCATGTCAGTTTGATTGTTTCATGTTTTCTTGAGGGCCTGCAATTAAGGATATTCTGTCCCAGACATTTAAACAAATACAAAAGCTGGGTTCAAGTATATTATCACAAATTGTCTCATTCGGGACTAACTATAATCTTTTAGGTCTATTACTATAGAGCAGGAGGAGTCGGTAACCTTTTGATAAGCAGTGTGCCTAAGTAGGATTTTTAATTTTTTCAACATGCGAACAGCTCAAAAGTCATCCTTCACCGGCACTCAATTTTATATAGAAGAGACTTGAATTGCCATTTTCGGCGTCTTTCGCCGCGTGGCATTGAAAAATCGATCTGCGTGCCAAGTCTGGTACACGTGCCGTAGGTTGCCGGCTATAGAGCATCTCGGGATTCTGAACTAGAATTTCAAACTTTTAGAACTTACAGTTTTTGCAACCCGGTAGCCTAATTTTGAATTTGTATCCAGGTTTGAGAACCGCTGACTCGAAACATGTCCTTTCTTTCACTGGACTGGTTCTCTAACCTTGTATTATGGACTGCAATCTGGTTGAAAAGGAGGTCTTTCATGGTTGTGAAGTCTCCCAATACGATGAGGACGTCACCAATACATAGAGCCAGCCCGTTCTTGGTCTCATTTTTTTTTTTTTAATATGGGTTTATATATTATATAGATCTAGGAGATTATCGATTTGGCTTGCATTTCATCCAATCAGAGAGGAGGATTATAACCACCCCTCCCTCCATTACCTCTTCTTTACACCCAACCGGCGATTATTTTCAGAGGGTTTTGAGGGACGGTCATTTGTAGCCTAGTTATTTACAGCTTGGTCATTTTGTAGTCTGGTCATTTGTAATTTAGTCATTTGTACCTGGTCACTTGTAGCCTAGTTATTTACAGCTTGGTCATTTTGTAGTCTGGTCATTTGTAATTTAGTCATTTGTACCTGGTCACTTGTAGCCTAGTTATTTACAGCTTGGTCATTTTGTAGTCTGGTCATTTGTAATTTAGTCATTTGTACCTGGTCACTTGTAGCCTGGTTATTTATAGCTAGGTCATTTGTAGCTTAGTTATTTGTAGCCTGGCTACATATAACTTCTTTATTTGAAGCTAGGTTATCTGCAGCCTTTAATGTGACTTATTCACGCTGCCAGGGGCCATATTTTCGAATGCTGCAACGGTTTTAGCTCTACATTGTTGGATGATCCAGGGCAATCGAGGTACACGAATCTGAACTCTGTACTGACCAGTGGCACTTCCGTCTGTTGGCCAATCTTATCTCCTGCATCTAGCTTGCTCTGTTAAACATTTCCTCAATCCTGTTTTGTTGGCGCCCTACTGTATGTCTACCCATACGCCCATGCATAGAAGGCGCCACAGAGAAGTTTTTGGTTTCGGTGGCGCGGCGGCAGGAGACGTGTAGAGGATTTGTGACCTTTAGGGCGACCTCTGGTCTACGGACTTTAAAGAAGAAGAATATAACCTGTTGAAATCTCCAAGCCTAACTTGTCATATTATGTCTGTGAAACTTCTCCAGTTTTAGCTTGTAACAAAACTCCGTGAAATCTCCAACATGTGCACCAAAATCAAATTATCCCTTTTTTTTTGTGTGTTTTTTTATCATTAAAGAAATTATTCTCTAAATATACTTACTCTATATATTTACTTTACCTATACTTATACTATATACTTACTTTATCTATACTTATACTATATACTTCTTACTTTACCTATACTTATACTATATACTTACTTTACCTATACTTATACTATATACTTACTTTATCTATACTTATACTATATACTTACTTTATCTATACTTATACTATATACTTACTTTATCTATACTTATACTATATACTTACTTTATCTATACTTATACTATATACTTACTTTATCTATACTTATACTATATACTTACTTTACCTATACTTATACTATATACTTACTTTATCTATACTTATACTATATACTTACTTTATCTATACTTATACTATATACTTACTTTATCTATACTTATACTATATACTTACTTTATCTATACTTATACTATATACTTACTTTACCTATACTTATACTATATACTTACTGTATCTATACTTATACTATATACTTACTTTACCTATACTTATACTATATACTTACTTTACCTATACTTATACTATATACTTACTTTACCTATACTTATACTATATACTTACTTTACCTATACTTATACTATATACTTACTTTACCTATACTTATACTATATACTTCTTACTTTACCTATAATTATACTATATACTATATTATACTTACTCTCCCACTCCATTTTTATTTCTGGGTTAACCCTTTTCTCGGCTCATTGATACTTTTTGTTCAGTTCTCACATTTTGTTTTCTCTCTTAACAATAATCTTCTTCTTCTTCTTCTTCTTCTATCCCATAACCCGAGCGAGGGTCGTTGGGGCACCATTTTTTGACAGTTGGATAATTATGCGCCATTTGTCTCGGTCCTGCGCCGCCCTCTGGGAGTCCGCAAGAGACAAGCCGGTCCACTCCTTGATGTCATCATCCCATCGTCTCTTCTGCCTGCCTCTCTTTCTTCCACCTCGCACTGTGCCCTGCAGGGTGGTTTTCGCCAGGCCTTCGGATCTTGCCACATGCCCATACCATCGGAGTTTTCTGGATTTAACGGCGCTGAGTAAAAGTTAAAGTTAAAGAACAATAATAACTGGTCTTAAAAGGGTTAAAGCGATAGAGGAGTGAACAAGAAAAGGTGGGGAGGAGGGGGAGGGGGGCACCTAAACGACAATAAACGTCTCTGTGCTAAAACCACTGCACGCAAATCGTATCCAGAAAAAAAGTTTTTTATCCGAGCGAATGCAAACAAACAAAAAACAGAAGTTGATACACAGAAATAGATCCTTCCCCCCCCCCCCCACCAATTAATTCCCGCCTGTCGTTAGTGGTGCACCGAGTTTGGCGAAAGTATCACAAGTGTGTCACTTACTACACACACAGAGGACACTGGAAAGGGGGGGGGGGGCGGCGATTGTTTCCCCCCCCCCTTTTAAATTACTGGCTTGACGAAATGCGCAAACAAAAATGCATCGTCCTATTAATTAAAAATAGACGCCGGCTTCCGTTTTTTTGTGTGATGGCAGCGTTCGCGTTTGGTGTTAGTTGAAATTTTGTGTGCAGACTTGAGGATGAAGGTGAAGGCTGTTGCGTTTGGAAACAGAGGGCGTAAATTAAATGGGAAATATTACGTTAAGAAAAAGACATTTAATAGAATGTAAAGTTTAAGTTCACAACAATTGTTTATTTTCCACAGAGTAGTTTCTCGTAATATTTACCGGACTGTCCGGTAAAAAATATAAATAAACTAGGAGATACCGTCAAAATGACGGAGAAACGGATGATTACAATTTGTTTTGTTAAAAAAAGCAGAGAAAAAACTAATATTAGGCCTACAATAAAAACTTTAGTGAGAACGTTTGTTTCGGTATTTAGTTTTTGTTCTTTTTTATTGTTTACGATCGCCCGTAAAAGGAGATCATTATGAAATGGCGCTCTATTTTGAACCTTAACATAATTAGTAATAGGCCTACATTTATTTACAAAATAATAGAGAACAAACAAATAAACATATATATATATATATATTATATAAATATACTCAAGGTATTTTTGGATCAATAGCCTTTATAAGTTTATAGACGTTACTTCTATATAGAGGATTATTACGTCCACTAGGCCCAAAACTCTTGCAGGGCGGCAGGGATCGGTCAGCGGCTGGGATAGAACCCGCGACGTGTCGATTGACAGTCCGGTGAACTAACCGCAGGACCAGCCAGTATATTAATACTGGACATGTTTAACAATGTACACAATTTTCCCCATGGGCGGGATATATTGATATCTGATCACATAATAATTTACACGAAGGCCGTAGTTTTTCTAGATGACCTATATAATTGTTTAGACTTTATAGACACAGGGTATGGAAAGTTTGAAAAAATTGACGTGGATTTTTTTTTTTTTAGTTTTAAAAACTGACCATGGTTTAGAAAATTTTGAATATTTCGCTGGAATGAACAAAGTAGAGTGAAAAATATTTAGATAAAAACTTGTAAAAAATGAAAAACTATGAATAGCTATGATGTAATTAAGATAAGAAGTTATTAGCTCCCCTACATTCTGCTCCTGAAATGTATGTAGATCATTGTGCAATTAAAAAACAAACAACATCCGAAAACATGTTATTTGGACTTTCTATATATACACTGCCCGTCAGTCAGACAGTAAGATATTTCACACATACCAGTTTTTAAATTGGTTTGTACATTTTTGTGTTAAATTTCGTTTAAAAAAAATGATTTATTTAAAAATTTAATATCAGAGTAAGAACCTCCGAAGCCTATACATAAATGTCGTGACCCTTGTGTCAAGGCCCATAATGACAAATAGTCTGTTCTTCTGTTCACTATGATTACGTCCCTTTACGTATGATTAAGTATGTGCCCTTTAGTATTGTCATGGTTACTGATCATGCATTGTCTGGGATCTCAGTGTAATAAATATGCCAGTGGCATTTATTCCACAAAGCGAGCCACGTTCATTGTGAATGTTTTTCTCATTTTTCTTGTTTTGTTGTTGTTCTCTTGTGCAACTGACAGGGATTGTGAAATGTCATTTTGTGTCATGATTGAACTGGCATATCTCTCCCCTCCCCCCTATACAAGACATGCACACACATACACATGTTTTTTTTTTTTACCAAATCAGATCCTTGGCTTTTGTTTGTTTTGTTGTTTTTAAATCTGGCGGACTCGTTAGAGCCAAATAAAGTTTACAGGCAGGCTGATTGAATTCAAAGTATGCCATCGTAACTATAAAAAAAAAGACAAAGCAAAGTATCCCATCAGACCATACTGATCATAGGGCTGGGTGAAACAGCGTTCACCAGATTCTTTGGCCACGGCATACAAGGGGATGTGTGGTCAGCACAATGCCCAACCGCCTTTACTTTACCCCAACTAGTGTCAGGTACCGGTACCCATCAGTGGAACCCTCAAGTCCCGGGAAGAAAGTCCTAGCCTGCACCAGGATTCGAACCCAGAACCTTCGGATCGCCAGTCGAACGCGATGCCGCTCGGCCATTGCGCTCCATATCGTAAATATAAGTGGTGTCGATTAGCCCTGTGAAACAAGTCTGCAGACTTCACAGAGGTTAAAGTGTCTAAGATAGTCTGAATCTGAATGCCTCCGTACGATGCTAAAAGTCTCCACGACCACCTGGCAATGTGCATCAAACAACCTGCACAACCCCATTGCTAGTACAACACTAATCAAAATGCAACACTAGATAGAAACGAACCTTCCGACTCCAGTTTACTTAGGAAAATGTCACTGATTGTATTCCATATAGATCAGTGGTTCCCAAACTGTGGGTCGCAACCCCCTTGGGGGTCGCCAAAGACCTTCGGAAAACGTATGTTTTCGGTGGTCGTAGGAGCCGAAACACAGCTCATCTTTCTCTCTCGAAGCGAGTCCACCGACATGCAAATACATCCGCATACTACGTCAGGGTTCGTACAGCTCCTGAAAACGCCTTGAAACTCCTGGAAAACAAAAAGTTGTGTTCCAGGACCTTAAAACTCCTGGAAAATCTGCATTTAGTCCTGGGAAAATACTAAAAACTCCGTATTTTTCTAGGGAGATTAATTATTAATAAAAAAAATCGTAATCACTGACTTAGATTGTACTTTCACTTTTCCAGATAGCCCTACTGGAGTTAATCCTCTTTGCCACTTTTTATTTCAGCGCGCAAATGTTGATGACACCAGTGATGCCACTTCATGGTTCTTTTTTTTTACTAGATCTTGTTTTTTTTAAAATTTAAACTTGAGATGTAGGCTATATAAGTCCCCGTAATGTCATAAAACAAAGAGATAGCTGTGTAGCGATGTGTCTGTTTTTTTTAAAGAGCTCAGCTTGGCTTTTCCAAAAATGTACTCTTGAAAAACTTCTGGAATACTCCTGGAAAACTCCTGGAATTTTGAGGCAATTTTTCTGTACGAACCCTGTACGTGTAGGTTACTTGGCATAATGACATCAATACAGGTGTATGTGACAAGGTCGGCACCATAATGCAATTATGCGGAACAGTAACACGTGTGTAGAGAGCTGTGTTAAAAAAGCATCTTCTCTGTTTAAAGCAGCCAATGTGTTAAAAGCAGTATTATTGGCGATAAAACGACCGACACTTCAAGAGTATTTTGGAATTTATTGTAGATTCTATTCGGTCTGGATTTAAACAGAATTAGTGGCCAAAAGTAATCGGAGCTCACTGTTATATATATAGGCAAATATTAGCAACGAAGACATTGCCACACCAGTTAAAAGAAGTAATAAAAAGCGTCATAAGTTGTGCCTTTTTGTAAAGACAAGCTCTTTAAACAGTCGACTGTTTTCGCAATAGTGCAACGAGTATGATGCTCCGAACAATGCTTGTTATTTTACACTTGTGAAATGATTGTCGAGAGAAATTAAAACTTGTTTTTTTTAGCTTCATGGTGAACTAGTTTATTTATATATTTTTTTATAACAGAAAGAAAGACTGCTCTTTGAAGCACTTTTCTGTGATAAAAGTGAACTGCAGACAATAACTTACTTGGTTGATATCATTGTCGTCTTGATTGAGTTAAATGTATTACTGCAAAAAAAGATCCGATCTTCCAAATTGCATTAAAAAAATTTGATGAAAATGAAATGTATATGCTGTCTACTTCATGCCCCACGAAGAGGGTGTGTGTGCGCAGTTATTACACTGCGCCGGGGTCCATAAGTGTTTATCTTTGTAATATTATTGGTAAGATCAATATTGAAGTTTATGAAAAGTTAAATTAATTTAAATTAAAAACTGTACTTGATTAAAGTTTGTGAATATTCCTGTAAGGTTGTGAATAATATGATTACATTCGAATGGTAACTCTTATGGCAGTTTCATAAAATTGTCCACAGACCTTTTAAAAGATTCCTGATTTCTATAAACGTATGTAATGAAAATAAATCATCTAGATTTGACTAGTGTTGGAAAGAAGGATCGATCCAACACTTTTTTTTCTCCTGCGGTTCCTGGTCTACTTTATCTGCTTTCTTTAAAAAAAATTACATTTAAGCAGACAAAATGATTACGATGATAAATTCAGTAAAAAATAACACTTTCACATGCTTGCAGCCGAAATTTCACGGTACTTTCCAAATCTACCTGACACCACATATCTAGGCCTATGTACTTGCCAGAAGCCCATTCACATTCAAAGTTGAAGATGCTCCTGAGAAAGCACAAAGGAGTTCATTGAACGTATTAACAACGATGCATAGAGAACTGATTCCTCTATAATGGCCAGGTACAAAATTATGGATCAAATATTTGCAGGAATTTTCGCCATTTTATTCCAACTGCAACAAAATATCTTAGTAAACATGCTTTTAAACCTTGTTGGTTATCAAGTCTAAACACAGTAGACTTATTGTTGGAGATGAACTTCTTAGTTGTGCTCTTGAAAAGACTGTCCCGAGAATTTCTGAACCGATGAGAAATACGCAATGTCAACCATCACAATAGCTGACGTTCTTGTTGTAATTAGAAATATAGGCCTAAGCCTATACCGTTATCTTGCAATATTAAATTATATTTGTTTTTATTTCTTAAAAAAAAAAAAAAGATTAATCGCTATGCTTTAAATAGATTCAATTTTTAACAATAAAAATACATCCTGCTTATCAAATATTACATTACAATTCAAAACAGTCGCAAAATGCAGTAATAAAGCAGGGACACATTTTATTTTTGTATTATTATTATTATTATTATTATTATTATTTGGTCGCCAAAGCATGAAAAACTGTATCAAGGGGTCGCGGCTTAAAAAAGTTTAGGAACCACTGCTATAGATCGAAAAAAAATGGTCTTGTTGTGTGCACAGGCGGGAATTCTTGAGAAGATTTGAGACCCGCGAAACGATAACTCGTGTCAGAGGGAGGGAACTTCATGTCAATGCATTTAAATAAATATTGTTTGCAGGTGACGTCTTTAGAAATCTCTTTATCCCCTCTCCATTGGCTGTCCCTCTAATGCATTGTTTTCCCGCCAAAATGCGCGTGTGGTCTGTTTGTTTTTAATTAAAAAATGTATGTGTCTAATCTATGTGTCTATATATGTATTTGTGTGACGTGGTGTGGTGTTAATGTGTGTGTGTGCTATGAACAGACATATTTTCATTGTGCCTTAAAATTTACTGCCCCCAGAGTTCACCGTCTTGGCTTTTGTTGACATGTTAACTGTGTAGACTAGCCTACTATTGATCCATTTATCGAACTTTTTGTCATTGACATATTATTATCTAAAGTTTATAGCTTCACTGTGTAATTTACAGTTCGTACATTGTCTCCCCCCCTCCCCCCGTCATTGTTGTTCTTTTCATATTTAAATATCCATTTAAGAAGGTTTCCTTAAAAAATAACAATTAATTCAAGATTGAGCATTGAGTTTTTTAGTTCTTTGTCAGCCAGGTTTTAAAAAAAAAGTAATAAAAATTATTTCTTTATATGTCCCTAGAGCTAGTGAGTCACAATTCGTAATTCTTCTGTAGCCTAGTAACCTAGTATATTGCTAGAGCATTGTGTAGCCAGTAGGCAACAATGCCCTAGTCGCATTTATTTTACTGTCTGCCAAACAAATTTAAGTCAAGCACACTTTAGAGTTTAGAATAAATCTAGACAATCGAAAGAACATTTTTTTGTGATTTAAGAACTCTTTAAAAATTGCCCAAATTGTAGACTTTTGATAGTTATGTTAGCCTTTCTGAAAAAGATAATTGTGCATTCATTATTTTAAAGAGTGGCTTGTTTTGTAATCCTCAGATACAAAACTCAGCCTCCAGAACTAGCTGATGGTTCAGCCTCCTCTGCCTCGGAGCCTGCAAAGAGGAAGTACAAGTATGAGGCCAGGCACAAGACACAGCCCATCACACAGGGAGAGATGATGGAGGCGGAATCTGCCGCGCCAGCCACCAACCTCAACAGGACCCCAGGTGGATCTATCAGTGACAGGTGGGTTGTCTTAGTTTTTCTGTCTTTTGGCACTGAACTTCAGAAGTTTCTCTGTCTAATGTTAGTGAACATTGAGTCAGAAAGTTTCTTTATCTTCTGTTACTGAACTTTGAGTCAGGAAGTTTCTGTCTTTTGTTTCTGAACTTTGAGTCAGAAAGTTTCTCTGTCGTTTGTTAATGAACTTTGAGTCAGAAAGTTTCTCTGTCGTTTGTTAATGAACTTTGAGTCAGAAAGTTTCTCTGTCTTTTGTCACTGAACTTTGAGTCAGAAAGTTTCTCTGTCTTTTGTCACTGAACTTTGAGTCAGAAAGTTTCTCTATCTTCTGTTACTGAACTTTGAGTCAGAAAGTTTCTCTATCTTTTGTCACTGAACTTTGAGTAAGAAAGTTTCTCTATCTTCTGTTACTGAACTTTGAGTCAGAAAGTCTCTGTCTCATTTTTGCTTGAGTATATAGTTTTTTCACTCTGTCTTTTTCTTCTTTCTTATTCTTTATCAAATCAAGTTATAACAAAACTATAACTTGTGTCCTCTATTAAAGAAAAAAAGCAAGCTGTTTGATTTATGGCATTCGAACTATGAAACCTAACAAGTGCTTTAGTGAAATCACCAGTGCTTTTTTTTTTAAACAATAGGTGCCGGTACTCAGTGATGGATTGCCTAACTTTTAAAGCAGTTTCGCATTTTATATTTTAATTCTTATTGCGCGCAATTTTAAAATAATTCAATTTTAATAAATTAATAATATAATAAATTAATAATAAACGTTAAAATACAAGAAAAGTCATAATTTTTTCCCCACATTGAAAAAGAACTAGCTGTCGAGGTCACAAAAAAAGCACTGGAAATCACTATATTTAGAAACATATTAGGAAAGAGGATTTAAAATGCTTAGAAGCAATAAAACGTAAAGCATTAAATTTAAATACAAAACAATAGACTAATAAAATTTTCTGAAAGATATAGAGAAAACACTTTTTTATAAGCAAGGAAAAAGTCTTAAAAGTTCTTTCTTTTTCTTTATGATTCTGTGGCATTTAAGTATTGAATGAGTCACCTGAATTAGTCAGAAAAACTAACAACTAGACTTATGAGCAGGAGGGTAGGGTGCAGTCACTTCCTTTTTTAAATGCAAAGTCTGATTTGAATGATTTTACTAAACCACATTGTGAAGCTTGAATCTTGTTTTTTTTTTTTTTTGCTTTCAAGTATGTCACAATGGAATTTGAGGTGCAGGGATTTGCTCCCTCAATTAGCCACAGGCGTGATAGGGATTAAATCACCTGGAATTAACATTAACATGCCCGGATAACTCTTCACTGATATAACCCCACTCCCCTCACTCCCCAGCCCCAGTGTTGAAACAAAAAAAAAACTGATGTAAAAAACTGATGTAAAACTGATGAAAAACTGTGTAGCCCAGTTAAGAAAAAAACTTATTTTCCAATACCATTACATGCTGGCACTTTGTTGTCTGTACAAGAATTAAGCATTTATTAGTTTGACAAGCTAAATGAAAAAACAACAACAACATTGCAGGCTGAACCAGTTGAAGACCAGCGGCAATGAAGAGTGGAAGAAGAGAGTTGAGCGCAAGGATGACATCATGGTTGTGCCGGAGGTGGTCAAGCTGAGGGAGCAGGCCGGCATGCGGATCCCTCGCCCCACGAGCATCGCAGACCGCCTGAGCGAGTTGGAGGTTTCCAAGAAGACCTGGCAGAACCGGGTGGAGGAAAGTGACGCCAAGCAATTTACAGTGGCAGCCAAACTGGCAAGTAAGTGTCCAGACGGAAAATTAAATTGAATAATAAGTCGACAACAAATTTTGACTTTTAGTCATCTAATTTGTATGCTACTTGTTGTAAGTTAACTTTATTTTAAACGTCTGTAAGCTAACTATTTATATGCTGCATTGTTTATATTATAAAGTGGATTTGGGCTAATTTTGTGTTGCTTTTTATGTTATATCTAGATAATGTAGTGGACAGTCCTCTTGTGAACAAGTTAAAAAGTTTACCAAAGAAGGAAGGTAAAAAAAACTTCAATTTTATTGGTATAGCATTTTATAATAATTCAGAAGTTTTTACATTTTATCTAATGTAAATTTAATTCATTCAGTCAAAGTTGGGCATAGTGGCAGAGCGGCAGCATGTTTGGCTGGCGTAATGAATTATGAAGGTCCTTGGTTCGAATCCTGGTGAAGGCTAGGATTTGGGCTCCGGAGGGTGTCCCTGAGTCTACCCAGATCTGATGGGTACCTGACTTTAGTTGGGGTAAAGTAAAGGTGGTTGGGCATTGTGTTGGCCACACAAACCCCTAGTATGCCTTGGCCACACAATTCTGGTGAACGCAGCTTCACTGGCCCGATGGGTCTGACTGGATACATTCAGTCAAAAATATGTTATTGAAAAATTATACATGGTCTGAGTGAGCTGTTTTGAATGTCTTGAAAAGTATTCAGCTTAAACTGAAAACGAAAACCTTCAACAATAAGATTATTTTACAACAATATGATTATATTACAACAATAAGATTATTTTACAACAATAAGATTATATTACAACAATAAGATTATTTTACAACAATAAGATTATTTTACAACAAGATTATATTACAACAATAAGATTATTTTACAACAATAAGATTATTTTACAACAATAAGATTATTTTACAACAATAAGATTATTTTACAACAATAAGATTATTTTACAACAATAAGATTATTTTACAACAATAAGATTATTTTACAGCTAGAATTTCTTAACCACTAAACATTTGCTGATTTTGAAAAAATAATAATTTTATACTTCAAATGTCACCAGGTGATGGCATTTCTCCAGTTTCATCTCCAGTCACACCGACTAAAGAATTTATTGCCAAGATACCACTTCCAAAGGACATCGTTCATGGTAGAATCTTTCATTTCATTTTTTTTCCTTATGTGTAGGTATTTGAGAGGTTATAACTCCTGTCTATTTACAAATGTCTACCTGTCTTTTACAAATGTCTTCCTGTCTTCTACAAATGTCTACCTGTCTTTTACAAATGTCTACCTGTCTTTTACAAATGTATACTGTTTGATGTTGATCTCCAGATCCGTTGGCTAAAATTGAACCAGTGAAGAGGGAGTCAGAGAGCGAGGACAAGAAAGAGCCAGTCAGGGTGGAGGTGCCAGACGTTGGGGAGGAGATGCAGGCGTTCTTCAATGTGAAGTCTATCAGTGAGATCCCGGACAAGGTGGAGATGACCATTGATGACCTGAATGACATTTTCATCGAGGCTGAAAACATGTAAGTTTTTTTCTTTTCATAGTAGTTTTTTTTTTTTCATCTTTCTCCGATTCTCTTCTCTTTTCTCTTGTCCTCTTTCCTTAAACCTCTATCTTGTCTTTTTTCTTTACGATTCTCTTTTTTCTTCATATTTCTCTTGTCCGTCTCTAAAGCAGTGAATGTATAAATTTGTAAGTCCATCCTGTAATCATTGTGTTTTGTGATGAATTTCTGCTCAGAAGGAGCTGAGCATCTGTAAATCATAAGATATGGAATTAATTGAAGATTCTAAAGCGATCAAGTAAAGTTACTTTCTACTTTCTTTAATATCTTTGCTACATCATGATTGTATTTTGTGGCACTGAGACTAGTGAATACTTCTGCACTATCCTCATGGAGCAAAATGTTCTGCAAAGGAATATTTAACATGATGAAGCTCAAAACATGTTTTTATTACAGGACCAACTTAATCAATTTATGACCTAAACCAATTTTTGAAACCATTTTTTTTTTTTTATTTCTTTGATCAGTTTGACATCTGTGCACAAAATCAAGCCTCAGAGAAAGCAGAAACCCAGCACCCACAATCCCCTGAAGAACATGAAAGTTGAAACGGTGAACGAGTACCACGAGGTGACCCTGGGTGTGGCCGAGAAGGAAATGAGGCGCGTCAAGCGAGAAGGGTGTAAGTAATGTTAGTTGAAATAGCTCCTCCACTAATATTGTTAGAACAGTGAGCTAATATATCTGCCTTTGACACATTCTACATAAAAAATAAAATTATCCTCTCTTGAAGCCCACTATATGAAAATTATCTTCTCTAGATAATCCTACATAAAAATATCTTCTCTCGACTAGTTACACAAAAGACTTTTATTGGCTAAGGCTACATTAAATTGTCTACTCTTTACACGTGCTACATAGGATTGTCTTACCTTTAGTCATCCTACATAGATTATCTTCTCTTTAGTCAGGCTACAAAGGATTATCTTCTCTTTAGTCAGGCTACAAAGGATTATCTTCTCTTTAGTCAGGCTACAAAGGATTATCTTCTCTTTAGTCAGGCTACAAAGGATTATCTTCTCTTTAGTCAGGCTACAAAGGATTATCTTCTCTTTAGTCAGGCTACAAAGGATTATCTTCTCTTTAGTCAGGCTACAAAGGATTATCTTCTGTTTAGTCAGGCTACAAAGGATTATCTTCTCTTAACACATGATACATTGACTTTTCTTTTCTTTACACATTGCACATAAGAGTATCTTCTCTTTAGACCCTCTGTACTTAAATATCTTCCCTTGTACATATGCTACCCAAAATTATCTTCTATCTGCATTTGACTCAACCTGCATAAAATTATCTGCTCTTGACATGCAGTGGCCAAAGATGCAGGCTTTGCTGAGGCCGCCCTGGCTGGCCTGGCCAGCAAAGAGAACTTCAAGCAGGTGGAGCTGAGGAGGACAGACAGTGGCTCCACGGCCCATGGCGTGGCTCTGGAGCCGTTCAAAGATCTGATGTTGTTCCATGTGAAAGGTAAGTCACTCTTATTCTATTGACAATGTTCTGGGGATCAAGCTGTAAAACTCAAGGAAACACACATGACAGATAAACTTTGTTAATATAATAAAGGATGTGTTTTGATGCTGTGGCTTGTGATTTCGCTTGTAACCATATAGTTCTCTTTTGATAAAGCACTGACACATTTTTCTTTGGTTCACAAAGTCATGTCTCATTTGACATTTATGGATTAAACTTTGATACATCAACATTTTGATGTGTGTTTTTGTGTACTTAATCTAGAGGTCAATTTTAAGAAGAAAGAAAAAGTTAAATTGATGTTAATGTTTTCAAAATAGCCAAGAGCTTATTATTGCATCTTTACTAGATAGAAGTAGGACATAATAACTTATACAGACAATTGAAAATAAAATTTAGATGACAAATTAGTAAGTTCTGTATTATGACAGTAATGATATTGCAATTTCTACAAATGTGAGCTTGGCAGTCATTTTTCACCAATGCCAAAATGTTATTCTCACAATTCACACATCAAGATTTCAGTTGTCCATTTATTCACTGCCGATAATCAGCTTTTCTAATTTTATCAGTCTTTTCTTCAATGCTAGTATCCTTTATCAAGACACAATCCAGCCCCCCCCCCTCCCTCTCGCCATACCATTAGTAAATGCAAAGACAAGAATAACCATATAGTTCTCCCTTCAATTCAAGTAAAACATTTAGTATTGCAAATAGTACATCATCCGTTCTATACTTGTTTTTAATGTTATCAAGGAATTGCTATAAGAATTGGTCTGGTCCCTTTAGACAAAAGTGAGCCAGGGGTAGAATTTCTAAATCATTCAGTGTGCCAACAGTCTAAAAGTCATTCTTCTCAAGCACTCAAAGTCTTGCAGAAGAGACTTTGGGGGTTTTCTGCATGCCATTTAGGTGACATGTCCATCTTGCTTCATCGTTTGACTCTAATTGCACAATTTGTTACACATATCACCAGCTTTGTGTCAGAAGAGATGCACTTAATCAGAAAATTATATATTTTTTTCACCTAGGTCGTCGTACTGTTCAGACTCGACTGGTGGAGCCACATGCTAGATCTGTTAATTCCGGAGATTCCTACCTGCTAGTCACACCTGACAAGGTCATACACTGGGAAGGTCAATATGCCAATGTAATTGAGAAAGCTAAGGTGAATATCTCCATTCATTTTGTTGGCATAGTTAACCTTAGAACATGATGTCGAAATCATTAACCAATTTTAGATGCAACGTTTTTAGCTTGCCCCACATTGCTATTTATCAAACAAGGAATTGTGGGTGCTAGTTGTATAAGCCATATCATGATATTAAACTCTTTGGTGCCTAGGGTTGTCAGGTTCCAGTTTTGAACTGGACAGTTTAGTATTTCAGCTGAAATTCTGGTATAAAATATAAAAAATGTATCAGATTTTGTCCTGAGCGAGATACTTAGGAAAAGTAAGTAAGTAAAGTACCCGTCGGACCATAGGGCCGGTGAAGCAGCATTCACCAGTTTCTGTGGCCACGGCATACTAGGGGATGTGTGGCCAGCACAATGCCCAGCCGCCTTTACTTTACCCCAACTAATGTCAGGTACCAATCAGAGCTGGGTAGACTCAGGGACACCTTCTAGTCCCGGGGAAAAATCCTAGCCTCCACCAGGATTCGAACTTTAGAACCCTTAGGTCGCCAGTCGAACACGCTGCCATTTGGTCACCATGCCCCATGGGGATACTTAGAAGGGGGAGGTGTATATTCTAAAATGGTATTTGACAACCCTATTGGTACCTTAAAGTCCTAAGACTTAGCCTAGACCTATTTATATTATTTTTAAACTACCATCTACTTCTGTCCTGTTTGAATATCCAAATTAACAGTAAACGCTCTAGTGACGGCCAATCCTGTGTCACGTCAATAGCTTGTTTTACTCCTTTTTGTGTACAGGCCAATGAGATAGCTTCTTGTATCCAGACAAAGAAAGAGATGGGCTGTAAGAGAGCTAATGAGGTTATCATGGTGTATCAAAGCAAGGACCACTACGGGAACGGGAAACAGTTTTGGTCATCGTTGGAGGGAGAAAGGCAGTGTCAAGGTTTGACATCACACTTTTTTCTTCTCTAGTCATTTTTTCATCCAGATTTGCGGAAGTCAAAATAAAAAACATTATAAATCTCATTTACATAAAACTTGAAAAATCATTTGCTTTCCATAAAAGGTTCAAAAGTAAATCTAATATCAGTTTTACAATAAAAGAGTTGCTGCATCAAAATAATTGCTATACCAATGATTACCTACCTATAGTCGGATGAATTCCACCCCAAAATTTAATCATTTTGAGTTATAAGTTGAAGATTAGTGTTTGCCTAGGTGCCCTGCTCTTTCCCTGGTTGTGGATGTTCCCAACTCTTACAACTTTTTAGCTATTTATTCAGGAACATAATGAAACCTGGATGTCCTGTAAAGCTAACACATAAATTAATTTCATATTGATTCTAATTATGATGCAATAGATATTTTCAGATCATCCACTTTCGACTGTAATTTTTTTTTTTTGAACTTGTTTTACTCAACTTTCCCCTACTTTTTTGTTTACCGCAGAATGTGGCCCTGACAATGAAGATGAACTGTACGAGGCATCCGTCGTGAAATCCAACATGATCTACAGGCTGGAAGGCAATGCCCTGTTGCCCTACATGGAGTACTGGGGGGACTTGCCCAAGTATGAGATGCTTCAGAAAAATGAGGTAATGCATTTGATTACAATTCTTATTTTTTTACCAAATTTAAGTATATGTTAAATGTAGACATTAGCGGAATCCTTCAATTTGGTCAATAAAATCTAGTTTGAGAACAGTTAACTATGACAAATTATATGCAACTTTGGAAATTGGATGAAACTTATTGTGAAATATGCCTTTTCAAAAACTGTTAAACTATAATAAGCAGCTTGATGTCATAGACTGTATCATATAGTGTGTATCTGCTTATATTGAGATTTGATGATATGTAGTTTTATATTAAAAATTTGCTAATCTAGTGTGAGGTTTATGTACTGTTCCACAATCATCATCAATCACTATTCCTACCACCGGTGTAGGCTTAATTTCACTTAAAACTACAATATTCCTCTCAGATAAGGCTTGATAGGGGAGAAAATGGAGGGTTTCACAAGATATTCCTTTAAAACAAAGAGGAGTATTGAACGTTTGTAAATTATGTGCCTCTTATTAAATAGAATTCTCATCAGTAATTTACATAAATGTTTTTGTAAATTTTCAGGTTATAGTTTTTGATTTCGGCTCAGAGTTTTATCTCTGGCAAGGTAAATCTGTAGGCATGGAACAGAGGAAGCTGGGTTTGAAGTTGGCCAAGCAGCTGTTTGAAAAAGGATATGACTACACAGAGAGTGCCATTAATCCACTGTCTCCACTCAGAAGTAAGTTTGGCCTTTATTCCTTCAGTAGTTTTTTTTTCCCCCTGTATTATTCCACCTACAAAGGGTTAAATATAAATGTATAAACTAATCCATAAACTTAATTACTAAAGACTTCACATCAAAGTTTTAACATTTATAGAAATTGTACAGATATGGATAAACTATTTTTGATATAAACTTGTGGTAGTTAAAGGGTTTAATGCTGAAAAATAGAAACCTTAATGTAAAGCATAAAATTCTTGATTGCATATAAGAATAACATGCAATATGTAGCCATTCTGTCCGTTTTTAACTATGGATTATTTAAAAATACTTTTTATAGTTTTTTTGCCAATTAGTGGATAGATGACTGAATGAAAGTTTTCTGATATTTGTTCACAAAGTCTCTAACAATTATACTATTTTTGTATCTTTTCTTCTGTACAGCTGAAGAGCATGGTGGGTTGCCTGTAAAAGCTGACAAGCGGCCATCCTGGGTTATTTTTGGTAAGGTGAACCAAAACATGGAGACGATTCTGTTTCGCGAGAAGTTTGCCGACTGGCCAGATGCGTCTCGTATAATTGGGGTGAAAGGTCTCGACCCCACAGGGGCTGAGAACAACAGTGTACGTTTTTTTTTATATAAATTACATTGTGGCCAATTGATATCTCAGTAGAATAATCTGGCTCTGAAAGGCATGACTGTCCCTTCTGCATAGATTTGAATATTCTGATGATAATTTCTTCTCACGTCCAAACAAATTAATTTTGATTTGATTCCAGAATATTCACTTAATAAACATATTACTAATCACTTTTTGAAAGTATTTTTTGTTCAATTAAAAAGTTCAGAATTTATGTACATTTATTATCAATGCAGTTTTTTGTTTTATTTCATTGTTAGTTAATGTTGATGCATATTTAGTATTGAAGAAAAAAGAATAATAATTTGTACTTAACTTCAAAATGCTTCATATTACCCAGTTAGGTTACTGCAAGATGCAATTTATTTTGCTTTTTGTAGTAGGAAAGAGTTAATCTACCAGCATCTCCTGAAGAAGAATTAAATAGATTTCTTCATATGTCACAGACGCTCCTACCATACAGAAGATTTTTGCCCCCTAAGCTTATCCATGGTTCAAGACTTATCTTACATTCTACCAATGCACCTTCTTTTCAGAAAATCTTTGCATCTTAGCTTATTTCAGTTAAGTCTTTTCTGTTACAAACCCTACGTCTTTACAGTACATAAAATGTTTGTGCTCAAAGCTTAGATATTACAGGTGCTTTTTGTATATTGAGAAATATTATGTTCTATGCTTGTCCATGGTTTGAGTGTGACCTTCCTTCATTACAGAAGTTCATTGCCTTCTAAGCTTATTAGTGGGTTGTCTTATCTTGTATGTTTCTGATGTGTCTTCTATATAGTACACTATATCCTAATTTGTAGTACAATATGGTTTTTGGTTCTGTTATAGAAAGATCAGCAGGAACTGAAGCCTCATGATGCCACCCTGATGCTGCCCCTTAACACCAGCCCAGTAACCCTCAAACTCGAGGGCTCGGATCTCGGGCGTGGGGTCAAGTGGGCCGAGGACATGCAAGGCTTCGTCAAGGAGCAGGAAATCATCACTATCAATGTGACCACCTGGCACGTCCTGGAGTACGGGCACTCGAAGCTTCCCCCGGCCAGCCATGGACAGTTCCACGAGGGGGATACCTATGTAGTCAGATGGCAGTATATGGTAGCCTCAGCAAGTATGTATTTCATTTGAAAACTATAAAAATATTCAATTTTTTTTATATTAATATTAACATAGCACGTTGTTAATTTTTATTCATTTTTATATTAAAAGCCAACTGAAGAGTATATTTGAAACAGCCTCATGATGGAGAGAAAAAAAACAAATCATGACCCACTAAACCTATTAAAATTAGTGGATTCAAAACATTAGTTTCAAATACCTTGCAATATGAATTTTTCCTACACGAGTTGCCAATAAATAAAAACTTGTCCCTTCGTTTTCTGGAAAATTAAACATCTCAAACGTCCAAGAGATTAGGATTTTTCCTCCATAAAGCACAATTATATTGAACTAAATACTTGAAAGTTATGTGAAATATTTTGTATAAATGATTATATTAGCATTCAGATACTGCTAAAATCAAATGTTTACTCAATTTTGATCAACAGCTCTTCACTTGGTCTTTCAACATTGGCATGTAGGCTAAAAGCCTATTGACTAAAATAGAAAATTGTAAAAATACATTTAATTAAGGCAGAGATAAGTATAAAAATCAAAAGACAAAAGCGATCAATAAATCCAGATATACATTTTCAAAATATTTTCCACATTTTATTAATTTTAACATTGTTTTACACATTTTTTGTTCCTTCAGATCTACGTAATGTTAAAGGCCTGTTGAAAAATATACCAAAAGGAAGAGAGCGGTGCGCCTACTTTTTCTGGCAGGGCAGCAACTCTACCATCAATGAGAAAGGGGCCTCTGCTCTCATGACAGTGGAACTCGATGAGGAAAGGGGCCCTCAGGTAAACACATTGGCTGTTTTTGGAATTCCCTCAAAATTCTGAACTATTTTATACATTTAAGAAAGAGTTCTAAAAAGGTTTATTATCATTTCAGCTGTAATTTCAGTATCATTATTGTCATGTGTTGTATTAAGTTATTATTATTGTCAGGTTTTGTATTATGTTTCTATTATTGTAGTCAGGAGTTGTATTATATTATTTTAATTATTGTTAAGTGTTGTATTATGTTTTTTTTAAATATTTTTGTGTTGTATTTATGTTTGTGTTGGATGTTTTGCAGGTGAGAGTTTTACAAGGGAAAGAACTCCCCTGCTTCCTGAACCTGTACAACGGGAAAATGGTGGTTCACATAGGCAAGAGAGAGGATTCTACAACCTGCACGCAGGGGGCCTGGCGACTCTACTGCCTACGGGGAGATTATGAGAATGAGGCCTGCCTTGTTGAGGTGTGAACTTTTTAATAAACTTACTTGTTATAACTAAAACGCTAAGTACCCCTAGCGATCATGTTGGTTTATGGGGCGTCTAGTGAAGCAGCTTTTACCAGTTTTAGTATCCACTGCATAGCAAGGGGATTTTGTGGCCAGCATGATTTGCAGCCATCTTATACTTTACCAGGAAACCATCAGTGCTTGGTTAATTCAGGGAAGCTGTCCAGTGCAATTTTACTTCTATTAGAATCCGAGACCTTTGGAATGGGGGTTAGCTGCTTCTAGATCTACTTCTAGTTTCTTGTTTGCAGTGTTTTTATTTTGGTTAAAAGAATAGCCATAATCTTAGTATAATTCAGATAAACACTTTATATACTGAAACACAATAATTTTTCCAGATTCCAGTTTCCATTAACCATCTACGCAGTAAGTCATCTTTAGTACTTTTAAATGTGAATACCGGCATTGTGTACATCTGGCACGGTACAAAGTCTCCGAAAAATATACGAGAACTTGTTAGGAAAACTGTGGACAAAATTCAAGAAAGGTGAGTTGAATTAGCCAGTGATACTTTACTTAACCTTAGACGCTCTTGTGGGACATTTTTTATCCAGAGAGCAAGCCAGCCTGACTTTATTCCATGTTTTTTCTCTGCTGTTTATAATATCTTGAGCAGTGCTTGTAGTCTCTGACCTACCAGTTTTCCTCTTTCTACTTTACAAGTATATTGGGTTTTTCTACTTCTATTCCTTCAGGGCACATATGCCTTCCTCTCCCCCCTCCTTCCCAGTCAGCTCAATTTTTAATTTCTTTTATGATTCAATTGATGGCTTTGTGCTATTTTAGCTGGCTTTTTTGAAGTTAAATCCTCTGAGTGGATTTCAAGGCTGCTTCTAAGCTTTCATCATTATTGCTCTTTCTTGTCCTAGTGGCTTAAAAAGTAGCGTCAGGGCAAATATGAATTAAGGTATTGCAGAAAACATTCAGATGAACTGAAGGGATTATGTAAAATAACATCTTCCCACATTAGGCCTAGAATAATATGTCTTGTGTTACAAACTGTCATATTTGTTATATAGTCGCTTTGGGTTGTTTTGGTTAAGGAGGGTGGTTGTAGAAGTTTGTTCTGTGACCATTTCTGATTTCGCAATATTTCATTTGTGTTTCTATATTTGACTGTATTTAACTAGTGGTATAAAAATGTAAACTTACAAGAGTTAAAAACGTAATATGGTTCTGTTTGATGTCTTGGTCTGTAGCATGAAAGTTCATTTTCCCACACAAAAAGTATTACTTCAAAGCAAGGGTAGAAAAACATGTAGCTTACTAGCGTTATGGGCCACATCAATGATTTAATAACCATTGGCAAATTTGGTCTAGGAGTTTGGAACCCATCTTCACGCTCCCAAAAAAACATAAATTTCTGGGTAGCAAAACTACACATATACTTCCATTTTTTCATAGCCGAGATGTTATTTTAACAGAGTTATGCTTTTAACAAACACTTTTTTTCTAGTTGTGTTAATGACTTTCTGGAGCTCTTAAGCAGCTGTTTATGCATTTAAGTCCTCTTTGTGTTACATGACATGATGTCCAGTTTTTGGTGTGGGTGTGCTGTTAGCTTTAAAGTTGTCATATATGCATTTCAGCCCTCCATTAGAATTTAGTTTTCACAAGAGCGCTGTCCTGACCATCACAGAAGTGGAAGAAGGGGAAGAGAAGAAGGAGATCTGGGCAGCGCTGGACAGCAGAGACAGAGACAGTTATCATTCTTTACTGAAAGGTAATATTATACATGTGTGTGGTGTTCCATTGGTAGAATGCTATAATTTCTTATCTAATTGTCTTGGGTTGGGGGTGGGGGGGGTGACAAAATGTTCTGATAGTCACCTGTCATCAGTTTGTGTCAGGAAAAGGCAGCATCACATTGTACGGGTTAACAGATCCAATGGGCAAAGGGCCAAAATGGTCAGAGAAGTTTTTTTATTTACATAAAATGAGTTGAAGAAATGGATGAAACTCCAAGTTGGCAAGTTTTATTTACATAAAATGAGTTGAAGAAATGGATGAAACTCCAAGTTGGCAAGTTTTATTTACATAAAATGAGTTGAAGAAATGGATGAAACTCCAAGTTGGCAAGTTTTATTTACATAAAATGAGTTGAAGAAATGGATGAAACTCCAAGTTGGCAAGTTTTATTTACATAAAATGAGTTGAAGAAATGGATGAAACTCCAAGTTGGCAAGTTTTATTTACATAAAATGAGTTGAAGAAATGGATGAAACTCCAAGTTGGCAATTTTGTTAAAATTTACTTTTTTTTTCAAGCTCTGGACAGTTTGGAAAAACGTACTAACATTTGGGAAAATTTGTGAAATTAACTAAAATTATTAATGCAGCATGAAAGATATTCATCTTAAATGTTATTAATGAGAATAACTATGTAGTTAAGTTATAGAGCTCCTAAGTCCCGTCATGTTTTCTTCTAAAATTATTAATATATACATTATCAGGCATTAAATATAGTTCACACCTTCTGGTATATATTGGTTTGTGAATTTTGTGAAAAGTTTGTCAATTTGGTAATTTTAAAATGATTTTATAGTAAGAACCCTGTCTAGAGTAAGTGGCATAAAACCACATGTGATGTATATCTTTATTCTTAACTTGATCCATTTCATAAATCCTGTATAGAAGGATCAATGACAATAAAAAGTTTTCTTTTATTTTTGTGTTTCAATTTTGTGTTTGTGTGTACAGATCCCAGGCCTTACACACATACCATAAGGTTGTTTCACATGTCCAGTGTCAATATGGTGTTTGAGGTCCACGAGCAGCTGAATCCATCCAGGGTGCCGGACTTGACTACGCCCTACCCTTTCTTACAGTCAGATCTGTACAAAGCCACGCAACCTGGTAAGGCTGATCTTCTGATTTTGCTCATGTTTTCTTGATATTCAGCCAAGTATCATATATACAGTATATATATATATATATACTATCGTCTTTTGAGACTATGGAGCCAATGATGATGATAATATATATACTAAATTAACCCCTCCATTGCCAGCCCCCTTTTTTGCCATGTCAAGAACAGCCATGAGCTATTATTTTAACAATTAATATCCTGCACTCCAAATATCTGTTCCATAATAATAACATTCAAAAGCAACTCAGTAATATGAAGAACTAGATTAAAAAAAAAAAACTTCTCCTTTATTGAATAAACATTCTATCCAATTTGTTGAAAGATGACAGACTTATTTTTCAGTTTAAATAGATGTTTTTGAAGGAAATATAAGGCTGTAAAATCAACTGGTGAAAATAGAATGAGCTTGGTTCTGGAAGGGTAAATGCAGGTATTGTGAGGTACAGTGGTCTTGTACCAGACAGTTCGATTGCCATTCTGAATGTCTTAGGTTCCAATCCCAATAATTTTTTTAATGACTCTTCCAATTTGAGCTGGAAAAAGTATAAGTAGCTAAATCCCTTTGCATGCTGTGACCACAGAAATTAACGAACTTTACTTCACTGTGAAAATGCTTATGGTTTATTTAGTATACTATCTCTCACTTTTTTTCCTTCCAATTTTCTTTTTAACCCTTTCTTTGCTGTTGTTTACTGCCATTACCAATGTTGCTCTTTTTAATACTACAATCCAGTCCTAAGGTAACCTTACAGATGGGTAAAGGCAGCATAGGTTGAGAGCCACTGCTATATAGGCAGTTAATTCTAAAAATTGTGGCTAATGTTTTTTTATAACTTAAAAGTGAAATTTTAATTTTCATCTGCAATCCAAACTTGTGATAAATACGTTATACCATCATGTCCTGCCATCATGTCATAAATCATGGCCTGCTAAAAACCAAATCCTAAATATGTCATAATATGTCATAAAATGTCATGCCATTATGTTGCCTTGATTATATATTTTTATATATACCTGAAAATGTATGTTATACCTGTCAGAACTATTCAAACTACTAGACATTAAGCTAGTTTGTTACATTACTAGCTGTTTAAGTTCACTAATATTTTCATTTCATTACAGTAAAACATTTATTTATAATAATTTATAATTTTTTTATAATATTTTTTTTTACTTAGCTCTCTTCCTGGTGGATAATGAGCACGAGGTCTTTCTTTGGCAGGGCTGGTTCCCTGTCAGCTCCCAGGACACGGACAACGTCATCACTGGGTCCGCCACCGCTAGATTCAACATGGACAGGATATGCGCCATGGAAACAACGCTTCACTACTGCAAAGGTGAGCAGGCACTGGCTAAGTAGCAGCCATGCTAAACTAGATTTATGTCAAAGTAAATGCACTTCTTGTGCAGAGTAAATAGCCATTTTTAGTGCTAATCGAAATAGGAGTAAGAGATTTAATGTTTCAATGTCCCTTTACGTGACTTGACCAATTCAAGAGAAGAACAATGGGATATGCAGATTGATTAGGTTCAAAGGTATTAATTGACATTAGCTTTAAACTGTATTATTATCTAATTTATTCCTGAGTTATCACACCAACACAACATGATTTATTGTAAGATTTAAATATACAAATAAGCTCAATATAAAAATATAAGATGTATGTTTTTATTTAAATTAAGATACCAAGATTTAATGCATCAAAGTATTTACAGCTATATAGAAATCAGTAATTTAGTATAGGAATATTACATTTATGTTTCAATATAGAGTCTAGAACTCTAAAATTTAGTGTAAAATAATATAAAAGTAGTGTATTCCTTTAAAACTATTGTTGTCCATGGGGCAAGGGAGGAAGTCTTCATTGAGTTTGAATCTAGATTTTTCCCTAGATCTGGACGGTGTTCAGTTCTTGAGTCTTGATAGTGGTTGGAGAAAAAGTAAAAGCACCCAGGCATTGTAATGGTTACACTATTTCCTTATATGCCATGACCAGATAAACTTTTGAAACTTGTTAGTGTAGTAAAAGAAATCTTAAATATAAAACTAAACATTAGCTCTACATAAGAATATGTTCTTTTGTTTTCAAACTTCAGTTTAGGTCAGTATAGTATGTATCTGAAATTTTGTTCCACATAGGAAAATTGTATTTGCCAATTATCTTTTCAACAGTGAAAAATCCTGCTCATCCACCGACTGCTTATCTGGTGTGTGCTGGAGTAGAGCCGGAATGTTTTACCACACTCTTCCCTGTTTGGATGGTGGATACTGTTGTCCAGGATATCTCCGAGGAGGTTTGTGGAAATTATTTTTTCATGCTTGTACAGAGGGCACAGCCATGTGATGCTTGGTTATCGGTTTCTATTCTCTAACAGTCATAGTTGCTGGTGGGTCCAGGGGTTTGGCTGATGAGGCCTATTCTTGCTCAAAAGTGTTTGCCACAATGGATGCACCAATGCATGGCTTGATGGCCAGTGGTAGCGGAGCTGACTTTGCACGATCTTCTGAGGTGTTTGCTTTTCAATTGTGACCTTTGCCTTTTATCTTCATTGGTTGCTGCTCCGAGGGCACATCATTAGAATGCCCTTCTTGAAAGCTCCATGCCATTAAGAAAAAGCTTTAACTTAAAGCTAAAATTATGAAACAAAAAAATTATCTAATAAAGAGTTGTTATAATTTCTCACTTGTAATTGAAAACTATTACCATTATACTAAGAGCTTCTGTATTCATTTTCTTTATCACATAGATTTTTTTTTTTTTAAAGACAATCACACTTTCTAAATTGAAAGGGGTTCAAACAAAAGTTTGGAAAAATTAATTTATATTTAAATTTTTTTTAAAAGCATTCAATTTGTGACCAATGTTTGGGAAAGTTTAAGAATTTGAATAAAATAGTCAAGGCAGTGTAAAAAATACTGATTTTAAAGGTTGAAAAAGGTGAATAATTATGTGGTTAAGTTAGTGAGTTAAGTCCCATCATGTTTTTTTTGTTTTATTAAATGATTTTTTTTGTTTCGGACTACCTATATAAAATAGACATTAAGATGTTTCACCTATTATTTAGGTGTAAATTGATTTGTGAATTTCTTGTAAAATTTGGGAAAGGTCTATGAAATGTCTGGGAATTTTGAAATGATTTTAGAGTAAGAACCTTGAATATAGTGTTGAAATAGAAACTAGTCAGTGTCTCTGTAGTTATATATATTTTTTATAGTTTCCAACGGTAAGGCTAAATTGTATAAGGTTGTGTAGCAGCTGTTTGTTGGACTGCCTATCTGAAGGCATCATGTCTGAATTCTGACTATATGGCAGAATTTTTAAAAAATCTGGGTTTTGGCTGTGACCCTGAGACTATGCATCCACAATTATCATTTGAGAATAATATGAACATACAGGGGATTGTGCTTGCCACACTATCCCCTTGTAAGCCGTGACGACGAAAACTGATCAGCACTTCTTCATTGTGGACAAACTTGATCTTTAAAGGGATACTTTACTTTACAGGAAGGCAAAACCCAAGGCTACAAAGAAAAAGTCTCTGACGTACTGCACAGGCTGACCAAGACGAAGTACACTCTGGCTGAACTGCAAGAACGCCCGTTACCTGAGGGCGTTGATCCACTCAAGCTGGAGTCATATCTGGAGGATGAGGAATTTGAAGTGAGTGTGTTTACTTGTATACCAAATTTCTTACTCAGGATCCCAACAATACACAATTTACTTTAGCTCCAATGAATGGTTATTACAATATATAATTAATATTTCTCCGGAGGCAACGTTGCAAACATTCCATTTAACATTTGGAGCAATGCCACTAATGTGGAAACGGCACATGCTGAGTGTGATAGCGTGAAGAGTCATCCCATACAAATGCCTTAGATTGTCATTATCATTCTATAGTTGTTGTGAAGTGCAAATATCTGCTATTGCTAGTTTCCAGCAATAGACAGACTTGACTTGCTGAGTATCAGTTCTTAATGTGACCTAGATTAACCCAATTGTTGCCTAATGGTTCTTAATGTGACCTAGATTGATCCACTCGCATCCTATTGGTTCTAAATGTGACCTAGATTCACCCACTTGCTTCCTATTGGTTCTTAATGTGACCTAGATTAATATGGTGTGACTGCAATTTTCAATGCGGTAGAAGCTTAGATGAAAATCTGTGAATTTATTTTTTATTTCTTTCCCTAGGAAATTCTTGGAATGAACAGAGAAGAGTTTTATGGAAATCCTATTTGGAAACAGAAGCAGCTGAAGCAGCACGCTAAACTTTTCTAGGCTGCATGGACATTGTCCAGTGATGACATTAGACTAAATGTCTGTGCCGACCCAGGAGATGTTTGAACCCGGTTAATGTATCAGAGAGATATATATTTCTAAATATATATATATATAGATACATACATATGCCCCCGCCAACTCAGGAAATGTTGGGAAAGCGCCAAGAAAGTGTTCTTTGTCGTAAACAAATATTGCAGCATATATTGTTTTTTAAAGTCAAGTTGTTAAGTACTGCTGTATTCGTAAGATTTAAAAGATACTTTTCTACCATCATTGAAAAAAGAAAAAAAAAACAAAAAATTTACTTTGCTAATTAAAACTGAATACCTGGACCCCCAACCGCAGTGTCTATAAAAGCCTTTGGCACTCTATGGCACTTCTAACTTTTAACGAGTGCAGTTTTTTTTTCAAAAATGAGTATGTTGGCAGCTGCAGCTTGTGAATTCCCTAAATGTGTGTCATTTTAATCATAGACATGCTATTGACAGTCGGTTGGCTTTTGAAAAAAAAAATGAAATATGAAATTGTATTACCTTTTTTTTTTGCGGTATTATAATTTTCTAAGGATCTTCACATTTCTGTTGCTGGGAGGGGTTGGCAATGTTGCCATGGCGACGGTCCATAGTCTTTTCTTATGTCTTTCTTTCTCCTCAGGAGTATTGTGGGTGAGTGGTAAGGAAGTGCTGTGTGTCTATAGATATCTGAGCTGCGCAGACATTCTGTCGGCAGACATTCTGTACATAACTAAAACGCTTGTCCACTAGCAGTTAGATCTTTCAATGGTTTGTCTAGTTGATTCTGTCAAGTGCACATATAATCATGAGATATTATTTGAACTATATAAACATATAAATCTTCATTTCACGACTACACAATATTATTTTATTTTTCTATATAACTATATATATGTGTCACAATACTATTAAGACGAATTTAAAAAAGTTAAAGTTATATTATCCGACGTATATAAAAAAAATTCTTTTAAGTTTTATAATTTCAGTAAAGAATTACAACTGAATAAGCCTGATATTTCTATTTTGTCTTTCTAAAGTTAATATTGTATTATCAATCTGTAATTTGATGTGTGCTATAATCTGAAATTTTGATTTCTGCTGATTTCTTTGCCTGGATCAATTGCCCAATATGGCTGTGAATAAACTTCTTGTAAAAAATGCGTAATTAAATACAATTACAGAAATAGGGAAGGATTAAAATGTAGCGAAAGCCATTTTCTGCCTTTTTGTATTATAAATATTCTGATACAGAGACTTTTTATGTTCATTTTATTTTATAGACAATATTTTGTTTATTGTAAATACTCTCAAAATAACACTGAAAAGTACAGATGATATATGAAATATGTGTACAAAAATATTTTTATAAAATATGTATGATGTATTGGTTTTTTTAGTAACAAGGGTAAATTTCATATTGTGTTCAAATCAATTTTAGGAATGCTGTTTAGAGATTGTGGTTTTTTGTTTTGTTTTGTTACTGCTTTCGATTACCATCTTCTCATTGGTTAGACATAATTGTACATTTAGCTTCGAGCGATTGAAGTTTGTGTGGGGAGGAGATGGGGGGGGGGACACTAGGAGTTAGGCTTTTGTACAAGTGGAAGTGTCACTGGGTCATGATGAATGATTCTGCCGGTCCTATTGCATTTTCAAGTCAGGGTGCCGGTCACATTGACCTCTTGTCCATCCTGAAAAAAAAAAGTATTTTCCTATTCTCTTGTGGTATACTTGCGGAGGCAGTTCCAGTATTCGCACCCTTAACCCTTCATCCCCTCACAGAGTTAAGTGTAGGTTTGGGCAAACTAATGGTTTACAATTTAAATTTAATTAACAATTTTGAAGAAGCTAAATAAATTTTTAATTTGTGCCAATATTGATGACAATCATTTCTTTTTAACCCCTTATGATCAACACTTTCCCTGGTATACTAAGAGTTAAATAATTAGTGTAATTTTAGTAGGGTCTTCAACCTAGACATTCAGTATCACTCTTTTGAACACTAAACATATAAATACATAATTAATACTATCACCAGTCTTAGCTGATTCATAGGAAATATTTACATTATATGCAAATTATATATTAGATAAATTATGTATTGCTTGTGCACATTATCCTAAAATAAAATTATAGGGCTGATTTAAATGAAATAAAACACACATTTTAAATCTTTAACCTTGGAAAATTTTTTTTTCTTAAATCTGTAACACCAATATCTACCAACATAAACTTAAACTTCAATAATAGAAATTGAATATAATGAATTTAAATACATTTTTTTTAAAAGAAAATTCGCAATTATTTTCTTATCAATATAGTCCCAGAGCCTTATAATGGGTGAATTTTGATTATATTTTTGTCACAATAGGGTTTTCCCATTGGTATTTCCATACTGCAGATTGAAAATATCTTGTATCTTCTCTGCCTTGTCACAGTATCTCTCTTTTATATTAATGCATAGACTATCTATATGTCTTATCTAAAATTTTATACATAGATGATATATATTTTCCAGACATGTTTTTTTTTTATATTATGGAATTGAAAAAAAAAATCTAAATTAAAATGCCTATTTGTAAATATAAATGCTATTATTTTTATTATTTTGGTGACAAAATGTCTATAATATGATAAATATTTATATATATAAACATAACATTGTTTCCCAATGTATATAAATTGGCAGACATAAACAATATGTTTCTTCTTTTAGATGTGTGTAGTGTTGTTTTAATTGTTGGTTTTTTGTTTGACATAACTTTTGAAAAAATTCAAGGGAGAGAATTGTAGGCCAGGTTAGTAGTGTAATATGGCACGTTTCACTATTAGCTGGAACCGGGGTCAGTAGGCCAAATGGTTCAGTTATATCCTTGAAAGAAAGGTTAACTGTACAACAATAACGTCATAGTTCATATGGTTTGAGAAATTCTCCCAAGTTTTGGACAACTGACCAAAGTTTGGAAAAGCTTTTAAAATTTGGCTAAAATAAATAACAGTGGATTTTAAAAAAACGTGAAAAATATTAATGAAATATTTTTAAAATGTAAAAAACTATATAGGATAGTTTACTTGAAGCAGATGTTGTATCAAAGTTATTTTCTAAAATATTCCACGAGTACTTCAGAAACACTTTTTTTTTCTATCTGGACTACCAATTTACTCAACCAGGCATTGAGATATTTCACATATATACTTATAGTCTGGCTTGTCAAATTCATGTGTAAGTTCTGGTAACTTCGAAATGGTTTTTAAAGTAAGAAACCTGGGTGTATATTTAGTATCGCTTCTACTCACATATTACCAGGGCTGGATTTACCTTTAGAGCATCAAGAGAGACGGGAAATTTTCCATAGCAGAAATTATCGATAATCCATGGCCATATGGTACAGTACTGTAAATGAACGTGCAGCTTATCAAACATCGGCAACAAAAAATGGATCCCACATTTAAGTAAAGCAATTCTGTCTGGCCACATTGAATTTTAATTAAATAAAGGGACTTGTAAAATATAAAGACACTTTGGTTGGCGCACAAATTTATTTATCCAACGTGTGTTATAAATCACGCAGTAATTCAAATGACATCACGCGTTTTGACCAAGTACTGCCCCCCCCCTCTCCTACCAATGATAACAAGTCGTTAAAAAAAAGTATTAAAAAGTCAAAACCACTTTCCAATAAGACGTCACAAAGCACTCCCCCCCCCTCCCATACAATCCATCGAAAAACAACCCAACCAATAGATTATTTCCCTAAGGCGGTTTGACTTTGTATCGTCATCACCGGCAACTCCTGCAGCGCATCTGAAGCCAAGATGTATCGACTCTGTCGCTCCCTTGGATCCGTCAGCTGCGAGGAGAGGGGGGGCCTGCTGCATGGGCACCAGCTGGCTCTCCATATTATTTTGCCCAGGCACTGTAGCTCAACTGGAGAGGTCACTCCAGCGTCATCGCAAGATGCCGACTCAACACGGGAGGGGGCAGTTACCGGTTATAAGCTCGTCCGATTGGCGAAGGAAACGAGCGCCAGGGGTCCCCTTCGACGGTGGGAGAGGTCATCGTACCTCAATGGATGGCTACCGCCCGCCTCAAGCTGGGCAGCCCCCAGCCAGTTAGGTGTCGTCTCGCCATGGCTTACCTGCCCCACTGGGTGCGTGGGGATCAGAGAGGCATCTCTCAAAAAGTGGGCCAAAAAACAACCGCACCAGGCAACTCAAAAACAAGAAAGAAGCATCCAGCTCTTCGTTTTGCTAGCTGGAACGTCAGGACCATGTGTCCCGGCCTCACCCCAAACCCCCAACAAATAGACGATGCAAGAAAGACTGCCGTTATTGATAGGGAACTTTCGCGACTCAACGTTGACATTGCCGCTCTGCAGGAGACCCGGCTGGCTGACAACGGTACCATCAGGGAAGCCAACTACACCTTTTATTGGCAAGGGAAGTCTCCGGACCAACCAAGACAGCACGGCGTCGGCTTTGCTGTGAGAAACACGCTTGTCAGCTCCACAGAGCCTCCCACAACAGGCACAGATAGACTACTCTCCCTCCGGTTGTCAACCTCTTCTGGCCCAGTCAATATCTTCAGTGTGTACGCCCCAACCCTCCACTCTACCGATGAGGATAAAGATCAGTTCTACCAAGCCCTAGATGAAGCGATATCCAAGATATCCAGCACTGAGAGCCTTTACCTTCTTGGAGACTTCAATGCAAGAGTAGGAGCTGACCAAAAAGCCTGGCCCACATGCCTCGGAAACTTTGGAAGGGGAAAGATAAATGAAAATGGTCAGAGACTGCTTGAGCTCTCGTGTCATCACGGACTGTGCGTGACCAACACCCTCTTCAAGTGCAAAGAAATACACCAGGTGTCGTGGAGACACCCTCGCTCTCGCCACTGGCATCAACTTGATCTTGTCCTTACTAGAAGATCGGACATTGGCAGCGTCCTCCTCACACGTAGTTACCATAGTGCAGACTGCGACACGGACCACGCCCTCGTGGCGAGCAAGGTGCGCCTAACGCCGAAGAAGTTGCACCACTCAAAGAAGAAGGGCCGCCCACGCATCAACACCAGCTGTGTCAGAAACCCCGAGAAAACCCAACAGCTCATTAGCATACTCGACGGTGCCCTCAAAGTGGAAACAGCTGATGACACCATCAACTCCAAGTGGCCACGCCTCCGCGACGCCATGTACAACGCAGCCATCACTGTTTACGGGAAGAAAGAGCGGAAGAATGCTGACTGGTACGAGGCCCATTGGGAGGAAATGGAACCCGTGACAGAGGCTAAGCGGAAAGCCCTTCTGGCCTACAAGGCTAAGCCTAGCGCCAGTACACTACAAGCTCTACGGACTGCCAGGAGCAAAGCCCAGCAGACTGCCCGTCATTGTGCCAACACCTACTGGCTGAATATCTGTAACAGCATACAGACAGCTGCCGATACAGGCAACGCAAGAGGGATGTACGAGGGCATCAAGAAGGCAATAGGTCCAACCCCCTCTAAGACAGCCCCCCTCAAGTCCAAAACAGGCGAGGTTATCACCGATCCGGAAAGGCAGATGCAGAGGTGGGTAGAGCATTACCTCGAACTGTACGCAACGCAGAACACTGTAACAGACTCCGCTCTCAGAGCGATGTCAGACCTGCCGGTCATGGAGGAGCTTGACACTCCACCCACTTTGGATGAGCTCAGCAAGGCCATCGACCGTCTCGCCTGCGGTAAAGCACCTGGGAGCGACGGAATCCCACCAGAAGTACTAAAGAGCGGGAAACCAGCCCTGCTACAGCAACTTCACGACCTCCTATGCCTTTGCTGGGAACAGGGTTACATTCCACAAGATATGAGAGACGCTAACATCATCACTTTGTACAAAAACAAAGGTGACAGGAGCGACTGTAACAACTATCGGGGCATCTCCCTCCTCAGTATCGTTGGTAAAGCGTTCGCCCGCGTCATCCTTGACCGCCTGCAGACCCTCGCTTCACGCATCTACCCAGAGTCACAGTGTGGCTTCAGGGCTGGTCGATTGTTGATGTCCTATTATTATTATTGGACTATCAAACATTACCACCAGTCTTCTCAGAGTATTTGAGTTGCAGTAGCTGAATTATTTGATTGATTTGAACATCAAAATGGACGACATCACCACAATATAAATTCCAAACTTGTAAATAATAAAAGAACGACTTATTGCAGCATATTATTTAATAACAATTCATTAACAGTTGACACTTCACATCCAATGAACAAATATAGCTTTATAGTATCAACATAATACACAATTTTATTTATTTTTCCTGAGTCTAAAATAATGCCTGCGTTCCTTGTGAGTTATGAGAAAAGACTGCCGACCGCATGGACAGTCACTTGACTATATCTACTTCCGATATAGGTTTTCTTAATATCCAAAAATGGGTTTTATTTCGACTTTTTAATTATTAATATAGCTACTACCTATATATTATTTTATGGCTTCATAGCATACCCCCCAACCACAGAGAAAAAATAATAATTTATTATTATTTTTGATACGAAAAATGTTTACAATAATGGAAAAAAAATTATCTTAATCTTAATTAATGCATGTAATCATTCATTTAATAATACATAGAGAAAAAAAAATTCATTTAATATATGTACAAACAATCAAAAAACATATTTATAGGCAGAAATATGACACAAAGAATAATGTCTAATGTTTATATGACAATTAGTCATAGACAACTATCCATAGTTATTGTCTAATCAACTTCAGTAATACTGAGATAAACTATTGGATATCAGTGATGTGTATCGATAATTATTATGCTAAATACTCATCAAGGCTGTCGAGATTATCTATTATCTTTATCTCACAAAATCTAAATAGATTCCATGAAAAAAAAAAATTTTTCATACAACATTTATTAGTTTATACACTAAGATTAATATAATACTAACCTCAGTTTCATATTTTTGCAATTGTCATTTTCATAATGGTAATTATGAATATATATCTTCACAATATTTATTTTGAATTGATATTCTTATTGATTCTTATTGATTCTTATTGATTATTATTGATTGATATTCTCAATAACATTACTTACAATGTAACATGATTATCTTCCATCTTAGTTTACAATAAAATATTACACAAATTATTCAAGTCTTTTCTTCAATTATATATTTATATTACACTGCTCATATTCCTGTGAGTCTTATATGTATCATTTATTTATTGGCTTCAATGCTATCTTTAGTCTTACATGAATACAATACAATATTATCATCTAATGCTCTGACTTTAAGAGTCTTACATAGGCATTTCATTATTATATCATTCTTATTTCAATTCCTCTAATGCTTTTTTAAAGACTTACATAGGCATTTTAATGTTAACATATGGCATAACAGTTTCACTGTTCAGCGGCCACAAAATTTATGTGCTTAACAGTCTTACCAAACTGTTCAGAGGCTACATAAAAAAAATTATTCCAATTATAGTAATTAGATTATTTTATACCAGTATCCATATTTACATATTTGTTCTTTACAAAGAAAAAAAAAAATGTTATCATGTCATTATATCTGTTACTGAAAATATCATATCTTTTTCATAAATTTAGTTATTGCTATATATAATTTTATTGATTATACCTGAGTTTTTTTGCTAAAATTCCTTAGAATTTCACAACACTTTCTCAATGTTATTTTTCTATGTTCAGATTTGTTAATATCATTGTCTGGTTTATTTTCAATTATCATATCATCTTCTGATTTATTTTCAATAACTTTGTTTTCTTCATCAGTTCTCAAATTGTTTAAATGAACAATTTTTTCTTTGTTATTAATGTTAACCTTGTAAAATACATCAGACAGCTTAAATATTATTTCAAAAGGTCCTCTCCATTCCATAGTATTGCCACTGCCAATTGGCAAATAAACAAGTACTTTATTACCAACTTCTAGTTTTCTCATGTTCTTATGAATATTTTCTTTGATATCAACTGCTATCTTGTAAAAAGGTTTATTTATGGTATCTGTCATTTGTATTGGAGCCTTATGTTTAGAATCTTTTTTATTATGTCTAAGACAGGTATCACAGCTTTTAATAAATGTTTTCAAATCTTTTTCCATTTTAGGCCACCAGAAATTCTTTTTGAGATTACAAACTGTTTTCTTGCTACTCAAATGACCTGACAATGCATTGTTATGCGAAATTTGCATTACTTTGACAGTTAATGTTTTAGGTATAACTATTTGAGTTACATCTAATTTAGTGTCCTTTCTACAGAGAATTCCATTTATTATTTCAATGTTTTTATTTTTAACCTGACCTTTTTCAATTTCTGATACCATTTTAATTATGTATGGATCTTCTTTCTGTTCTTGTTTTAGAGTTAGCTCATCAAAAGGCATGTTTATTAAACTGATATTTTCTGTTTTTTTCATTTGGGTTTCCTTTTTATGAGGACTATCAATGTATGATAATATCTCACTCTTCATTTTAGTAAAATCAGATATTTGATTTTTAGCAATGTTGAATATTTGTTTATGACCTTCTAAATGTCTACATAATGAAATAGCATGTAATTCTTTTGGTACATTGTTTATTTCACATTGACTTTCAAATTTGCTTACATACTGTTCTAGTTTTTCTGTTCCATTCCATTTGGGAATAGGATTATCCTTTTCATTATTTATGGATAAGTCAATATTAGGTGTCTCATTGAGAATATTATTTTCTGACTTTCCTATGGTTTGTAAGAAATTAAATGTTTGTAGAGCAGGGTAAAATTCTTGTTCTGGTAAATCTACTAACTTCTCATTTTGCAATAGAACAGGTTTCAAATTCAAGTCATTGGAATTTTCATTCATCCATTTTTGAAAAATGTCAAAACTATTATCATGTTTGACATTGAAAGAATTACCAATAACTAAAGGTGCAACACAGTTTTTCATTATGGCTGCCTCTGCTTTTCCAGTGAGCCAAGGACAATCAATGTCTATTATAGTGACAGGACAATTTACAATGGAACCATTTCCAAGTTTTATTGTATCCACTCTTATTATATTGGTGGGTTTCTGATTTGGAATGATACTTTCATCTATGCATATTATACTACTTCCGGTGTCTCTTAGACAGTAAGTGGTCTTTCCTTCCACATAAGCAGGAAAAAGTATTAACTGACCCCTGTTTTCAAATATGACATTATTAGATTGAGATGTGGAATTGTTAAGTTTTCCTCTATTTCTTCCATTTTGGAAATTTGATTGAGGTCTGTTTTGAGTATTAGGAAAATCTTGTCTTCCAACATGTTGATTTGGCACATTGTTATTGGAAAAATTCTGATTTGGCATATTTCTGTTTCCAACATTTGAAAAATTCTGATTTGGAAAGTTTCTATTATCAAAATTAGAAAAATTTTGATTTGAAAAACCTCTATGATCAACATTTGATCTATTGAAGTTTGGATTGAAATTTCTACCTCTTGCATTGTTATTTCTGTAACAATATTCTGATGAATGGTTTGTACCATTGCAAAAAATACATCTATAATTATTAGATTTTGGTTGCTTACCAAATTTTTTTCTATTGCCAAATTGATTATGTCTAGACCTAGGAGGTGAATAGCTCCTTCTTCTATGTTGAATTGTATTTACTGTTTGATTTTGTTTAGTCAGTTCTACATTAGGATGACTATCCTTAAAATTTGAGATTGCATCTATCAAATTTTCTACTGTCTTAACTTTTCTTTCCATAATGTGAGTAAACAATGGTTTAGAAGCTTGTTCTAATACTTTATCAACAACCATGATTTCTATAATCTCATTAGGATTTTTGGTATCTATTTTTACTAAGTCTAACCAGGTAAGTAAAAATGTTTTCACTTCAGACACAAAAGCTCTCGGTTCTATCTTGTCTGTTAAGATAAAGTTATGGAACTTCTGTCTGTAATAATCCTCAGAGTGAATAAAGAATTTGATTAATTGTTCTTTGATAATGGCATAATCAGTTATTTCTTTATCAATATGTGATAGTGCTTCCCTACCCTTATCTTTCAATTGTGGAATAAGGTGAATGTAATATTCTGAAATGGGAATCCCATATCCTTTACATGTTGCTTCAAATAAATTTAGAAAATCAACAATTTTCTCTTTCCCATCAAAAGGAGGCATTTTAAATCTTACACTATGTTTTGATTTTTCATTATTTGTTTGCTCAACTTTAGTATTTTGTAATTTAGCCAACTCCAATTCATGGTCTAATTTTAGTTGAGTTTCTTTCAATTGAATTTCTTTTTCTTTATTCAATTGTAATTCTTTTTCTTTTAATTCTAGTGCTTTCAATTCTTTTTCTTTGTTTATTTCTAGTTCTCTTTGTTTAATTTCATTATCAAGTTCTTTTTGTTTAATTTCATGAGCCCTTAATTCTGCTCGCTCATCTCTTTCCTTATCTGCTAATTCTTTTTTCAATTGCTTAACTTTATTTTCAACAAATTCTTGATATTCTTTCTTATCAGTAATACCATATTCTTTTGCCAACAATTTAGCCTCATCATAGAGTAATTGAACCTTTGACTCCATTATTATTTATTATGAATGTCAAGATTTATTATATTATAGTACAGTACAATTATTATAATGCACTATTTTATAGTACAGCAATGTTTTATTCCTATACTGGATGGCAATATTTATTAAATACAGAATGAGCAGTCATATAATATCACAGCAACTTTTTTTTTTTTTTTTTTTTTCTTATGCTGTAGTAAAATGTTTATAATTCAGAATGCAAAATGCTAGAATGTCAACAAGTATGCTAAGCCAAGACACATTTTCAATTATGGCTTGTTTATTTTATTATTATTAGCAATTTTATAGTAGAGTTTAAAGCAAGTGCAAGTCACTTTTTGCTATTATGACTTATTATTACTATATAGGTTGCACAATTATTTTCCGCAAAGCACCGTACAATCTTATTATTACCAATGGTAGCACATAGATAATATTATTATTATTATTGAGGATGGCATATAACAATTAGATTAATGTTATCTTAAGCCACTATGATATTATTCTTATTAGCAATTGAAATGGATGTAATTATTATCAGTATTGGAAGTACATTTTCATTGTGATTACTGGAAGTACATTTTCATTAATGCCAATACACAATAATTTTACTATAATTAATAGCAATGTAAATTCTAGATAATATTATTACAGTAGCACTGCAAAGCACAATATTATTTTTATTTAGGTTATTTTACCTGTTATATTGTGAATATTTTGTACATTTGTAGTTACATGTATTAGATATCAATTATTATTTTGTTAATTGTAGTTACATGTATTTGGGCACTACTTAAATTATATAGTTATGAATGTGAATATTCATATTATTATTATTTAGGTGAACTTATTATTGTTAATGTTCTTACCATAGACCATTATACTCAGAGAGCAAAAACTAACCAATGCATATTAATGATATCTCAAAAAATACACAACAAAAAAATTATATGAAGTAACAATAGAAAAAAAACACAATCACAATACACTAATGCTGCTTGGACCACAAATGATAGAGGAATTTTTGACAAAGAATCACAACATGTATAACATTGACAAGACTATAGTAATTTTACTTTAATAATTCTTAACAATAACAAACAAAGTCAAGACAACTAACAGAAATAACCCTAACAAAGAATCATTTCTAATCAATCTCTTTTAAGAAACAGAAATAGATGATAGACAGAATAAGAATAGACAAGAGATTTATTTTAGAAAGTCCCGCCAACCAGAGCCCGCTTTATACATAAATAATACATATATATATATATAATTCATACTAATGAATGTAAAAAATATGATTAAATTAAAGATTACTTAATAATCCAAATGAAAACACATTCACTGTATGAAATTACTGCAATGTAAATCCAGAGTAGAAATCCAGAAGAAACTTAATTAATTATTTAATAATCCAATGAATGTTCACACTGTATCAAGTTGAGTTGCTTCAAGTTTCCACTTCAGTATGGTATAATCCAATTTTAGAATGAACACAAGAAAAAAATGTATACCATTAATTAAAATTAATGTCAAAGTCTTTGGTATACAGATTAAATATTAATTATATTTAAAGTTATTTAATGTTATTTATTTATCTTCCGATAAGCACATCGGACTTCAACACATCAGATTTCAACACCTGGTCGTGTCACATCGGATTTGAACATAGGCTACATAAAATTCAACACATGGTTGTGTCACATCGGATTTGAACATCGGACTTGAACATATGTATATAGTTTAGGTTCCTTGTTGATAACATGTGGGAACGAAACTTTTTCCGGTTGCAAATATTAAATAATGATCTGCGTATAGTCACTTTTTTTCGATTTTTTGTATCGAATTTTTTTATGATGATAAATTTGTCATCGGTGTACAAATGTTATATTTTCTTAGAGCTATTATAGTGCTCAATCATATAAATAGTATATGTATTTGAAATAATTGACTCAGGCTTCAGTTTTGTTCAAAAACTGGTACTCACATAATTTTCCATGTGGTTTGTAGTACGTCTTCAAAAAGTTCAAAAAGTTTCGAATTTGAACATAATATTATATCCTTCAGCTTCTCTCTCCGTTAGCTGCCACCAAACCTGTTGATGTCCTATTATTATTATTGGACTATCAAACATTACCACCAGTCTTCTCAGAGTATTTGAGTTGCAGTAGCTGAATTATTTGATTGATTTGAACATCAAAATGGACGACATCACCACAATATAAATTCCAAACTTGTAAATAATAAAAGAACGACTTATTGCAGCATATTATTTAATAACAATTCATTAACAGTTGACACTTCACATCCAATGAACAAATATAGCTTTATAGTATCAACATAATACACAATTTTATTTATTTTTCCTGAGTCTAAAATAATGCCTGCGTTCCTTGTGAGTTATGAGAAAAGACTGCCGACCGCATGGACAGTCACTTGACTATATCTACTTCCGATATAGGTTTTCTTAATATCCAAAAATGGGTTTTATTTCGACTTTTTAATTATTAATATAGCTACTACCTATATATTATTTTATGGCTTCATAGCATCGATCAACGGTTGACATGATCTTCTCTCTACGCCAGCTCCAGGAGAAGTGTCAGGAACAGCAGATGCCACTCTATATAGCCTTCATCGATCTCACAAAGGCATTTGATCTGGTCAGCCGTGGCGGACTATTCAGCTTGCTGCAGAAGATCGGATGTCCCCCACACCTGCTTGCGGTGGTCAGGTCCTTCCATGACAACATGCACAGCACTGTCTGCTACAATGGCGCAACCTCCAAGGAATTACCAGTCAGCAGCGGAGTAAAGCCGGGCTGCGTCCTCGCGCCTACACTCTTCGGCATCTTTTTCTCCATGCTCCTCCAACACGCCTTCAAGGACTGCAGCGAGGGTGTTTTCATTCACACACGGTCTGATGGCAAGCTCTACAACTTAGCGCGCCTTCGTGCCAAGACCAAAGTCACAAAGGTCCTCATTCGAGAGATGCTCTTCGCTGATGATGCAGCCTTGACATCACACACAGAAGACGGACTCCAGCAGCTCGTCACTTGCTTCTCTCAAGCATGCAAGGAGTTCGGCCTGACTGTAAGCCTGAAAAAGACAAACGTCATGGCTCAGGGTACGGAGACCCCTCCAAACATTGTCATCGATGGACACACCTTGGAGGTGGTCGAGAACTACACCTACCTCGGATCCATTATCTCCAGTTCACAGTCCATCGACTTGGAGATCAACAGCAGGATCGCCAGGGCAGCCACAGTCATGGCCCAACTAAAACAGCGAGTGTGGGACAACTCCAGCCTCACCGAGAGGACCAGACTGCGCGTCTATCACGCCTGCGTACTCAGCACTCTCCTGTATGGCTGTGAGTCATGGACCACCTACTCGAGGCACGAGAAGAAACTCAACAGCTTCCATATGAGGTGCCTACGGAGAATACTGCAGATCAAGTGGCAGGATAGGGTCTCCAACACAGAGGTGCTGGAGAGAGCCAACACGAGCAGCCTTCACGCTGTGCTCAGTGAGAAACGCCTCAGGTGGCTCGGCCATGTGAAAAGGATGAATGCAGGTCGCATTCCTAAAGACCTCCTCTATGGAGAACTGGTCGAAGGCCACCGGAAGATAGGGCGCCCAAAACTGCGATTCAAGGACCTTTGCAAAAGAGACCTGAATGAGAGCTCAATTGACCTTGACACATGGGAATGCCAAGCTTCTGACCGACCAACCTGGAGGCTCGCAGTCAGGCGTGGCACATCCCGCGCAGAAACTGGGCGCATGGACGCTGCCATCCAGAAAAGAGCGAGGCGGAAGGTTCCTTTACAACAGCCATCCACCTTCAAATGCCTGAAGTGCGGCAGGGATTGCCACTCCCGAGTTGGCCTCCACAGCCATTCTCGGCGGTGCAGCTGGTCACCTTTGCCGTGAAGCTACACCATCGTCTCTTGGAGACGGACGGATGCCGACGAATAGATTATTTCCACTTTCACAGTTAACAGGTAATTTAATTCACTTTTATTGTCGTATAAGTATTTCAATAAACAATATAATCATTGTAGTTAATTATAAGATAAACTTATAAGATGCACATTTCTTTTGACGTAACGTCACATTGTTTAAGCAGCACATACCTCCCCCCCCCCCCGCCTGGGTCCCATATTATCGTCAAAAATTGTAACCACCTCCTTCACTTTCCATTTTCCTACTGTTATAACAGATCACAAATTATAAAGAGCCTATATCAAATAGCCTAGCAAATATTGTTTTAATAAAAGTGATCCCTCAAAAAGTTTATTTAATGTGAGAACCTTCAAAGCATGTTGACGCAAGATTGGTTTTCTTGGAAAATGAATGGACTATAACAGCTGACTATGATATTCGACAGCTGCGTTTGTTTGCACACGTATGTGTGTGTGTTCAGTCGGTATGTCTAACATAAAGGACTTTATTATAGAGTATATGGTTTAATATCAGCACTATGTGTGTAGAGTGCACAGCTCAATTCAATTGAAGACGGTCACCAGGGGAGTGAAGGTAGGCCAATGTTTTCATTTCGATCTATGGATGGCTAAATCTTATGTTACATATTATTATATTACGCAGTTTCTTTACCGGGTGTTAGTTCGTGTAGTGGATGCTTATATAATTTATCATTTAAGTCAATTCTATTTATCTATATCCTTTACAATTATATTATAATATTTATTTATATAAATTTGAAGATACATGGGCTAGATAGGCTATAGTTGCATAGTAAGAAGAAAAAAACTTAAACGATAGATAGCCTACATAGACCTTATAAATACATACATAATACATACATACCTACAGTTAAATACATTATAGCCTACACCCACACTTAGGCTACCTATCTATATATCTATTTCTATCTATCTGGCTATCTATCTCATATATATATATTATATATATAAAAGGTCATTGGATTGATAAATAGAGAGAGAGAGAGCATTATAGAGATTGACAAACAGAAGATATAGAAATAGATATAGTACAATACATACCAAAGATAAATAAAATATTAAGCTTATAAATGCATACAACGTACATTCATACACTTACACACACAAACGCGAATCGCTTGCCACAAAAACTTATCACAGCATTGATTTATAACAATTTTTCAAAGAAAATGGCGATAGAGTAAAAAAGATATATTATGTATAAAATAGGAAAAATCCGATATTCTAAAAATAGTCTTTGGACTAGTACATTAGGCCTTTATATGCGAGACAAACCAGGCTAGTGTGGTCAAATGGTTATCACGTTTAGGTACATCAAAACCCGTCCTCTATTGAGTGGGCTCGATAGGATGACGGAAAGTGGGTCAGTTATCTCAAAGATTGGGTCGGTCGTCCACCAGTCCGCCGAAACATACAAAGTTTTTCAAAGTAGCCTAATTATAAAAAAAAAGGGTACTACAAAAAACGATATTCAAACTCTAGTTTAGATTATCATGACACGCTTATATAACAGTAGTCTGTAGGCCTATTTTTTCGAGGCTAATCTGGTCTCATTAAGGATAGGCGCATATAACAAATTTTTTTTAAATGTTGTATTAAAATTATTATATGAAAAAAGTGTCGAAATCACTATTAGCTGTAAGCTTATGTTACTTAACCTAACTGGCGATAAAGAAGGCACTGGTCACACAGTAAAATGTACTTTTTTTAAAAAAACCGGGTTACACAATAATATATTTCTTTGGTAACCCTGGACTAGAATAAAAAAAACAACAAAAAACACAAAAAAAAACAAAAAACAAACACACGATGTTATTGAATGAAAAGTTGGCAGGTTTCCTATATGCTTATTGGATTTCCAAGGAAATGCAGATTTTTAGAAGAAGATAAAAAAAAGGGGGCCGTGTAACGATAGCCAGCTAGTGTGTAGTATAGAGTAGGGGTCGGCAACCTAAGACACGCCTGAAAAACTTGGCACCAGAACAATTTTCAATGGCACGCGATAGACTTCTAAGAGGGTTTTTTATATATAAAAAAAAACACACAACTTGAATGAGGAAAACTGACTATTAAAGCCGATGTTTCTAAATGATGTAGCGACACATTTCAGTGTGTTGAATTTGCATTTACAAGCACCACGTGAATGGATTTGCATTGAAATTTAACATATCTTGCTGTGAAATCAATTTCAAAACATTTAACTACTAGTACATCCCTATTTATTTATATATATTAAGATAGTTAGTTTGACTTTTTCAGAAGTAGGCCTACATCGAAGCACTCATAGCGGAGTTTCTAAAGAGAACTTTCAAATTGATGGACACATTTTTCGTACCAAATCAGGCCTAACTTGGTTTGATATTACTGCAACGTTCTTAGATGTAGATATTTTTTTTTAACTTGAGGGATATTGACGATTATAAAATGCAGCAAGTTGAAATTAAAAAAAAAATAAATGGGAATTACTAATGTGCCCATTTACGGAAAAAATCTGGAAGGTAGCTGCTTAGGAAAGTAGTCTATTATTCTCAACTGTTAGGCATTCGCTCTTTTACTTTCAGCTTTTGGTTCAACTTACACTTGTGAACATATTTTATCGCACATAAAAGCTGTTTTAAGCATACAAAGAGGTAACTTACACTTGACCATTCAGAAGTGACTAAATATGTACCTGACATTATACACTTAGCGAAGAGCATTCAAGAGAAGGCGCTCATTAATTGATACAGACTAATTACATTTCAAAGAGTTTCTTTCTATGCTCATCTTCTATAATTAAACATAAATTAAATATAAGTAATGCTAAAAGAAATTTATTTATATTATTTATTAAATAAATATAAGAGACTTATTTAGTAGAACTATACTATGTAATTTCTGTAATTATTAATGTTGAAAATATAAATTCTTTAAATGGACAAACAATTAATGCAGGAAACGTTTATTTACAACTTAACTGTCTAACGTAAATTATATAAATCCTCTAATAATTTTATATTGTAATGGATACCATAATGTTGGATTAATTTAAAGAAATAATAATTAGTCAGTAATGTTTAATATATTTCAAAACATAACTTGTTGGCATCACTATTGAATAAAATGTGGACATGTTTATTTAAATAAAGGGAGATTATATACCCGTTATTTTTTCGCTAATAGTTCAAATAGTTTCTTTTTCTTTCTATTATAAAAAAACAAATGGCTTACAATTTATAACTGAAAAAAAAGTTTTAAAAAGTGTTTTAAAATTATACAAATATAATATGAATAAAGAATGTATTTGTATATTATTAAACATTAGATTAACTACCCAGTTTTTATGATTACTACGTATCTGTTCCGCTTGATTGTCATTAGTTCTCGACGACTTTTCAAAAATTGAACATATTATTTGGACATCTTAACTATTAACTGAGATCAAATACAATTAATAATAACAATAGCAGGTGTTAGATCCTCATCTTGGCTAACAAATGATAAAGTTTAGACAATAATTACCATATTTTATGTGAAAGTTTAATAATAAATTAGTGTATTTGATATAAATGCAAATAAATGGATAATAATCGCGAACTCGTTAATTCTGTATTAAATATAAAACGCTTTAACGATTTTCTCTATAAATAATCTCATTTGTTCTCGGTCTTGGTCTTACTACGGAATTAAGTTGAATGTCCTACAAACATTATTTTTTTAAAGTATAGGCCAATATAATAGAGCAGGTTGACTTTTAGGCTGTTGGCACGCTGAATGATTTAGAAACCCTAGTTTGGCACACTGTTAGCAAAGGGTTGCCGACCCCTGGTATAGAGTATAGTTATAGTTTGCCATTTAGACGTGTTCTTTTTTGTTATAAAGTTGATAACAGAGTAGCCATTGAGAACTTTAAAAAAATACTATCTTACGTTTTTTTTTAGTGCGCAATCTTCATCATCATCATCATCATCTGTCCTTTGCGTTCCTTGTGATAAAAAAACATAGCCGAGTCTCTTATTAACATTCCATTTATAATTTTGTGAGATTCTGAAACGCAGCTGTGGTTGTTTTATCATTTTCTATGTTGCTAAGTAAGTTGTTTTCCTATCTTCGTGTCCTAATATACAATTGACAAAACTGTCTTTCTGGCTAACTGGCGACCGACCCTATCTTTCGGAAGACTAAATGAACCACTTCTTGTCGTCCTATCGATCTGAAATTTGGTGCATAGATGTTAAGCTATAGGCCACTTAGCTCCACCCCCAACCCATGAAATCGAGTTTTTACGTTTTGTTCTGTACACTTATAGTGCACATTCCCAATATTTTTAAATCATTAAAATCTATTTATTTTTTTACTTTTTATTTATGCTTTGTACAGACGTTTCTTCTAGATAGAAGGCCCAAAACCTGCAGGGCGACAGAGATCGGTTGGTGGCAGGGATAGAACCCACGACGTGTCGGTTGACAGTCCGGTGAACTAACCGCAGGACCAGCCGGCCGTATATATTTACAAATTCATTTTTGGTTAATTCCTAATGGTTTTTGTTTTGTAGCTGGCAAAGAGCGAAATCTTTGGAAGTATAAGATATCACAACAATGCATATAACTGATTTATACGAACAACTTAGTTTTTAGGCATTGTTGAAATATTATATAAGTAAGGCATGTTTCTTTTCTGGGAAAGTTTTGTCTCTAGATGTTATGCTAACTTAAAAATTTGATCCAATGACATGTAGCCTACATTGCTGATAAAACAACTTAACCCTTACAGTCCCGGGCAGGTATATTATTTAAACAAAGCACATTAAATACATTGAGAAAAAATTATACTAACTAATATAAAAACACTTATCTGAGGCAGTAGCGTATAATATAGGGAGCGGAGGAGTCAGCCGCCCCCCAGGCGCCAAACTTTACACAGGTGCCAAACTGGGACTGTCTTAGCCTCTATTTACGTTAGCGTACTAGTAGAGGAAAAATAACGTTTTAAAAAGGAGCCAAGTTCGATCCTGGCTTCAGGCGCCGCTAGCGCCATTTCCACTACTTACGCCACAGATATGAGGCGCCTAAGTTATGGTTTACGGTAGTGTCTGTTGTTATCGTTATCGTAGGCGCTATTTTTAGGATTGTTGCCGAAGATTGCCGATAACAAAATGATAAACAAAATAGCATGTAGTTTGTGTAAGCCGTTGTAACTGACTTGCATAAAACTTTCCAATCTAGATATGATTAATCAAGGGGAGCCCTTTTCCATTGACCAGGACGGGGAGTTAGCCGCTTTACACATACAACTTCTCTTAGCTCATATGCAGGGGCTTTAAGACATCACTAGCCTTAGAGCCCAGTTCTAGTCTCATAGTGTTTTAGAGAGAGAGAGAGAGAGAGAGAGAGAGAGAGAGAGAGAGAGAGAGAGAGAGAAAGAGAGAGGAAATAAGAAAAACATTTCCGATTTTAAATAAACACTTCTGTACCCATAGGCCCAATCGCTGGTGAAGTGTGGAAACCATCGATACGCTTTCATTAAGAGCACACCGGTGAGCTAACGAGCCTGAACTCTTGTTCTCTTTTGGAATTCAATATATTAAAGGTTTAAGTTCATTTCTTACAATTTGTAGGAAATGTCTATTATTATTATTCTGATTATTATTTTTGTTGTAATCTGTAGTTGATGCTTGCATTACACCTGTCCTCGAAAGTTAAATTAGAAAATTGAAACTCAAGCTCACACACACTCAGCTCGTGCAGTGGAAATGTCCCTCGAAGCTCAAGCTCACACACACTCAGCTCGGGCAGTGGAAATGTCCCTCGAAGCTCAAGCTCACACACACTCAGCTCGGGCAGTGGAAATGTCCCTCGAAGCTCAAGCTCACACACACTCAGCTCGGGCAGTGGAAATGTCCCTCGAAGATGATTTCGAGGTGATACCCGAACCTCGATCTGGTCGCAGTTTTATTTATGCGTAAGTATAAACACGTTCACTGTTTCTATAGTAGAAAATACTAATAAAAAAACACGAAAATAATAAAACATGCAGAAAGAGTCAATTTAATAGTATGTAGGCATATTATGCATACAGAGACAGCATCTATTTTGAAATCTATTTGTTTAATTAGAAATAACAATGCATGAATTGTTTTGTTAAGTTCTAGTTTTATATCGTAAATTTTTTAACATTTTAGTATTCATATTAAATTTTTTTTTTTTTTTTTTAGGTCAAACCTTTCATCTGACCCAATATTTTTATTGGAGGATCCATATGATATAAATGCCTTACCAGACCTAAGGTAACATAAAAAAAATGATAATGAAAATTACCATCACTGACAATACTTCGTAGCTTGTTTAAACATTAGTCAACTATATTGTTGCTTGTACTGAAACTAAATTGCAAGAAGTATCTTAGGGCCTCTTTTCTGGTAGACTGAAAGTACATTATATAGTGAAAAGTGCATTCTTTTCATAATATTTCTTAGACTAAAAGTAAACTGAACAAAGTTCAATCTTAGTATCATAATGCCAAGACTAAAAATAAGTGAATTATTTATTAAAAGTACATTGCAAGAAGTGCTATCATATTTTATTTTTTCTTACACTGAAAGTAAATGTCAAGAAGTACGGCCTACTTTAGCATTTTAATCGATTGAAAGAACTTTGCTGGAAGTAGTATCATAGTAATTTTTTTTTGTAAAAAATACAATAGATATAAAAAAAACTTTTGATATATTTAGAAAAATTCTAAAAAATACTTTTTAGGTTTAGAATAAGTAATTCATTACTCTATATATAAATAAAACAAATTATATCTTCTTTGACAGGACTTCAACACGAGAGGAAGCTGACCAGCCTAAGGATTTAAGACAATCATCATCACTGGTTAGTTATATTTTGTTCTTGTCAACCAAACAGCAGTAGCAAATTATTTACAAAATACTTACATGATTATTGTGTTTATTTAAAACAATATAAAAGCTGTATACTTGAAAACCTCGATTTAACGGACACTCGATTAAAAAAAAAAAATCATATGGATTACTGGTTGACAAATGCTTAAAACTGGAACACAATTTTTCAATTTCCTGTTATTTTATATAATGAACAGTTCTATTTGCATTAAGAAATATCATTGTTAGTATTATCACATTTTATAGAGTTAATAAAAACTCCCAAGAGGTATAATAGGATAACATTTAACTATTTGTTTCTAGTGATTTAAAATAAGCTTATCCATGTCAGTTATCGTACTATATAAATCTTGACTAACGTTGCTTCAATCAAATTAACTTTCTTACAAATCCGGGTCTTCTTTAGTCTGACTAGAATCTTGATGTTCGCTTTGGAATAATACACTCAAGCTACTCAATGAATGTTTAAAGAAGAATTTAGTGCTTGAACTTATGTATAATAATAGCATTCAACTTCACTTGGTTAATAAGAAGTTTATGTAGCTCCATTATAAATAAGCAAAAAATATACAACAACCTAACGAAATATATGAGTCTTTTCTAAAGATTTTGGTGCAGGAAGTGCTAGAAAGGATTTTCGTACAACCAGTAACGTAGCGCACAGACATGTTTCGAAGAAAATAATCGAATAAGACCTGAAATGTTCTTCTTTGTGACCTTTTATGCATGCATAATCGTTAAGACTTGTCAATAAAGCATAATATTGGCATTATTACGTCATAATAAATAAATTTCTACACGCATACTCTCTACGCCAAAATTAAATATTAATACATAACTCTACATGAACTAGCGAGGCAATTCCAAATACATTATAAAAACTTTTATAACAGGCTATACACACATAACAACTCAAGTCTTAACAGTAATTTATTTGTACTACTAGTGACGTGATCCTCGAATCTGTAATGACATTTCGTTTTCTACCTTAATGATAGACCAGGTCGTCTTTGGCAGAGTCGCAGCAAACCAGCATGCAGCTCCTGCAGCCATACCAGTTGGCTTACCGGGTCAGGCATGTGTTGAGCCGCATCAAGGAGCTCGGCGATCAGGAGCACCTCGAGAAGAAGCAACACCTGGACGAGCTGCTGAAGCTCATCAAGCTATACAGGAGCATGCTGGACGCCATCGAGGGCGAATTGGTGGACAATAAGATAGAAGGTGGGGGCTACAGATCATGCAACATACCGGTAACTCTTTCTTCCCCAGTGGCATTCGGGCATGGAATGGGTTGCCTGAACAAACCAGGAAAACCAGTACCTAAACATCATTTAAAACATTAATAAAAATGCAAGACTAGACTCGGACCACAGATGAGCGTAGGATGCAATAATCTTCTTTACAGAAGTAGCGTCTGTAATGTATAAGATAAGATAACAGCACACTATATTGGCCCGACGTTGGCCTAATATTCTGAAACATTTAAAGCTTGGTCTAATGTTGGGTCCAATACTGAACCCATAAAGAGGGATGTTAGGGACAGTGGAGATAAACGGGAGGGGGGGGGGGTCCAGTTTTATAGACTACTGACTAGTAGACTTTAAGCATATTTTACAGAGATTTCGACTTTTTAAAAAAGTTTATTTTTTAATATTTATAATGCTAATGTTTCACCACGCTGGCTATGGTTTAGCGATAACAGTACTTGGAATGTCTTGGACACTAAATTGTGCTTAAAATATTTATCAGACTTTCACTCATTTAGAACTATTTATAAGGCATTGTGGGTTTAAGTTTGATTCAAAGTATTTAAAAATAAACTCAAGCTGATTGATTAAAGAATGTAAGCGAAGAAACTTTGTCGACAGGAAATCCAAATGTAGACTAACAATCCTAACAAACATCGAATAGAAGCACTGGTATGAAGGGATAAATGAATGCTTAGCACTTTACTACAACCAATTTACTACAACTGACATATAAATATCCATCTCTTTAATTTTACACTTTTTAAAAATAAAAATAATTCTAGAAAGGTTATAATTTAGGATCCGCATCATAATAGAAAAAAAAAGATTTTCGCCCGTCTAGTAAAATGTGGACATTTCTACACCTGTGACGTCAAACAACATCATTAACAACTCAGTTCTAAATAGCTAATTTGTAAGGCATATACAGCGCATAATTATTAAAATAAAAATAATTCTAGAGTGATTAGATCTATATGTTTCCGAGTCTTTTGAAAACAAAATCTATTTCATTGTTTTGAACTTGGATTTGGTCATAGGATTTTTCAGGGCCGTAGAATTTTTAAGGTCATATATAATTGCAGATATTTTGCTTGGTATCTACTTCACGAAGATCACAGAGGACCAAAGCGAACTAACACAACAATCCACCCTTGATGTCAAAAAGTCAGCCATCGAACTGAGCGTAAGAATTACGGAGTTCAGTCACGTCATTTGTCAGGTAACTGTAGTTCAGTAAAGCCATTTGTCATTGGTGTCATTTGTGAAAGTAATTTAATTTTCAGTGAACCACTTTGTAGTTCACCGATGTCATTTGCCAGGTCATTGTAGTCATTTGATGACATTGCCTTTTGTCAGATATAAACCGTTCCGTAATGTAATTATCTATGTGTCACCAGTGTCATCAATCAGATGATTGTAGAATCATGTGTCATTTGTTTCTTTAGTAAACCAGAAGTTATTGAAGAAATTAGTCCGTCAATTGACACCCAGCTTGATAATTCTAAATGTAGCAAAATGTTGAAGCCATTTTCGAGGGCTCAGAGCATCTTTCCATCCGCCTCTTCTGGGGTCTCACCGATCTCAACGTCTCCGAAAATGTGAACACAATTCCAACTACTAAAGTAATTCAACCCTAGTCTTAGACTATGTATACTTGAAATGAACACACTTTTCTTTTCTGGACTTTTATTTAACAATAACCTGTATTTAGACTGCCGACTTCTCGCTTTCAGAGGTGCCCCATTTTTCTTTTTGACGACCTGTTGGCCTGAGAGCTTGTTTAAATACCTGGCCCGAAAGAATGGAATCCTAACTTCCCATCCTACTCAGGCAGACAATGTATATCGTAACTTTTAATACGAACTTGGTTGTTTATGGGTAAAGTAAAGTATCCCGTCGGACCAAATATAACCATAGGGCCGGTGAAGCAGCGTTCACCAGTTTCTGTGGCCACGGCATTACTAGGGGATTGTCTGGCCAGCACAATGCCCAGCCGCCTTTACTTTTCCCCAACTAATGTGGGTTGAGGGTCCTTTACCTAGGTGCGGTAAGGTCCCAAATTGATTACAGCCTGCCAGTGCAGATCTATGCCTCTAAAACTGCTTTGGAGGCACTGGACTCTGTGCAAAACCAAGCCCTCCGACTGATATGTGGCACTTTTAGAAAAAACCCAACGGCCGCGGTAGAAATCATGGCAAACGTACCTCCTTTTGGCGTGCGACGGAAAAGAGCTGTTATCACTGCTTACGAGCGGTATAAACGGCTGGAGGAAAGCTCTCCCCTAAGGATGATGGTTGATTCCTGGGGGGCTTGGCGTAGGATCATAATGCAATCTTTCATGCACCACGCTATGAAACTTTGCGCTGAGATCGAACTCCCAGGGGATCGTAAGGACCTGCGAACGGGAGTTGGCCTTCCTCCATACATATCTCCCTATCTACCAGAGGTACGAATGCAAATGACGGACCCCGCGATCGGAAAACACAGCAGCTTGGCTGAGAAGCTTGCTACTGCCCTTGCGACGGTGCATGCCTATCCGGACTGCATCAAGGCGTACACTGATGGGAGTGCCACCAGTGGGGCCGAGAGGCGGGCTGGGTATGGATGTCTTGTGCAGTACCTAGGGGCAGGTACCCGAAGAGAGAAGCTATCAGGGCCATGTGGTGCAATCTGCAACTATGAAGCAGAGATGGAAGCAATCAGACATGCCGTTGAGGCAATAGGGACAAAGCTAGATGATGAGTCAGAAGTGGGTGCTGACATCGTCATCTTCACTGATGCGCTTTCAATTCTCCAGGCCATCGATGGTCGGGGGACATGGCCCGGGCGACTCTCAAACATGATCATGTCTATCTCAAATCTGATCTCCAGGCACGGAGTGAAGGTTACTCTCCAATGGATTCCAGGTCATGCAGGAGTCCCGGGGAATGAGATAGCGGACTCCCTAGCCAAGAGGGGGTCCTTGTTGGTACCGGACGTGGACGAATCGTGCTCGATGGAGACAGCAGTGCGACTGATCCGTCAATGGGAGATGGACCAGTAGTACAAGGGCTGGGACGAATCTGACAAGGGCAGGTGTGTTTGGCAGCATTTGAAGAGACCGGATCGTGCTGACGGGTGGTGGAAACTCCGCAGGAAAGACTCAGCCATTATTGCCCAGTGTAGGACTGGGCATTGTGGTATTGGTGCTTATTTCAGCAGATTTAGGCCCAACGAGGATTCGCGGTGTAGAAACTGCATGGAGGCGTTAGAAACGGTCGAACATGTGCTTGTCGAGTGCCCTGCCCTGCAGGGGCTCAGAGTGGACGGGGAAGGCCAACCGTTTGTGCCGACCCTTTACGGGACTGTGTCACAGCTGCGTGATACTGCAAGTTTCGTTCTCCAGGCCCTAAGAGAGTAATCTCGGCCTGTGTCTCTGCGAAGAGTTCAAGTCTGGTACCCAGCATTGCTGGATAGATTCAGAGGAAATATATATATTGACTAACTCTTGTGTGTTATTTGTTATTCAATATTAAATGCTATCTGAACTTTATTACAAGGCAATTTATTCACCATAATAAATCATGGATGAGACCTTCTATTTATCACACAAGTATAATTATAATTTATAATGTTATTACGGCTAGAGCCCCCATTCAATTTATGAAAATGATAGTTATAGTATTGTTATTGTTAGTGTGAGTATCCTTGTATTAGTGAAGATCTTATTATATCATTCTGAAGTTTATTTGTAGTTGTCTAGAGTATTCCTGGTTCTTATAATCCCCTGGCAATTCACATAGCGTAGTTTTAGAGTTTTCAGTTGATTTACTTCATGTATAATTATTTGTGTGGCTCATATTATACAGCAAGAACCTCGATGTTGAGTTGTAGTGTAAATTATTAATATAGTTGAATAAATATTACACATACACACATGTATATAACTTTGAAATATTGACGTTAACCAAGTTGTGTAGAAAGCAACGATAAATTTGGTTTAATTTACAACATCAATCCAGTAGGAATCCAAATAATATTATATACACAATCAAGAAATACACATATTCCAATTAGTAATGAATATCCCCAATGAACATATAGCATTGTAGTTAATAGTAGAATAATAAATTTTTCATAATACAACTCAAATAGAAATGATACTCAGAGCGGAGAATATTTGATGTTACTAGATCGAATGTACGCCAAGAACTAAAACTAAAAGTGTCGAATCGCGTAGAAATATATTATGGGTCAATCGTTGGAAAATCCGGCCAGCCCAGTGACACGAGAATTTTAATCAAGCCTGCGTGCTGACTGCGTGATCAGATTGTTTTTTATTAAGAACAAGCAATAATGCTCTAACAAAATAAGGAGAGACCGGACGGCCTTGACACGCTGTAGGTGCATGGGCAGTTCATGTTTTTATCGAGGTTAATAAAAAACAATAATGCTCTCATTAGGTTAGGAAAAACCCGGGGGGGGGGGGGAAACCTTGAGCTGAGAAATATTTTATATCGTTTAAACGCAATTCGCTTAAATGATTTAGTTGGTTTATTAACATTACAATGTAGGGAATTTACGTTTCGTAACAGTCGCCCGTACCAAAAGGAAAAGAACATTGCATACTAAACAATAGAAGTGTGCAATTTCTTTTAGAACCGCCTGCACTTAACTTTAGTTCTAAACAATATACAAAAAAAAACTGACTCCACCTGGGTAGTCCGTTAAATAAGATAAGTAAGGGAAATAATTTATTCTATTAAACCCTCATCATATAGGATCTCAAGTTATCCTTAGACCATAACACATGTTCGCGTTATTCTAAAATTATACTCTCTGAGATATCATTCCTTATAAGCATCATCATCTATTTATAAGGTAAAAATCAACATAACTAATGTTATCATATTAAACAATTCAATCATTAATTAATTCAACTTAAATGAAATTAATATTTAAATAAACTTAAGAGTAAGAATTTAATCCTAAGTGTGTAAACATGTGAAGTGTATGCACATTACTCTATTTTGGATTTTACATAATCACAACTATAGTTTGATTGTTTCAAAATAAGGATGTATATTTCTGTTCATTCATTATCTTACTAATAAAGAAAATTACGTTAATAAATCCATAATATTTAAAGTAACTTATTAGGTTCTTTTTTTTTCTTACAACAATAATAATATTTGTTTTAGCAAATGGAAATATTCATGGCATAAAATAAGGCATAAGATATTGCATAAAATAATCACAACATATTCATATATTTATGCATTTATATTTTAAATGATCCAATTCTCTTAGTTAGGATTATCAGAATATATACATGAAGTTATCCCTTTATACATTTGTTACATACGCGATAGGGTGTCCGCGACGATGTTATCTTTTCCAGATAAGTGAGTTATTTTTAAGTTGTAAGCTTGAATAAACAAACTCCATCTTAGAATGCGCTGATTTTGTTTGATGCGGGAAAGAAATACTAGTGGATTGTGATCAGTGAATATCTCGATTGGGAACTGAGAACCATTTACATAGTAATTGAAATGTTTCAATGCTTGGATAAGTCCTAGCAATTCCTGCTCTATTGTGCTATAATTTACCTCATGTGGGTTAAATTTTTTTGAACAAAAGCTAATGGGATGTTCAAGTGAATCATCTCCTATTTGTGAGATTACCGCGCCCATTCCTGTATTACACGAGTCTACCGTTATTCTGAAGGGTTTAGTATAATCGGGTGAGACTAATACTGGTGCCTTGGTCAGTATGTCTTTTATATTATTAAAGGCTTGGTCACATTCCTGAGTCCACTTAAATTGATTTTTCTTTCTCAAGAGATTTGTCAAAGGGCAAGTGATAATAGAAAAGTTTTTACAAAACTTCCTGTAGTACCCGGCCATACCCAGAAATCCTCGAAGTTGTTTCTGCGTTTTAGGGACAGGGAATTCCTGTATAGCTTTGACTTTGGCATTCACTGGTTTTACTTTGCCATTACCCACTACAGGACCTAAATATTCAATTTCTGCATGACAAAATTGACTTTTAACTAGGTTTATAGTAAGATTAGCCTGTTTTAGTTTTTGGAATAATAGTTTCAACTGATCTAGATGATCATTAAAGTTATTACTGAATACTACGATATCGTCCAGATATGCATGGCATTGGGGGATATCATGGATAATAGTGTTTATTAGTCTTTGAAAACTAGCTGGAGCATTGACCATTCCGAATGGCATTACTTTAAACTTATATAATCCATCAGGAGTAACAAAAGTTGATACCTCCTGAGCCCTATCTGTCAATGGGATTTGGAAATAAGCTGTTAGTAAGTCAATCTTAGTCACATAGTTTGCAGTGCTTACTCTATCGATTAAATCATCTATCCGTGGTATGGGAAACGAATCTGTTTTTGTCACTTGGTTTAATTTCCTATAGTCTACACAAAAGCGTAGTGAACCATCAGATTTGGGGACCAACACACATGGGGATGACCAATCACTGTTACTGTGAGTAATTATATCATTGCTCAGCATATAATCAATTTCTTTACGGATGTGTTCAAGTTGTATGGGATTAACCCTATACGGATTATGTTTGACAGGTTTAACATTATCATCTTTTAAAACTACATCATGGGTAACCAAAGTTGTTTTGTTAGGAACATCACTAAACAAATTTACATGATCATAGATTAAACCCTTGATAGAAGTCTGTTCACCTGAGTCTAGATGTGCTAGTTTATCATTGAGGTTTTTAAGTGCTTCAGTGTTTTGAAGTTTACTTTCTATGATTGTCTTTTTAAATTTAGGCGGGGGTGTTTCAACAGTTTTGATAGCACTCACTGGCCTAATGTCAGTTTGTTCTTCCTAACAACATAAGGTTTTAGCATGTTTATATGGCACAGTCTCTGTGTTTTCCTTCTATCAGGGGTTTTTACAAGGTATGTTACATCACTGATTTTATCTAAAACCTGATATGGTCCTGTATATTTTGCGCTCAGGGGTTGTCCAGACAATTGGGTCAACATGAGGACTTTATCACCAGGATGGAAACATCGGGATCTGGCCTTGACATCATAGTACCCTTTCATTCTTTTCTGAGCCTGCAAAAGATTATCTTTAACATGATTAAAAGCATGATAGATTCTATTGCTAAATTGTTCCACATAAGCTACGAGTCCAGTCTCTTCATCAGAATTTAACAAGGTTTCCTGCAACAGTTTTAGAGGTCCTCGAACTGAATGTCCAAACACTAACTCGAACGGACTGAATCCAAGAGATTCCTGCACAGTTTCTCTAGTCGCGAAAAGAGCGAATGGAATACCGCGATCCCAGTCTTCAGTGTTCTCAAAACAGTATGTGCGGAGCATGGTTTTCAGAGTCTGATGATATCTTTCTAGGGCACCTTGGCTTTGCGGATGGTACGCAGTTGAAGTTGCATGTTGGATGCCTAGTTTCTTTAAGACCTGGTTAAACAGCTTTGATGTAAAGTTAGATCCTTGGTCTGACTGTATAGTCTTTGGAAGACCGTATCTTGAACAAAATGCAATCAGTGCGTCAGATATCTTATCTGCGTTAATGGTGCGTAGTGGAATAGCTTCAGGGTATCTCGTGGCAGTGCACATTATAGTGAATAAGTACTGGTGTCCTGTCTTTGTTTTAGGCAAAGGACCTACACAGTCTATTAGCAAGTGGCTAAATGGTTCTGCAAAGGCAGGTATTGGCTTTAGAGGTGCTACCGGTATAGTCTGGTTAGGTTTACCAACTATCTGGCATGTATTGCATGACTTGCAGTATTTTGTGACGTCACGATGTAGTCCAGGCCAATAGAAGTACGGAAGAATTCGACGGTAAGTCTTGTTCACTCCTAGATGACCAGCATATGGTGTGTCATGAGCCATGTGTAAGATGTCATTGCGATATATGGCTGGTACCACAATCTGACTTCCTTCTCTGCAATTGTCATTATCACATTTCACATCTCTCCATTTTTGCATTAATATTCCCTCCTTCAGAAAAAATCCATTTCCTTTAGTTTCTGCCTCCTGTTCAGTTATCACCTTTTTCTTCAGGTGTTTAATTCCTGAATCTCTATTCTGTTCTAATAGGAGTAATTGTCGAGGTGACAAATTACTTTCAGTAGTCTTGACTGAGGGACCACTCAAGATGTCAGCCAGGAAAGTTGCCTGTGGGTCAATTTCTGGTTCTATTTTTGACTTTGACATGGTTTCGACAGACTTTTGTTTTTGGGCCATACCTCTCGTGACGATGCATATAGGTTTGATAAAGCTCTCACTTTTATTGAGGTATTGTTTTTTCTTGGATATGGAATGCACCACATCTCCAGCAATATCATTTCCCAGTATTAAAGAAACGCCTTTAAACGGAAGTGATTTGTATACACCCACAACTACATTTCCAGTGAAGTACGCACTCTTCAGCTGTATTTGATGCAAAGGAACTTGTACATTTTTCCTTGATACACCTTGAATAGTAAGATCCTGTCCTGTATATGTCGATTGTGACGTAGGAACAGTATTCTCTAAAAGTAGTGAAACCTCAGCCCCTGTATCACGGAGTATTCTGATGTTCTTTTCACTAGTGACACCATTTATTATGGATGACACGGTACCTTCTTCAATGAATGGTAAACAATTGCTTGGTATCTCAGTATCGATGAGATCTGTATCCAAGTTATTTTTGTAAGAGGTATGTTTAGTACTCATGGTGGTTCTATCTGATATAGAATCCTTGGAGCTCATGTTAGAATTAGAATTATTGAAAACCATTGTCTCTATTTCAGGAACTATTTCTGGTTTCAAGTTTCCAAGATACGTGTGTTTTGTCAGGTTATCTGCATTAGCACTAGGTATCTCTGTTTGAGTTCTAACATCCTTCTTTACATTTACATGAGTTCTTTGTTTTGGCATTGCTACATACGATAAGACAACATTCTTTTTATTCGGGTTCCCATTCAATATCCAGCACTTTTCCTTAGTATGTCCGATTCGTTTACAATGGCTACAGGTTGGCTTGGAATTTGTTGGACATTCATTGCTCTGCTGATGTCTCTTTGATTGATAGGATTCATTTGGATTTATGGTTTTCTTTTCTACCTTCATATCTCGATTCTGGAATTTTGATTTATCAACTGTTGTAAATTTATTGCTGGAATGGATAATAACATATTCGTCTGCCATTACTGCTGCTGTTTCTACTTGTTCTACACCTTTGTCTGCTAAATGTATTCTTACATCACCTCTGATGTTATTGTTAAAGTCTTCCATTAGCATAAGATTAGCTAATTTATCAAAGTCTTTGTTTACACCTTTGGATCGAATCCATCTTTCAAAATATTTCTTTTTCTGTCTTAGAAAATCAACATGGGATTGTTCCTGTTCTTTCTTAGACTCACGAAAAACTTTCCTATATTTTTCAGGTGTTAATGCATAACTTAGCAGTACTCTATTCTTGATCAGTTCATAATCATACAATTCCTCTTCAGTAAGACTTAATACAACATCAAGTGCCTTTCCTTTGTTCAGAGCTGAGCGTAGAAGTATAGCTTTCTTGCCCTCGGGAAATTGATAGTCTCTAGCGTATCTCTCGAAAATCATGAAGAACTCTTCCACCGAATTATCTTCAAAAACTGGAATATGTTTCTTAAACTTATACAGTTCTGCATCTGCTTCAGAGCTTGCATTCGAATGATTTGACGTACGAGACCTTGCTATCTCAATTCTTTCTTGACTTGCTATTTTCTCTCTTGCTATTTCTCTTTCCATCTCAATTCTCTTGTTTTCTCTTTCCATCTCTAATTCCATCTTTCTTAACTCAAGTTTAAATTTCAATTCTTCTTATTAAGTCACCAGTTGTATGCTTTACTCTTTGTTTTATATGAAAAGGTAATTCATCATCTGATTCATCATTAATGTTATCATTAGCAGTAGTTTCTTCAATAATTAGTGTACCTTGTTTTCTTAAACACTCAGTTACCTCTTGAAGTAATTTAGTTTTTGATGGCCTAGTTTCTGTGATAGAAATGCCCAATGATTTAGCCAATTCTTTTAATTGTATCATTGACATTTTATTAAGCTGTTCTGAGGTTAGATCAAATATCTCTGGATCCAATGTAAGATTATTTGTGGATTCCATTTTATATTATTAAAAGTTACTATAAATCTTGTTAATAATACAATAAAAGTGTCCAACTTACTTTCTGTCCTTTGAATAATTCACTACACCACACAGTTCAGATTTGTCACAACAAGGTCATAAAAATAATACCTTCTTAGAGTTACTTTGTTTGATAAGGTAATACACCAGATAATTTTCCAGGCTGAATAGTTAAGTTTTCCGATTCTCAATAGCAATGTTCAATTCAATCACAATCTTTAGTATATTGTATATTGTTCATATTTTCCAACACAATCCATCCAAGTTACGAGTATGTATTACGGCAGTTGCAAATAGTTTGTGTAAATAGTATAACGATTCTTGAAGTTGAAGTAAATCCTCTAAACGTTTGTTAGTAAATCACTGACGAGCAAAACCCATTTTATTACAAGGCAATTTATTCACCATAATAAATCATGGATGAGACCTTCTATTTATCACACAAGTATAATTATAATTTATAATGTTATTACGGCTAGAGCCCCCATTCAATTTATGAAAATGATAGTTATAGTATTGTTATTGTTAGTGTGAGTATCCTTGTATTAGTGAAGATCTTATTATATCATTCTGAAGTTTATTTGTAGTTGTCTAGAGTATTCCTGGTTCTTATAATCCCCTGGCAATTCACATAGCGTAGTTTTAGAGTTTTCAGTTGATTTACTTCATGTATAATTATTTGTGTGGCTCATATTATACAGCAAGAACCTCGATGTTGAGTTGTAGTGTAAATTATTAATATAGTTGAATAAATATTACACATACACACATGTATATAACTTTGAAATATTGGTTCCGGGGGGGGGGGGGGGGAAACCTTGAGCTGAGAAATATTTTATATCGTTTAAACGCAATTCGCTTTAATGATTTAGTTGGTTTATTAACATTACAATGTAGGGAATTTACGTTTCGTAACAACTTACATTATATTCGTTGGCAGCGCTATACAAATAGATGTATTATTATAAATAGAAAAAAGCAGCTTACAAAGGACACCCGAATTCAACCAGTGACAACACAACACAAACCAAGACAATAATAAATTGGTATAAACATCGATATATCAATTCAAGCTAATATTTCTACAGTTATCTTCCCCTAAACGTTATATGAATAAACGGAAGTGAAATTTATACTTGCCACATAAGCGTTTTCTACGATTACTTAGCGATGACATCAAAATGAAAGTGGAAGTTTTAATTGTTTTCAATGACAGAAGCGATATTTTTATGACCAAAACGTGAATAGAATATTCCATGGTTGAAAATGTTCATGTAAATATGCATAACGGTATATTATTGAAAAGTGTCGACCCATGTGTTTAAAAGCTAATCTGTAAGAAATGTTAATAATTTTTAATGAACTTGAGAAAATCGTCTTTATTATATACTTAACGTGAAATAATTATTTTCTTGCTTAAACAGGCTATGTCCGGAAAGAACTTCATTGAAGCATTGGTGTCTATTCTTAGCGATGATACTTATATGGATGAACAGGTATTTTATTATATTGACGGATGTATGGATTGATGGGTATGTAGGTGGAAATTTATATTGGTGAGTGGATAAAAATTAAAGAGAAGAAGAGAAGGTAGTATAGATACAGCAATTGACTGATAGCTAAATGGATAGAGATAAAAAAAATACATTTTGTAGACAAATAGATATAAAAATAGCAGGGATAGACAAAGAGAGCTGAGTAGATTAACATTACAAAAGAGAAAAAACGCGATAGATTAATGTCAAGCACTGGAAAAAAAAATTGATAATTAGTTAGTAAATATATAGAAATTTAGATTGATAAATATACACATTTTAAAATAGATAGATAGCTTAAAATATTGACACATAGAAGATACTTTAAGAATGGGCATTTCTTTTAGCGCTTCTCCACATGCCATTAAATTAGCATGCCCAGTGCGCTCTTATTGTGATTTGCAGTGGCAGAAGTATTAGCCAAAGAGAAAAGTCTTTAAGCTATTTTTAAAAGATTCTCTTGTCCCAGATTCTCTCAGTGTCTGAAATAAACTGTTCCATAGAGAAGGCGCCACTGAATCAAATGAGCGCAATCCTAGGTACTTCTTTCTGTGTCCATCCAAACTACGAGTTTCGGGGAGTGACTGTGTTGAAGAGCGCATACTTAACAATATATAGACGAGTCGGTAATATATAAGATTAGAATAAAAATGCAAGTCTAGACTCAGACTACGGAACATCACAGGACGCAATAATCTACTTTATAGAAGGAGCGTCTGTAATATATAAGATAAGATAAGTATCACATTAAACATAGGTTATACTTTATTCTAGGTTTCCATGTACATGAAAAGGTCCACTCTACACATTCTACTCAACATGGCTACAAAAGACTACTTGAAAAAAACAGAATTAAAAGAAACCAAAATAACAAAGGTAAACATTATAAATAAGATTCCTCAACCGTTAAACATATTATGTAATAGTTGAATAATTTGTCTCCCTTGTTCTGTTTCAACATACTTGACTATATGTAATAACTTTATGTGAAAATGTATTCTTATAATTTACAATCAGCTTATTAATAATTTTATGTTATGTATTTATTTCCTGGACAGATATTGAAACAATATGCCACAAGTTCAGACATTTTTCTGCAGACTATCTCAAAGCTAATTTTGGTTTTCCTTAAAGGAAACAAAAAGATCGATGGTTCTGGTAACTTTAAATTAGGTACTTTTCTTTTAGCACGTGCTCTTACTATTCCATTCAAGTCCCCAAGATTGGATAAGGTTAAGATTTAATTACACTCAAATTAACAAGCATTTCCTTCTGGTCATTATCGAACGTGGCTGGACTGGACGTGAGGCGTAGTGGTAATTGCATTTGATAGCCATTTCAAACCGTCTGGTGGGTTGTTCCCGAATCTACCTATTATACCACCTGGTCCGATAGGCTTACGGACATAAATATTGATTTTAAAAAATTGAGATGGGTATTGTGATGACCACAGTATCCGATAATAATTCGTAACTAAAAAAACTAGTGAGTCTATGAACAAAAAATGGTGAACAAATTGAACGATAGCTTGAAAAACCACAACTAGTTTACCATTTCAAATATTGAAGACTAGATTATATGCTATTTGAATATTTTAACAAGTAGATCATGGCATCTAGATCGTAGGACGCAATAATCTTCTTTGTAGAAGGAGCGTCTGTAATGTATAAGATAAGAACTAGTCATGTCATAGCAATCTCATTGCGATAGTAAATAGTGATAAAACATTAGTCATCCAATAACATCAAACCCACGCCAGTATAGGTTTCTTTTTAGTATCATAAAAACGTGCACAGAGGCTTTACTTGGGGGGGGGGGGGGGGGGGGGGGTTGCCTCGTTAAAGTAAACCAATAGAGACCACAAGAAAATATTAAAATGATGAGCTACCAATTCCCATGTCATTTTAAGGTCAAGTTGCAGCAGTGCTGGTATCGTGGCTGAAGGAAGGTCTGGAGTCTCAAGAAAGACGAAGCCAAAATGATCTGCAAGTCAAGACGCTGCTCTGTGGACTGAAGGCTCTTGCAAGTGACGAGAAAAACCAGCAAAGGGTATTTTTAAACAGAAATTTTTAGTTGAACTTTAAAGCTTGTATTTATTTATAATGATAACACAAACGATGGATAAAAAGGTTTCATAGGAACAAGCTACACACTCTATGTCCTTTTACTAGCTTACTGCCCGTCACAACGATTGGGGGGTCAAGGCCATCAATATGATCTAATTCTTAAATTGTGAGGCACAATTTTTGTTTTTCTTTAAATTTTTCCATTTTGGAAACGACCCTTTTTATTGGCCACTTTAACGGCTGTCTATTGACGTTGGATGGCGGTTTATCACAGATGTGATCAATCAATTCCTACCTCATGATTCCATCTTCCGGAAAATTGACCGATCATTTGTCAAAGATTCGCAAATACAGCTAATCTGAAGACTTCCATTTTGTCACATCATGTATGTTAAATTTTGAATACTTGCAATTCGTTTGTGTATAGATGCTGGAGCAGATAAACATGGCTGGGATTCCGGAATTGATTAAACAATGCCAAGATGACCTAACAGTTGTTGAAGAATTCTGTCAGCTGATGTCATTGTTAGATGAACATTTTTCCCCACTCTCTATAAGTACGCCTACAGTCTAAATAGAAATCTTTGTCTTTTTTTTTAATGCAAAAATTTCATCAATCAATCAATCAATCTATCTATCTATCTAGCTATCTATTAATCTATCAGTATCTGTCTGTCTTTATAACTATCTGTCTCATATATCTGTCTGTCTATCTATCAATATATCTATCTATCTTTCTATACATGTAACTATTTATCTATCTATTATCTATATATCTGTCAATCAATCGATCAATCTATCTATCTATCTATCTATCTATCTATCTATCTATCTATCTATCTATCTATCTATCTATCTATCTATCTATCTATCTATCTATCTACATATCTGTCTTTCTATCTTTACATCCATCCATTTATCCGTCTATCGATTTGTCTAAAAAATACCTTTATAGTATTATATTACCAAACAATAATAATATAACCTTTTTTAGTTTAAAAATACATTATTTTTCAGGTCAAACGAATGCACAGAAGCCAAAAGTAAGCATTATATTGTATTTTGTGCAGTAACTACTAAAAGAAATTTTAGAAGCTAAATATACCATTTCTAAAAATAGATTAACCTTTGGGAGTCAAAACCTAATTTTCAGGCTGGTAATGAGGGGATGGGTGGGGAGGGTAGGGTGGTGGGAGTGAGGGGGTGGGTTGAAGGTATATCCTTACAACAATGTTCGATGGTAAACCAAACAATTCTTATTCACGTATGTGTAGTAATACACGTTTTGGATAGTACAGTTAACATTTCTGCTTTGTCTCCCTCCGCCCCCCCCCCAACCCCTCCAGGCACAATGTAATTAGGTGCATATATAAAATTGTATCGTATTAGGAGAACTTGTTGTCAAGCTTTGTAGTTTTAAACTTTAAAGCTTACTAAAAAGAAGACCTTACTTAGCAGAAAAGTAGACGAAAATATAGAAAAAATATAATAACTTTCTTACCTTAATTCGAATTATGTATTGTAGAGTCTTTTTAATATATCTATTAAGAATGAACTTGTATATATATAGAACTTTTGTTTTCGGTCTACAGAGATCAGCGGATGTCGATCTATTGATAGTTGGTAAGACTGGCACCGGGAAAAGCGCCACCGGAAATACTATACTGGGACGAAATTTCTTCATCAGCAAGTCGAGCACCACTTCCGTCACCCGGGACGTCGCCTATGAAGTGGGCGAGTTTGACGGGAGGGTCATCAAAGTGGTGGACGGCCCTGGCGTCGGGGACACGATGGGCATCTCGGATATAGACAAGGCCACGAAGATGGTCGTGGAGTGCATGCAGGACGCGGTCATCCTCAACCCCGGAGGCTACCACGCTTTCCTCCTGACCATCAAGTACGGGAACAGGCTTACCGCCGAAGACAAAGACGCCATCAGAATGTTGAAGAAAATATTTGGAGAAGACTTCGTGAAGAAGTACTGTATCTTACTAGTTACTTGTGGGGATAACTTCAGAAGTGAAAAGAGTGAGACGGGAGTGACCTTCCAGCAGTGGTGTTATTGGCAAACGGGAGTTTTTAAAGATCTGCTGCAAGAGTGCAACGGTAGGGTGCTTTTGTTCGACAACATGACCAAAGACAGTGCGATTAGGGAAGAGCAGATCAGAGCGCTACTGGAAATGGTTGACGGTATGCAAAACGAGAGCAAAAGATACACCAATCAGCACTTCCAATTAGCGGAGGCCAATCGCCAAGCGTTGTTGGCTCAGGTGAAGGAGCCGTTGGTTCAAGAGGAAGCCGTGAAGGAAATCAGCGTAATACTGCAGGAGTTTACACACTGCAGTCAGATTACCAAGGAGGATAAAAAGAAACTTGAGGACTTGTATTACAGGGCTACTCAGATCCACCTCCGTGTCATGGAAGCTGACAACGGCACTGACGTATTAAGTCAAACCTTGATGACAACGTCAGCCGTGCGGAAAACCATCTGCGACCGTTTGGAATCAATGGTGAAACTCGCAAATGAGAAACACAAGGTGGCCAAGGAAGAAGAAGATATCCGAAAGAAGTATCAGAAGAGCGAGAATCAGTTCCAGGACGAACTGAAGTCTTTGACGCTAAGCGAAGACTCGAGGAGCCTGGCAAGTCAGCAGGACCTCAGCTTGAACACAAGGCACACCTTGTGGGAGGCTAGGATGGAGGAGCGGGAGAAAGAGCTGAGAGCAGAGCTAGAAGGAGAAAGACGTAGACTACAAGAGTCGTTTGACCAGGAGAAATTGAAGCTTGAACAAATGCTTGAAAGCCAAAGTACACAATCTGAGGAGGAAAAGCTCAACATAATAAATCAGATGAATTCTGAAATAGAGGAGCTAAAAGCAAGGGAAAGGGAAATGGCGGCTAAAATGGAAATGGTCAAAGAGCAGGTCAAGCGAGAAATCGAAACTGAAAAGGTCAAATGGGCCGGGTCGGCGCAGACTTTGACAGATAGACGCCTGGAGCAAATCAGACAAGAAATGGAAGCAAACAAAGCCAGATTTGAGAAGGAACTGAACACGTACAAGGCGGCTGCCGATGCCAAGATAAAGAGAGAGATTGACGGACTTCAGAAGAAGCACCAGCAAGACATAGGAGTATTCCAGAAAAACTTCAATGACTTAAAAAGCAGCCACGATGAAATTGTCAAGAAAAATGCCAAGAAATGGTATTGTTCAATCCTTTAAATTCAACTTTGGATTTCAAAGATACAAAACTAAAAACAATAATTTCACGTTACATTTGCTAACATTTATATTAATTATTTTTCAAGTAAGAAGCTAAAGTAATTTAAAGTAGATCTAATGGTTAGCTTATATATGACACAGATTTTTTAAATAATAAAAAAAACGACAATTAGGATTGTGGGAGGTTTAAGATTTATGATGAAACGTCTGACCAAATCTATACATTTCTTAATATTATTATTATTTTTTTTTAATATAAATGTTTTTAAATCCAGCTGAAATTGCAAGGATGAAGAGTGGGTCTTTCCAATAATTTCAATTGAAAACTTAAATCGTATTCGTGGCCTCATTTCCAAATTGAACTGCATCTACAGCTTTTATCTTGCCCGCCCCTAAACTATTTGCAAGAGGACTTCTTACATGCTATATACATTTATAAAGTAATAATAATTAGCAGTTTTGAACAACTGAAAAAAAAAAGACATGTAATTATGTTTGTCTGGTATTGACTGCAAGAGAGCAAACAGCTCTGCAGACTGGCTAATAGAGAAGAAGAAGAATAAAGTAATAATACTAACCATTAAAAGATGAATATTAAAAACTAGTAAACTTTAAAAAACATTTGTAATCATGACGCGAATTTAGGTTCAATTTAATCAGATCAAATCTTAAAATATGAATACAGTTATGCTGTAAAGAGGGTAGCAGATAAAACTCGGCAAACTACTATGTACATTATTATAATTTACTTTATTTGCAAATGCATATGAAAGCCCACAAAGTCGCTTAATAATTAATTATACTGATTCAACGTTTTCATTCTAAATAGGCTAATGACTTTGACAGACTGTGTAAACTGTATGTATTTAAATAATGTTTGCGTTAGATATATTTATAATTTCATCATGGAGATACAACAAGTTAGTGTCCTTTTTTTTCATATGATATAAATTATAAAAATTGTTAGTTATTGATTTCATTTTTATTTATAGATTATAAAGCTGTTTATTTAAAATTATAATATGGATGATTGTAATAAAGCAAACAGTTAAAACGAAACAAATAACATGTATATGCTCTTAAATAGATTTTGTTTTAAGCTTTTGTTTAGTTTTATAAGTTTACAATTCCCAACAGTCTTATTAATACATGTGTTGACATTTATTAGAGTTTACATACAATTTTGTTACAGTTACAGTTACATGCCCAGATAAAGAAGAGTGAAGTTATTCGCCACAGATGGTCATCTAAGTATTGAAATGTGGCATAGATAGTGCTTTTTTCAACCGTAATTAGTAAACGGGACACAGTCGGGAGTGGCTTTTAAGATAAAAGAATTGAATGAATACATTTTATTAATTAAATAGTTCAAACATTTAGCTAGTGTTGGAATTATATAGATAGAAATGAAAATGTATTGAGAAGAGACTATTGTGATGGTTTGTTTTCAATTGGCAGACAAAGAGTTATTAAGGATGTCTACTTATACCGCCAAGAATACGCAGAAGACTGATCCAATAACGCACCCTACTCTTACAATGATTCTCTCTCTCCCATCGTCGGAAGCAATCCTTGGTGCCAGCTCTCAGCTCTATGTCAATTGAGCGGTTGGCTTATTATCGGTGACTACTGCTTCACGTGCTTTGTCGATGCTGTGAGGCTAAGCTGGACTGTCCTCTCCATGGCACAGGCCTGTGAAGGTGGTGTAGAGCAGGGGTCGGCAACCTACGGCACGATTGCCAAACTTGGCACACAAAACGACTTTCAATGGCACTCGGAGGACCCCGAAAATAAGCAATTCAAGTCTTTACAATAAATTGCAGGATACATTTGTGTCTGTTGGCACGCTTAATTGAAAATCATACATTGGCACACTATTATCAAAAGGTTGCCGACCCCTGGTGTAGAGAATCAGCTGTTGCCCATATGCAGCACGACTCCCTCTCCCCACGCAGCTGATGCGTCCAAGGGAAAGGCGGAGCCAGTAGCCTACAGTAGCCTACAGCTTGGCATCCGCTGCGTCGCAAGAATTGCCAGAGAGACGCTGTAGAGACGTCTTAGATATTCCGGCTCCTGATTTGTGAACGAGGTTTACTCTTCCAGCCTTTCTCATGAATGAGTGTGGCCGCAAGGCAGCGGAGTTTGTAGTCAGAGTTTTCCTTCTCCTCTTACAGTGATAAGCCTACAATAATCACTTAAAGTACACACAAGCACCCAGAGATATGACAAAGTTGGTTTCTATGGATTTCCAAATGTTTTCTACAAAGCTCTTTATATTATATTTAGTAAGAAAAGTGATTTGAACGTTTTTTGCTGCTTGATGTAGCAAACTCTAAGCAAACTCACACACAAACACAGACTCAAGGACATTTATCCCCACATGGCCAGCCACACAAAAAATACGGCCATTTAAACAGACACTGACAAACACACAACCCCACGCGTCACACACACACACATAGACACACAGAAGGACGAAAACTAACACAGACGTATAAACCCCAGATAAAGCTTCAGCATGGGATTAATAATAGTCTCTTTGTGAAACAATATTATTATAAGATACAGCGGTAAGTTTTCAGGCCAGAACCTTTTCTCGTGCAAAAGAAAATATAACAGATGGCGGCCAGGGATTTATCGATCTTTATAACTCTGTTATACTTAATCCCTTTCCTATCCATTAGCCTCATCGTTATGATTTAGCCGATGGGCCCAGTGTTAGGTGGGCAATTGCCCCCCTCCCTTAATAATAGCTAACGAAGCTTCGGGGAGGGGGCAAGGAGGGCGGACGACCATAGCGAACTCATGTGCCCCAAAAACGTGGTGGAAAAACGGCCAAGAGGCCATTGTACATGCCCTTAGAACTTTGCTGAGGCGGTCGTGTGTTACAGGTCAAAAGTTCCCAAGTCTCGGCAAATATAATATAAGAGTAAGTAAAGCCTAAACAGCTGAGGCTATGGATCCAGTGTGATTGGGTCCTTATAGGATCGCAACGTTTGGTACTGAATATATCACCAAACGTAATGGAAACTCACCGAATGATTCATCTTCAAATATTAGCAAGAAAAACACTGCCACAGGAACTACAAAAAAGTATTTAAAAGCACAATAAGCTGTGTCAATTTTGTAAATGCGAGCACTTTAAACAGTTGGCTGTAACTTGACATCATTTAAAACATTAATAAAAATGCAAGACTAGACTCGGACCACGGATGAGAGTAAGACGCAATAATCTTCTTTATAGAAGTAGTGTCTGTAATGTATAAGATAAGATAAGATACTTTTCCGCAATAGTACAAAGAGTTGAATGCGGCGAACAATGTTCTGTTATTTCACACTGAAGTGAAATGGTTGTCGATAGGAAACGTTTTAAAACGTGTTTTTTTTTTAGCTTCGTGATGATCTAAAAATTTTTTTAATAAAAAAAAAAGATTGCATATTGTTTTTGAGAATTAATTATAAATAGCTCTAGATCTATGCTTTAATTATGTTTAATTTGGTGCAATGATAATACATATCAGATATTTACATTACAATTCATAACGTATCGACTTACAGGTACACGGTAGATCTAAAGACGAAAACAATTTTATGGTTGGGGGTCGATACAAAATGAGAAGCTGTATTAAAGGGGTCGCGGCATTAAAAAGGTTGGGAGCCACTGATCCAGAAGTTTATTTCTCCCCGTAGTCAATGTTTCCGTCTTAATTTTTCTATGTTTGGTATATGTATGTGTGGCATCGCTAATCCCACACCCAAGTCTCCTCCTTAATCCTAACGTGGTATAGGTAAGTCTTTGGCCAAAAGACACAAATCATTTGAATGACTCAAACTTCGTTAGACTGAGGTGAGGAGGGTGATAAAATTGTAAAAGGGGGGCGGTAAGCCGAAAAAAGGTTGAGAACCTAAGCTGTAGATCTAGATGTTTGTAACAATTTGTTTCTTTGTTGCTATTGTTATGGTTGTTTTCTTGTTTTTTTTTTAACTTCGTAACAAAGTTAATGTTTTCTAATTATTTTATTTTTTGTTTGGCTTTCACGTGTCACCAAAACGCCTGACCCGTCCAATCTCAAGTTTGTGCCACGTACGTGCTACTTAATCCTATATCAATCATAAGACGATCAATCTGTTTACATTAGCTACACGTCTTCTAAAACAGCAATACTTTGAGATAATCTCCTCACTAGACAGAAGTCACTTGTTCTCTGCACAAGAAAATGGTTTGGATCTTCTCAGCCAGCGCTATAGTTCTATTGGCAGTCTCCCTAGTTGGGTGCTTCTTTGCATTGGGTAAGTATTATACTTATTATTAAAGACATTATAGATCTTTATCACACTCACCACTTCGTCTTCTGTTGACAAGTCCTCAAAGCTGTTTTCGTTTCGTCGTAAATGTCAAAGAAACATTTTTGCATGTCTTTTTAGTTGTTTTTATATCTATATAGTGTGTTGGTAATGGCAGTCTAAGTAGTTTACAAAATTTAACGAGAAGCTCATTCCACCTGGTTAGTACTCTACGGGGTGTTACGGGCATCTACGTTAGATTAGTAGCAAATGAGTTTAATTAACTATGTGTCTAATAATGTATTTATTTTGCTATGATTTGTCTAACTTGTTGATCAATCTATGTTTAACACGTGTTTAATACTTAAATTAAACTTTTTTTTTTAGGTTTAAAAGAAGAAGTCTATGATGGCCTACATATATCCTACGAAGACGAGTTACCAAGATCCGAGAAAGCCGCAAACGACTCGGGGTAAGAATTGTTCAAGTTTAGGGGTGTCATGCGGTGCCATTTATTGTAGCGTTAAGTTTTCGTACTTAGTATTAAATGCTCTTGACAATTACATTTAATTCCTTCCCACCCCCTTTTTTTCCCGCCCCAAACCCGGTCTGGCATGTACCTCAGACAACATCTCCTTTTCATATCACTGGACCTCGATCAGGGGCAGATAACAGCTCCTTACTGGTCTATTGGAAATCTATCCCTTTGAGTGTCACCGCTTTACTCAGGGTTCTATTAAGGGCCTTTGTATAGGTGGGAGGTTTGGTTTGAAGCGATACCATGTAGATTGTAGATAAACAAGATGTTTGTGTTTGTTGTTGGCGATAAACTACTATCAGGGCGCCAGTTATGCAGAACCCTAGAAATGTGGCAAAATATTGACTTTGACAATAGAGGTGCCGCAAAGGAAGATAAGCATAATAGGTCACTTTGAAACACTCCCTGTTTCACCCCGTGACAGTTGACCAGTAGGGAAGGGGCGTATACTTTGAAATTATTGGCCCTTAAGTGTATGACCACATAGAAAATGACCGCCCCTGACCGCCTTTTTAGTCCCATATATATATGAACTTTACACACAGACGGGTTAACACTCCGCAGGACACACTTTTTCTTTGATGTGTGACGGTGATTCTGGATTCTCATTAATACTGTGCTGCTTATTTTATCTGTGTATATATTCTATTTCTTTCTGTTTACTTTTTACTCTGTGGATAGTTTTACATGTGATCGAACTCTCCAGCAACACAGCTGTCTGTCAGATGTATCTGAAGATCTTATCTTTTACATTACAGACGCTCCTTCTATGAAGAAGATTATTGCACCCTACGCCCATGGATTGAAGTGTGATTATCCATAAGTGATTCCGCATCAAACGTATAGTCTTATCACTTGAACAATGATATTCGGTTCATTTAATTCATTTGACAATTCGAACGAATGTGTGAAAAAAAAAGACAAAGTATAGCAAACAAACAAACAAACCTATAAATAAACAAACTCACGGTAATTATTATATGTGATGATATATTATGAAAACTTTGTGTACATGTTATACACACATATAACAATATATTTACAAGTTGTATCTCTTTCTTCTCTTCTCCAACAAAAAATGAACTACTCTAACATAAACAGCTGGACAAAATTAAACGATTGCTCTGAGAAAAAAGCTTGGGAAGGAAAACGTTATGCCAAGCTGCCAGATTTGTCTTTAATACTTCTGTATGATATGAATGGTGCCATAGCCGGCCTGCAAATTGGTATACCTGCAAATTTAAGCAACGGATTTCCGTCCGGGGAGATGAAAAAATACTATTTCGTTAAGGATGGAAACTACTATTTCAGCACTGTGTATTTTACAAACCCAAGTAACTTTTTTTTTTTTTTTTTTTTTTTCAATCTATTTTAATTTTTAATTATTTGAAATTATGACAACAAACTCACACCTACATAATATATACACACATAACCGCACACACACACGGAAGACATGGAGGTAATATCATAGACTATAATATACAAGGCTTGCTTTAGTATTTCTGCTATATGAGGACTCGAAACACTGATTTTCTGAATTCCCGATTCTAAATAAAAGTTGCTATAAAGTAGTTGCTATACTTGTTCCGTTTTATTTAATCGCTATGATTTTCTAAAGTAAAATTAAAATCGAAAGTTGTATACAGCGGAAACATTTATAGATCAGTGTTGTGTGCGCACGGAAAAAGAATAAAAGCTCTAAAAATAGAGCAAGCGGTCCATCTTATTATAGTCAATGATAATAGGAATAATAGGTCTACATGTATTCATTTAAAGTCGAATAAATGCGATTTAATAAAACGGAAATTGTATAGCAACTATTTTATTTAGAATCGGGAATTACAAAACAAGAAGATAAGAGTAGAAATTACTAAAGCAAGCGGTTCATGTATATTATAGTCTATGGTAATATCTTAGCAAGTTCGGTCGCAGTCCTCCAACACACAGATACACACTGTGATGTCCATGGCAAGTTTTCTCTTTTGACTGTTTAGGTTCTTTCTCACAATTATAATTATAACTCAAACCACTTTATTATTGAGAGAATAATATAATTCTTGAACTTATGTACAATATGAATAACTTCACTGGTCGCTTTTGACAAGTCTTAAATATTAAGCATACTTAAAGGTTGAAGTGTAAAACATGGAAGGTCCCATTCGTTCATTTGCTGCAAAACATGTCTGTATTCTTCGTTATTGGTTGCACGAAAAGATGTAGTGGATTAAATTTTATTTCATTTCCAAAAGATGTTGCCAAAAGAAAACGATGGATTGTGAATGTCAGACGTGAAGAATCACCTATTTATAATCTCAAACTAATTGCTTGATGCAAAAGAATTTTCGTTTGTTTTTTTTGCTTTTATTAATGTATGCATTCTGCGTTTTTAATAACCAAGGACGCAACTATTGACTAATTTATTTTATAAACAAAGCTAAATGTAACTTAACGCGACTAACACTTTAAGTATTAATTATCGCCTTCTTTTGATTTATAAAACGGATCCTCATAACTAATCTTGTAGCTTTGTACAATTAAGCAAGCAGCGCTGTACAGCTCAGTGGCTGTATAAGGGACATCTTGAAGATGTCCATTGGAGTCCGCCAAGGCTGTATGTTATCGTCCGTTCTATTCAATATCTTCCTAAACAAAATCATGAAATCATGCAAGCAACACTAGATGATTACCATCCATCCATCTCCATTGGGGGGAGACCCATTAGCAATCAAAGATTTGCTGATGATATCGACCTGTTGACCGGGAGAAACAAAGAATTACAAGAGCTCACAGACAATGTTGCAGATAAAGCAAGGTTGTATGGAATTGAAATCAGCTCAGAAAATAATTAATTAATATCAACACCACTGATGCCAGAAGTGCAAACATCATATTGAACCAAAAACAACCGGAAGAAGTAAAGAATTTTCAATATCTAGGAGCAATCATATCCGTAGACGGTCGCCGTGAGTCAGAAATTCGAGCAAGGATTGGACAGAGTTACACTGCTGAGGTCTCTTTTCACTACCCCCAACGACCACAAAGGTTATGGGATTGATGGTCATGATGAGCCTTTGTATATTTTTCAAAGACAAGTACTGGACGTCGAGGTTGCAATCATTTGTCAAACACCAGCAAAACCATGATTTTTGTTTAGGAAAATGGCGGGAAATGGCACCGGAAGTTCATGATCTCTTCCATTTGAAAAGATCACGCCTTATTAAGACTTGTCAATACACAAATGAATACAAAGCTGAAAGCTAAGCAGAAATCAATACAACAACAGATATATTTACTTATATAGATTTCGGTGCACGAAGTACTGGAAATGGATTTTCACGAAGCCTTCCGAATGCAAAAGAAATTGCGTACTATAAGTTGAAAGAAGAAGGCATACTTTTATTACTTCATTCATTTTTCTTAATTAAAATAAGCATACTCTCTAGTAGACTCTATACACCAAAATCACATGTTGATGAATCCATTAATCATTGGATCTCCTACAAGATGGCTTCTCTCTGTTACAAGTGCCTGAATGACTTTGCCCCGGACTACCTTCGCTCCTGTCTCGAGCTCTACACACAATCCCGTCCACCCCGCTCGGCATCTGTTGCACTAACTCTTCAGATCCCTCGTGCGAACGTGCATTCTTATACGTGAGCCCGTCCGCCTGGAATCCCTTCCCACTAGAGCTTCGACAGAGCCCTAGCTTCGACACTTTCAGGAGCCGGCTTAAGACGCACCTATTCCGGTAGCAGTAATCACCTATACGTCTATACATTTTCGTCTTTTATTCGTTGTATGTACTCTGTAACAGCGCATAGAACTGTTCCCAAAGGGATATGCGCTATACAATAATATTTAATTATTATTATTATTATTAAAAACTCTACACAAATGTAGCAATACAACCTTAAATACAATTTAGAAACTATTAATAAATCTATAAGTTAACACATATAACAACAACTCGCATTGACTCGCACACACACACAATCTCACATACTTTTCCAACTCTAGAAGTTAAAGTATCTTTGGCAAGAAATTACATAACATTATACTGTATATACTGTGGCCAGTAACTAAGAAAGTTTTACTATCTTTCGCCAGAAACTACATCAGTTTTACTATCTTTGACCGTTGGCTACAACAGTTTCATTATATGTCATTGACAACCTCAATGTTACTATCAGCTGCCATAGAGTAAATAAACTAAATAAATAAATAAATAAATATGAGACTTATATAGCGCATATCCCGTTCCTGTTGGGAACAGTTCTATGCGCTGCTGTAAACATAGTGCTGCCTGCTGGCGCAAATACGGCAAACTAGAGAAATATCTCATAAAAAGTGTGCAGAAATAGTGACTGTAAACCGAAAACTCACCATTTAAAACTAGATCTAGTCTTTAATACCAAATTTTGATTTCCTCTTTCATTTCTCTTTGTAGAAATTATTTGCTTCCCTGGAAGACATTCTTCCATAGTAAAGACCTATGGTACCGCGCACTATCTTGTACTACAGACAGGTCAAACAACTGAAAATACCGAGACAATAAATTTAAAAGTTGGATGGCAGAAAAGTCAACATTGTTATCCGACAACAGGTAGTTCTGGAGTTTTTCAAAAAGTTTTATTTAATTATCTAGCGTGTATACGTCAGCTGAACCTTTCATAACACAACAGGGTTCACATCTAGGAAGAAAAATCAGGATCTTTACTACACCTGGGAAAAGATGGGGGGTGGGTGTAGTTTTACTCTAGCGGGTGTCAGACTTTTTTCTGCATCGTGGAAAACATACAGTTTACAGTTATTAGTTAAAATAGTATTTCCCAAGATGGTTTTTCTCTAGCTAATTGTGACAAAGCTTTTACTAGCAAGATAATAAATTAGTCTCCGATATTAGTAGTATGGCCCATTAAAAAAAATTTACCCATTATAACATAAAATAACAGAATTTAGGGCGGCACGGAAATCGGTCATGCGTAAACAATGTAGAGTAATACCCTAAAGTTACCACTGGCTTTGACATTTTATTGTTCGTGTAAAGAGCTTGGGCAGTTTAGGGCTTGACGGGCACAATGGCTTTTTGTTATTCTAGGGCACTGATGGCGAACCTTTTTTGAGGCCGCGTGCCCAAAGTGCAATACAAGACCAACTTATTTCTTTCAACGTGCCAACACAGCAATTAAAACAAAATACTGAGGTTTTACTTTAGAAAAAAAAAATACAGCTCATACAGTTGTCCGAACTAATTAACATATTTTGTCCAAAAAGAACAACAAATTAACTGATCTTTGAATGATACAAACTGTCTTTTATTTTAAAAAAAACATGAACTGCAGTAAATGAAAATATATTACAAGTACATAATTACAGTTATATAAGTTTGGCATGATTTTGCATAGTTAATGTAAGTTTAGCTGTCGTGTGCATTGTCTATGCATGCTGATAATTTTACAAGCCTTAGCTCATGTTCCGTAACTTTAAGCACTCAAGTCATCTGTCAGTCTGTTTCTGGTATCAGATTTGATATAATTTAAAGTTGAACTGCTGCTCACAAGCATAAGCTGACCCAAAACAAAAGTAAGAAGTGCAATCCCGCGTGCTTTCATCAACTTGAAATTATTTGGGAGAGAATTCCACATTTTAAGGATTTCATAATCAGAGCTATGTTTCCTTTGCCATCCTTTCACACTCTTCTCAAGTGTTTCACGCAGATAATAGAATTTGTTTTTCCAGATAGAGCTTTCTTGAAATTCCAAAAGCTCCATTTCCAGATTTCCTCAATCTAACCACAAAAGCATGAAAGTTCTTCAAATTTGGCTTTATCTGGGGATGTAAGAAAAGAGAGGGTTGTTTCCATCTTACGGAACTGTACAAATCTATTACTGAAATTCTCCTTTGCAGATGCTACAATGCTAGACAAGTCCTTGTTGATTTCTGATGCATGTAGGATTGTCGGTAAATGTTATAGAATTTTCAAATTCATTTTAAATTTGGAAAATATTTCAGCTGCCCACTTTCTAGGTCTCTTTCAAAAACGTGCAGTTTTTTTCAAATGTTCTGATATCACAAAACATGATTTTTGCTGTTTTTCCTGAACTTTGCAGTTTTTTATTCAGTTCATTGAAGTGTATTGTAAAATCTGTAAAAACTGTAAAAAAAACAACAACAACAACAACACATGATGTTGGTAAGCCAGGCCATATCAGTGAGCTGTTGTTAAATCCTGCCCCATTGGAATCATAAACAGCCTAATTTCATGCTTGCTACATATCTCTCCAATACTCGTCCGCTGCTCAAACACCTGACATTATTGTACATGAGTAAAGTATTTTTACTGCGCCTTGACCTCATCAAGAAGTGCGTGAAACTGTCGAAAATTAAGAGCACGAGCCATGATGTAATTGACCATTTGTGTGACATCTTTGAGGATATCATCTTGTCATATAAAATGTGTGAATCTTAATTTATCAGACACTGTAGTAGCGTCAAAATAGTGACGCCGTTGAAATAATTTCATCATATCAATAAACGGACGCCTTTGCCTCATTTGTAACCAGCTTATCGTGTGGATTATCTATCTATACCTACCTGTTTGTGTGTGTCAAGTGTAATGTTGAATAGCCTGCGTTCCACAAATATAAATATCGGACAAATAATACAGTAGTTTAAAAAAATCAGTTCGGCTATCATACTACATAGACCAAGGAGCCAACATCGAATTTTATTATTATCTGCCTTCCATCTTCGGGAGACTTGGGGTAAAAATTCTTGACATCGCTAGGATTCACACCTGGGATCCTTTTCGAAACGCTAGCTAAGCTAGATGCTGCTACGCTAGATGCTGCTACGCTAGATGCTGCCACGCTAGATGCTGCTACGCTAGATGCTGCTACGCTAGATGCTGCTAAGCTAGATGCTGCTACGCTAGATGCTGCTACGCTAGATGCTGCTGAGCTAGATGCTGCTACGCTAGATGCTGCTACGCTAGATTCTGCTACGCTAGATGCTGCTATGACATCGTGCCGCTTTATAATCATTTCTATTCAACCATAAAAAACAACAACACAGTATCGTATCTCCTATGTTCTAAATATTTTACATTTTCTATTTCAACAGCATATCATTACTTTAAGGAGACAAGACAAGACACAAAGTGCTCCGACTACTGCCCACTCTTTATCATGGCTACTCACAATAAAACGATTGGTTTCGGTTGGGTTTTAGCTACATACACTTCATCAATAAATTTTGGGCATGGGTATATAAATGAAGTCCGTTATTATTTACCACTACCCGCATGTTTCGATGAATTGAAGCAGCTCACAAAGATGTACGTTTTACTAACGAAAGGTACTCCATACTATTGCATAGTTAGTTAATTATAGGGGCCTACTGATTCGCCGAGAAACTAAATAATAATATAATGAATATTTCCATTATAATATATATACATACACTTGATAAACACAACAACGCAAAAAAATCTACATATAAAATAAATAAAAGATTTTAATCAGCACGTTGTTTTTTTTAAATTGTATTTGTTGATCTAGAAATTATACTTTTAAATTTTAAACCACTATAAATGTTTTTATGATAAATTAAAACATGATTAAAAGTGGGATATAAAAAAGGCAATAAAAAACAAATAAAATATAAATAATTTAAGTACGTTTTTATTTTTGCGTTGGAATTATTTTTGTGGGTCGATAAGCCCTGTGAAGATTGGCCAGAAACACACAAAAGGGAAGTTAATATAGATCATAGGTTCTCAACCTTTTTCGGCTCACCGCCCCCTTTTACATTCTTTTCGCTCACCGCCCCCCCCCAAACTTTTTAGCGCCCATCCCCCCTACCTCTACCCCTCTGGGCTATAGTTTCCGCATTTTTTTAGGCCGACCATACTTTTTCTTTGATTTATTGTCTTTAAAAAAATTAAAAGGAAACATATTGTAAGAATTAATTGATAAAAAATAAACAAGAGGATTAAATAAATCAATATTAAGGTGAATCATTGGCCTGGCGTGTTGCTTGTAGTTTGCCTAAGCTTATATTTGTTTCAATTTTGGTTGCAAAAGCCTTAGGTCTCCGCGCTTCACTATTTGCAGCTTGTTTTTCTTTTCTTTTTTGACAAGCAAATGGAACTAGCATAAAATCCACTTTACACAAAAGAGGGTGATAAGAATGAATTACAAAATTGTTGCCAAAACTCACAGACCAAGAGAAGCCGATTGATTTTCTCCCAAAGAATCGCATTTGCTTTTCAAAAACTCGAGCGCCGAATCCAAGTCTCATACATTATATTTAAATAGTCAACTTACACCTGTGAACAGATTTTATCTAACATGAAAACTGATTTAAGCATTCAAAGACTTGACCGCTCATTAATTGATACAGACTAATTACATTTAAACGAGTTTTTATGCTCATCTTGTTTAATTAAACATAAATATAATTAATTCTAAAACAAATTTATTGGTATTTTAATTTAGAAATATAAGAGACTTATTTAATAGAACTAGGCCTATTTTATGTAATTTCTATAATTATTATAATGTTTAAAATATACACTTCTTAATGGACCAACAATTAATGAAGGAAATGTTTATTTACGTTTAACGTTTTTTTTAAAATCCTCTAATATTTAAATCTTGTTATTAATACCACAATGTTGAATGTATATAAAGAAAGAATAACTAGTCAGTAATATTTGTTTTATTACAAAACACAACTTGTCTGGTATCACTATTGAACCACATGTGGAAACATGTTTTAATTAAAAGGAGATAATTAACCCGTTTCATTTGAGCTAGATCTAATATTTCTAATGTTTTTTCTTTTATATAAAAAAGTGGTTTACAATTTATAACTTTGAAATGATTAAACTGTAAAAAGTATTTGAAAATTATATAAATATTATATGGCTAAAGAATTTATATGTATATTTTCAAGCATTACAATAACTACCCAGTTTGTATGATTACTAAATATATATTCATCTTAACATTATTACTATTCAATCTCAAAAATGCTGGGAAGAATTGAAGCGACTGGCAAGAGACCGTGGAGAGTGGCGTGCTTTGACAGAGGCCCAATGTTCCACAAGGAACCCAAATAAAGGACAGATGATGATGATAGGTTTTAAACTAAAGAACATCTCGGTAAAACTGAGATAAAAATATCATTAATAATAGCAGATGTTAGGGCGACAGTCCAGTGAACCAACAATAGGACCAGCCGGCCGCACACTATAGAGTAGACTGCTCTAACTTCGACCGATTAAATTACGAACGGCAACAATCTCGTTTTTCATTTCGCTATAAATCGGCAACCAATCATGATAGCGATTTTATTTTTTCACCGTTGTTTCGTGTTCTTTCTGCTGATTGGATGGGTACTAAACTTTTTAGCTAATAGTTTTAAGGAATACAAAAAAAAAGTCCCCTAGTTTCCCTACCCCCCAAGCTTTATTATATGTATCTAACTTCGACCGGGGTTGCTCTAACTTCGACCAGCTGATTACTAACTTCGACCGCTCATTAAAATAGCCTCAGAGAAATGTTATTTTAAACAATAACGTTTTAAAATCTACAACTATTTATCTAAACTAAATACTTATAATTTTAAAGGAGATTTCACTAGCCAGTTTGTATTAATTACATGCACAGTACAACGTAGGCCATAATTGTGATATATAGGTCTATATAGATAGGTCGAAAATAGAGTTTTTGCGCTGGTCGAAGTTAGAGCGAGGTATACATTTTATGGTTTTAACTTCGACCGCTTTGTTTTTCTTTTTTTTTTATAAAAAAATATTTTTCAAAGGATAACTAAAAAAACAATATGTAATTTAACCTATTTCTTTGCTATATATATTTTTTAAACAAATAAAAAACATAAAAAACTCATGTTTTAAGCATTGTGAAGCGATACACTGTATAATCAGAAAAACTAGAAAATCAACGCATACTCCGCATATGTCCAAACAAGACAAAGGTCGCAGTGTAAGCCTCTGTTAGACGGTGTCGTCCGCTAAGACGGCTAAAAAAAGTCATTATATTTTTAGACTACTTTTCCTGCCTTTCAATCGCGAGACGATAAAAATAAAAATGTATTAAGCAATCATAATCGTTATTTTTTTAGAATTTTTTTTCTGCGCCCTATAGAGAAATCGGTCGAAGTTAGTACAGGCCCCTACTTGATCGAAAAGTCACTGCGTTTCCTATTTCGTATTAGTATAATAATATGTAGGCCTACTGCTGGGGGGGATATCAGATATTTAGCAGCACTTGCGGTTACATCACATTTCATCCAAAAATTAAACGATTCAAATAGCTGAAGTGTTCAAATTATATCAGGTACGTTTGTACCGCCCACTTGCCCTTCACCGCCCCCAATCGCCCCCGGGAATGTCGGCGCCCCCCCCCCCTAAAGCTTCTCACCGCCCCCCCCCCCCGGGGGGCGATATCGCCCCCGTTGAGAACCTATTATATCCTCCTACACTCCTACATCCTACATATCCCGTCGTCTGTTGGACCGTTGGGGCGCCACAGATGACATGTAAACCAGCCTCCTCCATTCCTCCCGTCTCTCAGCCGTTCTCATTGCCTCGCACAGTTTTGTACCTGTCCATTCCCTGATATTATCTTCCCAACGTTTCTTTGGTCTTCCTCTCTTTCTGCCTCCTTATCTATGATATAGATGATCTAAAGTCTATTACCCTTACACATTTTTAAAGGTGTTAAATGATAAATAATGCTTTAAAACATTCCATTTATTTTTATTTATTTTAAACTATGAATTCGTGTTATTTTTTTTTTTTAATTCACAATAAGTTCTTGTTCAGCCTTCAGTAGGAGATGTTCACTTCATATGTTGGAATACATCGATTCAATTTATTATTTTATAATCGGCTTTTTAATGTTCAAGAACTTTTTGAATAAATTATATTGATAAATGATAATTCAAATTAGATCTATATTAATTAGGCTCATCAGTTATATTAAAAGGGGTAATATAAATTAGACAACACATTGTGGAGTTTTACTGCATTATATATTTGTATTGAAATGAATAATATCTTAATGTCATTATTTGAGAAAAATGTATAAAGATAATGTAAATAGTGATTATTTATATATATATATCATGATTGTTCACCAAAATGGCGGAAGCTTGCATCAATAATTCTACTTCCGCGCCTAATCCAATCTTTTTATAGATCAGTGGGTAAAACAGAACGATCTTGTCTCATTCATCGCAAAATACGAAGGGATGTCGTTGTAAGTTATAGACAATGCGAGACTAATGCGTGTCTTGTTGCGAACTATCGCATTAGCAAGCGATGTTAATCATGGTGATTATGCCTTCTTACGTTTTCTCACCATCAATGTTGTTTAAAAAATCTAAATATCTCAGTAGTTACAACGCTTTAAGCTTTAATACTTTTACTGGTGATAGCTTAGGGCCCTATCTACGCACAAAGGGTCATAGCTCCTTTTTTCCCCCCATGGACTTATGATGTTCTTCCATTTAGCCGTCACATACGACAGATCGAAATAAAATTGTTTTATATAACATTCAACAGTTGGGGTGTAAAGGTGCAATGTACATTTTAAAATACTTTTAGTGAGTTTTACAGTTTTTATTTTTTAAAGGGACAATGCACTTTGTTTGTCTGAACCATTCCACACATTCGGACCAAAATTGTATACAACTCTCATGTCAGCAGTCAGTCTTCAATGAGAAACGAAGCAATTCCAGCAGTGGAGTCAACGAAACGTATTGATCTTTGTGGAACATATCATGGTGTGGTTATTTCCCTAAGATCAGAGGGCGTTTCTGCATTGTATAGGCACTGATAACAAAGTATTGTTTTTTTACCACTTTGTATTCCATTCTAGCCCTCACAGGGAGCCAACGGAACAACAAACACAGCAGAGCGGTCACAGAATCGCGCTTGACTTGCACTTTTGTGAATGTGTTGTAGTTTTACGAATATATAAATAAATCAGCGTATAAAAATCGGTAAGGGTGTGGGGGTGTGTAAGTTTATACAGGTGAAAGAATGTACATATGTGTACATATAGTCCATATAGATTTATTCATACCAAAGTATTATAGCTATTAATACTACATTTCTATGTAAACATGTCAAAATTAAGAAACATGTAGCGAATATTAGATCCGGGTTTGGTGTGGGTTGCCTGAACAGACAAATGAATGAACATTCATAACATCATTGAAAACACTTACCCAAGTGCAAAAAGCCATAATCCTCTACATAGGTTTAGCATTCGCAACTTATTAACCCTTACAGTCCCGGGCGCGTATATAGCGGAACTGAAGGCAGCATAGATAGAAGTAGGTCGGTACGGGAAGGGTTAAATAGAACAATTTGATACCTCATGCCTTAATTTATTAACATACATTGTGTTCACAAACAGTTTAGTTGCATTAATTACAATGATTATCCAACATTTACTAACTGCATATTCTGTAGTTGTTTAAACACATTGCTCTATGAGTGAGTTATTTTAGTTTCCATTTTAGCGATGTGAGCGAATTTACTGGTCCACAAATAGTAGTAACTTCTCTCCAAGACAGGTCTCACACTGGCACTGTTTCATTCTATAACCAACAGGCCAATTCCATGTTAGTCCTTTTGAAAAATTCCGCTGTCCGTATTGCCAGGGGTCGAAACACACAGGTATAGAGTCCCAGTGGGAGGGGCACACCTGCGCCGCGTGATCTCTACGCGCTATCAAGCTCTTGATCTGTCCTGGGAGCGGTATGGCCTCGAGTCTCAGTGACCTCTCTGGGCCTGAGCCGATAGCGTATGACACGGCGAGCAGGGCCAGCTTACATAAAGGCGTTGGTATTGAATGGAGTCCGTGCAGTAGACCTTCCATGTCCGGACTGAGCTGAGCGTCTTTCTGGGCTTTGTCGAGTCCGCACAAGTCGCTAGATGTTAACAAATTGTTGATGATGACGTACTTGGCTATGCCAATATTGTCGTTGACAACGGCTGTAGCTAAAAGAGACGCGGTCTCTTTCTTTCCATCCTTGTCACCTTGAGGTTCCACGCCATTTGATATAAAGTACTGCAAAATGTTTCTTTCATTCTTTTCTATTAGATAGCAGAAGTCTCCCATGCTTATCCAACAATCGGCCGCGCAAATACCTTTCTTAATTAGCAGTTCTATTAATTGGATATTTCTACTGGCCAAAGCTATCGTCAGTGGTGGCACTGGAGAGGCCACACAGTCGACATCCGCCCCTGCTTCAACAAGACATTCCACACAATCCATGCTATCTTCTATAATCGCGATGATCAACGGAGTTCTACATTCATTGTCTATGGCATTCAGCTCAGCCCCGAATTCTATAAGTAACTGGAGACACTCAAAATATCTATGCTTGGCGGAATATGTTAATGCAGTGTTTCTTTTGAGAGTCGCGTGGTTGGGATTAGCTCCTTCCATTAGCAGTTTCTTTACGCAGGAATCATGGCCATGCTTAGCAGCAAATATTAAACTTGTAAATCCTTTGGAGTCAGAAACGTCAAACAGAGCTCCGGCATTCAATAAGGCCGTTAACCTGTCCATATCTCCCAGGATCGACACCAACATCAGAGCAGTTACCGATTCGCAATTTCTGGTGTTAACGTCTACTTTTCTTTCCAAAAGAAAGGTCATTATATCCATTCTTTCAGCCACGCAAGCACACATAAGTGGAGTGAGTCCATCAATGTTTGGATCATTCACAGATGCCCCTGCCTGTACGATGATCTTTACAGTTGCATATGATTGACACTCAGTGGCTAGTATTAATGGAGTATCCCCTGATGAATTTGAGCAGTTAACATCAGCCCCGTGCTCGATTAACAGACGAACACATTGTTCAGTTGAATCTTCAATGGCATAGATCAAGGCAGTATTCCCAAGATTGTCCACTAGGTTTAAATCAGGATTCCATCTCAAAAAAACTTTCAGCAGCGGATAACTTGACTCAGAGTATATAAGAGCAGTTTTACCCTTCTCGCATCGACGGTTGATGTCAGCTTTAAAAGCCAAAAGTTTTTGAACACAACTTATATCTCCTCTTATCGCTGCCTCCATTAAAGGCGTAAGGCCTGCATTATCAGCTTGGTCAACATCAGCTCCAAATTTAAGAATGACTTCGACGTTGTTGATGTCTCCATCTTTCACTGCAACGTGAAGTGCAGACTTTCCGTCTTTGTCTACTGCATTCAAATCAACTCCACTGTTCAGACATAAATGAATGATTTGTTTGTCTTTAGCTTTTAAGGCGTAAAACAAAACATTCTCTCCTGCATAGTCTTTTGCATTGACATCTGCTTTGGATAGAATGAGTTTCCTTGCACAGTCTTCTCTTCTATACTTAGCTGTCAGCATTATAGCAGTCACGCCTTCATTATCCTTAAGATGAACATCGGCTCCAAAGCCTGTAAGAAGTGTTACCAGCTCAATGCAACCATTTTCTGCTGCATACATTAACGCTGTTCTACCCCGTATATCAGAACAGTTAATCTGGGCACTAGCAGAGATTAATCTTGAGACGCTTCCAACATGTCCCCTAGCCGCTGACTGCATCAAAGGTGTGATGCTATGGTTGTCTGCGACATTCACGGATGCCCCAGCCAGATTTAAAGCCTCTATGCAGTCTGTGTAGCCTTTCTCTGCGGCAATGTAAAGTGCTGTTCTTCCTAATGAGTCAGTTAAGTCTAAAGAAGATTGAAACAGAATCAGACTCTCAACGTTTTTTAACGAACCGTTGCTGCAGACATTCATTAGAACTGTCTGCCCCCTGACGCTTTTCATGTTGACTTTAGCACCAGCTTTGAGTAAGAAATCAAGACATTCGTCTTGCTGGTGAATAGCTGAAAGCATCAACGCAGTTTTTCCTTCGTTGTTTTCAATATCTAAAGACACTTTAGTGTCAATCAGCATTTTTAAGCAATTAACGTTTCCAGTAAGAGCAGTGTAATGTAAAGCAGTGTTTCCCTTGTTGTCAAACTTATCTGGCAGGGCGTTAAACTCCAAAAGAAATTTGCAGCACATCAATAGTTGGTTGCTTATGGTCTCCACGGCGGGCGCGACATTAATCTTCAGTCCCCTTTTAGACGCCAAGGCCCATGGGTCGCTTGTCAATGACGCTATTAGAGAAGTCTGTTCAGCGTCGTTCCAGAAGTTAATGTCGGCTCCGTGACGCAGAAGAAGCCGAAGGCAATCTGGGAACCCCCCTGAAGCAGCAAAGATGAGCGCCGTGTTGGATTGCTTGTCTCGCTGATTTATGTTGGCATGGTTATTTAGCAAAAGTTCAATACATTGTAAGTGACCACCAAGCGAGGCTACCATCAGACCAGTTTTCCCGTTTCCATTCGTTGCATTAACGTCCCCGCCTGCCTCAATGAGTAGCTGCAAGCATTCGCCCTGGTTGTTGTACATAGCATGGATCATAGCACAGTCGCCATTATAATCCGTTAGGTTCATTTTAGCACCCGCTCTTATTAATATCTCTAAACATTTCTTGTTTCCGTTTCTAACCGCCAAAATAGATGCAGTGTAACCAAGCTTGTTTTTAAAATTCACATTAGCTCCAAGTTCTATAAGTTTTTGAAGACATTCTATATTACTTATATTGACGGCAACCATCAAAGCAGTATCTCCATTTTTATCTACAATATCAATACACATCTCTCGAGCAACCAAATAAGGTAGAATAGCCACGTTACCATTAAGGACCGCTACCATCAAATCACATTCTGTTTGCCGACCGAATCTGTTCCATTCCTCAGAGTGACCAATAAGAAATATTGCACATTCATTGCTACAAGATTCTATTGCAACTCCAAGAGCAGTGAAACGTTTATTGTTCACCATATGAATGGAACATTCTGAGCGTAAAAGAAGCTTAACACACTCTAAATTGTTATTTTCAGCTGCCACCATTAAAGGCGTCATTCCTAATTTATTTTGCAAATTTATACTGGCTCCTTTCTTGAGAAGAACTTTCATACACTCAACATGGTTGTGCTCAGCTGTCAGTATTAAAGGCGATGTACCAGCTCTATCCGACACGTTCACCTTAGCTCCATCCATTTAAAAGAGCCTCCATGCACTCTAAACGCCCTCTGGAAGCAGTTCTGGCAAGAGCAGTCATCCCTAAATGATCAACACGGTCAACACATGATCCAGCTGCCAGTAATTTTTGAACACACTGTAAATGACCTCGGCTTGAGGCGTTCATCAAAGCCGTGATTCCTTTCTTGCTTCGTTTATTTAAATTAGCACCTGCTTCAAGTAATAACTGGACGCATTCTACTTTATTGTGGAGAGCAGCAAGCATTATTGGGGATACACCACTTTCATTCACAACGTTAGCTGACGCTCCGAACTGCAGCAAAGATCGTAGAAGATAGACATCCCCTTGTTTGCAGGCAGTAATCAACTCTTTGTTTTTGGCTATTAGAAGACGATCGGATTCTGAAGAGACCAATGATAAAGATTTTAAATAGGTGTCATCAATTGCGATGCCACTTGCCTCTAAAGCTTTTCTAATTAGCTGAATATCACATTGGGCACCTGAGGCAACTAGTGATTGAACACAGGATGTGTGTTTCTCTTTAATAGCTAGAAGTATAGCCGACTTCCCTGCGGCATTGGTAGTATTGTATATTCCTCCGTTCTTTAAAAGCTCCTGTAGGCATTCCCAACAGCCGTTCCGTGCAGCTAATGAGACAGCGGTGTCATAATTCACATCAGCCACATCTATGTCAGCACCGGCTTTTGTCAGGGCTTGAACACTTTCCAAATGATTGGACAAAGACGCAGCCATCAGAGCTGTTCGCCCTTTACTGTCTCTAAAGTCTAAATCTGCCTTTGCACTAATCAATACGTGAAGAGCATTGGTATTCATTTTAGATGCCGCATTCATCAGAGGTGTCACCCCTTCGTTGTTTGAATGATGAATGTTGGCTCCTAGCTCCAGCAAAACATCAAGGCACTCTATGCAGCCTATTTCCGCTGCGACATGTAAAGGTGTATTTCCTTTTTTATCGATAGCATAAACCCTAGAACCATGGTCGATTAAGAGATGTGTGCATCCCGAACGCTCTGAAGAAAAATCTGTGTCTTTATTGTCGTGGTTATTATTTACAACTAAATTTATGCCAATATCAAAACAATGCAAATAACTATTGTTCGGACCCTTAATAGCATAAAACAGAGCTGTTAGTCCATCATTGTCCTCAAGATTACAGCTAGCTTTGTTCTCTAGAAGTACCTTCACACACTCAATGTTATTTCTGCCAGCCGCAAGCATCAGTGCTGTAGCACCGTGAGCATTTCGTATATCAACATTAGCACCGCTGTATATCAATTCTTGCAAATAGTCATGTCTGTTGTAAAGTGCGACATATGCAATTGCAGTAAATCCATTGTCATCGGGAGTGTTGGCAATTTCTTTCCATTGAATTTCAAAACTTAATTTTTCCTTGTGACTTGAAATCCATTTCGTTATTGCCAAAAAAGTTTCAAACTTGCCGTTTCGAACTGGAACCAAAGCAGATAAAATATTTCCCTCTAACCTTGCGTCCACACAAGCCTCCAACATTGCACAGACACAATCGGTCCGACTGTTCTCCGCTGCATTTATCAAGGGAGTAGAACCACGCTTATTTTTCTTGTTAACTTGAGCACCGTGTTGGAGTAAAATTTCCACGCAGTTCAAATATCCTCACTGAGCACAAAAGGACAATGCAGTATCCCCGTTAAGATCCGCGTAATTCACGTCAGCATGTCTTTGTAACAGACAGTGCACTATGTTAGAAAAACCTCGTTGACTGGCTTCCATCAAAGCTGTCTGACCATTAGCTTGAGCAGAGTTCACATCCATTCCGTTTTCTATTACTTCTTCTACCATCTTAACATCACAACTTTTGACTGCATTTGTGCAACATGCTACAGAAGCTAACTCCTTGAGTTTCTTGCAATTAAAATGTTTTATCAGCTGAACTTTCTCGTTTTCTGTTTTTCTACTGTTTATTGTGGAATAGCACAAAGCCCAAAGGCTAAAAATCTCTTTTCCGCATTCCGACTGACTTTTTAATTTGACAAGATCCTTGGGAGTGAGGCCATATTCATTAGCCTTGTTTATATCCGCCCCTGCTTTCAGAAGTACATTCAAACAATCAAGGTATCCCCCTTTCGCCGCGCGTGCCGCTGCCGTTCCACCGAAATGGTCTACGGCGTCAACCTCAGCGCCACCCCTGACTAACTCTTTGACGCACATCAAAAACCCGTTGGCAGAAGCGTTCATCAGAGCAGTTATGCCATTTCTGCTTTTTCTCTCAAGGTAAGATCCAGCCAAGATAAGTTCTTGGACACACCCTGGTCGATTCTTTAAAGCAGCAATGCTCAAAGGACTTATTCCTTGGTTGTTGGCTATGTGAACAGATGCTCCATGGTTAAGAAGAACTTTTAAACACTCCTCGTGCCCGGCTTCTGCGGCCACATAAAGAGCCGATTTTCCTTCTTCATCCTTGATGTCCAGGTCAGCCTTGTTCGAAACCAGGACTTCTACGACTCTGTAATGGTCTTCTTTAACAGCGTACATCAAGGCGGTGAGTCCTTGATCACACTGTGTGTTGGGGTTGTCGCCAAATGCCAAAATATTTCTGACGGCCTCGACATTTCCCTTGCTGGCTGCAAGCATCAATGGTGTCATATTGACCTTTTGGAATAGCATACTCTTGTGCAAGTAAAACGTCGTGTCAACGTGAACATTGAAAGGTCATTATCTGCAATAAACATAAACAGCTATTTGAATAACTAAACGGGCTGGGTTTTTTAATATATAACCAATACATCATGTATGTATATCTATTCTAATTAATCTATCTATCTATATATCTATCCAGTGGCGTAGCCAGGTTTTTACGCCAGGAGAGCGAAATTTTAGTAAAAAGGCCCCACTTTTAGTAATTTTTCCAGATTAATAGAATAACTAAGAATTTGTACGTATCAAGTGTTATAAGAAAACCCTTTGCCTTAGGATACACCCACTGTATAATTGTGCCGTTTTTATTTAACCATTCACCATTCTTTTTCTAGCAGCTAATAGTGATGGGAATTTTGCAAAATTGAATGCATCTACTGCTCATTTTCGGGATGAATATTTCTAGTATCGAAAAGTATTTATAGATTCAACGCGAATGCTCTATAGCAGGGGTCGGCAACCTAAGGCACGCGTGCCAGACTTGGCACGCAGACCGATTTTCAGTGGCACGCGAAAGACCTTCAAGAATATTTTTTAATGCAAGTGAAAACAACGTATGTCCGCATAATTAGTGGGTGCTGCATGGCAAACTACATGAGAATCACACTGGACGTCGACTGTTTTAGTTCAGGAATGTTTGTATGCAAAGCTCCCATAATTGGACTTGAAATCTGTGATTGAATCTATTGTTAAGATAACAATTGTATAGTTTCTCAAGTCTCTTCTAGAAGAAAGTCATATGGAGTATATGTAAAGTCTTGGGTAGATTCTATTCTTGTCTGGAAGCAATTAAAATTTATCTTCATTGAAAAAAAATTCTGTTATTGAATGAGGAGAACTAACTGTTGAAGCCAATTTCTCTGTATGACTTGTTGACACGTTTCAGTGAGTTAAACCTCCATTTACAGGACTGGGTCCAAAAGCACTTGAAGTGTTGGGCAACTGGAATGGATTTGCAATGAAACTGGGCATTATTATCTTTCCGTGAAATCAATTTCAAAATATTTAACTCTATCCCTAACTTAAGGCAAATTAAGATAGATGAGCATTTTAAGAAGTACACTAGTTATATTAAAACAATTAACTCGTTTCACTAGCATCAAATTTGGAGAATTTAATTGAAGGGAGATAATTAACCCGTTTTCTATGCATTAATATTTCTAATATGTTTTTTTTTTGTCTCCTTTAAAAGAAATTTATGGCTTACAATTTATAACTCTAAAATGATCAAATTACACAAGATAGTTTAAAATTTATAAAATATTTTATGACTAAAGAATATACATGTATTAAACATTTAAATAACTACTCAGTTGGTATGATTATTAAATATCTCTTCCAATCAAATGCAAGTATTGTCAGACAATTCCGTGAAAGTAAAAAAAAAGAGGCCCAAAACCCCTCTTTTGTCACATTCGCCAGGGTGTTAACTGGTGCAGACCAGTCATCCGGCGACGCTGGCTTAGAGGGGTGGGAGGGTCAGGAAAGTCGGGCCTTCCAAATTCTATGTCACTTCAAACAGATTTGTATTTCTTTCCCCATCTTTCGTTCAATAGTTCATGCCGACGGGAGAACGGCTAAACGCTATTTGAAACCTTAACACAACTAGGGATTTTTCAACTCTTTTTACTCCCTTTATTTTAAGTTGCAATGTCTGCAATCGTCAATCGTGGTGCAAAAATTGGCTTCGATTTTTCGAGCACTTCCCGTGGTCCAATCGAGCTGAAATTTGGACAGCAGATTTGGGGCGCCTAACAATACATCCTATCAAATTTTCAGTTAAAACGACTTAATAATACTACACTTATGACAATATTCATTTCTTAAAAGGAAAGTATAAGAAATATTTTGATTTCGCGTTAAAAATGCCTGTGTAACTTTTTATACTTTTTTCGGCGCAAAGCTAGAAAAAAAAATTATGCGCTAAGGTTATTTTTAGAACAATTCATACGGAGTAAGGAGATATTTTTGAGATTTGCAACACAGATATTTTTTCTGTACGTTTCATTTGCAGTAGTCAATCAATTATTTAATTACATGATGGTAAACTTAGTTTGCAAATAAAGGGAGTATAATGAAAACTTCGTTTTTATGGTTTTCTTGTTACTCCCTTTATTTTAAGTTGCAATGTCTGCAATCGTCCGTCAATCGTGGTGCAAAACTTTGCTTCGATTTTTCGACCACTTCCCGTGGTCCGATCAAGCTGAAATTTGGACAGCAAATTTGTGGCGCCTAACAATACATCCTATCAAATTTTCAGTTAAAACAACTTAATAATACTACACTTATGACAATATTCATTTCTTAAAAGGAAAGTATAAGAAATATTTTGATTTCGCGTTAAAAATGCCTGTGAAACTTTTTATACTTTTTCGGCGCAAAGCTAGAAAAAAAAATTATGCGCTACGATTATTTTTAGAACAATTCATACGGAGTAAAGAGATATTTTTGAGATTTGCGACACAGATATTTTTTCTGTACGTTTCATTTGCAGTAGTCAATCAATTATTTAATTACATGATGGTAAACTTAGTTTGCAAATAAAGGGAGTATAATGAAAACTTCGTTTTTATGGTTTTCTTGTTAGAGAATTGTACATATTTTTTTTTCTCACTTGTGGAAGTCCCGTTTGTCGGATTTCCTGTGAATGACACCTTTCGTCACCCGTCTTCAATAGGTCTTTCACCTTCCTTTGTCATATGTGACCCTTTCTTTGTTCTTTATATATACATATAAGATCGCGCTTGGTGGTTTAAATTAAGATATATATCCCAAGGGATAGAACAATTGAAATGAAATGTACATAATTTCTACACACTTTGTTTTATTTTTCTCCATATTACGTTGTTTTAAATATCTTACAGTTAATAATGGATGTTTACGGTTAATACATGTTTAAATTAATTTGAATATGTATGGATGTTAAGCATGTATGTAAAAAAAAGAAGAATGAATGAATTTAAATTTAAAGTTAGAAAACTTTTTGTCTTGTAAATTATTTTGTCGTCTATCCCCTTAACTATGTATGTACTGTTCTTCTATCCTCTTCTCTTCATTGTAAAATATATGAGATTGTACATGTAAAATCTTGAATAAACATATTTGAAAAAAAAAAAAAAGAGTAAGTCTTATCTCAGTTATACTGAGGAAAGATTGAGGACTTTATATCAATTACTAGAATAATTTCTTGACAACTATAGCTAAATGCAAATGTTGATTACTATTAATGACTATGTTGAGTAATGAAATTGTGTACTAGCTATGAATGGATTTTTTTTTAAAGCTGATATTAACAAATAGGTTAATTTTTTTATTAAATATAAAACGCTTTAACGTACCTTTTCATTTGGTCTTGGTCTTGCTACTGCACTAAATAAAATGTCTTATAAAAATAAAATAATTTAGTTGATCAGTTTGACTTTCACTCTGTTGGCACGCTGAATGATTGCATCATCATCATCGTCAATCCCATGACCGTTGTGATCGTTTGGGGGGGGGTGGGGAGGAGCGAATGGACACTCGGCAGTCAACTTTCTCCCCGTTTGCCTATCCTGAGCGGTCGTCAATAATTGAGTCAACTGCAACCCTGTCCAATGCATTACATTGTTTAACCAGCATCTCCGCTGACGGCCTCTCCTACGCCCACCTTCCACCGTGCCCTGGAGGATTGTTTTTGGCAGGCTATTGTGCGGCAACACATGACAATGAACAATGAACAATATTTATTTGCCACAAAGTACATAGGTACAATAAAGGCATAGTCAAAAACATAAGAAAATTATAGCATTTGTGAATAATAAATTGAACAATAATAGTAATACCAATATTAGTAATAAAAATGGAAGTAATAAAAAATTTATTAATTAAAGTTATCCTAAAAGAAAATTCAGGGGGGATAATTTAGTTTATAATACAATTTTTTGGGGGAAAAAACTAACAAAGAAAAAAAAACAAAAAAACAACAACTTAATTTACTAACATAGACATACAGGTAAATCACTTTCATTAGACCTGCACAGCATTAACATAGTGAGAACAAACATTTAAGAAATCATTCACAATTTTTCTTGCGGCTTAGTATATTACATTTCTTCTACGACTATCTCTCGTTAGCATAGTGACAAACCAACAAGTTAAAATACTTAAACATTTCTAACCTTTTTTTCATTTTTTAAAAGCAGATACTAATATTTTTGAAAATATGCTTAGTTTTTTAAGTTCTTTTAGAGAGCTAGAATTAAGCAGTTCCGACATTTTTTCTACATTAGGTCTGTTATAGTAATATTTTTTTAGATACATTTTTCGTTGGGCATTGAAGTGCACACATTGGAGTAAATAGTGAAATCCATCTCCTATATCTTTTAAGCAAAGGGGACATAATCTTAAATTATAATCTATTCTGGAGTGGCGACCCAGTTCAACAGGGAAATTATTGTTACTTGTTCGTATTTTTAGTATATAGATAGCTTCTTTCAGATGTAATTTATTTAAAAAGGGTGGAATATTTTCCCAGTCAGATTTATATTTTAGAGCGCTATATAATTTACCTTTATTGCTTATTTGCATACTCTCATAAAGTTCTTGTTTACTTTGATCATTTATACGTAAGTTAATTATTGATTTTGAAAGTTTAGTATCTATTATATCTTGTTCTAACCAAATATATCCTAATCCTAGTTGTTCCAGTTGTAACTTTATATTGGCTGTCCATTTGCATTTTTCAACCAGGTGCTCTTTAAGTAAAATGTTATCAATTATTTTAGAAATCCTGCTTTCTTTGCCGGTCGCTATTTTGATCCAGAAGTGTAACATTCTTTTTTTAATAAATGCTCTTATATAAAGTTTGCCTGTTTCGCCTAGGACTACATAATTTGGTGTTTTTGTGTTCAATTTTAAAATCATCTTAAAATATCTTAGTCTAATATTTTCTAAAATGTCACAATTTTCCATACCCCATAGTTCGCAACCGTAGGTTAGTATAGGTAGTACTGTTTGATCAAATAGATCAATTTGACTATCTATGGGCAAGCTTAGTGTATGGCATTTTCTGAGAAGATTGAACATAGCATTAGTACCTTCATCTTACAATATTTCCTGTGTTCTGAGAAAGAACCGTTAGCTGAGAAGATTATTCCCAGGTATTTAAATTTAGAAACTATTTCTATTATATTATTATTTAGTACAAATTTCTGATTTCCTACCCTACCCTTTCTACCGAATATCATTATTTTGGTCTTATCTTCATTTATGTTTAAGTGGTTCTCCTTGCAATAGTTACTGTAAATGTTTAAGTTTTTCTGTAATTCATTTGCGGTTTTAGCTAGGATTGTTGTGTCGTCAGCATATAATAATGTGAATATTTTTAGTAAATCTGCGTTGTTATCGTTGCTGATAGTTAAGCTACTTGCGCCTTTTAGTTCTAAATAAGAATCTAAGTCATTAATAAACATAGAAAATAATAGAGGGCTCAGATGTTCTCCCTCTCTTAGTCCTGCTTCGCAGTTAAATAACGGTGACAGGTTTGTATTTAATTTTACTGTCGATTTAATATCTCTATATAACCCCTGTATACATTTAAGGAAAATTCCATCTATGCCTATATCTAACATTTTCGCCCAGAGTAATTTTCTTTTAATAGACGGGAAAGCTCTTTTTAGATCAATGAATGCACAGAACAGTTTGTCACCTTTATTTTTTATTAAAAAGCTCAGCGCATATAGTATAAATGATGCTTCTGTTGTAGAATAACCTTCTCTAAAACCCATTTGATTCTCGTTTAATAAGTTGTGCTCTTCAAGGAACATCTCCATTCGTACATTAAGAATGGATGAGAATAGTTTACCTAAGCATGATAATAAGGTAATTGGTCTAAAGTTTTCGGGCTTTGCCTTGCTGCCTTTATTTTTATATAATGGACATATCATCCCTAGTGACCAGCTTTCGGGGAAGATTCCATCTTTTAGGATAACATTAAATAATTTTACGTATGTGGGTATCATTATAACCTTTGTACATTTTATATATTCATTATAAATTTTATCGTGTCCGCAGCTTTTATTATTACTTGTTTTATTGATGGCTGATAACACTTCATTATATGTTATTTCACCATTAAGTCTTGTCGTATCTAAGTTAGGTGCGGTTAAATTGGTTTTTATTGGGTTCATGCAACAGTTGTCTGTCGTTTCGTTTTGGGAATATGATTGCTCCTAGATATTTGAAATTATTTACTTCTTCCAGTTGCTGTTGGTTCAATATGATTCTTGCATTTAAAATGATTCTAATAAATTAAATTGTTCAAATGCAATTTAAAAAAAAATAAATTAAAAACAGTATAGAGTCTAAATTGTGCTTTGTGGCTTGTTAACCCTCCCACTCCCCCTGCTCCCCCCCCTGGCTACGCTATTGTATCTATCTATCTATCTATCTATCTATCTATCTATCTATCTATCTATCTATCTATCTATCTATCTATCTGGTCTGTCTTTAGAGTAAATGACCCTAGTGATATTCAGTGCAACACCACCCTGTAGCAAACACCACTCGAAAAAACGTTCGCAGTTTCTCTATTTTCATGTCCACTTCGAAAACGAGCGTCAATTTTAAGAAAGTACCACTTCCACACTATCCTTAAGCTCAAACTAAATGACGACAAGACTGAGGCAATTCTGTGCGGTTCAAACTTCAATCTTAGGAAAGTAGATATTCCATCTATTAAAGTAGGGGCCTCTGATATCTTTTTGTCCGACACTGCCAGAGACCTGGGCTTTATCATTGACAGTAAATTAACACATCAGTACTGTGGTTAGGGCATGCTCCTTCCATCTTCGTGCCCTGGGTCAGCTGCGACCTCTAATTAATAAAAAAAAACAGCCAATGCTTTTGCTGTTGCAACAATACAGTCAAGACTAGACTATTGTAATAGTTGCCTGTGGGGTTTACCCCAGAAACAACTGGATAGACTTCAGAAAGTTCAAAATAATGCAGCACGCATTGTGTCACGAGTAAAGAAGCATGACCATCTCACTCCAATTCTCAAAGAGCTCCACTGGCTCCCTGTGACGAAGCGCATCGATCATAAGATTATGTCCCTTACCTATGGATGCGTGGAAGGCACAGCACCTGCATATCTCAAAGAGCTTACACCGAAGCATGTCCCGTTAAGGATGCTGCGATCTTCAACACAATCTCTCCTGGAAATTCCAGGTTTGGAAGGTCACAGAAAAAAGACTCTTGGTGTACGCTCGTTTGAATCTGTGGCGCCTACACTGTGGAATGGCTTACCTGAGACACTGAAAAACTCTGTGTCAAAAAAAGCATTCAAGAAGAATTTGAAGACTTTTCTTTTCAACTAAGTTGATGAAGTACACATCCATCAGCAAAATACTTGTTTAAAACTATTTTAAAATGTTATTGTCGTTTCGTGCCTCCATCGGCCGAAACCTTGTTTAAAACTATTTTAGAGTGTTATTGTCGTTTCGTTTTTTTGAGCGCGCTGAGCATGCTTGCATTAGCATGGAGTGAGGCGCGATATAAATGACCAATTATTATTATTATTATTATTTCAGTTCCGGGAATAACATTTTTGTGATCAAAAAGTGTCGTTTCGAGCCATGGATACGGCTAAGCTAAATCCTCCCACCGGATGTACGAAGGTGGTGTCCGGGTTAAGACTTCTTTTCCTTTCCTTTTTACATTTAAATGCGTTTGCTATCGGATCATCTGTTTCATATTGTTAACTAACAATGATGTTATAATTTACAATGCTTATTTATAGTAATGTTCGTTTTAACGTGGTCTTCGCAATGAAGTATACAAAACGTAGAATTGTTCGTCATTGCGGAACCTTCATTCATATTTTTTTTCAATAAACACATTTTTGATTACTTTGCTTATTTTTAAGGGATTAAGTGTCCGTATGTTTAAATGTCGTGTGATTAAATGTCCGTATGTTTATCTGACGTGTGGTTACGTGTCTATGTTTAAGTGTCGCATGTTTATCTGTCGCATGTTTAAATGTCGGCACACGCTTTGAAAGTGCAGTATAGGTATCATGCATTTATCAATAGGCGCATGTAGACTATAGGAACACTAACTTTCTCTTTAGGTGTTTGTGCAGAGGTTTTCTTGACTCGCTCATAAATAGATGTAGACTATAGTTGACACCATAAATCTCGTTGGTTTAGAAAAGAAATTTAAACGATCTGCCAAAGTCTAGGAAAATGCACGCGACAATACAATAGCATGGGCATCTTGAGTGTTCTTTAGATTTAAAAAAAAAATCTTTGATGACTTTGGGTTAGTGTTTGCTCTGAAATTGTAGTGTTCGCTGTGAAGTTAAATGAAAAAAAGTGTTCGCTATGAAGTAGCAAACATGGTTGTGTGAGAATGCAATCTACACGCTAACCCTGTGTTGTAATACAATAATCTATGTTCATTCATGTAGCCACGTTGTCGTACTATGTTTTGGTACTTTCGTTTTCCCTACGTCTAACGGTTTAGAAAGTAGGTCACAAAAACTAAAAAGGGTGCTATTTTTAGCTTAGTAGCGTTCGCAAAGGGTCATTTACTATCTGTCTTTCTCTCTGTCTATCTGTCAGTCCTAACTATCTATCAATCGCTTTATCTATCTATAGATCTATCTATTTATTTCTCTATCTTTGTTTATATTTATATTTTTATCTATGCACATCGTTATGTGTGTATAACATGTTATAAAGTTTTTATATTATATTTGGAATAGTCTGGCTTGTTCATGTGCACTTCTGTACCCATTAGGCCTCAAAGACTGGCGAAGTGTGTAAAACGTCGATATGTTCACATTAAGACTACACCGGAGGGCGAACGCATGGTATAGCCCCTGATGCGACTCCAGGTGTCCCGCTCCCATTGCACTCGGGGAATATCTGTGGCCTCGGTGGGGGAGGAAGAAATGTGCCCGTCTCAAACCCGCCCTAGTGCCTGGATGCCCATACCTATAGTATGGGATTTGTGCTACCCGGCGACTATTCAGGTATACAGGCCAGTCACCACGATAATGATCCGAGGGGAATTCAGCAGTTTGTGCATGGGCTGCATTATGCTGCGGTGACTGGTCTTTATGAATTATTTATATTTGATTTCGGCTAAGATATTATTTGCGTAGAAAGTTATTGAAATTGAATAATAAGTGTTGTTATGGACCTCTTTATTATGATTATTATTACGACTCGTTAAATCGGATTCAATGAATATAGTTGTATCTTTATTAGAAGTCTCTAGATTCTGCTAATCTGTAGCCCAAGCTAGGGGTTCCTTGACTGACAGGTCTATGCAGTAATGTAGTTATATTCGTGATAATTATCTTCAACACATTTCTCAACAATGATAGATCAAACAACTCCAGTTGTTGAATAAACAATTTTATTTAAATTGTAGACTCAATATAAACGATCAATAAACTTCATCAACTGGTGGCAACATAAGTATCAATAAAATGGCATTATATGTACATGTATGAATATAGCGACTTCACTCTACAAACGTTTAAACTGAACTAACTTTAAGGAGGTCGGAACTTTACAAAGAAAACGATCATCGAAGATTCTACAGGGTCTTAATACGCATTTTAACCTCTTTCTCTATAATTACTACGATCCAGAATTATCCCCCAATTTCCACGGGATTTGAACGAATTATTTTATTTAAACTGCCCTCAGGGCATAAAGGTCAAACCTTGGTCGCTTTGGACTCTGATACGCACTTGTTAAGAGGTCAATGCCTTACTACGTCATTCATTTATGACCGAGATTCGTAACATCCCCCCCCTTCTAAAGCTTTATAATTATTTCCTTTACATTTTAACCATACGAAAAATGTTAATTTTAAGGAATAATTATAAAAGAAAATATTCCGGGAAAAACAATACAGTTCAATTGGCGATCCCAATAATTCAATCGAACTGATAACAATAACATAATAATATATGCAATATAAATTCATCTTATCAAATGGCTTAACTATAGTCATTCAATCATTCAATTTTTAATTCAAAACAATGGACAATTACATTGTTTATCTAAATCTTGTATACAAGAAAAATACATAGGGTTAAACATTATACAATCTAATAATTTCCATTCCATTATCATTCCACGTTAATAAAAACTCTCGCGTCTATTTAATAATAAACTAATATCTTTTACAATTTGTAATTATACAACAAAAGAAAAAATCACTTAATGTCCCTGCAGACACGACCTATTTTTTCATAAGGAGAAAAAACCAAACGTTCTGATAGAACACATGCTAGGCCTAACTCAATTACAAAACAAAAAAAAATACTAGCCCTGACCTAATTTCACTTTACAACCAAATATTATTGCTTCGACAGTATGTTTGTAGGCTGGCTAACACATTAGACAACTGTCTGTGACGCGACACAGAAATTGAGGTCAATTCCGCCTTTCTCTCTCTCTCTCTCTCTCTCTCTCTCTCTCATTCTCAATTGATTTTAACAATGTTGACATCGCTATGCAAATTTACCTCATCACAGCCTAGGTCAAAAAATTTGCTACGCGATTAAATAGTTATCGTAACTAAATGAGCATTATTTAACAACCATTATCTTCTCAAAGTCAAATTCATTTATGTTATTTTAAGAACATTAAACATAGTGTGTTCACGAATTAAAATAGTTTATAGACAATTTCATTAAAAATAATTCAATTTCTCATTTTACCATGACCTTTCGACGTCATTATTTTCTTTTTAAAAGAGTTCACAGCAGTTTTAAATTGAAACATTCAGACAATCATGGATTTACTTGAAACAAATTGGTTAATTTACTTAATTAACTATCAATTAAAGCAAGTTATCATCTTCATACAATCTTATTACTAAACAGTAAGTAATTATTTTCTTTAGATTACATTAAAGACATTTCAAATACAATATTATTGAAGTAGAAAAGAGTTAAGCATAGGCTACTATTAATTTTTTTCATAGCGAAATCAATGTAACAATTTATGTACAAAACAAACTGCTGGTTTGACTGTTGTGGTAAAACATTCCATTTCCAATCTTTTCAGTTTGTACGGTGGAATCCATTGCTCTTTTCCATTTTCCATAAAGGTTTTATTCATAGCATAGATTCTAGGTTCTCCTGTTCCTCACAGTGTTCAGGTCTACCCAATCTTTTGCTTGTCAATACAATTCATTCAATCTATTTTAACTAATACAAAAAAAAAATAGATTAGTTTTACAATCTTGACATGAAATCCTTAATTAATAATACATTAGTTGAACATTGGTATGTCACCATTATAAATTCTCAACCATTCTGGTTTACAGTGTCAAATCAGTGGCACATCCTAAATTTTTACAACATAAGGATTACAAAGTTTTATTAGTTTCTACTTTTGGTCTGCTTTTCATGTAACAGTATCCTAAAAGTGAAAAATCATCTATAATACATTTCTTGGAATTCTTGTTAGTCATAGTTCTGCCTTGCTGCAACTATTTTTACCCTACATTATCATACATTCAATGATAATATTACAAATGAATAAATTCACATAGAAGAAATTTGCATACTGACTCAGTGCAATTATTTCAACAACAGTACATGATAAAATAAATTTCCATAGTACAATCATAAACATTTCTCAATACTTTAGTGATAGAAAATTCTCTTTTCTTAAAACCATTTACATCTTTATCAATCAGATTATCCTCTCTGCCAAATGTTTCAATTATCATTTCCAGAGATTCTCAAACATATCTTATAATCAGTCCACATTTATAATGTCCTCTGATTTAGAAACCAATTCTGCGGATAAAACTGATCTTTTTCTCTTATAGCAATTATTTTTAATGCTCAACCTAACAAGTTTGTTTAGAAATATCACACTATAATGATATTTACTCTAACAATACTTTTACTCAGTCCTTTTTCTTCACAAGTAAGGGATTTAGTTTTAAAATAGTAAGTTTGGTAACTAACTATCAGTGAATCTGTCATTCAATTCATCCTGAACTCCAGGCATAAATTTTACAAATTAAGAGTAACAATGTTAACAACATCAAGCTTATTCCAATTGTTTTCAGAAGGTAAGGCTTTATCATTTTTAAATGATATAATATTTTTGCCTTTCTTTCATCACACAACAATGGCATCTGCATGTGAGCAGTGTAAAATTTTTTTCTCACAAAAACAGTTATGTCAGACAAAAAATTTATGTACTTATCTAGGTACTTGCTCAGCCCAAGGAGATCCAATTCGGTCTGCCATTCCTCTGGAAGTAGTTTGAGTGGTCCTCGGACAGTGGGTCCAAAGATTGGTCCATAGGCTCCTCGACTTTCCGGATGGGATTCAGTTGACATCTCCTGCTCCAGGCATAAGTTCTTTAGGACTGGATTGAAGAGTTCCGGGGCGAAGTTGGTCCTTCGATCTGACGGTATGGATTGTGGTAACCCATAGCTTTTGATAGTTTCGGTCCAGCTCTCCGCACTCGTTTCTTCAGTGATGCTCCTCAAATCTTCATCTGTACCGGCAACTGCAGGTTTGCATTGTTGTTTGAACATGCTGTGGTCTATATGTTCATAGACATCAGTAGTAGGATTTTCTTTCTCGTCGACAGCTTTCTCATGCAACTGTAGCAACTCTGGGTCTACTTTCTGCTCAGCAATCAATTCATTTTGTGATGACTTCTTTGATTGTTCATTTCCTTTCGGACAATCTTCAATCATGGAGAAAATAGTAGTATCAAGTTCCACTCCTTCTTCCACTTTCTTCTCTCGTGGGAGAATTTCTTCTTTCTTTTCCTTTTCTTGTGAGATAATTTCTTCTTTCTTTTTCTGTGGTGTCATACCTTTTATGACATCACCTACAGGACAAAGTTCTTTTTCTTTTCCTGTCTCCACCATAGGACTAGGGTCTGGATTTTCCTTTACAATCAGTTCAGGTCTCACCCTCCCTTTCGCCAAATCATTTGCTAGGATAACGGATATGCCCTCAACAGGAAGTTTTGATATTACTCCAACTGTCACATATCCTGTCACCAAGTCAGATGTGAGGTATATCCTATGTAGAGGTATTTCTTCTTTCCATTCAAAACCTCTCAATAGGACAGTCTGTCCTGTCAATGTATTATCATTTAATGGTAATACATCTTTAAGCAGCAGTGTTAATGATGCTCCTGTGTCTCGTAATATTCTTACGGACTTCAGTGGTCCTTCCTTTTGTAAGGCCACACAACCTTCACTAATGAACGGTTGAAAACTGCACAGGGTCTCTGTGTCAATTTTATTCTTCCCTTGACCATGACTTTCGGGTGTTGTTTCATCTTTCGATGACTTCAGACTCTTTTCCGAGTCAAAAATACTTTGGTCTACTTTTTCGTCTCTGTGGATTTGGACAATTAATCCAATAGTAGCCATTCGGTATTTATAATCAGGATATTTATCCTCATTATCTTCAGTTGTAGATTTCTCTACCTTCTGACTTTTGCTCTCAGGCAAATCCACCCTCAGTGTTTCTGGTTTAGAATAATCTTTCTTCGAATTCAGTTCGTTTGTATTTTCGCTTTCTTGTACATTCTGTATTGGTTTATGGCTAGTGCACATTACCACTTTGTTAGGTCTTTTGTTGCTTTGTATACTCCAACAGTCTTCTATGCTATGTCCTGTCCTTTTACAAAAAGTACATTGGACGTTTTTGTTGATAGGTTTTTTATTAACATCATTTTGTTTCACAAAATGCTCTTTTTCACGATGTTGTTGTTGTGTGTTTTCTGCTGGCCGTTGTGGCCTATTAACATTCTTTCCATCAGCTGTCCTATGACACAATGTGTACTGTTCAGCTAAATCAGCAGCCTTATGTGGGTCAGTGATATCACGCTCGGATAAATACATTCTTATATCCGGCCTCACTTTGTTAATAAAATCCTCTAACAGAATGATATCTTTCATTTCTTTTAATGTGGAGATATTTCTGGATTTTATCCACTGATCCATTAACTTTTCTTCTGCTCTAAGGAAGTCTAAGTGTGTTTGGTAAGGGGACATTGTGTACTGACGGAACCTTTTCCGATAACTTTCCGGTATTTGGTTATAGGCTTTAAGTACAGTGTCTTTAATGATTTCATAATCATTTAAATCCTCCTCTTTTAACAATAGAACACAATCTCTTGCCCTTCCCTGAGTAAAAGCTGTTCTTACTAATATTCCCCATTTATCTTCTGGGAATTTAAAATCTCTGCAAGAAATTTCAAAGGTCTGGAAGAAATTAGCTATTTCACTTTCTTTATCAATGTAGGTAGGGACTAGCTTTTTCCATCTGGCCATCTCTACATCACTATGAGATTCTTTTTTAGTAGCTCCTATCTTCGCTAGTTCTATTCTTTCCTGACTTTCTCTTTGACTTTGCTTATCTCTTTCCTGACTTTCTATTTCTCTTTGACTTTTCTTATCTTCCATCTCAAGCTCAAGACGTTTTTGTTCTATCTCCATCCGTTTCATTTCTAGCTGAAATCGCAACTGTTCAGACATAGTCTGACCTTCAACTTGATATCCCTCCGCGCTTGATTCTACTTTCAACTTGCCACTCGCAATCAACACATCTTTTATCTGCTGTGTCAACACAGTCCTCGATGGTGTAGTCTCAGTAACTTCTATCTTTAAGATCTCAGCGATCTCTTTTAACTTCTTTATTGATAAAGTTTTCAGAACTTCTTCTTCTGGATTTTCAATAAATTCCATTCTTTAGTTAAGAGATTTATAAAGTGGTAAATTTTTCCAACTTACGTTTTTCCAATCGGAAGAATAATTTCAGCGTTCTTAGGCTTGCTCAGTAGGTCACTGCTCCAACACACAACACAACACAACTTGAATATATGCTTCACTATACAACTATATCGGACACAGACCCCAAACTGTTATGGACCTCTTTATTATGATTATTATTACGACTCGTTAAATCGGATTCAATGAATATAGTTGTATCTTTATTAGAAGTCTCTAGATTCTGCTAATCTGTAGCCCAAGCTAGGGGTTCCTTGACTGACAGGTCTATGCAGTAATGTAGTTATATTCGTGATAATTATCTTCAACACATTTCTCAACAATGATAGATCAAACAACTCCAGTTGTTGAATAAACAATTTTATTTAAATTGTAGACTCAATATAAACGATCAATAAACTTCATCAACTGGTGGCAACATAAGTATCAATAAAATGGCATTATATGTACATGTATGAATATAGCGACTTCACTCTACAAACGTTTAAACTGAACTAACTTTAAGGAGGTCGGAACTTTACAAAGAAAACGATCATCGAAGATTCTACAGGGTCTTAATACGCATTTTAACCTCTTTCTCTATAATTACTACGATCCAGAATTATCCCCCAATTTCCACGGGATTTGAACGAATTATTTTATTTAAACTGCCCTCAGGGCATAAAGGTCAAACCTTGGTCGCTTTGGACTCTGATACGCACTTGTTAAGAGGTCAATGCCTTACTACGTCATTCATTTATGACCGAGATTCGTAACAGTGTTATTGAGGTGTTTGTTAATCCTCATTGAACAACAATGTTCAGTTCATTAAAATAGTAATTTTACCTTCCTGCAAGAACTCAATAAAATCTATGTAATCACAAGTGATCTGACAACGCTCTTCTGCAGCACAAATATATTTAATCACATTAAATCACAGTCACATATAATATCCAATGAATAATATAATATAATATAAGTCCAAGAAATGAAATAGTATTCTGATAAAATGTGGTATAATTCCGAGTCTAGCGTATACGTCTATACGCTTCTAGATATTTGAGTCGACTGACTATTCTCCGGTCTTTTACCCCCGTGATCAGACTGAGACATGTAAAACCCCGTGATCAGACTCAGACATGTAAAACGTGCAAAGCATGCTTTAGAAAGCTAAGACGCAGTAGAACAAACTAGATTGTGACATTTACAATCTTCCCAGTCCCCATAACTCTTGTACTATACAATTGACTTTCCTGGGTCATTTCCCTTTGACCATGTTAGTGCATACTAGCATTACTCACCCCTCCCGGAAAAAAATAATAATTCATTATTATTTTTGCATAATTACACATATAGGGAACAAAATCAATGAAATATTTAGTTGCATATCAATAGTTAACGTATCTAATTAAGTCATGTAATATTCATGTAATTATAGTACAAAAAAAAAAAACCACATAAATAATCATCATAAAAACATAAATAATCATCATATAAACAATTTACATCGGTGTCTTACAGAAGTTATACACCATCTTATTAACTATGAGACCAAAAATCTGAAGTCTCAAGTTTTACAATAGTCCTAGACAATTATCTTTCAGTATTGTCTATTCAATATCTGGGATATAAATGGATAATCTTGATAACACATCTGGCAAATGATTATCTTTTCCAACTATGCTTTTGATCTGAAACTGATAATCAGATAGTAATAATGCATATTTGTTTATGCGTTTGTTATTTACATTTGACACATAAAAATTTACTAATGGTTTGTGATCTGTGAGAATTGTAAACTTACGTCCTAACAAATAGTATTGAAATTTCAATACCGCATAAGCTATGCATAAACCTTCCAATTCCAATATACTGAAATTTTTTTCACTATTAGTTAATGCACGGCTTATATAGAATGCTGGTTTGTACACCATTTCTGAATCTATCATTACTTTCTTAAAAATACAAGTACCTAGTCCTATTTTTGAGGCATCACAGGCTAAAATAATTTCATCATTTTTCTGAATAGTTTCCAGAATTGGTTCTTTAGAAAACTCATTAACTAGTTGTCTGAATGATTGTTCACATTCATTATTCCAATTTACATAATTTGGTTGAAATTTTTTTGTAAGATCTATGATAGGTCTAACTATTTGACTGTATTTTGGAATAAACTTGCTGTAATAATTGAATAAACCTAAGAGTGCTCTAACTTCTTTCTTAGTTTTAGGTGTCTTTATTTCTAAGATCTTTTTGTGTAATTGTTCTGTTGGCTTGACTTGGCCATTAGAAAATGTATGTCCCAGAAATTCTATTTCTGTTTGTCCTATCTTTAATTTAGTTGGGGATACAGTTAAATTGTTATCTTTTAGTATTTGTAAGACTTCTTCTAAAATAGTCAAGTGTTCATCCCAAGTTTCTGTATATATACACACATCATCCACATAGTGAATTATGTTGTTTCTTTGAGGAAGAATTTTTCTCATTAATTTAGTGAAAGTTGCAGTACTATTTATGAGACCAAATGGCATTACATTCCAGTTAAACACACCTCTATGTGTGATAAAAGCTGCGTAATCTTTAGAATTTTTATCTAGAGGTACTTGCCAAAAACCTCTGGTCAAGTCTATAGTGGAAAATATTTTCCCAGTTGCCATAGTATTGATGATATTGTCTATGTTAGGTAACCCTTCTTGATCAATTTTTGTGATTTTATTTAATTTGCGATAGTCACAGCAAAGTCTAATTGAACCATTTTTTTTTCTTACTATTACCATTGGTGAAGAGTATTGAGACATAGATTTGTTTATAATCTTATTTTCAATTAATTGGTCCAATTCTTTATCCACTTTGTCAACTAGCATTTGTGGAATTCTATAAGCTTTTGATCTAAACTCTTTTTTGTCAGTTAATTCTATTCTATGTTCAATGACATTAGTCAAACCAGGTGTTTCTGTGATTGTATCTTTAAATTTGTTTAATATTTTCACAATTTTATTTTTAGTTTCTACACTTTGAATATGATCTAAATTAATTTGCTCTAATTCATTAGTTGTATTTGCGGTCATGCCACACAAGTAGTTAACATTACTTGGAATGTCTTTAATATTTTCATCTTCAACGATGATAACATTGTTGTTTTCTATTTTGTCATTAGTTTTTGATGTAGTATCAACTATATTGCTTTCTTCATAATGTCTTAAATTGTTGATGTGAACAATTTTTTCACTACCATTTATGTCAATTTTATATGTAACATCTGACAATTTATGTATAATGTCATAAGGACCTTTCCATTGCATGGTATTACCAGAACCAATGGGTAAATATACAAGTACTTTGTTTCCTATTTCTAACTTTCTTAAGTTTTTATTCATGTTTTCTCTAAGTATGGTTTTTTCTTTAATTTCTTGGTTTTTTTCCACAGCAAATTGATATGCTGTTTGCATATGTTTTTCTGTCTTATTTATTAGATCAAAAGGTGACATTTTTGTTTCTTTGGTTTTTAGTAATTCTGCTTTAAAATTCTCTAATGGACCATTGGCATTTCTACCAAAGATTAACTCAAAAGGTGAGTAACCAGTGCTTTCATGCTTTGCCTGTCTATAAGCAAAGAGAATGGCTGGTAGGAATTCATCCCATTCATAAGGGTGTTCTTCGCAAACCTTAGCTAACATTTGTTTTATAGTTTGATTTGCCCTTTCAACCATACCATTTGACTCTGGGTGGTAGATTGAACTAAAAATTTGTGTTATGTTGAGCATTTTAGTAAAAGCTTGAGTCAATTTGGATTTGAATTGGGTACCATTATCACTTAATATAGTTTTAGGAAATCCAAATCTGCAGAATATTGGCAATAGTGAGTTACATACTCTATCTGCGGTTATTTCTCTTAGAGGGATTACTTCCACCCATCTACTACCCATATCAATGACTGTTAATGCAAATTTAGCTTTTGAATTCCTAGCTTCTTTCATAGGTCCAATAATATCAATGGCTATCTTTACAAAAGGTTTGTCTACAGTATCTGTTTTTTGTAAAGGTGCTTTATGTTTTGAATTTTTCTGATTATGTATCAGACATGTTGAACAACTTTTTATGAATGTTTTCAAATCCTTTTCTAAATTGGGCCACCAGAAGATGTTTTTGATTTTGTTACAAGTTTTTTTTGTACTTAAGTGACTTGCTAATGCATTATCATGCGAAATTTTCATTATTTGCACTGTCAAAGATTTTGGCACAACTATTTGAGTTATATCAGTTTTTGTTTCTATCCTACAAAGAATTCCATTAATTAATTTCATTTGTCCTTGTTTAAAATTTTCTTTACCAAGTTGTGACACAATTTTGTTTATATACTCATCTTGTTTTTGTTCATTTTTCAAAGTTTGTTCATCAAAAGGCATACTATTTAAGCTAATCTGTTCACGTTTTTTCATTTGTGTTTCAGTTTTCTTTTGAGTAGTATCAATGTATGCTAATATGTTTGTTTTCAATGTTTGAAAGTCATTGATTTCTTTCTCTGCAATATTGTATATTGCTTTGTGATTTTCTAAATGTTTGCACAGTGATATGGCATGCAATTGTTTAGGTATATTATTTATTTCACATTGTTCTTCAAACCTTTCAATATATTGATTCAATTTCTCTGTACCATTCCATTTAGGCATTAGATTTTCTTTCACTTTGTTTATAGGTATATCTATACTAGGTGTGTCATTAATAATGCTACTGTCTGACTTGCCTAGTGTTTGTAAAAAACTGACAGTTTGCAAGTCAGGGCCGAATTCATCTTGTGATAAATCTCCCAGTTGATTATTTTCTAACAAAATTACAGGTTTTAAGTTTAAATCTGTGGATTTAAGATCCATCCATTGTTGAAATATTTCAAAACTATTGTCCTGTTTGACTCCATATGTATTACCTATTATCAGGGGAGCAACACAATTTTTTAAGATGGCTGCTTCAGTAATTCCTGTAAGCCAAGGAGTATCAATTTGTATGGTAGTGATTGGACAACTAACCATAGATCCATTACCTAGTTTAATTGTTTCTATCCTTAAGATATTTTTGGCTTTATGAGGAGGAATAATCCTCTCATCTACACAAGTGAGAGATGACCCAGTATCCCTTAGACAATAGGTACGTATTCCCTCAACATACGCAGGGAATAAGATCAGTTGACCTTTATTCTCAAATATTACATTGTTTCTGTGAGTAGTAGGATTATTTGTATTGCCTTTATTTCTATTCTGAAAATTTTGATTTTCAGAATTTGGATTGGTAACATGCTGATTTGTAGAATTTCCTTGTGGAAAATTCAGTCTTGTAAAGTTTTGATTTTGATTTCCTTGTGGAAAATTCCGTCTTGTAAAGTTTTGATTTTGATTTCCTTGTGGAAAATTCTGTCTTGTAAAGTTTTTATTTTGAAAATTTTGATTATTTTGGCTATTTTCATTTTGTCTATACCTGTTACTTACATATTTTATTCTGAAACCACAAAATCTGTCTATATGTCCATAAGGATTACAAAATTGACATCTAAGATTTTGTCTGTTTGTTTTTGTTTCATTACCATAGTTTTGTCTTCTACCATATTGACTATTTGTTCTAGGAGGTGAATAGCTCCTATGTCTTCTATTTTGCATGGTATTTACTGTTTGAGTCTGTTTAGTAAGCTCAACATTGGGATTACTATCTTTAAAATTGGAGATAGCATCTATTAAATTTTCTATATTTCTTACTTTCCTCTCCATAATATGTGTAAACAAAGGTTTGGAAGCCATTTGTAACACTTTATCTACTACTACCATCTCAATAATTTCATTGGGATTTTTTGTGTCTATTTTGATTAGTTCTAACCAAGTTAATAAGAATGATTTCACTTCAGAGACAAAGGCTCTTGGTTCTATTTTATCAGTTAATAAAAAAGAATGAAATTTTTGTCTATAATAGTCCTCTGAATGGATAAAAAATTTTATCAACTGTTCTCTAATTATTGTGTAATCAGTAATCTCTTTATCAATATGAGCTAATGCTTCCCTTCCTTTGTCTTTCAATTGAGGAATTAAATGAATATACCATTCCGATTGCGGAATGTTATACCCTTTACATGTTGTTTCAAAGAGAGTTAAAAAATCTAATATTTTTTCTTTTCCATCAAATGGTGGCATTTTAAATCTAACGCCATGTTTATTAGATGAATTAGTTGAATGCTCAACCTTATTTTGTTGCAATTTAGCTAGTTCTAATTCATGGTCTAGTTTTAATTGTATTTCTTTTTGTTTAAGTTCTAATTCTAATTGTTTAAGTTCATGTGACCTACTTTCTGCACGCTCATCTCTTTCTTTATCAGATAATTCCTTTTTTAACTCTTTTACTTTCTTTTCTATAAATTCTTGCAATTCTTTTTTTCTGTTATTTCAAATTCCTTAGCTAAATTTTTAGCTTCTTCATACATTAATTTAACTTTTACATCCATATTTAATTCTTGATCATTAACAATAAAATATTATTTTGTATAGGACAATGCTATTATTTATTATTATTTATAGAGTGGACATTCATAATGTAATTCTTATAATTATTATGTAGCCCATGTATTATTAAGTTGAAGCTAAACACTTGCAATACTATTATTTCTATTCACTATGCTATTATAATTGAAAGCATTTTGGAATTGGAACAATGCAAAGCATAATATTTTGATGATAAATTATTTTCTATTCTTATTTTTCAATTTACTTTACTTGTATGTATATGTTGACTATTGTCAATTATTATATTTGTAAAAATGCATTATTTACTATTTTCTATAGTGTGTACATAAATATTGACCTTTGCATAAATTATATTTATAAACAATTGATAGTTATTGTTTCTATCAAGAATCTATCAGAAATATATTTAAAAAACAAAACAAAACAACAATTATGTATAACTAAAATAAATGAAACACAACACAACAATTATGTATAACTAAAATAAATGAAACACAACACAATCTTAATTAAGGACACAAATGCTGCATGGACAACAGTAATAGAGGAAATGTTTACACTAGAATCACAATATTTATCAACATTGACAAAGACAATAATTTTACTTCAATATTTGAACAAAAACAAACAAGTCAATACAGCTAACAGAAATTACCCTATCAAAGAATCATTTAACATGTATAATATTAAAATAAATGTTAATTATATCAAACTTAAATAGTATTTAAGTAACACAATGAATCTTCTTGACGACGAAGTTAATCCATTTGATTCAAGTGAATGGTCTAATAGTAGCTTAAATTTTAACTAACACATACTTCATGACGTTAATCCAGGTACGAATGATTTAAATTAATTAACACAATCTTCATCACATTAATTCAAATTAACTTTACTGTATAGCGAGATAGCTATAATTCGCATAATGTAAACGAATCTCTTGAATTAATGTACGTTAGAGTACAATCTGTCTTCAATAAGGTCTTGGTATTCCACAAAGTATGACTAAGTGAATACTATGCGTTGATGATTGCCTTGTTACCTTCGGATCTCACACACACACGTGTTGACCTCTAGTTGAACTAGTGTCCGCCATCTTGTTTATCTAGTGTCCGCCATCTTGTGTGACGTCATTGCTTCACTTCATAGCGTATTGTAAAATATTACAGAGTCTAGATTCAGAAGCTGTTTTGTTTAAAAATGTTTCATGCGTGATAATTCAATTTTTCATGATCAACGATTGATCACAAAGAAATTCATACGACAGCTCTCGACGTTCCACGTAATCCAAATATAATCTTGAAAAAAATTTATTAATTCCAGCGTCGGCACCTTTGAAAAATGCAATGTGGGTTGAGATGTAGAGCGCCACGTGCACCCACCTTTTTGTTGCCTGTTGTGCCGCCTATGTATCTACTGACTTTTACAAGTCTTGCTGTAGTGTCTCTGTTTCCTGTTACCCTGAATATGGCTTTATACAGTGTTGATTATATCTTGATTAATATCTTTAGAAATCGTCCATTAAATTCTGCCATCCACCAGCAAATCATATATTTCCTGAGAGATGTTTTAGCGTTCTCTCTAACGATTTTATGACCAGGTTGACTGGTTGAATAGTTTGCTGAATAGTTTGCATGAGAGAGTTGACAATTTGAAAATCAGACTTTACCTTCTAAGATTTGGTTTTGTGGAAGCATTTCATTATGTTGTAGTTTAGTAGTTGCCGTACACCGCTGCCGTTCACCGCTGCCGTTTACCGCTGCTGTTTACCGCTGCCACCACTGTTATTGAGGTGTTTGTTAATCCTCATTGAACAACAATGTTCAGTTCATTAAAATAGTAATTTTACCTTCCTGCAAGAACTCAATAAAATCTATGTAATCACAAGTGATCTGACAACGCTCTTCTGCAGCACAAATATATTTAATCACATTAAATCACAGTCACATATAATATCCAATGAATAATATAATATAATATAAGTCCAAGAAATGAAATAGTATTCTGATAAAATGTGGTATAATTCCGAGTCTAGCGTATACGTCTATACGCTTCTAGATATTTGAGTCGACTGACTATTCTCCGGTCTATTACCCCCGTGATCAGACTGAGACATGTAAAACCCCGTGATCAGACTCAGACATGTAAAACGTGCAAAGCATGCTTTAGAAAGCTAAGACGCAGTAGAACAAACTAGATTGTGACATTTACAATCTTCCCAGTCCCCATAACTCTTGTACTATACAATTGACTTTCCTGGGTCATTTCCCTTTGACCATGTTAGTGCATACTAGCAATAAGTAACAACATTAATGGTTCAAACTGCACTCACGAGAAAGGCAGCTGAAGTATTTTTATCTTTGACCAGAGAACAACAGAAGGATGATTAGACAGTCAAAGATATTATACTGAGCGGGTTTGGATTGTTCCTGAAGCATACAGAAAGAGCTTTAGATAAATAAGGAGACCACCAAAGTCCCGGAATTATATCGATATATTTATCAATCTCTTAGCTACATATTTACCTAACCAACTGTCTTTCTTTGTTTGGGTATGTATGCATTTCTGTGTGGGTATATATGTATATATCTGTGTGTGTGTATGCATATCTGTGTGGGTATAACTGTATATCTCTGTGTGTCTGTACTGCATTGTGTTTTTAAAATCACCAAGGACGCAACTCTTGACAAATTTATTTTGTAAACAAAGCCAAATTTAACCTAACGCGACTAACAATTCCGTATTAATTATCGCCTACTCACTTTTGATGTTAGAAAAACGGATTCCTCATAACTAATCTTTTATATCTGTGCATGTATATATGTATATCTGCGTGGGTACTTTTGTTTATCTGTGTGGGCATGTATGTATAATGTGTTTTAGTATGTATATGTGTGTCTGTAGCTATGTTTTAAGACAGCGTTATTGGCTGCGCACGGAAAAAAAGAACATATAAGCTCTTAAAATAGAGCAAGCGGTCCAACTTATTATATTTTTTTCTTACATATATATATTTAAGCTTATATTTTAATACGGCGTCCGATTAGTATTCGCCACACAGACGCCATTTTATCTAGTTACGCGTGCTCGAGTGTGATTGCATGCATGATATATTTAAATAAATATAATGCATTTCTTTAGCAAAATACAAAGAAAAGATCAACTTACATTCACAACTCTATAACTTAAGATATTTCAACTGTACAGCCAGGATTCCCTACAAAAAGCTCTTGTATTTTTCACTGGAAGTAAAGACAGTGAATTCAATAGGAACCAAACATAACCTATCAATAATAAACGACTATACTGAGACTAACACATACCATATATACACACAGAAGAGTATAACCCTGATTGTTTGGTTCAGTTGTTCACATACCTAAGCCCGGTATGTGAGATATCTTAGATTACCAGGAAGTAAGCAGAAACTCTTGAGAAGCTTGTGGGGAAGCACCTTTTCATTTATAGATAGGGCTAAAAATAAACACGATTTACTTCTCTACAATTCTACAGAGACAACACAATAAAGATGTATTTATACGATTTACTTCTCTACAATTCTACAGAGACAACACAATAAAGATGTATTTTGTTTCCAGGAAAGTACATAAACGCACAACATTCACATTCATGGCAACTTCCAAATAATATAATTAGGCCTACACCTAAAAAAATGTATATATGTGTGTGTATGTGTGTCCTTTACAGACTCCAAGGCCGCTTAACGGAGCGGGAGAAACGATCATTACATAAATTGGAAACGTCCCCAAAAGAGATTTGATTAGTATACCACGCATAATCAGAACTTTGTTGATTTTCACAGATCAATAAAAAATATATGCAAATGCACAAAATCGGTGGTGGGCAAATTTGTTTGTTGTGTTTACAAATGTAAAGATTTTGTCCTGGGGGGCGGGGAGGGGGGGCACGTTTGAAGCCTATCATGTCCACTTTTATTGAAGCAACCTATCACAATAAGTAAGCATGAATTATTTATCGGTTGTTATATAAAAGATACCAGAAGATCTGTCAAAATCTATTTTTATATCACTGCCAAAAAAGACAAGAGCAACTGAATGTGAAGATCACCGTACTATAAGTTTAATGAGTCATACTTCAAACCTTTTACCATAGACTATAATAAGATGGACCGCTTGCTCTATTTTTTAGAGCTTATATAATATGTACTTTTTTTTTTGCGTGCGCAACCATTAACGCTGTCTGAAATGACTTCTACGCACCTCGTTGTTTTTTAATGTTTCCGCTGCATTAAACTTTCAATATTAATTTTTTATTTTTCATTGAGAAAATCGAAGCGATTCAATAAAAGGGAAGTGCAAAGGAAACAACGAATCGGAAATTCCGAAAAGCAGTCTTTCGAGTCATCATATAGCAGAAATACTAAAGCAAGCGATCCATGTATATTATAGTCTATGCTTTTACTAACAATAATAATGAACATAATCAGGTCAAATACAGAATTTGCTGAAGAGCAATTCGGGTTCATGGAAGGAAAAGGTACAATCAATGCAATTTTTGCACTACGAAGACAGAGAGCTATGGAAGTCAACATAGATCTATATCTTTGCTAAATTGACTACACCAGGGATCGGCAACCTATGGCACGTGTTCCAGACTTGGCACGCAAAGCCATTTTCAATGGCACGCGGAATACCTCCAAAAAGGCAATTCAAGTGTCTTCTATAAGAAATTTAGTGTCATTGGAGGAGTGACGTTTAGGATGTTGGCGCGCTGAATTAATTAGAAATCATACTTTGGCACGCTAGTATCAAAACGTTGCCGACCACTGGACTACACAAAAGCCTCTGTCAATCATTAAAATATTTAAAAATTTGAACATAGATACAAAAGATTTAAGGGTTATACAAAACACGTATTGGGAGCAATGCTACATACCCATTACATTCACTTTACATACAGTTTACATACATTTTTCATTTACTTTACATACCCTTTACCGTCACTTTACATTCACTTTACGTTCACTTTACATTCAATTCACATACACTTTACATACACCATACAGTTAGTAGCTAAGAGAATGTTTCCCGAGTTTGTTGGAAAAAAAGTATGCCGTAGGACCAAATTGAGAAAAGGGCCGGTGAAGGACAGTTCACCAGTTTCGGTTCCACGGTCTATTTAGGGGATAGTGTGGCCAGCACTATGCCCAGCCGCATTTTCCTTGACCATAACTAATGTCAGGTATTCATAAGAGCTGGTTATATACAAGAACAACCTCCAGATTCGAACCTTCGGTACGCCAGCCGGTATGCGCTGACGATCAGCCTCAGTGCCGCTAAGGGCACAAAGACGAAAATTTGCCTCATCGTCTGTGGAGATTGTCGACGGAAAGTTTTAAATCTCCAATCACTTTTTTATTTAACTCTATACAAGTCTAAGGGGCCATTTTAGGCTACAATGTATGCCACACATCTTTACGTGTCCCCAACTAATGTCAAGTAACAATCAATAAAAAAAGGTTTTTAATCACCCCATTCTAAAACTGGGTCAAGATGGCTGAAACAGTAATTGACAAAGTCTACTCATGCGACACCATGACTTGACACTGTTATGGCGGTGGATATGCTGCATACCCTAGACCAGGGGTCGGCCACCTTTTGATAATAGTGTGCCAAAGTGGGATTTCTAATTTATTCAGTGTGCCAACGGCCTATAAGGTATACTGCTCTTTTATTTTTATTGTGAAAGAGACTTAAATTGCCTTTGTTTTTTTTTTTTTTTTTTTTTTTTTTGAGGTAGATGGGGATTCTTCCGCGTGCCTGTAAGAATCGCTCTGCGTGCCAAGGCTGGCCCCAGGCCTTTCTCCGACTCAGCTTGACTTACATATAATCTGTCTTCCATCTTCGGGAGACCTGGCAAAAATTCCTAGTCGTCACCAGAATTCAAACCGCGGATCTTCTTAACGCGAACCAAGCTCGATGCTACTATGGCACCTTGCCGCTTTCACCTTTAACCTGATCTGGGTTACGTCACCCCGTACTTGCCAGAATTGCCGAATTAAAAAAGCTCTTATGTCCAGGACGTAACGCTTAGGATTGAGTATAACTCTGTCCGAGCTCCAGCCACCCCGAAGGCGTGGCGTGCCGTGTAACAGGTAAGGACTCCGCAGGCCAGCGACCGTTCACTGCGGTTCCCCTAAGGATCATTATCGTGGTAGCTCGCTCGTATTCCTGCACCGGTAGCACAAATCCTATACTATAGGCACAGGCATCCAGGCACCGGGTGGTTTTCGAGACGGGGTTGCAGCGTCCATTGCTACCTCCCCACCGAGACTCGGTGGCCACTCGGCATTTCAATGAATCTCGGACCCGCTGCGGGGGCTGTCCTCCATGCGTTCGCCCGCCGGTGTATTCTTAATGGGAATGTATCAGCGGTTTACACACTACGCCAGTCTTTGAGGCCCATGGGTACAGTAGTGTGCCAGAAGTGCCAACCTGCTTGGGCGAATACGAAAAGCGAATCACAAGCATGCAGGTGTTCCTAAGAAAAAATCTTACACCCATCGAATGCTGACTCAGTTAACTACACTGCCTCGCTGAGAGAAACCTAATTGTATAATGAATACTTTAGCGTGAAATACATACAAACACACACAATATATATATTTAATCAGGATTTTTGTTTTATTGTATAGTTCTCGATAATGATTAGTGGAAAATATATTGGACAGTCTGGTCTCAAAGTTTGTCTATAGTGACTCTATAAGAATACCCCTGCCGACCTATCTAGCGACAAAAACACATCTTACGAATTATAAATAGATCTATTTTTTTTTTTTAAACTTTATTATTTTTGTTTGCTCAATGTTTGCTGTTGTATTTAATAATTAAAGAAAAGCTGCTGAAATAGCATTATTAACACCAGTAATTACAAAATCAACTTAATTTTAAAAGTTGACAACAAGGAAAATAACGGTATCAAGAAAGAATAAAATATAAATTAGTTACCGTCCTTGCAGTACTTAAATATGTTATGTTGTAACAAGACATTGACAAGTCTTAATTAGGCGTGACCTTTAGAACTGGTGTGACCGTGAACTTCCGGTTCTATTTTTAAATGTTTTATTATTTTAGGCATTTCGTAAACAAAAAAGCATGCTTTTGCTGGTTATTGACAGTTGATTTCAACCTCGACGGCTAGTTCAAGTCTTTTAGAATTATACAAAGGATACAATATTTGTTATGAGGAATACGTTTTTAGCATCAAAAGTGAGTAGGCGATAATTAATACTCAAGTGTTAGTCGCATGTAGCTTGTTTATAAAATAAATTAGTCAAGAGTTGCGTTTTCTTGGTTATTAAAAAACAAAATTCGTAGATTCATAAAAACAAATAACAAAAATTCTTTTGCATTGAGCAATAAGTTTGATTTTATAAAAAGGTGATTATTCCCTTCTGACTTTCACTTTGCATTGTTTTCTTTTGTAAACAGGTTTTGGAAATGAAAGAAATTTTAATCCCCAACAAATGTTCGTACAACCAGTAACCCAGCACACAGACATGTTTCGAATAAAATGATCGAATTCGACCGGAAATGTTTTTTTCTTGTGAACTTTTATGTATGCATACACGTTAAGACTTGTCAATACCATAAAATAAATTCAATTCTATATGAATTATGAGCTAAATTGCCCGGCGTTGACCGGGAGAAAATAAAACAGTCCTTTATAAGCTAGAGATACAATTTTTATAAACGAAATGAAATCGCAAAACTATAATAGGAGACAATAAGGTCACTTTCTTTAAATTAACTCATACGATTGGTTGAACACACACACAGTCTACTTTATAGTCTTATATATAGATACTATTATATTCTGATTATTAATGTTTTATTGCTTCTATATATTTATAAATTATAATAATGATCGAAAATATAAACATAAGTTAATTCAAAGCAACACAAACGGTTCCCCACTGAAGTTTTTTGTTAAAACAATGGGCTCAATATATTATGGGCAAAGGCACGGAAAAGACGATAGCAAATTAAATGAAAAGATTACTCTGTGGCATTTTAAATTAGAGTATAAGGGGCAAGGTGTGGTGTCACTTTGTAGTAAGACTTATCACTGGGAAATACAACATTTTATTACAACTTGTCTCACAAAATAACACAATATACTAGATTCATACATTCTCAACGGGCGCTGAAATTTACAAGTCTTAATTAGTCGTGACCTTTTCAAATGGAAGAGATCACGAGCTTCCGGTTCTATTTTTAAATTACTAAAAGAAGGATGCTTCTGCTGGTGTTTGACAATTGATTTCAACCTCCCGGCCAGTTCTAGTCTTTTAGAATTATACAAAGGATACAAGATTAGTTATGAGGAATCCGTTGTTGTTAACATCAAAAGTGAGTAGGCGATAAAATAAAGTGTTAGTCGCGTTAAGTTAAATTTATCTTTGTTTATAAAATAAATTAGTCAAGGGTTGTGTTTCTTGGATATTAAAAAACACAATGCATAGATTCATAAAAACTAATAACGAAAATTATTTTTCATTAAGCAATAAGTCTGATATTATAAAAAAGGTGAAATTTCACTTCTGACATTTACAATCCATCGTTTTCTTTTGGCAACATTTTTGGAAATGAAATAAAATTTAATCTCTTACATCTTTTGGTAAATCAGCAACACGTTTTTTTAAATTAAATGATCGAATAAGACCGGAAATGTCTTTATTTGCGACCTTTTAAGCATGCATATTTGTTAAGACTTGTCGACAGATCGTTTGAGGCGCTGGCGTTTCATGTGGAATGTAAGGTGAAGGTTGTTTAGAAAATGTTCTGAAAAAAATTTGGGTTGGCAAAAAAAAAAAAAGTTACATTATTTGCTGATGAATGTCTAATTTATAGAACAAGAAAGACAGAAAAAGATAGTAAACTTTCACAAAAAGAACTAGATCATAGGTTCTCAACCTTTTTCGGCTCACCGCCCCCTTTTAAATTTTTTTTCAGCTCACCGCCCCCCTCCCCAAACTTTCTTTTAGAGCCCCCCCTCCCTTTCAGCCCGTCTGGACTATACTTTCCGCATTTTTTTTTGTGGAACTAGACTTTTTGTGTGATTAATTATCTTTAAAAAAACTGATAAGGAAACATATTGTAAGAATTAATATATTAAAAAATTGCCTTATTAAAAGTTTTAAATAAATCAATATTAATGTGAATCGTTTGCCTGGTGTGTTGCTAGCGATTTGTCTATTTTTTTTTTCAATTTTGGTTGCAAAAGCCTTAGGTCTAATAATCAGTAATATTTGTTATATTACAAAACAGAACTTGTTTGGCATCACTATTGAATCAAATGTGGAAACATTTTTTAGTTAAAGGGAGATAATTAGCCCGTTTTAATTGAGCTAATATTTCTGGTTTTTTTTTCTTTTATAAAATATAAATGGCTTACAATTTATAACTTTGAAATGATCAAACTGTAAAAAATATTAGACAGTTATATAAATATTATATGACTAAAGAATGTATATGTATATTTATAAGCATCATAATAACTATTCAGTTTGTATGATTAGGCCTACTACTTATCTATACTGCTTAATATTGTTATCCAGCTAAATGCACAGAACAGCATAAAACACATTAAGGACATCTCGGTAAAACTGAGATCAAATAAATAACATTAATATTAGCAGATGTTAGGGCGACAGTGATCGGTCAGCAGGGTTGACAGGCTGGTAAACCAACCACAGGACCAGCCGCCTGCACACCATATTTGCCAAACACTGACCCTACTTCATCGAAAAGTCACTGCGAATCCTATTTCTTATTAGTTTAATAATATGTATGCCTACTGTTGGGGGATATCAGATATTTAGCAGCACTTGCGTTTACATCACATTTTATCCAAAAACTAATCGATTCAAATAGCTGATGTGTTAAAATTTATCAGGTACGTTTGTACCGCCCACTTGCCCTTCACCGCCCCCCTATCGCCCCCGGGAATGTCAGCGCCCCCCTAAAGCTTCTCACCGCCCCCCGGGGGGCGATATCGCCCCCGTTGAGAACCTATGAACTAGATGAACTACAAAAATGGAAATCTAACTGTAAGTATGTCACCCAGAAAAATGACAACTGATAAGAGTATCCAAGAAAAAGAAACAAAAAAAAAGAAATTACTTCATTCATGGTAAAGAACTAACTCTAATTAGCAATGCAAAGTATATAGGAGTAATAATAAATGATAAGCTATACCTCACATTGATGAAGTAATTAAAAAATCAAACAAAACTTTAGGATTCATAAACAGGAAGTTTTACAAATGTAATAAGAATATAAAACTAAAATGCTATCTCAAATTAGTTAGGCCTATACTAGAATATGCACCATCTGTATAGGACCTATCAACTAAAGAAAAACGTAAAAAATTAAAATTAGAACTAATTCAGAAAAGAGCTGTAAGGTTCATAACTAGTGAATATTTACAACTGACAAGAGTAACACCTATAGTTAAATCACTAAGCCTCGAAACACTAGAGGACAGAAGGACAAAGAGTAAAGTAGTAATATTACATAAGGCATTAAATTCTAATTTAGAAGAAATACAACTCAATAACAACCTGTTGTAAAGCTCATATAAACATGAACATTATCACTTTCATGATCCCTTATGCGAGAATAAATGAATATAAGTACTCTTTCTTCCCGAGTGGCATTTGGGCACGTAATGGGTTGCCCAAACAAACCAGGAAAACCAGTAACTTAAAACATTAATAAAGATGCAAGACTAGACACGGACCACGGGTGTGTGTAGGACACAATAATCTTCTTTATAGAAGGGGCGTCTGTAATAAGAAAAGATACATTTATTTCAAGAGATTTTTGCCACGCACAAAAGTTGCACACACCTGCTTAAAGGCCCTTAAGTTTGCTTTGCCACGTAATGCCGACGAATATCGTGGCCCCTCCCCCCTTCCCCACAATCATACACATACGCACACAGTTGTAACCCTAATGAATCGATAGATAAGTTTAATGTCAGCTTGACATCGAATGCAGTCACCGTTTTTAGAATCGACACTATATTTTGGAACAAAAAGGCTTAGACTATCTACAGATTATTCCCTTTATGTTATTTTAACTGTAATGTTTTGCAGGATGGCCACACAATAGGCTGCTTTGTTTACTTATTTAACTTAATTCTACCTATTTACAATAACAACAATATTACTTACTGTTTGTCTCGAGATTCCAGGTGTTGCCTTAGAACAGTAGTTCTCAAATCTTTAAAAGATTGATTGCCTGGCTGTCCCCTAGATAGTATAGGGGGTCGGCAACCTAAGGCACGCGTGCCAAACTTGGCACGCAGAGCGATTTTCAATGGCACGCGAGAGACCTCTCAAGAGGACCACTGGAAGGAAGCTGCTTAGGAAAGTCGTCTGCTAATCTAAACTGCTAGTCTTTCTCTCTTTTTTTTCTTCAGCTTTTGGTTCAACTTACACTTGTGAACAGATTTTATCGCTCATGAAAGCTGTTTTAAACATACAAAGATGTCACATACACTTGACCGCTCATTAATTGATACAGACTAATTACATTTAAAAGACTTTTTATTTTCATCTTCTTGATTTTAACATAAATATAACTAATTCTAAAACAAATTAACTAGTATTGTTAATTTATTAAATATAAAAGACGCATTTAAAAGCACTACATTGTGTAATTTCTGTAATGTTTAATGTTTAACATATAAACGTCTTAAACGGACAAACTAATTAATGCAGGAAATGTTTATTTACAACTGTTCAACGTAAATTATTTTCATCCTCTAATAATTAAATCTTGTAATGAGTACAATAATGTTGGATTTATATAAAGAAATAATAATTAGTCAGTAATATTTGTTATATTACAAAAGTATACGTTTTTTGCATCACTATGTGATCAAATGTGGAAATAATTTTAAGTAAAGGGAGGTAATTAACTCTTTTTTTTCCCTCTAATATTTATAATGTTTTTTATGCCTTTTTTTTTAAGAATCAAGGGCTTAAAATGTGTAACTTTAAAATGATCGAACTGTAAAAAAAATTGAAAATTATATAAATATTATAAGACTAAAGAGTTTATGTATAATATATATTTAAACATTACATTAACTACCCATTTTGTATGATTACTACGTATCCTTTCCGCTTAACGACATTGTTGTTATTTCTGTATAGCATGTAAATCCGAAAAACATATAAGACTTCTCAGTTAAACTGAGATCAAAATATAAATAAAATTTGCAGGTGCTACATCCACATAATATTGACAAAAAAATGATAAAGATAAGACATTAATTATCATAATTGTAAAAGTTGAGCATTAAAATATTGTATTTGATCTAAATGCAAAATAAAAAGGGTGATAATCACAAAATACATACATTTTGTATTAAATATAAAACACTTTAACGATTTTCTCTATAAATAATCTCCATGTTTGGCACACAGTTAGCAAAAGGTTGCCGACCCCTGGTATAGGTCACCAACTATAGATCTTCGATAGTTCCTATCTAGCCTGGACCAATTTTTCTATTTCCTTCCGGGTGCAACCCATCCTTAAAACTTCCGTCTCTAAATAGAGTCGCAAGTTGTTTCTTGGCCGATCTCTTCACTAGTAAAGTAAAGTACTCTTCAAACTGATCATAAGGCTGGTGAAGCAGCGTTCAGCAGTTTCTGTGGCCACAGCATACGAGGGAATGTGTGGCCAGCAGAATGCCCAGCCGCCTTTACTTTACCCCGACTAGTGTCAGGTAGCCTACAAGTCTCCATCAGAGCTGGGTAGACTCAGGGGCACCCTCAAGTCCCGGAAAAAAAATACTAGCCTGCACCAGGATTCGAACCCATAACCTTCGGATCGCCAGTCGAACGCGCCGATACTAAGTTTCATAGAATTTCTAGAAGTTTATTTTTATTCCTGTTTGATGCATCTCTGGCACTACTAATACCCCTCCCCCTTTTAATTCTAAATTGAAATAGGCAAGTCTTTGGTCCAAGAGGTCTCCTTGGTGGAGTTAACACAAATTTATTCGGCATGTAAGTAACTGCACTGGCTACCTATAACACTTAGGATAAAATTCAAAGTTTTTAGTATGCTCTATAAAAAGCTTTCATGGTCAATCTCCCATGTACATGAGGTCCATGGTCGAGCTACACACATCATAGAAAATAGGACTGCGTTCAAACAAAATCCATCTACATCTCAAGGTACCAAGCGTAATGAGAGAAACTTGTGTAGCTCGCTCCTACAGCGTCGTAGCACCTCTGTGGTGGAATGAACTTCAGAACACAATTAAACAAGCCGACAATACAGACATTTTAAAAACAAAATAAAAAACACACTTGTTCGATTTAATTTAAAAACATATTGTAAATGTAAAGCGCATTCGAAGACTTTGTTTTAATAGCGCTATATAAATATGTAATCTGTAATTTGTATACAAATTTCATGCAAAAATTTGATTCATTAACTTCGTTAAATGGGGGTGAGGCGGTGAGTTTAACAAAGAAATTGTAAAAGGAGGCGGTGAGCCGGGAGAGGTTGAGACCCAAAGATGTATATTGTTTGTAATACTGTTTTTGGTGTTGTCTTTATTTTGTTACAATTAAATTGTAAGTATTGTAAGTTTTTTGTTTCATTGGTTGGCTTCTACGTGTCACCAAAAAGTTCGGCCCAACTAATCGGAAGTTTTTACCACCTTCTCGCTACTTACGTGGCCCATTAGTTCGTTTCATATCAACCAGAAGACGGTCAATCTGTTTCATTATCGGCAAGTCTTCCTGTAAAACGAGACTTTGAAAAAAAAATACAACTCTTCACTGGACAGCGGTCACTTGTTTTCAGTACAAGAAAATGTTTTTGAACAATGCAGCCATAGGTGTGGTCCTAATTGTCTTCACCCTAGTTGAGTGCGTCTCAGGAGTGCGTAAGTATTATACTTAAAACATATCACACTCACTACTTCTTATTCTATTGAAAAGTTACAAAGCTTTTTTTTCTCTATGCGGTCAATGCCAAATTTTTTTTAATATCTGCTTGTCATTTCAGTTGTTTTGCAACGTTATAATTTAATATAGTGTGCTGGGTATATTGTAGTTTTTGAGTGAGGGGAAATCTATGCCTAAGGCTGGTTAATTTCCCTTGGTGGCATTTAAATAGGAAGTTGTCTACTGTTTTATAAAATTTTACCGCTACAATCACACCATGCCCTTTAAATAATTTTGCCGTATTTTGTCATATATTGTTAAGCGTGGAGGGTATTATTGGACTGTTGGAGCGATGGTCAATACAAATTGGAGGTAAGAACTGCCGAGCGCAGTGGTGGTTTTTTGACTGGTATGTCCAGCAGTGTCAATGAATATAGGCGCACAACGGAACAAAAACAAAAGTTGAGTAGGTATATAATATGTACTTTGCATCTCCCGTACAGTAAAGTGCTACCCCGTCACAGTGTGCCTGCACCATTGTGTGCCTATAAAAAAAACATCGTCAATCGAGCTGTAAACCCACACCCTGCTATAATTAATAAAGCAAATACAAGAAATTCTACTTTCTGGAAGCTGGAACAATAGGACAATGTGTCCCGAATTCATTCCAGAGCCAGACGTTCGACAAGCGGCCATCATAAACGGAGAGCTTGACACAATCGGGATTGATATTGCCTGTCTGCATAATTTCAAATTATTGGCTGATAGTGGCTAACTTTATAAAAGAAACTACTCTTTCTACTGAAAGGAATGTTTGAACAAAGTACGAAAATCCTGGTCTGAGTTTTTTTGCTGTGAGAAAATAACCCAATGTCCTTTATTGAGATGTTCCCACTTGGCTATGAAAGGTTGATGTTTATGAGGTTTATCTCTCCGCAAGGCAATGTCAATCTGATCAGAGTATGAACTCATTAAAACTTTTTAACAGAGATTTTCAGTGGGCTTGCAGTGGTAGGAGACGCTGTTGATGTTGAAGACAAGGTAGTTTACCTATTTGATAGCCTTTCCTTCTCCTACAATATGTTGGTTGGTATTTCTCTTGAGGCTTGCTCATAGGTTCCAAAGATGGAACTTGTAACGGAGAGATTGCTACATGGAGAGAGGAAGATACAACAAAGAAAGGAAGATTTACCAAGTAGAGAATCCCTTATGTCAAAAGAGAAGAAAAGTATTTAAAAAAATGTCCCCAGAGTAATCACTGTCACAAGCATTGACACCTGAAACGAGAAAATTAGAAAGACAACAGTTAAGCCAACAGACACATTGGCTCCATAGAGCCCATCACAGTGAGATTAAAGGTTTGAGAGACTTTGACTCAGTTGATGAAAGCGTTGGACTGTTAGTTCGGCACGTCTCAACTACAATCACTGGGGCTTGGAAATAGATTGTTGACTCAAGGGCAACTAGTCATCTGTGTTTCAAGTTTCAATAAAACTGAATGTATCAACTTGAAAAACTTCGAAGATGCTCAAGATTTTTGGACTTGGAGATGAACGAACTTTCACCGCAAATTCACGTGGTATTGTCAAACTTAAGATGAAATTGCATTGAGATCAATTCTTCAAGGACAGCAATTTGCAGGAAGTGGTTTATGTGCCTGAACTAAGATATAACCAACCTATTTAGTGCTATGCTGCAATGGAGGCTGGAAAAGTTGGTCAGATCAATGGTCAATGAAGTGGACCAAAAAAGAGACACGAAGGTAAATTTCTAGCACATTAGTACCTTCAGGAATACTGAACTATCTGCTTCACTACAAAAAAAAAAAAAAACATCCTTGCCGTAAAACAGCAAGAGGAGATCTAGAAACAAGCGAGGAGGAACTGTGGCATCGAGCGATGTGGATATCTAAGGTCTGTAAATCTCAAATAGTTGACTGTAAGAAAACTATTTGGTAGGCTTGATTTTAATGAGTTAGTTGTCTTATAGGGATTTACTCGAGACGCTTTTGCTAAGGGCAAACACCACAGGAACAAGCGAAAAAGTGAGCACTAATATTCTTGATCTGGTTTAGACCTGATGTTTGCGGAAAGAAAAGCAATCAATTTGTTTGGTGTAGCTCAATGTTTTCTTACCTTTATCAACGATTGCAGTTATCCTTTGTCTAACTTGTGGATGAATCAATGTTTAACCAAAATGTGTTTAACCTTTCTTAGAATATTTTATTGATGGCGTATACGATAGTTTAAGAATCACCTGGAGACCCAACACAAGAGATCACTTAATCAACTTGCCAATGACGGAGATAGAGGCAAAGAGAATTGGGTAAGAATAGTTTAATGTTGACTGTATAACTATTTAATATCGGGGTGACCGATCTGAGATCGGTCTTTATAGGCTGAAATTAATAATATTGTTAGAACATTTGATACATATCTTTAACATCAAAGATCTTTAAAACAATAGAGAAATTGTAAACAATAAGATGCATATAATTTACTATTTACAGGGAGTATATTTAATCAGGTATGGGCCTACAAATGCATTTTGTAGTCATCTCTTTTCTTTTTCATTACAATATCTATTGTAATCTGCTTTAAGGGCTTTCAAAAGAACAATTACTTGGTGATATCATTTAATAAATGCCGATTGATAAGAGACAGGCAAACTCATTTGGAAACACTGATGGCTCTATGTTTACTAGACCAGATAAACAGCAGTCACCATAAGAGTCGGTTGATTCTGTTCGACACCCGTTGTTCGGGAAAATGAACAGCATGACAGTGAATACATGCTATGTTGAAAGGTCCCAAACTTGTGTAGGTAACGTCGGAATTAGTTGCGCAAATGTAGGTTGGCAACATATTTTGTTTCAAAAATAATTGTCTTCCAAGCGTTGTTCACGTTGATCAATGGTCTTTAGCGATAATGGCTTTCTGTCGCTTGAGTTGCAACCTTTCTTTTCGTTTATCTAGTGTTTCATTTTTTAATTGCTCTGCCTTGCGACGTCTCAGATTGTCTCATGTTCTTTTCTCTTACATCTGCAGTTTCCTCCTCTAGTTGTTTTGTCATACACTTTCTTTGATAATCCAATCTCGTTTCTGTCTTATCTATAGCTTACTTTTCTAGGTGCTGTAAGCTACAAATCTCGTCTGTTTATTCTTTAATTGTTGATCGCGTGTTCCTGCTAATTCTTTGTTAATAAATTCTGAAATTATACCCATGCACCTGAGCGAGGCTGCTCGGTCTGGCTTTATAGTTGTATCTACTGAATCATTTATATCTTAAGACATGCAAGAAATACTTTAAAAAATTGTCTTCTTCTGCACTATCATCAATCCGTGCATTTCTCTTTTTCTAGTTTAAAATATGATTATTCTTTTTTCGTCCGCCAGGCATTTTCATAAAGTTGTAAATGTTATAACTTTAAAGACTGTATAAAATATTTACCATCAAAACTATGCAATACACTATATATATTTTAATGTATTCCACAGCTTTAATAGCACCCTAATTGTTTAATGTATTGGTAAGAGCCTAATCAACATGGACTCTTTGAAACACATAAACTATCAAACTGTATCTTACCTTTTTTTTAAATTGATGACACATTTTCACGCTGATTATATTTAATTGCGCGGCGTATCGGAAAATGGTAACGATTTAAATGCTTTAAAACGGGAATTACCGAAACGCTGATAGTAGCCTTAAATAAAAGTCGTCTTGCACTATGACGTCAAAAGAGTTGTATTGAACGTGATCGCGCTAGATGGGGAATCAATTGACATGTTTTTTTTTTTCTTTTAGCCCAATTTAAAAGCTATTTTTAGAAATGGTCAGTGGTTTTTCCAAAAATTGAGGGTCAAGCAGAGGTTCAAATGAAATGAGATTGATATAAAATTTTCTCACCAGAATACATCAATAGGACAATTTTCGCGAAAATCGTTGGGCTTGTTTTCGAGAACGCTGACACAAACACACAAACCCACAAACAAATATACCCTCAATTTTTTCTCGTTTAATATTATTAGATTTAAATTGTGTTTTTTTTTAAAGATGATTGAAGATGAAATGGATGTTTTCCATCGCGTATTTCGAGGTATATGAAATCTCGACTGGTGCTAAAATTACCGTTTAGAAAGACAAATATTGTGTTTTTTTTATAAAAAAAACAAAAAAAAAACAAGCACAAATACAGTAGGTGATAAAGAATACAAATCTAACTAATATATGTCTTTCCACCCAATAACGTGTTAACTGCTATGAGTATCAAAGAAACAACTAACAATTAAATACAAACCCTTTTATTTGTCATAAAGACCTAACCCAAACAAAATGCTAAGTACTTTTGAGTAAATAAAATGATAAATTCTCTTGGATTCCACATGTTGATGAAGTACTTGTAACATTAACAAAACCCCAGGCTTCATAAAAGGAACTATAACACAATGTAACAAAAAAAACTTTTCTCTGTTTATCGAAATTTGTTTATATTTCTTAATTTATTTCATTATGTTGAGTCTGAAAATGACATTTTTTTTATTGCACCAACCGTTTGATCATAAAACCAAAAATTCAATTAAACATATAATTAAAATAAATCGTATTGCATGAGATACAACGTTAGTCAACATATAACATTAACTAGTTCAAAATGTTATGCTATGTTACAAAACGCCATGTTACATCACTTTACATACATATATTACATAATGTTACATTATGTTGTAATGTAATAGTCTATCACAGAGGTCGGCAACCTAAGGCACGTGTGCCAAACTTGGAACGCAGAGCGATTTTTAATGGCACGCGAGAGACATCCAAGAGTGTTTTTTTTTAATTGATTTTTCGGTTTTGAATGAGGAAAACTGACTGTTGAAGCCGGTGTTTCTAAATGACATAGCGACACATTTCAGTCCAGACAAGGACGGGGTCAAACAGCACTTGAATATTAGATCACTGGAATGGATTTCCTTATATCTTGAGTGAAATCAATGTTAAAATATTTAACTATATCTACTTCCCTTTATTACGGCATATATTAAGATATATGGTTGGGCTTTTTCGTATAAAGTTCGAAGCACTCAAAGCAGAGTTTTCTAAACAAAGGCAAGACTTTCAAATTCATGGAATCAATTTTTTATACCTCATCAAACTTAACTAGTTTGATCTAACTACAACCTTCTTAGATGTAGATGTATTTTAAGTGGAAGGATATTGGCGATTCTAAAACGCTGCCAGTTGAATTTTAAACATCCAAAAACAATGGGCATCGAAATGTGCCAATTTGTGGGTAAATCTGGAAGGAAGATGCTTAGGAAAATCATCTGCTATTCTCAACTGCCAGGCATTCATTCATTCGCTCTACTTTCAGCTTTTGGTTCAACTTACACTTGTGAACAGTAGATCTATTTTTTTAAATGTATTTTACAAATGCTTGGACTGCAAAATGAGGCTCTGATAAGGTTAACAACTTTAGCCGCACCAAAGTACCAATTACCCAAAGCTTTCATTACATGATCGACTTTACAATTAATTTCTTTTTTTTTAGATACATAATTCTAAGATAGTTTTAACTTCTTCTTCTTATAAATCTCTACTTCACTACAACAGCTGGACACAACTCAACGACTGCACGGAAAGAACAGCGTGGCGAGGCAAACGTTATGCGTATGTGCCGGACTTCTCTGTAGTACTTCTGTATGACAAATATGGTTTCATAGCCGGCATGCAGATGGGTATACAAAATAGCAACTTAGAGAACGGATTCCCAAGCAAGGCAATGGAGCGCTATTTCATTCGAGAGGGAGACTACTATTTCAGCACTGTATATTTTCTAACCCCAGGTATAACTTTTCTTTTCCTTTTTTAATATGACCACATACACACATACACACATATACAAGCACAATCATACACACACCCTCAAACAGACACAGACGTATCCAGGTAAGTTCGCTCGCACTCATACACACACACAAAACAGACACAGTCGCTTAAATACACACGCACTCAGAAATACTATACGAACTCTTGTCGCGGGAAACAGTGTAAAACGGTCTGCAGTTTCGGCCTAGAAGATGAATGACCAGATATGAGTTTAATAGATGGCTTTAGGTAAAAAAAAGAATAAAGCAAAAGGCCAAAAGAAGCAAAAAAAAATAAAAAAATTTAAACATTGACCAGCAAATTATTTTCTTTTGCCAGTAACTAAAGCAATTTATCTTTCTTTGATCATTGGCTCCAGCAGTTTTACTATTTTTAATAATTGACTCCAGCAGTTTTACTATCTTTGGTCATTGACTCCAGCAGTTTTACTATTTTTAATAATTGACTCCAGCAGTTTTACTATCTTTGGTCATTGACTCCATCAGTTTTACTATTTTTAATAATTGACTCCAGCAGTTTTTCTATCTTTAGTCATTGACTCCAGTAGTTTTACTATCTTTGGTCATTGACTCCAGCAGTTTTACTATTTTTAATAATTGACTCCAGCAGTTTTACTATCTTTGGTTATTGACTCCAGCAGTTTTACTATCTTTGGTCATTGACTCCAGCAGTTTTACTATCTTTGGTAATTGACTCCAGCAGTTTTACTATCTTTGGTCATTGACTCAAGCAGTTTTACTATCTTTGGTCATTGACTACATCAGTTTTGCTATCTTTGGTCATTGACTCCAGCAGTTTTACTATCTTTAGTCATTGACTCCAGCAGTTTTACTATCTTTGGTCATTGACTCAAGCAGTTTTACTATCTTTGGTCATTGACTCTAGCAGTTTTAATATCATTGGTCATTGACTCCAGCAGTTTTACTATTTTTAATAATTGACTCGAGCAGTTTTACTATCTTTGGTCATTGACTCCAGCAGTTTTACTATCTTTAGTCATTGACCACATCAGTTTTACTATCTTTACTATCTTTAGTCATTGACTACATTTATTTTACTATCTTTACTATCTTTAGTCATTGACTACATCAGTTTTACTATCTTTACTATCTTTAGTCATTGACTACATCAATTTAACTATCTTTAGTCATTGACTCCAGCAGTTTTAATATTTTTAGTCATTGACTACATCAGTTTTACTATCTTTAGTCTTTGACTCCAGCAGTTTTACTATCTTTGGTCATTGACTCCAGCAGTTTTACTATTTTTAATAATTGACTCCAGAAGTTTTACTATTTTTGGTCATTGACTCCAGCAGTTTTACTATTTTTAATAATTGACTCCAGCAGTTTTACTATCTTTGGTCATTGACTCCAGCAGTTTTACTATTTTTAATAATTGACTCCAGCAGTTTTACTATCTTTGGTCATTGACTCCAGCAGTTTTACTATCTTTGGTAATTGACTCCAGCAGTTTTACTATCTTTGGTCATTGACTCCAGCAGTTTTACTATCTTTGGTCATTGACTCCAGCAGTTTTACTATCTTTGGTCATTGACTACATCAGTTTTGCTATCTTTGGTCATTGACTCCAGCAGTTTTACTATCTTTTTTAGTCATTGACTCCAGCAGTTTTACTATCTTTGGTCATTGACTCAAGTAGTTTTACTATCTTTGGTCATTGACTCAAGCAGTTTTACTATCTTTGGTCATTGACTCAAGCAGTTTTACTATATTTGGTCATTGACTCTATCAGTTTTACTATCATTGGTCATTGACTCCAGTAGTTTTACTATTTTTAATAATTGACTCGAGCAGTTTTACTATCTTTGGTCATTGACTCCAGCAGTTTTACTATCTTTAGTCATTGACTACATCAGTTTTACTATCGTTACTATCTTTAGTCATTGACTACATTTATTTTACTATCTTTACTATCTTTAGTCATTGACTACATCAGTTTTACTATCTTTACTATCTTTAGTCATTGACTACATCAATTTAACTATCTTTAGTCATTGACTCCAGCAGTTTTAATATCTTTACTATCTTTAATAATTGACTCCAGCAGTTTTAATATTTTTAGTCATTGACTACATCAGTTTTACTATCTTTAGTCATTGACTACATCAGTTTTACTATCTTTACTATCTTTAGTCATTGACTACATCAATTTAATTATCTTTAGTCATTGACTCCAGCAGTTTTAATATCTTTACTATCTTTAATAATTGACTCCAGCAGTTTTAATATTTTTAGTCATTGACTACATCAGTTTTACTATCTTTAGTCATTGACTACATCAGTTTTACTATCTTTACTATCTTTAGTCATTGACTACATCAATTTAACTATCTTTAGTCATTGACTCCAGCAGTTTTAATATCTTTACTATCTTTAATAATTGACTCCATCAGTTTTACTATCTTTACTATTTTGGTGATTGACTACATCAGTTTTACTATCTTTATTCATTGACTCCAGCAGTTTTTCTATCTTTACTATCTTTGGTCTTTGACTACATCAGTTTTGCTATCTTTACTATCTTTAGTCATTGACTCTAGCAGTTTTTCTATCTTTACTATCTTTGGTCTTTGACTACATCAGTTTTACTATCTTTAGTCATTGACTCCAGCAGTTTTACTATCTTTACTATCGTTAGTCAATGACTCCAGCAGTTTTACTATGTTTACTATCGTTAGTCATTGACTACATCAGTTTTACTATCTTTACTATCTTTAGTCATTGACTGCATCAGTTTTACTGCATCAGTTTTACTATGGTTAGTCCTTGACTTCAGCAGTTTTACTATCTTTAGTCATTGACTTCAGCAGTTTTACTATCTTAGTCAATTGACCACAACAGTTTTATTATCTATGGCCGTTGATTACATCAGTTTCACTAATAGTTACCATTGACTATCATCAGTTTCTCTATCGTTGACCAGTGACAAGGCCAGTTTTTCTATCTGCTGACACATACTCTAAATAAACTAGAACATATCTAACACCTAAATAAGTGTGCAGAAATAGTGACTTTAACAATAGACTATAATACTCATGGACCGCTTGCTTTGTTTTTTTTTTGCTTTTATCGTCTTGTTTTTTTTTAAATTCCCGATTCTAAATAAAGTATATGCCATACAAACTTCCGTTTTATTAAATCGCATTTTTTCGAATTTAAATTAATACTTGTATGCCTATTGACAAGTCTTAATTAGGTGTAACCTTTTGAACTGGTATGATCGTGAACTTCCGGTGAAATTTACCGCCATTTTCGTAAACAAAAACCTTGCTTTTGGTGCTGTTTGACAATTGATTTCAACATCGATAGCCAGTTCTGGTCTTTTAGAAATATACAACGGCTACAAGATTAGTTATGAGGAATCCGTTTTTAACATCAAAAGGGAGCAGGCGATAATTAATACTCAAAGTGTTAGTCGCGTTAGGCTAAATGTAGCATTTGTTTATAAAATAAGTTAGTCAAGAGTCGCATCCTTAGTAATTAAAAAAACGCAATGCGGAGGTTTATAAAAAACAACAACACGAAAATTCTTTTGCATCAAGCAATTAGTTTGGGATTATAAATAGGTGATTCTTCAAATCTGACATTTATAATCCATCGATTTCTTTTGGCGCCATCATTTGGAAATTAAATTAAATTAAATTCTCTACATATTTTCGTACAACCAGTAACGTAGCACACAGACATGTTTCGAAGAAAATGATCGAATAAGATTGGAAATTTTCTTCTTTTGTTACCTTTTATTCATGCATAATCGTTAAGACTTGTCAATTATCATAGACTATAATAAGATGGACCGCATGCTCTATTTTTAGAGTTTATGTTCTTTTTCCGTGCGCATCCAATTACGTTGACGTTGATTCTACTAAAGCATTTAATTTTGTGCACATGATATTAAATTATTGTTATAATTACACTTTCGATTTTTCCTTTGTTAATACAAAATTCATTAATTACAAAACGATGAAAAATAAAAGTAATTTGGAACCTGTAAATTTGCATTTTTCGAAATATATCTTTTACGGGGAGGGGGTGTGCAGATTTTGTGATGTCATATTTGAGTTGGGGGGGGGGGGTCTGCCTTTTTGTGACGATGTGTGACAAAGGGGTGGGGGAGGGGGGTACAAAATCAGCCAAAATCATGTGACGTAATTTATATTTTTTTTAATTATAATTAGAGTCTATATATGTCTATATTTTAAATTCATGACAATACCGTTGTTGATTTTTCACAATACAAAATCACCAGGTCCTTCCTATTAATTTGGTTTATAAAATTATTGTTTTAGTATAATCTACGCAAAGTTGTCTTTTCCGACCTTTAACTTATTTTTCCCAGGGGCGGGAGGGAGTGGTTCAGGACCCAAAACCCCTGTTTGAAATAGGATTTGTAGAACCGAAAATCGGTTTTGAGAGAAAACGATATTTAACATCCCTAGTTCTATGGTTTATTTACATAGACTACCCATAAACTAGTTAGTATTACACAAAAATGTGCAGTCTTTTTCAATCTCTTGTATAGCATTTTCTATTTACCTATTTTTCAGTTACGGTTTCGGTTTCGGCCGAACGTGTAGTAAAATTCTCGGTATCATCTTCGGTTTTGGCCAAACGTCTACTTATAACATTCGGTATGGTTTCGTTATCGGCCGAAACCAAAAATTTGGTTTCGGTCGGTCTCTAGTGCATAGTGCTGGCCACACAATCACCCAGTGTGCCGTGGAAACAACAAACTGGTCCACGCTGCTTCACTGGACCAATGGATTAACTTGGTCCGACGGGTACTTTACTTTGGCTCATCTAATTAGTCCGTACAACCAAAGTTCTTAACATCATTAAAAACAAACAACACTTATTGAAATGCAATACCTAACCCAATAAATGTATTATAGCAAAGACTATATTAAATTATGCTTATATTATGTTCTTTTTTCCGTGCGCATCCAATAAAACTGTCTTAAATGACTACTACTCTCCTACGTTCGCCTAAATGTTTCCGCTGTGTACAACTTTTGATTTTAATTTTTCATTGAGAAAATCATAGCGATTAAATAAAACGGAAGTGTACATTGTGTAAGGGAATCGGGACTTCCGAAAAAAAAAAAATCAGTGTTTCAAGTTTCAAGTCATCATATAGCAGAAATACTAAAGCAACCGGTCCATGTGTATTGAAGTTTATGATTTAACATTTAAAACTAGATCTAGTCTTAACTGCCAAATTTTAATTTTTATCTTTTATTTTCTCTTTGTAGAAGCGATATGTACATCTGGAAGACCGACGTATGCATTGAATACTATATACGATTGTGAAATACAGGCTGGTCCAACTCCGGAAGCGAAACATTTAGTATATTTACCACATCGTCCAGTCGAAAATAGTGGATGGGAGAAAAGCGAATGTTCTCCCGACATGGGTAAACTTTAAAAAAAATATGTTTTTAATTATCTAGCTTGTAAACGTCGGCTTAACGTTTTAAAGCACTGGAGGGTTCGAATCTAGAAAGAAACACCATAATTTTTTTTACCTCATCTGGGCGGGGCGGGGTGTAATTGTACTTTAGCAGGTTTCAGACTCTGTCCCCTTGTAGAGCAACATTGTGTAAAACATTCACTTTTCGGTTATTAGTTAAGACAATGTTTTCCAATTTGCTTGCAATGTTACACTTCGTTATCTTTCAACTAATATCAAAATACCATCATACAAATAATTAGATTGATTACATACCACTGAGAAAGATGTCTGAAAAAAATAATTTGATTCATTCCTTTGCTCAATTCTTGTAAGGCGAATACATTATTTCTAATCTTACATATTACACACGCTCTTTCTATAAAGAAGATTATTGCGTCCTACGCTCATCCGTGGTCCGAGTCTAGTCTTGCATCTTTTTAAAATGTTTTAAATGATGTTAAGCTACTGGTTTTCCTGGTTTGTTCAGGCAACCCATTCTATGCCCGAATGCCACTCGGGAAGAAAGAGTACTTGAAGCTTTTATGGCTTTTCTCCGACTCAGCTTGGCTTTTACAAAATATCTTGTCTTCCAACTTCGGGAGACTTGAGGGAAAAATCCTTGTCATTACTATGATTCAAACCGCGGACCTCTAAACGCAAACCGAGCTCCGTGCTGCTACGTCATCGTGCCACTTTGTAATCGTAAATCTATTCAACCCTAAATGAACAATCTCGTATCTCTCTATGTGTTACGTACCGAAGCACATCAGGATCGTAATTGCTTGGGAGGGAGGAGTAAAAATCCAATCTATTCTAAGGAAAAAAAAACACTCCAGTTTGAATTTAGCATAAGAAAAGAACAACTTCAATCCAGAATATAACAAATATACATATAAATTGAAGCACTATGGTATAGAGCAGAGTCTCCAAACTACGGTCCGCGGGCTGAATGCGACCCGCAAGGCCCTCTCATCTGCCCGTGGAGACCTTTTTATTTACCAGAAATGTCTGCTATTTTGACATCCAGGAAAAAATGTCACCATTCCCACTAATAGCCTACAGGTGTTCATGTGTAGTGTATTAATATGTTATTAAATAATAACTGAATAGCCTACAATACTATTAAATACATAATTAAAAACAACATCCATATTTAGATTCTTTTTTTTTATTTGGACCTGAAAAGTTTGGAGACTCTTGGCGAATCGTAAAAATATGACTCTCGATCATGGTCTCAAAACCGCGGGCTCTTTTAAAATGGTTTCATTTTCTATTGGTTCATTGCGAACCTACGTGAAACAACTTCACGGGAATTTTATGCGCCCTTGAGTACTCACATGATCCGTGAGTCTCTAAGCATGCGTGACAGTTATATCACCTTACCTTACCTATCCCACATTGGGTAAAAAAGAGCTTAGTATTTAGAGGCCGACCGAACTTCGGATTCGGTTTCGGCACCGAAAGTGGACAAATGACCTTTTTCGGCTTAGTTTCGGTTTCAAAGGAAGTAAAAAAAAAGTTAATTTTCTGTACGCTTTTGGTTTCTGCCGAAAATGATAATGACTTTCGGTCATCAGCCGAATATCTTGCATTTGTCATGTGTGTGTTCTTTTGTCTAGTGTTATAAACATTATGTTTTAATATTTAGATACACAAATCTTATATAAAGAATATAATATTGCCTTTTCGGTTATTAAATCTTAAAGAGCATTCAATTCTGAAAAACTTATATACACTATTTACAATTTATATAATACATGTATATACAACATATATTGGTTTACTTAAATAGAGTACCCATAAACTAGTTAATATTACACAAAAATGTGCAGTCTTTTAAAATCTTTTGATTGGCAATTTCGACTTATCTTTCGGTTACGGCCGAAGGTGTAGTTAAGATTTCGGTTTTGGCTTTGGTTTCGGCCGATAGTCAATTTATAACTTCGGTGTGGTTTCTTTTTCGGCCGAATCCAAAAAATAGCTTTCGGTCGGCCTCTATTAGTAGGCCTATTCTTAACATATGATCTAAATATATATTTTGTTCTTTAAAAACAGGAATTCATTACTTCAAGAACTTGAAAACCTCCACAAACTGCAAAGACTACTTCCCACTATTCGTCTTGTTGGATCCAGACATTATTTTTGGTTTCGGCTGGATTCTACCTATGTGGGTTCATTCAAAGAATTCACTCTTTGAGTTACCTTCGTTAGACTTTGTCAAGTCTTATATGCCAACAGTGCCCAATTGCTTCAATGACGCACAGCAAATGACAACCCTGCATGTTTACCTAAGAAGCAATTTGTCAGCCATCCATTGCTGAGTCAGTTGGCTATTCTGCTTCGCCAACGAAACTAAATAATGTAATGAATAATTTCTTTTTTTTTTCAATATACATACAAACACAGACATGCATTAACACAAACAAAAGCTAAATAAATAAATAAAAAATATTGCAATCAGCAAATTTTTAGATTGGTTTTTATTGATTTAGAAATTATACTTTTAAATTTTTAATCACTTTAAGAATTATTTTATAAAAAGTTGAAACATTATAAGTAAGGGGAAAAAAAGGCATACAAATCTAGGAATTAATCATTTATGTGCATTTTTATTTTTGCATTGAAATTCTTCTTTGTGGGTCGATTAGCCCCGTGAAGATTCGCAATCACACAAAAGGGAAGTTAATATAGAGCAGGGGTCGGGAACCTATGGCTCGCGATACAGATGTGGCTCTTTTGATGGCTGCATCTGGCTCGCAGACAAGTTCGATTATAAAAAAATTTTTATACTCCTTTGATCTACATATTAATTGCATATCAATATTTCATTCTACAAATGAGCTAAAGCCTACTGCAGCTAAGCATCAGAAGTGGTAAAGGAGATAAACATCGGTGACCTAAAGGACAGAAAAATAGCAACCCTGCATCCTTTGTAATTAAAGGGAAATAACTCGTGCACACGTTTACTTATTTTTTTAGTTTTAGACATAATGTATGGCTCTAACAGAATTACTTTTCAAAATATGTGGTATCCATGGCTCTCACAGAATTACTTTTCAAAATATGTGGTATCCATGGCTCTCTCAGAATTACTTTTCAAAATATGTGGATGGCTCTCTCAGAATTACTTTTCAAAATATGTGGTATCCATGGCCCATGGCTATCACGGAATTACTTTTTAAAATATGTGGTATCTATGGCTCTCACAGAATTACTTGTCAAAATATGTGGTATCCATGGCTCTCTCAGAATTACTTTTCAAAATATGTGGTATCCATGGCTCTCACAGAATTACTTTTCAAAATATGTGGTATCCATGGCTCTCACAGAATTACTTTTCAAAATATGTGGTATCCATGGCTCTCACAGAATTACTTTTCAAAATGTGTGGTATCCATGGCTCTCACAGAATTACTTTTCAAAATATGTGGTATCCATTGCTCTCACAGAATTACTTTTCAAAATATGTGGTATCCATGGCTCTCACAGAATTACTTTTCAAAATATGTGGTATCCATGGCTCTCACAGAATTTTTTTTCAAAATTTTTGGTATCCATGGCTCTCACAGAATTACTTTTCAAAATATGTGGTATCCACGGCTCTCACAGAATTACTTTTCAAAATATGTGGTATCCATGGCTCTCTCAGAATTACTTTTCAAAATATGTGGTATCCATGGCTCTCTCAGAATTACCTTTCAAAATATGTGGTATCCATGGCTCTCACAGAATTACTTTTCAAAATATGTGGTATCCATGGCTCTCACAGAATTACTTTTCAAAATTTGTGGTATCCATGGCTCTCACAGAATTACTTTTCAAAATATGTGGTATCCATGGCTCTCACAGAATTACTTTTCAAAATATGTGGTATCCATGGCTATCACAGAATTACTTTTCAAAATTTGTGGTATCCATGGCTCTCACAGAATAACTTTTCAAAATATGTGGTATCCATGGCTCTCTCAGAATTACTTTTCAAAATATGTGGATGGCTCTCTCAGAATTACTTTTCAAAATATGTGGTATCCATGGCCCATGGCTATCACGGAATTACTTTTTAAAATATGTGGTATCAATGGCTCTCACAGAATTACTTGTCAAAATATGTGGTATACATGGCTCTCTCAGAATTACTTTTCAAAATATGTGGTATCCATGGCTCTCACAGAATTACTTTTCAAAATATGTGGTATCCATGGCTCTCACAGAATTACTTTTCAAATATGTGGTATCCATGGCACTCACAGAATTACTTTTCAAAATATGTGGTATCCATGGCTCTCACAGGATTACTTTTCAAAATATGTGGTATCCATGGCTCTCTCAGAATTACTTTTCAAAATATGTGGTATCCATTGCTCTCACAGAATTACTTTTCAAAATATGTGGTATCCATTGCTCTTACAGAATTACTTTTCAAAATATGTGGTATCCATGGCTCTCACAGAATTACTTTTCAAAATTTGTGGCATCCATGGCTCTCACAGAATTACTTTTCAAAATATGTGGTTTCCATGGCTCTCACAGAATTACTTTTCAAAATATGTGGTATCCATGGCTCTCACAGAATTACTTTTCAAAATATGTGGTATCCATGGCTCTCATAGACAAAAAGGTTCCCTATCCCTGATATAGAGTATAGAGTAAACATACAAATGTTAAAAGATATTTATAGTTGGTAAAACAGAACACATCAATATCATTGATCGCAAAATACGAAGGGGTGTCTAGGTAAGTTATTGACAATGTAAGACTAATATGATGCGTATGATGTAAAGTCAACTAGGAAGTGTGCTTCGAGGTACATATAAAAAAAAAATCAAACCCCTTATTAATAAAAGGTTCCAATAAAATTATTTGGTCTGACAATTAGATATACACAGAAGCCGGCTGAAGACTCACCTATTCCTGTAGCAGTATTCACCTGTACATATATAATATACTTTGTCTGTTCTTCGTTGTTTGTATTCTGTAACAGTCGTCAGCGCATAGAACTGTCCTCAACGGGATATGCGCTATACAACCATTATTATTATTATTATTATTTCATTTTCTCTTGGCCATTCATCATTTGAGTCACGGTGACAGCGTTCATGGATTGCCCTTCCACACCTCTCACGTTTCGAAGCCAGGTTCAACTGGTTGGCGCCAAGAATCTACCCAGCTCTGATGGGTACCTGACATTAAGTGGAGAAACATCACATTGGTCTGTCACTAATAAAATTCACTGTTGCATGTTTAAACATTTTAAGCCTAGCCTCGCCGGAAACTACGTAAAAGTGTTTTGCTAATGTTATCATTTAGAACAGGGGTCAGCAACCTTTTGATAATAGTGTGCCAAAATTAGGATTTCTAATTCATTCAGCGTGCCAACAGCCTAAAAGTCAACCAGCGCCACCAATAAATTTTAAGCTACTGGAATTGTCTTTTTTTTTTGTGGGTCTCTCGCGTGCCATTGAAAATTAATCTGCGTGCCAACAGCCTAAAAGTCAACTGCGCCACCAATAAATTTTAAGCTACTGGAATTGTCTTTTTTTTGTGGGTCTCTCGCGTGCCATTGAAAATTAATCTGCGTGCCAACAGCCTAAAAGTCAACTGCGCCACCAATAAATGTTAAGCTACTGGAATTGTCTTTTTTTTTTGTGGGTCTCTCGCGTGCCATTGAAAATTAATATTCGTGCCAAGATTGGCACGCGCGCCGTAGGTTGCCGACCACTGATCTAGAATCTAGACTCGGGAGATATCCAATAACTTTTATTTTTTGTAAATTAAAAATTTTAAACAAATTATTTGCAAATTATTGTACAGTGATAGCCGTTTAGTACGAATACCATTCGTTAAGCTAGTCTGTTCACTATAGACTTTTTAAAGTTCGTTTTACGAAACACGTTGGATCATACACTTCTCTTGGATAAACGCTTAGTTCAGTGGTCGGTAATCTGCTGCACGCATGTCAGACTTGGCACGCAGAACGATTTTCTATGGCACGCGGAAGACTCCTAAAACACTTTTCAAGTATCTTCTATTAGAAAATTGAGTGCTAAAGCTGGGTGATTGATTTAAATGCTGTTGGCACGCTGAATGAAATAGAAATCCAAATTTGGCACCCTATTATCCAAAAGGTTGCCGACCCCTCGCTTAGTTAGTTTTGCGGATGAAATCGGCTGCTCTTCATTGGAACAGCCTTGAGTGGAAAAACTGGCTGTTCTTCAGATTACGCTCGAGTCTTTTTGCTTGGTCAGGTTTGGAAGAACTTGGTTTTATGTTGCCTACTTAATATTATGGGGCACGGTAGCCGAGCGGCAGCGCGTTCGACTGGCGATCCGAGGGTCCTGGGTTCAAAGCTTGCTGAAGCTGGGATTTTTTGCCCAGGACTTGAGGGTGTCCCTGAGTCTACCCAGCTCTGATGGGTACCTGACATTAGTTGGGGTAAAGTAAAGGCGGCTGGGCATTGTGCTGGCCCCACATCCCCTAGTATGCCGTGGCCACAGAAACTGGTGAACGCTGCTTCACCGGCCCTATGATCACTTTGGTCAAAAGGGTACTTTACTTACTACTACTTAATAATAATAATAATATTTGTATAGCGCTGCCAACAAACATGAGCTCAAAGCGCAATTAGGCTAACTAAGAACACGGATATAATCTCAGGGCTAAGAATTATAAAACTAAATGATGATTTAAAACTTTACAATCATAGGACAAGTCCAATAAATGAAGCCATAACCGACTTCAACACATTTAATAAGTAAGACAGTGGGGCTCTGTTAAATATATCGGTTGGCCGTTTTGAGCCTTACCCTCGAGTTGGCAGGTTCGCTTTGAAAGAGTGGATATCTATTTAAAAACTTGGCCGGTTCGTGCCAATACATCATCTACAATGATTGATACTATTATATTACATTAAAATGTAGCTATTGATTCTCGCTAATACAATAAAGGCCCTACTCAATAATTAATTCACTAGTTTTACATATTTATGTATTATGAAAGGAAACAATACATTTTATATTTGAAAACAAACTTTGCATTTTCTTTTAAATATATCAAACAAAAAATGAATACAAATTACAAAAGACCATTTTTATTTAATATGAGACAAGAACAGTTTAATGAATTTAATTAAACAAATTGAAAGAAAATTGTAGAAAGATAGTTTAAAAAAATGCTCATAAGTTAGGCTTTTTATTTTTCTCCTGCTTAGGTAGAGTGTAGGGGGGGGGGGGCGGTTTTGAAAGCTTGTATCTTCGACCCAGTGATAATGTTTGCCAGTCTTCTATGTAGCTTAATTTGAAGAACATTGCTTCGTAAACCAGAGCACATACATCTGTGACCTTGGCTTTTTATTAGGATTAAGTGATTTTAAACCATTAAATTTTTTTTCAAAATCTCTGAAAAAATCAAAGGCCAGATACTTTATTTCATAAAGCCTAGGGTTGATTAGAAGGCTCTAACTAGATGCACATAATAAAGTGGTGAAATAATGTCATTGTTTTTTAACCCTTCCCGTACCGACCTACTTCTATCTATGCTGCCTTCAGTTCCGCTATATACGCGCCCGGGACTGTAAGGGTTAATACGTTTTTAGTCTTTCAATTGTTGCGTGAACACTATCGACCTCCATTTGAGTTATGTTCACACTCCAAGATGTTTTGGTCCACGTTTATTGCATGTTTTCCAAAAAAAAAAAAAGACTTAAAGCTGTAGCAAGTACACGATTTCGATTCTGATAAGTGCAGCCATCAAAATATATGATCACCTTGTCGAAAGAATTTACATGTTCTTCTAAATATTTTACAAGACATGCTGCAAATTCATTATTACTGAGTTTGAAATAATTTACATGTTCTTCTAAATATTTTACAAGAACGATGCAAATTCATTATTACTGAGTCCTTCTTCCGCTCATTCCAAACGAAGCATACAACATTTATTGAAACCATGTCATAGATTGTGTAGTTGTGGACCTGAAATTTAGTTTTTGAGTAAATAACGGCCTCTTTAAAAGATGGTGCTAACAAAACTATCTGCACATCCACACAAGACACTTTAGTGTGGGATTTCAATAAATAAACCTCCTTATCTTTTGATTTTTAATTTTTTGCATCCTCTTTCTGCCCCTTATGTTTATTGTAGAGTAGCCTCATCAAAATTACCCTGTGAGAATGCACAACAATGTCACTTGATCTTTTCGTGGATGAAATATCGAAATGTTCATGGCTTTTATCTCTGCACCAAAATAAGACATAAACATTTTAGGTTTACCTTCAACATCACAAATTTTGATGTACTCACGATAGATATCTGAATATGACTGAAATAATGGTTCCAGATATAACTTTTTGTACTTTTTCGATAATAATGCGATGGCATTTTTGGTAATCGATCAATATATTCTTTAATGAATGTGAGGCTTTATGAATCTTGCACTAGCAGTGGAATGCATGTTTCAATGGAATGCATGTTTCAATGGAATGCATGTTTCATTGGAATGCATGTTTCAATGGAATGCATGTTTCAATGGAATGCATGTTTCAATGGAATGCATGTTTCAATGGAATGCATGTTTCAATGGAATGCATGTTTCAATGGAATGCATGTTTCAATGGAATGCATGTGTCAATGGAATGCATGTTTCAATGGAATGCATGTTTCAATGGAAGGCATGTTTCAATGGAAGGCATGTTTCAATGGAATGCATGTTTCAATGGAATGCTTGTTTCAATGGAATGCATGTTTCAATGGAATGCATGTTTCAATGGAATGCATGTTTCAATGGAATGCATGTTTCAATGGAATGCATGTGTCAATGGAATGCATGTTTCAATGGAATGCATGTTTCAATGGAATGCATGTTTCAATGGAAGGCATGTTTCAATGGAAGGCATGTTTCAATGGAATGCATGTTTCAATGGAATGCATGTTTCAATGGAATGCATGTTTCAATGGAATGCATGTTTCAATGGAATGCATGTTTTAATGGAATGCATGTTTCAATGGAATGCATGTTTCAATGGAATGCATGTTTCAATGGAATGCATGTTTCATTATTAACATCTTTCATGGATCCAAACCCACCATTTATTCAGACCTTTGGTTTTCAAAAATATTCTTTTGCAAACTCTTTTCTTTCTCCATCGCCCTTTAGACTAAATATCATTGTAACTTGTAACTTTCAGCTACAACAACTTTTTTTTTTCTTTTACATCTCTTGCACTTACTGATGCTCTCACAAAACCTTTTCGCATCCCATATCTTCCATATTGCCTTGTCTCCCTGTCTTCATCAGTTACTTCTGTACACAAGTAATAAGATGCCTTCCAAGTGCACCTTGGTCCTATCTTCTGCTCTTCTTTTACAACCTCAGGATACTGTTTACTCTTTTTGTCAAATTGTCTACCTTTGTACAATTCTCCATGTTCTCTTTTGTCATTGTCTTTCTTCCTTTTATTATTGAATTTATCAGCACAGGTAACCTTTCCACTATACACAGTATGCCCTTCAATATAAGTAGCATTAGTCACTGTCTGAGAATCTTCTATTGTTAGACTTTCCCTTCTCTCAGCATGAGCAACTATATTTGTCTGGACTTCAGCAACATTTCGTACTATTTCGATATTTACTATAATATATTCATATCAATTATATATCTGTAGAATTTAAGGCCGCAATGAAAATTGTCGCCTAAGTGATTACACAAAATTGATTAGGTCACGTGAAAACACATTGCAAACCGACTTGGCTGTTTTGCGCAGTCAAAACAAAAAGCGAATTGACATAGACATTTTTTTTAAGAAAGAAAATGATAGAAAATCTATTGGACAATATAAGATATTTTTAGACATCATGTGAGATATCCAAAGGAAAATTTTGATACAAAAAATACTTGGCCAGTTTTTGCCTGGCAACGACGATATGACAACAGGGGGAGTAACGGTAACCAAAGAGAAAAATATATTAATACAATGATTATTGCCTCTGATTGACTTAAATCAGTTTGTTGTTGTAACAAGATAAAATTGGGTATTGAGTAATAAGTTAATAGCACAATATCTATTAAAACCAAAATAAAAAATATTATAACCACTCAATTGTTTCAAAAACACTAGAAGAGATTTGTTACATGTGAAATTTTTTTAAATACTTTTGTTGATGTGTTAAGTTAATCTTACTTAAATGATACAACATAAACAATTTTTTACCCCAAGATACAAGAGCATATCATCATTTTAAACATCATTTTAAACATCATGTCTAGATAATAAAAACAGCTTTCAGAATTGACAGTGTTATGTGTGTATAGTCTATAATAATAGTTTCTATATTGTATTTCGGAGATTGTCTCGCTAGTTCATGTAGAGTTATTTACATTCATTTACGTCTGTGTTTTTGGTGTAGAGAGTATTTGTGTAGGTGGCTATTTCATTATGACGTAATAACACCAATATTGTTTCTCGTAGTCTCCACCACTTTCTAATACGCCTTTTCTTTTGCATTCGGAAAGCTTCGGGAAAATCCATTTCTAGAATATTCTGCACCAGAATCTATATAAGCGTAATAGTGCGGTTTCATCAAGGGGTTCAAGAGAATCAAGGTGGCCGAGCGGCAGCGCGTTTGACTGGCGTTCCGAAGGTTTTGGGTTCGAATCCTGGTGAAGGCTAGGATTCGTTCCCGGGGCTGAAGGGCGTCTCTTAGTCTACCCAGCTCTGATCTGTACCTGACCTTAGTTTGGGGTAAACTAATGGCGGCTGGGCATTGTGCTGGCCACACAATCCCCTAGTATGCCGCGTCCACAGAAACTGGTGAACACTGTTTCACCGGCCCTATGGATCAACTTGGTCCGACGGGATTCTTCACCATACACGTATAAGATTTTTAATCATATGAAAATAATAATGTTCACAATATGTCAGTAATTAATAGCTCTTACATTGGACCTGTAGAGCGAGTTAGGCCGAAGTATCCAGGGCCGATTATTTCAGAAAAAGGAGGACAACGATATCAAGATTTTGCCTGAGCCAATGTGTGTGTTTGTATGTGTGTAAAAGAGAGTTTATATAATCTTTTATATTACTGACGCTCCTTCTAGAAAGAAGATTATTGCGTCCTGCGCTTATCCGTGGTCCGAGTTTTGCATTTTTATTAGTGTTTTAATTGATGTTAAATTACTTTTTTTTTCTGGTTTGTTCAGGCAACCCATTCCATTACCGGATGCCACTCGGGAAGAAAGAGTACTTGTATGCATTTGTTCTCGCGTAAGGGATAAGGAGGGTGTTTTTGTCCTTATGTCTATCTGAACATTGGAACAGATTGTTATTGTGCTGTATTTTTTAATTAGAGTTTATTGTCTTATGTACCATTACTACTTTGCTCTTTGCCCTTCTGTCCGCTAGTGTTTCTAGTTTTAGTGTGCGTGGATGTGTGTGTGTGTGTGAGAGAGAGAGAGAGAGAGAGAGAAAGAAAGATCAAAATGTAAAAGGACAAAATCTACTTCCAATTCAACTCAGGCGAACAAGCTCCATTGATACTTTCAAAAAGAACTTAAAATCTCATTATTTCAATATTTACATTAGTTAACATGCTTTAGATCCCAATTGTCTTACTTATATGTTAGGTCGGCTACTGTTTCATTTACTTTATCTGTCCTATGTTTGTCAAGTTTTAAATCATCAATTAGTTTTATATTTTTTAGCCTAGATATTATATCATTGTTCTCAGTTGTGTGTTTAAATGCGCTCTGTGCTTACATTATGTTTGTTGGCAGCGCTATACAAATATTATTATTATTATTATAAAAGTAGAGATGGTGTAAGCGTTAATCTGATCTTAATTTTGAAAGAGATTAATAGACCCAGGGAGACAGGAGTAGACATCGAGAGAGGGAGAGAAAGAGAGAGAGAAGAACCTGGCGAAAAACATTTGAAAGAAAATTAAATGTATGTTTGGAGGGTGTCAATTTTCAAAAGAATTAATTTTCAGAATAATAATAGCAGGAACAAGTTATGAATAAAGGTAAATATTGATAATTTTAGCGGTTGCATTAAGAAATAGTAAACACGCAAATTTAAACACAGAGATGTTAGTACATTGTGCTAATTGTACAGGGTCATCAGAATCTACTAAGTGTGTGAATTTGGTGTCAAAATGTACGCCATACATCTTTATGTTGATGTTGTAAATGTACGCCATACATCTTTATGTTGATTTTGTAAATGTACGCCATACATCTTTATGATGATTTTGTAAATGTACGCCATACATCTTTATGATGATTTTGTAAATGTACGCCATAGATCTTTATGTTGATTTTGTAAATGTACGCCATACATCTTTATGTTGATGTTGTAAATGTACGCCATACATCTTTATGTTGATTTTGTAAATGTACGCCATACATCTTTATGATGATTTTGTAAATGTACGCCATACATCTTTATGTTGATGTTGTAAATGTATGCCATACATCTTTATGTTGATGTTGTAAATGTACGCCATACATCTTTATGTTGATGTTGTAAATGTACGCCATAAATCTTTATGATGATTTTGTAAATGTACGCCATACATCTTTATGTTGATTTTGTAAATGTACGCCATACATCTTTATGATGATTTTGTACATGTACGCCATACATTTTTATGATGATTTTGTAAATGTACGCCATACATCTTTATGATGATTTTGTAAATGTACGCCATACATCTTTATGATTATGTTGTAAATGTACGCCATACATCTTTATGATGATGTTGTAAATGTACGCCATACATCTTTATGATGATGTTGTAAATGTACGCCATACATCTTTATGATGATGTTGTAATGTACGCCATACATCTTTATGATGATGTTGTAAATGTACGCCATACATCTTTATGATGATTTTGTAAATGTACGCCATACATCTTTATGATGATGTTGTAAATGTACGCCATACATCTTTATGATGATGTTGTAAATGTACGTCATACATCTTTATGATGATGTTGTAAATGTACGCCATACATCTTTATGATGATTCTTGCTTTGATGATGATGGTTATTAATATATTTTTTTATTATGTAGTTATACTTAGTGTGCTCTGTGTATGTTTGATGTATTTAAAATGGTTACACACACACACACAGACACACATATATGGACGAACAAATAGACATATGGATACACACACATATATTTGCCATACATACACACCCAATAGATACTGACAGACACAAACAAAGACACACATACACACGCACACAAGCACACACAGACACACGCACTTCCATATACACATGGATAGACTCTCTAACACGGACACATAAACAAGAACATACGGACAAGCACACACGTGACTTACACATGTGACACACACTCGACTCGAAAACAAACGCTCACACACATGGATACAACAAAGTTTAAGTTTAACACATGGGATTAATAAAATCTTTTTTTAGAAACAATAGTATTATAAGCAATAGCTTACGTCTTAAGCCAAGGCACTACTCGTGCAAAGATAAGTTACATGAACTAGGGATTTGAACATGAGCATCTCTGATAATCCTAAATCCCTTATGTATCCACGTGTCTTATTGTTGTGAATAAGCCGATGGGTCTAATGTAAGGTGTGCAGCCAGCCCCACCCCTTCCCCCCGGCGCTAGATGCTAACGAAGCTACGGAGAGGGGGGGGTGAGTATGAGAAATAGTGATGAGTTAGCTTGAAGAGAAAACGGCCAAGAGTTTCCACGGATAGAATCAATTCAACTATGTTTATGAAAGAGATTCTCTAACATATAAGAGATCATTTTACCCCATTCTGGTACATGGAAATCACTTCTGTACTCATGGGCATCAATGACTGGCGAAGTGTGTAAACCGCCGATACGATCACCTTAAGATTACACCAGCGGGCGAACGCAAGGGAGACGACTACCGCTGGGGGTCCGAGGCCCATTGTATTGCTGAGAGGCCCCTGGCCTCGGTGGGGAGGAAGCAATGGACACAGCAACCCGGTCTCACGAACCACCCGTGTATCTGGATGCATGTACCTATAGTATTGGATTTGTGCTACCTGGGTGACAGTGCAGGTATACGGGCGAGCTACCTCGATAATAACCCTGGGGGAATCCGCAGTTGACTTATAAGCTGAGCTGCGGTAACCGTACCCTGTTACACGGCTGGCCACGCCTTCGCTGTGCTGTGGGGGTGGCTGGAACCCGGACAGAACCTTGGTGGGCCCTGTGCCCCTATCCCGTGGTTCACCCTCACCAACGTCACGCCCTGGACTATAGAGCATTCGGCTCGTCCGTTTGTTTGGGGACATATATTACATGGTAAAAGTCACTTCTGTAGCCAAGGGACTCAAACCCTGGCGAAGTGAGAAAACCACCGATACGCTTACATTAAGAATAATGTATGAGGGACAACCGCACTGTTCTGCCGAGAGGCTCCGAGACTCAGTTGAGAGCGCAATCAGCTATTCTGGAATTTGTGCTATCGGACAACAGTTCCGATACACGAGCAAGCCACGGCGTTAATGATCAAAAGGAGAATTCCACAGGTGTGGAGAGAAGTGTAGTACATTTACTGCGGAGACAGTACAGGTGTGGAGAGAAGTGTAGTACATTTACTGCGGAGACAGTACAGGTGTGGAGAGAAGTGTAGTACATTTACTGCGGAGACAGTACAGGTGTGGAGAGAAGTGTAGTACATTTACTGCGGAGACAGTACAGGTGTGGAGAGAAGTGTAGTACATTTACTGCGGAGACAGTACAGGTGTGGAGAGAAGTGTAGTACATTTACTGCGGAGACAGTACCCTATGCTACTCTAGACGCCTTATCGCCGTGCCGTGGGATGGTTAGTCTCGGACAGGCTCTTGGTGTGCCCCCGCCTCTTGACCCACCCATGTTACGCCCTAGATGTAAGGGCCGGAAGGCTTGTTCGGTATTTTATGAGACACTGATAGATCATAGATTGTAATCATAACTGGGCTTTTCAAATGCCAGGCGACTGTATAAAATATGAAGCAATGCTTCACTGTTAATGATCATAGGGAATTTCTGAATGATAAATATGATCATGATGCAAGCGGATCTATTAGGCTTCAATTAACTTACTGCAATTAATTAGTCCCATATCAAACTTAATAACGTTTTATTCAACATCTCATCCTAATATCGTGTGTTGTAATGGGATTGTGAGAAATGGTTGGTCCCTACTCATTGGGATTGTGTATTTGTCCAACAGGATTGACAATGTTTTAAAGCCGTGTTTACCAGGGTCACACTCATGAAATGTAGAGAACCTTTGGTGTAGGCGATTTTAAGCCTTTATTTCGTTTCTTTATTTTTTATTGTGGTCTTGGTTTTGTCTCTCTATTGCACGTGACACCCAAAATGGCTGCCCCAACCAGCTAGTGCCACGTACTGGATACTAATCACATGACCCATTAGACCTACACCAATCAGAAGACGTTGAATTTAATTCATTCGGCGAATCAGTTTTCCTAAACAGCGACACTTCAGTACTCAGCAGACAGCAGCCAACTGTTATCTGCACAAGACATGGCTTCTATCAACTCAGCCAGTACTATGGTTCTCATTGCAGTCACCCTAGTTTGGTGCTTATTTGCGTCGGGTAAGTATATTTATTTCAAACAAATCACACACACACTTCTTCTTATATTGACAAGTCTGCAAAACAGTTTTGCTGTCTTTAAAGCCAATGTCCAAATAACATATATATTATAAACTTGGTCTTTTAGAGTTGTTCTGTATTGCTTTGTAGGTTGATAGTAACGGTTGGATGAGATGGAAGTAATTTATGACTTAGGTTGGTAACTTAAGGCACTCAAGCTGGATGTGGTCTGCATGTTTCATGTGTTTCATGTGTCTTCGGTAAGGCGGCTGTGTTGGGCTTATTCTGTTTGGCTGTGTTTTGATTGCGATCTATCCTGTTTTTTTACTGGAATATTCTACATTGTTCCAATGCGTTAGGGGAACATTACGTTGTCTTAATCAACTTCATAAGAGTTGCAAAATCTTTTGGCGAAGAGATCAAACTTATATTTAAAAAACCGAAAGTCTGGTGTTTAAACCTAGGTAATTGCATATATTTCTGAATAATTATTTTTACGAAAGAAAACTTTTATTAAAAATTAACTTAACAAGCAAGCACACACAACACATGCATGCACAACACATGCATACACAACACATGCATACACAACACATGCATTACAACACATGCATGTACAACACATGCATACACAACACATGCATGTACAACACATGCATGTACAACACATGCATACTCAACACATGCATACAAAACACATAAATTAAATTCTTGGACTAAAGAAAGTTGTCATCAAGAAGAAAAAAAAAGTGGTACATGTATATGTTCAGCAACTAAAAGTCCGTATTGAATGTAGCCCAAAAAAATGGTTTACTCCAAACTCTTAAAATCAGACGAAAACAGACAAACCATTACAATTGCTGCGCCAAGCAAGGAGCACTTTCTTCAGATGGCAAAGTGTTATTAATGCTCCCTTCGTCTTACAATACAAGCAACATTATCTCCAATAAGGTCTATATCGTCAGCAAATCTAAAATTAGAAATGGATCGTCCGTTATAGTCAGGCTTGGTGTAAAACCCCGTAATAGTTCCACCATGTTATGTTACAAGATACATATTTTAAATAGAACTAGAGAGAGAATTCACCTTTGGCGTACTCCTATAGACTCCCCAATTTAGTTGTTTAGGATCACTGCGCTGCTTATCTTATTATATAGAGTGTTAAACACGTCTTGACTAAACTTTTTCTGCACTAAATACAACGTGCTATCTCAACCGCTACGGCGAGTCCAACTGGTTATAACTCTGACCCGCATTTTAACATAAAAAGTATAACATAGAAATATTTAAATTAGACGCTAACAAGCGAGATAAAAGAATTAATATTTTTAAAAATTTAATGCAATGATATATAAATTTACGGTTTTCATGGTCAAAGGGAGTTAATAAGTAAATTACTTGAAATGTACAAGTCATCTCCTGATGACTTCCCTTACAAATTAAACACAACAGCTTTTGTTTACATTAAATTTTGGTGGCGAGAGTAATTGCGTAGATTTATGTATTATGACGTAATACATCAATATGCTTTCTCGCAATCTCTAGTACGCTTTTTCTTTTGCATTCTAATAACTTAGGGGAAATCAAGCCTAGTAATTTCTGCTCCAATATATATATAGGCACCAGCTACCAGTGAAGTTGAATGTTTATATTGTACATAAAAGTTCAAGCATTAAATTCTTCGTTGAACACTCATCGAGTGGCTTGAGTTTATCATTATAGTGAACAAGTTACTAGACAGACAACAGAAGCCTCGCGGAGTCGTAACGATACATAGACTCTATATGTTAACACATTATTTAACGCTATATATAATTAAGCATTTAATAAATGTCATCATCTACATTTTAAGATGTTATTTATAATAAGTCTTATTAATAATGTGTCTGGTTTTATTTTAGCCAGTTGGGTAATTCTTCACCTGCCCACGAATTCTGTAGGAACGATATTTAAAGATTCATGTCCAATTCTCAAAAAATCAAGTCATTAAATGTCTTGCAAATGATATTTAGACTTTGAAAAAATTATTTTTTAAACGCGACTTTTAGTGTTGTTTTTTTACTATTAATATAGCATAAACAACTCCATTTTGGCGTGTGTCGTCCCAACAGGACCAAAATGTCGTTTTTTAATGCCTTTTTAATGGTAAAAAAATCGCGTTTAAATTTAAAACAAATTTAAATATCGTTTTCAACACATTTAATTACTTGATTTGTGCGAATTCGGTAAAGATCTTAAAAAATAAATCTTTCATACTGAACAAAAAAACTCGTGATCTAACGCAGGAAAAAAAAAATGACCGTGAGGTGTCTTACTTGTCTTACTTATGAATCAATTTTTTATGTTTAACACAAGTTTACCCCCCTCCCCCCTTTTTTTTAAAAAAATGTTTTTAGGTGTAAACGGAGCTATATACAATTCTTTGAAAGTCACCTGGGGCATGAACGTGTCTAATCACAATTACTTCAAGGTCTTGCCAAGACTCGAATCCCAGGCAATCATGCGGAGGTAACAAACAAAGAATTACCTGAACTAAGTGGTTAATATTGTTAATAATGCTTCCCTTACTTTAATGATGACTGTTTATTTTTTTATTTTTGTTTTCGTATATGGGAAGAATGTGATCAGTCCGGTATTTAGAGAAATAGGAGGTAATCACAGCTCCAAAGGGCTCAAAAGTTTGTGTTATAAAAATGCAAGACTAGACTCAGACAATAGATGAGCGTAGGACACAAGATATACAGGCATACATACATATATATATATATATATATAAAGGGCGTATATATATTTTTATAATAAAATAGATGAGCTGGATTGCTGTTGCAAACATCTGTTTCAGTTCCGTGAAAGCTCTTTAATATGCTTAACAGAATCCTGGCTCCACGAAACTGTCCCAGATACCTCTGGGAACCTAGAAGCATTTTATCTGCTTCGGTCAGACAGAACCATCAATAGTGGCAAAAGTAAAGGTGGAGGACTGGCAATATATATAAACAAACAATATTGCAGTATCAACAGCATTACAATTAAAACAAGAATATGCACACCAGACATAGAGGTATTGTGCGTCAGCCTCAGGCCATACTATCTACCGAGAGAATTCGCACAAATATACGTAACACTTGTTTACATCCCACCCACAGCCAACACAGACATCGTTATCATCCAGATACTGGACATCATAACTGAACAGGAATCAACAAGCCCTGACTCTGTTCGTCTTGTCCTAGGGGACTTTAATCAACTATCACTAAGTCAGTCATTACCAACCTACTCCCAGTATGTGTCCTGTCCTACAAGACTTGAAAGAACACTTGACATGTGTTACGGTAATATAACAAGTGCTTATGTCTCTCACAGTTTATTTCCTCTTGGAGAATCGGATCACACAATGATACACCTTACCCCTCGTTACAAACCAGTCTTAAAGTTGTCAAAACCTGAAACTAAATATATTCAGATATGGACAGAGGAGGCGGTGGGAAGACTACAAAGCTGCCTAGAACAGACTGATTGGAATGTCTTTATAAATAATTGTCCCGACATTGATCAACTAACAGATACTGTCAACTCCTATATTATTTTTTGTGATGACCAAATTATCCCTCGAAGGAAAATTAGGGTATTTAATAACAACAAACCTTGGATGACTAAAGAAATTAAAGAAGCAATATTGAACAAGAAAAATGCTTTTAAGAATGGTAGGCCTACATCAGAATTTATTTCCGCAAAAAAAGAACTTAAAAAGAAAATACATGAAGGCAAAAAACAGTATAAACAAAAAATTGAAGGTTTCTTTCGTATGAACAATTCAAAAGCATGTTGGGATGGCCTAAAGAAAATCACGGGCTATGTACCCAAGCGTAACACTCTGAGTGTGAATGAAGATATTAATACTTTTATCAACCAACTAAATAATTTTTACTGCCGTTTTGACTGTCACAATTTTAGATCTATTCACCAAGACATAATGTCATCTTTTAACAATTTAAATTTAATTCTAGATGAAAGTCAGGAAGGTTTCAGTGTAGATGTTGTGACGTCACTGTTTAAACAAGTAAACATATCCAAAGCGTCAGGACCAGACAGAATAAGTGGGCGACTAGTAAAGCTTTGTGCGGAACAGCTGTCCTTTATTTTTTGCTACATTTTTAATCAATCTTGGGAAAACCATACTATTCCTATTATCTGGAAAACCTCAGAGATTGTGCCCGTACCAAAGAAAGAAAAAGTCCTTTGCAACAATGACCTACGTCCTGTCGCTTTAACATCTATTATCATGAAATGTTTTGAGAAAATTATTCTCAGACGTATACTAAATAAGGTGCACACAAGCCTTGATCCCCACCAATTTGCCTACAAAAAAGGCAGAAGCGCAGAGGATGCTATAGCATTAATGTTAGATAGACTGTACCACCATCTGGATACGCCGAAGAATTACGCTCGAATACTCTTCGTTGACTTTTCATCTGCATTCAATACCATCCAACCACACCTTATGATACAGAAACTATCTGCTTTAAATGTCAGTCAACGCATCCAAGCCTGGATCATGCAATTTCTGATAAACCGCCATCAATTTGTCAGAGTAGAGGGATGTACCTCACAAATAAGAGAAATAAGCACTGGAGCGCCTCAAGGGTGTGTCCTCTCTCCCGTTCTATACACAATTTACACCAATGACATTCAAAGTTCAGCAATCGATACAGTATCTGTAATCAAATACGCAGATGATACAGCCATTGTCGGCCTTGTTTCCAGTGACGACAGTCTCTATCACAGGACGACCTCAGATTTCTACAAATGGTGCGGAGAGAACTACCTGATATTGAACATCACAAAAACGAAAGAAATGATTGTAGACTTCCGGAAGGAGAAACGCAAGCTGACTGATTTGCACATAAACAACCAAATAATAGATCAAGTCTCGCAATATAAATATCTTGGCGTCACAATTACTGACAAACTGACTTGGTCTGACCACTGCCAAATCCTTTGTAAGAAAATGCACCAACGACTTTTCTGTCTTAATAAACTAAAAATATTTCACATAGAGAAAACCATTATGAATCTATTTTACTCGGCGACTGTTGGTAGCATCATAACCTTTGCAATCAGCTGCTGGTATGGTAATACCACCACATTGAACAAACATCGGATAGACCGCCTAATAAACAAAGCCTCTCGTACTACACAGACAGAATTACCATCTCTTGCGGGCAAGAACAGAGAGATTTAAGAACTCTTTTGTTCCACTGTCAGTAAGACTCTTTCAAAAGAATCATCTTTCAGCCAGGAAATACGATGGCTCAATAGCTGACTCCTAAATAATAGGCCTCCTTTTTTCTTGTATGATAAATGGTATGATAGTGTGCGTGAATGTCTATTGTGTTTGAGTACAAATGGTTCTTTAATATTGTTTTAGGTATGCTGAAAAACGGAATTTATGTAATCAAGTCAATTTTCCATTCATTTGGATCAATAAAGCAATCTTATCTTATCTTATCTTATCCACGCAGCTAGCAAGGACACATGTGCTAAGACAAATTGTAAAGGTAAAATATGAGGCAATAAGGTCACGTGACTTTAAATAAACCAATTTGATTGGTTAAACACACACACAGAGCTTTATGTATATATTTGATTATGAGTGTGTAACTTTGTTAATATTTTTGAATGTAATTGAATTTGTATAGTGCTTTGTATAGAAAAACTCGCCTTTAATTTGTTTAATAAAACCCCCTCCCCCCCCCCCCCACCCCCCACCCCACACAAAACTACTTCAACATTACAGCTGGATCCAAATCAACAACTGTACGGGTAAGGCTGCTTGGCGAGGTACACGCTATGCAAGAGTACCAGACTACAGTGTAGTGCTTCTATTCGATGTCAATGGCTACATAGCTGGCATACAGATGGGCATCCCTTCAGGCTTACCGAACGGATTCCCTGGCCATGAAATGAGGAAATATTTCCACCAAGATGGCGACCACTATTTCAGCACTGTGTACTTCACGGACCCAGGTAACTTTTCCCCTTTCAATATGAACACAAACACGTTTTTTGTGTGTACACACCTTTACTTAGAAATACTAGACCGATTCCTCACATTGGGTATATGGGTGCAAAATACATTAGGTATATATGGAAACAACATACAATAAATTATTTCGGACCAGTAAATTGATGCCACAAGCACGATTTACAAAAAAAGAGGGTTTTTATTTAAAATAAATCTGAAGTCAGTTATGGCCTTAAAAAGAAGATAAGAACCAGTTTCTATGTTAAAATCTTTAAAAACATTTAATAGCAGATTCCTTTTTTTTTTCCACCGTTACACTAGCTATGTAACGACAATATGTTGCTATTAACTACAGCAGTTTTCTTATCTGTTGCCATTTCTTTTAGCTAATTCCTTATATGTTGCTATTGACAAGAGAAGTTTCTCTATCTTTTGCAACTGACTACAGCAGATTAGAGTGTGGCTCAATTGCCATGTGGCATTGCGTTGTATAGCCGCTATAAACGTCACCTAACCCTGATACAAATAGACATCTTTGAATCGAAACCCTGATACACACAGACATCTTTGAATCGAAACCCTGATACACACAGACATCTTTGAATCGAAACCCTGATACACACAGACATCTTTGAATCGAAACCCTGATACACACAGACATCTTTGAATCGAAACCCTGATACACACAGACATCTTTGAATCGAAACCCTGATACAAACAAACATCTTTGAATCGAAACCCTGATACAAATAGACATCTTTGAATCGAAACCCTGATACAAACAAACATCTTTGAATCGAAACCCTGATACAAACAAACATCTTTGAATCGAAACCCTGATACAAAAAAACATCTTTGAATCGAAACCCTGATACACACAGACATCTTTGAATCGAAACCCTGATACAAATAGACATCTTTGAATCGAAACCCTGACATCCTTTTGACTACGTTGCAGTAGGAAGAGGGTGACGGTTAAAAACGATGAGTTCGGAAAATATACGCGTATCAGATGTGGTCTGCCTTCAGCGCTATCGAGTGACCACAAGAGACCACTAGATCTTTCATTTGACCAATGAATAAAACGCTCGTTCTTCTTTTCTAAAACAACGATAAAAAAAAAACAACTCGCCAAATTGGAAAATGTCTCCCTATGCAGTATTTAGATATTTGTTGTTTTTTTAAACCTTTAAAACTATTTATTGGTGTCCACATTTTGATTTGGTATTTGACTTCTCCTTGTAGAATTTATATGCATCTCTGGAAGATCATACAGGGAATACAATGACCTGGGTACAGCATCAAGAATCGTATTCCAGACTGGAGCACATATAGGATTCAACGTGCGATTACCATTATATCCTAATATCGCCACGTCCTATGGTTTTAATCAAAGCGCATGTGTCCCGACGATGGGTAAGACAGTAAATAAATAACTACGTACTGTATCTTCTAAGTGCTCAATATATATATATGTTACGGCCAAAGCCCGAAGTCTGCCAGATCGCGAAGTGGCCAATATCACCTCACATTTGACCGGCCAAAGCCCGATCTGTTCATCATTTCGGACCTTGGCCGGCCAGATCAAAAAATAATGATATTCGGTAGAAAGGGGAGGGTAGGAAATCAGAAATTTGTACTAAATAATAATATAATAGAAATAGTTTCTAAATTTAAATACCTGGGAATAATCTTCTCAGCTAACGGTTCTTTCTCAGAACACAGGAAATATTGTAAGATGAAAGGTACTAATGCTATGTTCAATCTTCTCAGAAAATGCCATACACTAAGCTTGCCCATAGATAGTCAAATTGATCTATTTGATCAAACAGTACTACCTATACTAACCTACGGTTGCGAACTATGGGGTATGGAAAATTGTGACATTTTAGAAAATGTTAGACTAAGATATTTTAAGATGATTTTAAAATTGAACACATAAACACCAAATTATGTAGTCCTAGGCGAAACAGGCAAACTCTATATAAGATCATTTATTAAAAAAAGAATGTTACACTTCTGGATCAAAATAGCGACCGGCAAAGAAAGCAGGATTTCTAAAATAATTTATAACATTTTACTTAAAGAGCACCTGGTTGAAAAATGCAAATGGTCCGCCAATATAAAGTTACAATTGGAACAACTAGGATTAGGATATATTTGGTTAGAACAAGATATAATAGACACTAAACTTTCAAAATCAATAATTAACTTACGTATAAATGATCAAAGTAAACAAGAACTTTATGAGAGTATGCAAATAAGCAATAAAGGTAAATTATATAGCGCTCTAAAATATAAATCTGACTGGGAAAATAGTCCACCCTTTTTAAATAAATTACATCTGAAAGAAGCTATCTATATACTAAAAATACGAACAAGTAACAATAATTTCCCTGTTGAACTGGGTCGCCACTCCAGAATAGATTATAATTTAAGATTATGTCCCTTTTGCTTAAAAGATATAGGAGATGGATATCACTATTTACTCCAATGTGTGCACTTCAATGCCCAACGAAAAATGTATCTAAAAAAATATTACTATAACAGACCTAATGTAGAAAAAATGTCGGAACTGCTTAATTCTAGCTCTCTAAAAGAACTTAAAAAACTAAGTATATTTTCAAAAATATTAGTATCTGCTTTTAAAAAATGAGAAAAAGGTTAGAAATGTTTAAGTATTTTAACTTGTTGGTTTGTCAATATGATATTGAGAGATAGTCGTAGAAGAAATGTAATATACTAAGCCGCAAGAAAAATTGTGAATGATTTCTTAAATGTTTGTTCTCACTATGTTAATGCCGTGCAGGTCTAATGAAAGTGATTTACCTGTATGTCTATGTTAGTAAATTAAGTTGTAGTTTTTTTTTTTTTTTTTCTTTGTTAGTTTTTTCCCCAAAAAAATTGTGTTATAAACTAAATTATCCCCCCTGAATTTTCTTTTAGGATACCTTTAATTAATAAATTTTTTATTACTTTCATTTTATTACTAATATTGGTTTTACTATTATTGTTCAATTTATTATTCACAAATGCTATAATTTTCTTATGTTTTTGACTATGCCTTTATTGTACCTATGTACTATGTGGCAAATAAAATATTGTATTGTATTGTATTGTATTGTATCGCGAAATGGCAAGGGGCGATCGATCCAAAGCCCGATTAAGAAGGTCATGAGCAGATTTTGAGTGTTTGTATAGGCTACCGTAATTATCACATTAGGCTTAGGTAATAATTAAGCTAAATTACAAAATCAGTCAAATTAGTTTATTATAGAAAATTAACAATATTTAATAAAAAGAAATTAAAAAATCAGTCAAATTAGTTTATTATTCCAGTCGCTTGTGGCTTCGAGGGTCCGTCAATGGGTGGGGCTGGGAGGGTGTTTTCCCGGTCGTCGGTGTAGGTCACGAGAACAATGATGGCCCTGCCCTGTACAGTATTGACACTCCCTCTCTTTCTATTTTCATAAAATCAAACACGCTCTTTGTCATTGCGACTGGCGGCCCCACCCATGTTTATACAACACATGAAACTAAATCGCGCGGACAATCGCTAGATAAAAATACGGTCGTTCCTGCCTGACCTGACCACCTTTGTGGATTATCAAAAGTCAATCCTCTACTCACAGACACCATCCAGTCAATTTATGACGCAAATGGTGTTTTTTATCCAGGTAGATAGTTTACTAAATCGTGTGATAATTAATTTCCATGATAATTAGTGACCACTTCGGCATCACTTTCTCTGAAAAGCAGAAGATGAACAGAAAATTATCGTCATAACGTATGTATCACTGTCCTTACTAATATATGCAAGCCGCCATCACACCTGTGCCGCCTACCAAACTTTCTAGCATCAGTACATCGGACTTTGGCCAGGGACTGCCGGCAACTTCGCGAAGTAGCGGTCAAAGTAGCGTAAACACTGGCAATTTACAGCACATCGGGCATTGGCCAAAGTAGCGTAAACACTGGCAATTTACAGCACATCGGACATTGGCCAAAGTAGAGTAAACACTGGCAATTTACAGCACATCGGACATTGGCCAAAGTAGCGTAAACACTGACAATTTCAAGCACATCGAACATTGGCCAAGGACCTCGGCCAGATCGCGATCTGGCCGCACTTCGGGCTTTGGCCGTAACATATAATATATAATATAATACATTTTTTTTTTCTTTTTTTTTTGTTAAACAGGAAGACATCATTATTTTAACCTGACGGTCAACACTGACTGCAATAACTACATCCCTCTCTTCCTCTTGGCTAATAACCAACGTATAAACGCTTTCGGATGGATTCTAACCACGCAGGCTAATTCATCGCGATTTGAGCAGCCGCCCATTAGCCGCGTGTCTGCCGTGATTAGCCCAGTGCCGCAGTGCCTGTACACCGTAGGGCAAATCACGTCAATGCACGTCTACCTAACGGCCAATATAACAGCCAACCGTTGTTGAAGCAGTAAATCCCTCACTTACATTGAGAAACTGATTTTATATTCAATACATAAACATAAAATACACATAACCCACTTACACACAAACACAAGATACAAAATAAAAGAAACTGCACGCATCTCATTGTTGTTGGGTGTTGTTTTTTAATCGTACTTGTTCATTCAGCAATTATTCTAATCTATTTAATCGATTCATAAACATTGTCATTATAAAGTGAAAATATTTAAAAAGGGGAAAATAACAAAAAAAAAATTAAACATATTTATTTCATGCATGTTTAGTTAGAACTATCCTTAGTTCGTCATTGAGCCTTTCAAAGATATGATAGTAAAAAAAAAAAACTATCCCGTCGGGCTGAATTGATGATAGGACCGGTGAAGCAGCTTGACTAGAAGCAGCAGTTTCTGTGGCCGCTAGGTGATTGTGTGGCCAGCACTATGCACAGCCGCCTTTACTTTACCCACAACTAAGGTCATGTACCCATCAGAGCAGGGTAGACTCAGGACAACCTCCAGACACTGTCTTGTGGTAGGGGTAACAGAACGCCTTGTACTGCAAAAAGCATCCACTCTCCGTTTAACTTACAAGAAGAAATAGTTTGTTCATCATTTCGTGTGTGGAAATTTGATATAAAGCCATTATGATAATAACTTAAAAAAGCATTTTAAATAAATACAATATCGGGCAATGTCATAGTAAAGGAGACAAGTTCAAATACGCTTTAATCTCACCAGCCAGTCAACGCCAGTAGTCGCAGAAGATTGTGGTCGCAGATTAATCCAACCCCGAGGGACATACTTCGGGTTAGCACTTAACGCTCAGAACGTACTTAAAAGCAACGTGTAAATTATTACAGATAACCAATTTAGTCGCAAAAAGAAGGAAATAAATCTAAAATTTCTGTCAAGTTAAAGTAATGTACTAACGATAGAGATAAGCAGTAAGTTTCATGGGCGGAATTTCATTGATTGTTAAACCCTCTTTCGTCTCCAAGCCACCTTTTGCAATTTTGTTTTTTGCTCACCGCCCACTCCCACCATTTCCTAGAAGCTAGTAAAGTATTCAGTCGTCGAAATACGTGTATGGTAAAGTATCCCGTCGGACCAAGTTGATCCATAGGTCCGGTGAAGCAGCGTTCACCAGTTTCTGTGGCCACGGCATACTAGGTGATTGTGTGGCCAGCACAATGCCCAGACGCCTTTACTTTACCCCAACTGATGTCAGGTACCCATCGGAGCTGGGTAGACTCAGTGACACCTGCTAATCCCTGGAAAAAAAATCCTAGACTTCACCAGGATTCGAACCCGCCTTGCCCCCCTTCCGAGAAGTTAATGCGTTTAATTTCTTGCAATGTTGCAGTTTGATTGATTTCGTTTTAAATACAGAGTTGTAATACACATTTTTTTTTATTACAAAAGAGGTCTTTTTAAAAAAGTCAGTTTGAGAACTACTCTTTCTGTCTGCAGTATTGCAAGCAGTTTGTCTTTAATTGGTTCAAATTAAGTATAGCAAAAAACAATTGGGTTTCCACGCTCCATTACTTGCAATTTTGTTTCTCTTTTATTTTTTGACAAGATTGAAGATAGTCTTAAACAATCTGATAATAACCGGTAATTGTATTGTAATCAACGTTTTACTAAATAGACCTGAAGAAATTGAAGGTATGTCCCTATTGAAACCAAACGTCAAAATTAAAGCCTATTTTATTTTACAAATGTCAATTTTAGGTCTTCATTGTTTTGTTCATTCAATCAATTCTTCTTGAAGCTGTAAAAGAGGTCTGATTTAATTAATTATCATTGGAAAAAAAGGGCTATACCAATCATGAATTTTTAAAGTACGTAATGTTTTGAAATTGACTCTTGAAGTCATCATTAAGTGCTACAGGGTGCTGAAAACGAGAGGATATGTCTTCACAGTTTTCTATGCAGATTAAATATTTCCGTACAATTAAAACTATTTTGATGTAAGTGCCGAAAAACAACACTCTTTGTTTTCATAAAATATTATAAACTAATCTCAGTACAATTGTATGTCCATTGTATTGAGCTTATATAAATCAGGCTAAATAGGCGATGTCAATTTTCAATTTTATTAGGTGCTCTCTCTAAGAATCCTTAGGATTTGTTGACCGGAAACCATCAGCATTAAAGAACTCTGCCAGCGAACTGAACAGAAACCTGTGGAAGAAGAAATTTCCCAAAAGAGATGAAAATGGACTGGCCACACCCTCAGAAAACCGGTATACAGTGTCAGTTGGCAAAGGCTCACTTGGTACACCCAAGGCGAAAAGGTCGGCCGAGAAACACCTGGAGGCGCCCGTAAAAAAATTAGGGCTTAACTGGGGTCAGATAGAGAAATCGACCCAGGATCTCTAGTTGGCAGCATATGTCCCAGGTGGGGCGAAAGGTATAAGTAAGTAATTCTCTAGGATCTGTCTTTTCTTTCTTAAAGGTCGAGCACGAAATCAAAGACCCATAAAATCTATTGATGAAACTGGTCCCCTTTTTGTTTACCAGCCTACCTTTGTGCGCAGTAAATAAACGATTTTAGTCTTCGCCATTCTCAATGTAAAACCATCCAAATTCTATCATTCTATGCCTTGCTTCTCATTTGTAAATTGCAGTCATAATAACGTATTGTAGTGAGCGTTGAAGACGATAAAAGATTCTGAACAACTAAATTGAAATGTTGTGAATTAATCCCTAAAATGAACAGTCAATACATGTGGCACAGACGTCTTTAAATATACAATGGATCCACAATAGTGCCATGGAATCGCTGGGGGAGGAATTTCTATTTCTCTCAAAAATATTCTTCAAGTACCCACATAATGGATTCACATTTCTTGGTTTTATATATATATATACAGGGTGGGCTAATCAAATGTTACCATTTTTTATATTCTTACAATTTTCAAAATTACAAAGATTTTTGTTTCATTTTCAAGAATATAAACAACGAAATACTAAATTCTCAAACCAATGGATCGAAAGCAATATACTGTGGAGGAGAGAGTGAAGATCGTTGAAGCATTTTTGGAAATAAAATCGGTATCCCACACTCAGCAACGATTTACAATTGACTTTCCGAGAAGAAATCAGACTCTTCTGCAGACGTTCAGTGAAACAGGACGTGTGACCACCGTTAGACGCATACTGAGCACATACCTTCATCTTTTTCCATACAGAATTCAGATTTTGCAAGCTCAGGCAGCAGCAAATAGAGAAGAGAGACTAACCTTTTGTAGAAACATCAGTCAACGCATTGAAGATCACCCTGTTTTGTTGGACCTGATTTTTTTTCAGCGATGAAGCACATTTCCACCTCAATGGACATGTTAATAGGCAGAATATGAGATTCTGGGCCCAAGCCCACCTCATCATTATGCCATTCGCCCTTTGAGTTTTGAATACTTGTGTTTGATTAAAAAGTGGTAACATTTTATTAGCCCACCCTGTATATATAGTTTATATATAATTTAGCTCAGGGGTCGGCTACCTTTTTATATTGACGAGTCTTAAATCTTATGCATGCATACATTTTGGAAGATAAATCACTTCCGATCATATTCCCTAAATTGAATTTTAAAAAATGGCTGCCTTCGGCAATAAATTCTGGCATACTCACTTTTAATATTGAAGACATAATCCCCAAAATAATACTTATAGCCTTTGTTTATTTTTAGTCGGCCTGAACTTGCTGTTGAAAGTGCAATGAATTTCTCAACATCCGTGTTGTTAAGTCAGCAACAAGGAGTAAATCTCTGCTTGCAATCGTAATGGTTGCCATTGTAAGCAAAACAAAATGAAACCGAAAGTTCAACAAGGCACTTGAAACATGCCGAAAATATAATTATACGATAGTTTACAGGAATATAGCGGAAATGAATTGGCATCCAAATTGCCTATTGAAGACTCGTCAATAGTGTGCCAAAGTAGGATTTCTTTTCCATTCAGCGTGCCAATAGTCTAAAAGTCAACCTTCTCCAGCAATACATTTCTCTTAGATGAAACTTTGCATTGCTTTTTATTGTGGGTCTTTTGCGTAACATTGAAAATTACTATGCGTGCCAAAGTTGGCACGCGTTCCGTAGGTTGCCTACCCCAGGTTTAGCTTACGGTGACTGGCCAATAGTTTCTTATCGTTTCTTTGTTGTGGTTTTTGAATGAGAAACCAAAGTTGGCTAAGAGTACATGCTTGATTGTCCTTTATAGTGGACACTTCAAGTTGTAAAGACAATGAGGATGTTTGTAGGTCTTCACACAACGAACAATATTTATTAGACACTTATTACATAAGTACAATAAACGCATATACATTATATCATTAAAGTATATCAAAACAGTAATAGTAAATATAAATCATACAGTAAAGCACCTGCTTTTTCATAATTTTTTTTTTTGCTGCACAGTGAAAAGAAAAGTACACTTCGGACCAAATTGATTCATAGGGCCGATGATGCAGAGTTCATCAGTTTCTGTGGCCACAGCGTACTTAAGGGATTGTGTGGCCATCACAATGCACAGCCGCCTTTAATTGACCCAAACTAAGATCCGGTACCCATCAGAGCTGGGTAGATTTGGGGACGCCCTCCAAACTGGGGAAAAATCATATCCTTTACCAGGATTCGAACCCAGGACCCTCGGTACACTCAGTGCTATTCTCACTTTATAATGACAATGTTTATGAATCGATTAAATAGATTATAATAATTGCTGAATGAACAAGTACGATTAATAAACAACACCCAACAACTATTAGATGCGAAAAGTTTCTTTTATTTGTATCTTGTATTTGTGTGTGTAAGTGTGTCGGTATAAGTAATTTATGTTTTTATATTTAATATGTAATCAGTTTCTCAGTGTGTAGCTGAGGGATTTACTGCTTCAACAACGGTTGGCTGATATATTAGCCGTTAGGTAGACGTGCATGGTCGTGATTTGCCCTACGGTGAACAGACAATGCGGCACTGGGGCCATCAGGAGAGCAACGCGGCTAATGGGCGGCCGCTCAAATCGCGCTGAGTTAGCCTGGGTAGTTAGAACCCATCCGAAAGCGTTTATACGTTGGTCATTAGCCAATAGGAAGATCGGGTTGTAATTAGTGCAGTTAGTGTCATTCCTCAAGTTATACCAGTAATGCTTTCCTGTTAAAAAAAAATATAAAAAAAATAATTAAAGAATATATTTTGCACTTAGAAGATATGTAATTATTAATTTACTGTCGAATAGCGTTATAACACTGTACACTGTAGCGGCACGACGCTGGCGTAACTGCATATCCATCGCACAAACTGAATTTATTAGTTTAGGATAAAACATTGTTAAAAGCTGTCTCCAAGGGTGAAAGATATATTGAGTGGGAGGGGGGGGGGCGCTGGGAAGATAGGGGCTTAGGTAGAAATAAATCATTTTTGCAGCCACCTTGCACATTATTCAACGTAGTTATTCATGAAACCCTCTCTGTATATTTGGGTATATTATGGGTGCTCGGTAAATTTGGAAATGGTAAATTCGGAACCGGTATTTAAGGCAAGGTGATTTTGGCAAAGATAATTTCGGAATAGGTAAATTCGGCAAAACACGCAAAGCGGTAAAATTGGCAACGGTAAAATTGGCAATCATATAATATCCACTGTTTTTATTAAAAGTATTGGTTAAACTACACTCTAGTCCATGGATAGGCAACCTATGCAATGCGTGCCATACTTGGCACACAGAGTGTTTTTAAATGACACATGAAAGACCACCAAAATGGTGAAAAGAGCATGATAACATTAAGGAGCAATTTGACACGTTATTTAATTGAACGTCATCTAATGATCAAAGACAAACATTTTAAATAGGCGCCAAATGTACCCCTTCCCCAGCCCTGGCGTTTCTCCCCCCCCCCCCTCAAGTTACGCCTCGGCAAATGTAAAGGTACGCCTATGTGTGTAGGTAACCAAATTGACTTTAGGCATCAAAGCATACGTTTGTCTCCCCCACGAAATTACGTAACTCTGACTACCTGACCGCCACCCCTACATAGTATGATACTGGTTGTGTAAACAAGAGCAAACGTAGAGTGCCCCCTCCCCTCCCGCCCCCGACCAGACTCTCCTTTCAGGCACGACCATACTAAGTCCTTTACGAATGAGCCCAGGTTTGTTTAGATCGTACGGGACACATTGTAAACACATAACAACCCTCCTACTTTATATATCTATCAAAAACGAACACAGTCCTTATTCCCCTCTCCCGAGATACACGAATTTTCTTGACCGGTTACGTCAGGGAGAGTTAAGGAATTACTTTGCTGACCTATAGGCCTATTCTCTCAACACGGGTTGTTGAGTGTGTGTGTGTGGGGGGGGGGGGGTAACACATGGCCACCATAAAACATTTTATCACATTCCATTGCAATCGGCTATTTGCCGTCAATCAGTAGGCTAACTTTTGTCTTTGTAGTTTTAAACCTTGTACCTTCTATGTTATAACGATACAAGTATACATTACTTAAACATATAGGCCTACAACAATACATAATAGTTGGCTATATTTGACATAGAAACCTCGATAACTTACAAGATATTTGTAGCTAAATGTGCCTTATAGCCTAAGTAAATTGGTTTAAACATTAAAAGTACTTTTATACAATTTGAATGTTTTATTTACAACTCTCGTTTGTAATATAATTTAAATATATAAGAAAAGTAAATAATTTTTTTTTTCAAAATTGTAATAATAAAATGAAATCCAATATCAATATCAATGTTTTGATAGAAATACTGATTTGTTTTACTAATAACAACAATGTTCTGGGATTTAAAAGGAATTTAAACGAATACCCCCCCACCCTAACCTCTTTTAGTTTTCACTGCCTAGCCTGGTGCTACCAAGCTGGTCACTAACACTTTAATCGGTGGGGAGACGGGGTTGGGGAGACGAGGGTGGGGAGACGGGGTGGTGAGACGGGGGAGGGAGGGGCTAGAGTTTGCTTTTGTTAACACGGCGAGTCTCATTCTGGTGTTTAAAAAAGATGATGGGGATGGCAACTAATCTACATTATGTAACATTGCTTTGCCTTGTTTCCTTGTGCTATAGACAAGGGGGGGGGGGGGGGGGGGAAGGGGTTACATTTGGCGTCTATTTAAATGTTCCTTTTTATGCATTAGTTAAATAACGTAAATGGTTAAAAAAAATTACGGTGTATTTATTCAATGTTTTTCTTAAATTTAATTTTTAGTCAAACGAACTAATTAACTATTTTTTGTTACCTAATTTGTATGCTTTATGTATCGAGGGCGGGAGGGAAGGGGGGCATTCTACGTCTGCTCTTGCAAACACTACCAGTATCATGGTGTAGGTCAAGTAGTCAGAGTTACGTAATCTCGCTAATGTGCTATAAAGGGGGGAAGTTTATAGGGACGTATTGGAGATAAGGGAATGCATTGATGCGTAGTAAAGATCTAAACAGAACTCCAAGTGATCGTCAGTTGGGCTACCTTACACACATACCGCCTTTGGCCACCTTTGGGGGTGGGGTGCGGTGGGCTGGGGGGGGGGGGAGAAACGCCTGGGGCGGGGGAGGGGGTACATTTGGTTCCTATTTAAAATGTTCGTTTTTGATCATTAGAGGACGTTAAATTAAATTACGTGCCAAAGTGTGCCTTAATGTTTCCCTGCTCTTTTCACCATTTTGGTGGTCTTTCATGTGCCATTTAAAACCGTTTGGCGTGCCAAGGATGGCACGCATTCCATAGGTTGCCGATACATGGAATAGATTGTAGTCCTACCAATACTTTTAATAAAAACAGTGGATATTATATGATTGCCAATTTTACCGTTGCCAATTTTACCGCTTTGCTAGTTTTGCCGAATTTACCTATTCCAAATTTACCTTTGCCAAAATTACCTTGCCGAAAATACCGTTGACGAAAATACCGTTGCCAAATTTACAGTGATTCGGGTATATGACATTAGTTGGCAACAAGTAAACTCTCCTAGTATGGCCTCGAAAAAATTTTTGTTTTTTTACTCTGTATTTTTTTTTTCATATTTGGAAGAAAAGGTGTTTAAGGATAATCAAGTTTTCTTCAACTTAGTCCATAGGCGTATATACAAACATACGTCTGTTGTCACTTTGCTAGGGCGTTTAGCACGTGCAGACGTTCGTCTTCCGTGTATCAAATGGGATTCTGTAGAAAACTATAATTAACCCTTACAGTCCCGGGCGCGTATATAGCGGGACTGAAGATAGCATAGATAGAAAGTAGGTCGGTACAGGAAGGGTTAAAAAAACAACAACACAACCTTTATTTACATTCCTTAAATCCTTGGGAAACAGTCTCAAAAGTGATAACTGTAAAATGTTACTCACACACAATATCAATCTGACAAAGGATGAAGATTAAAACATAGTGGCGTACACAATGGACCCTCCCACTCCCAGAATGTGTACAAATACTGACTTTTCTCATTTGATTTGAGCCTTGGTGTGGTTTTTTTTTTAAAGGGTCAAGCGTACAAGCTTAAAAATTAAATAAAATGAAATAGTGTTTTTTTTTTCCACTTTACCCATCGTCGGGACGCATGCGCTTTGATTAAAACTAATGGCTTGGGCGGTATTAGGATATAATGGTATTTCCATTACGTCTCCTTCGTTTGCTCCAGTCTGGAGTACGAGTCTTGATGCTGTGCCATGGTCCGCGTATTCCCTGTATGATCTTCCATGTTCACATATAAAACCTACAAGGAGAAGTTAAATACCAAATCAAAATGTGGACACCAATGAATAGTTTTAAAGGTTTACAAATAGAGTATCTAAATACTGCATAGGGAGACATTTTCCAATTTGGTGAGTTTGTTTTTATCATTATCTTATAATAGAAAAACGGCGTTTCTTTCATTGGTCAAATGAAAGATCTAGTGGTCTCTTGTGGTCACTCGATAGCGCTGAAGGCAGACCACATTTGATACGCGCACATTTTCCGAACTCATCGTTTTGAAGCTTCACTACTTCTTACTGCAACGTCATCAAAGGGATGACAGGGTTTCTATTCAAAGATTTCTGTTTGTTTCAGGGTTTCTATTCAAAGATTTCTGTTTGTTTCAGGGTTTCTATTCAAAGATGTCTGTTTGTATCAGAGTGTCATGATCTCAGAAGTAGCATAGATATTTATAAACTGGACTATACTATCCAGGCAAAATGTAGCAGTATGAATGGTGATTATGTTTATATATATAATACTATATATCCATGCTATATGTTGCTTTTACGTTGCCTATTTACAATGTCTGTCTACAATAGTTAAGATGATCTTTCACTTGCCCACACAAAGTGTAAAACTCCCCCCCCCCCCTCTCCTCATTTCCCCCGCCAGGAAAATTTACTACCAGAGTCCAGGTTCTCAGAATATCATGCCACATGTCACCCATTCCTCCAAGTACTTAACGATCACCCCCTCCCCCTCCAAAACTCAACCGTGAGATGGAAACAATAATACGGCACCTCTCTCCTCCCTCCCCGCACTGCAGACACCCTTTGCCGGACATACCTGTCTTTTGTACTGTCGCGTCTGCCCCTCCGTTTCCGCTCCCCACCCCCCGCATCTCCTCCTGTCTCCACCTCCCCTCCCCCACATCTCCTTCTTTATGCTACCCATGCTTTTTCATGTTTAGTTAAGATGCTCAGTCACTTAACCCATCCAAGTGATAGGTCGTGCTTAGGCTCCAGCCTTAGGGCCTGGAGCCCACTATAGAATGTATACAGTTATTCTCTATAGTTAGCATCTAGAATGCAATAAAAGTCTAGATAAACAATGCCAGCTTTCTACATTGATTTGTGTTATCTATGTGTGTGACGTGTTTAGTGCTAAGTGTCAAGTCAGTTTATCTACCTATCACGAACCACGGACTCATCAACTTATAAATATTGATTGTAGAAATCACTTAAATCTAGGCGCCAACCCAAAGGAAGAAACAGACCCTGCAGACAATGATGCCAAATCAAATCCTCCCCCCCCCCCACTTTTTTTCCCTATGTCAAGTGGGGGCTGTATATAATGAGCCTACATTCAACAACCTGGATGCCGGAAAACGAATTCTACATAGCCCAAATCTACACCACTTCACGACATACATGAAATTCTCGCCCAGGACTCTCCCATAAATCGCTACACAGGGTTTCTATTCAAAGATGTCTGTGTGTATCAGGGTTTCTATTCAAAGATGTCTGTGTGTATCAGGGTTTCTATTCAAAGATGTATGTGTGTATCAGGGTTTCTTTTCAAAGATGTCTGTGTGTATCAGGGTTTCTATTCAAAGATGTCTGTGTGTATCAGGGTTTCTATTCAAAAATGTCTATGTGTACAGGATTTCTTTTCAAAGATGTCTGTGTGTATCAGGGTTTCTATTCAAAGATGTCTGTGTGTATCAGGGTTTTTATTCAAAGATGTCTGTGTGTATCAGGGTTTCTATTCAAAGATGTCTGTGTGTATCAGGGTTTCTATTCAAATATGTCTATTTGTATCAAGGTTAGGCGACGTTTATAGCGGCTATACTACGCAATGCTGTAAGGCAATTGAGACACACTCGAATCTGCTGTAGTCAGTTGCAGAAGATAGAGAAACTTCCATAGTCAATAGCAACATATAGTGAATTAGCTAAAAGAAATGGCAACAGATAAGAAAACTGCTGTAGTCAATGGCAACATTTTGTCGTAACATAGCTAGTCCACCGGTGAAAAATAATAATCTGCTATTAAATGTTTTTAAAGACTTTAACATAGAAACTGATTCTTATCTTCTTTTTAAGGCCATAACTGACTTCAGATTCATTCAAAAATCCTCCCCCTCCTCACTTTTATTTTACAACGAGTTTGTGGCATCAATATACTGGTCCGAAATAAGTTATTGTATGTTGTACTCATTTACCCAATGTGAGGAATCGGTCTTGTATTTCTAAGTGAAGTGATGTATGAGAGAGTTTCGCGAAGAAAATCACGTATAGACGCTAGTGTGAGTATATATATATGTGTATGTGTGTGTCAATGCGTGTGTTCGTTTGTAAAGTAAAAGAATCCTGTCGGGCAAAGCCCATCCGTAGGGCCGATGAAGCAACTTTCATCAGTTTCTGTGGCCACAGCATACTAGAGGATTGTGCGCCTTTACTTTACCCCAATTAAGGTCAGGTACCCATCAAAACTGGGTAGACTCCGGGAGACCCTCCAGGGGGGGGGGGAGGGGACAAATACTAGACTTGACCTGGATTCAAACCCAGGACTTTCGGAACGCCAGACGAGCGCGCTGCAGCTCGACCCACCGTGTTTGTGTTCATATTGAAAGGGGAAAATTTACTTGGGTCGGTGAAGTACACAGTGCTGAAGTAGTGGTCGCCATCTTGGTGGAAATATTTCTGCATGTCGACGCCTGGGAATCCGTTGGGTAAGCCTGAAGGTATGCCCATCTGTATGCCAGCTATGTAGCCATTGACATCGAATAGAAGCACTACACTGTAGTCTGGTACTCTTGCATAGCGTGTACCTCGCCAAGCAGCCTTACCCGTACAGTTGTTGATTTGGATCCAGCTGTAATGTTGATGTAGTTTTGTGTGGGGTGGGGGCGGGTGGTTGTAGAAGAAAAAAATATTAAACAAATTAAAGGCGAGTTTCTCTATCCAAAGCAACTAAAAAAAAAATCTATATATATATATTATTAATAAAATCACACACTCATAATGAAATATATATTTATATAAAGCTGTGTGTGTTCATGTTTTTAACTAATCAAATTGGTTTATTTAAAGACTCATGACCTTATTGCCTCATATTTTACGTTAGCAATTGAGTCCTTGCTAGCAGCGTGGATAACGTATCGGAACGCCATGCGGTCGACCCGGGTTTGATTCTACAGTTTTTCTATACCTTATTTATTTTTCTAAAAATTTAGCTTGTATATATATTTATAAGGGCATCCATTGTCTGAGTCTACTCATGCATTTTTTAAAACTTTTGAGCCCTTTGGAGCTGTGACTACTTCCTATTTCTCTAAATACCGTACTGATCACTTTCTTCCTATACACTAAAAAAGATAAAAATAAACAGTCATCATTAAAGTAAGGAAGCGTTATTAACACAGCCGTTTGTATAACCACTTAGCTCAGGTAATTCTTTGTATGTTACCGATTGTTACCTCCGCGTGATTGCATGAGACTCGAGTCTTGGTAAGCCCTTGAAGTAATTGTGATCAGACACGTTCATTCCCCAGGTGACTTTCAAAGAATTGAATATAGCTCCGTTTACGCCTAAAAACAAAAGGATGGGGGGGGGGGGGGTGGTTTAACTTGTGTTAAACATAAATTGATTCACAAGTAAGTCAATTGACGGTAATTTTTTAGCTGCGTGAGACCACGAGTTTTTCGGCTCAGTATGAACGATTTTTAAAGAGCCATGCCGAATTCGCACAAATCAAGTAATTAAATGTCTTGAAAACGATATATAGACTTAGAAAAATACTTATTTTAAACGCAATTTTTTACTATTAATAAAGTATAAATAACGCAATTTTGGCATGTTGTGATGTCACACGCCGAAATGGCGTTGTTTATGCTATATCATTTGCAAGACATTTATTGACTTTATTCGTGCGAATAGGACACGAATCTTTAAAAATTGTTTCAACAGAACAAAAAAAACTCGTGGGCTAACGCAGGTAAAGAATTACCCAACTGGCTAAAATAAAACCAGACACATTATAGATGAGACTTATTATAAATAACATCTTAAAATGTAGATGATGACATTTATTAAATGCTTAATTATATATAGCGTTAAATAATGTGTTAACATATAGAGTCTATGTATCGTTACGACTCCGCGAGCCTTCTGTTGACTGTTTAGTAACTTGTTCACTATACTAATAGACTCAAGCCACTCGATGAGTGTTCAACGAAGAATTTAATGCTTGAACTTTTATGTACAATATAAACATTCAACTTCACTGCTCGCTGTTGCCTATATGGGTGTGACTATTGGACTATTGATAATGAAACAAGGAAAAGATTGGAAGCAATAAAAATGTTGTTTCTAAGAAGGATGACGAGAATATCATGGACTGAAAAGAAATATAATGCAGAAGTGTTAAAAACAGCAAGAGAACTCATTAAAACCATTAGGAACAGACAGATGAAATTTCAACGAAACATCTTTAGGAAAAATGGAATAGAAAGACTGCCTTTGTGTGGGAAAATATCTAGGCTGACATATGTAGAAAGCCTGAACGAATGGGCCACGAACAAAAACATAAGTAATAATAACTTCCTCCAAATAGCTAACAACAGGAAAGAATGGAGAGTCATGACCACCGATGTCTGTTCCAGACCTGGCACCTAAAGAAGAAGAAGGATATATTATATAGTTTGGAGCAGAAATTATAAGGATTGATATCCTCTAAGTTATTAGAATGCAAAATAAAAGGCGTACTAGAAACTCGTAGAGATTTCGAGAAAGCATATTGGTGTATTACGTCATAATACATAAGTCTACGCAATTACTCTCTACACCAAAATTAAATGTCAACAATAGCTGTTGTTTAATTTGTAAGGGAAGTGATCGGGAGATGACTTGTATATTTCAAGTAATTTACTGATTAACTCCCTTTGACCATTAAAACATGTTTTTTATATAATTAATATTGCATTAAATTTATCAATAATATATATATTTTTTTAAATCTCGCTTGTTAGAATCTAATTTTGATGTATGCGAGTTCGACGTTTTATGTTAACATGCGGGTCATAGTTATAACTAGTTGGACTCGCAGTAGCTGTTGAGATCGCATGTAGTATTTAGTGGAGAAAGATTTAGTCAAGACGTGTTCAAGACTCTATACTCTATAAGGCAAGCAGCGCAGTGATCGTAAACAACTAAATTCGGTATTGCTTCCGAACATCTATAAGAGTACGCCAAGGGTGCATTCTCTCTCTGCTTCCAACAAAGTATCTTCACTCTACACATGTGTGGCTGGTCCGCATAAGTGCTACATTATGGCACCCTCCATGCCACCTCCGTTACTGTTGCTTTCAACAAAGCTGCTGCTTGGAGGCGGATAGATAAGCGGTGTCTCGGTTTTATAGGACCAGCGGAAATGTGTGTTTTACGATGGTCTTAGGTGAACACGGTGAAATTGTCGTTCGACCCCGAGGTTGGGAACCGCTGAGCTAGACGCTGGTGATTTAAAGCTGTGTCACCATCGCGTCTCATCCTAACAGCATCAATTAGGTTACTTCTACACTACATGCACGTGAAACTGTAATATGGTCAATCTAATTTTCCGTATTTCCATCTGGGGAAGTGCAAGTCGTTTTGTGGATGGTATTGTGGGGAAAAACAGTTTCCACCATTTAAGAGATTGTTAAAAGCACAGAGATCAACCATTCCTACCAATCACTAGCTCTATGTCTGTATTGTCCTCTTTCCACTTTGGCCTTCATTTCGCCCATGACATTGATGATATCTCTAGGCCTTCAATACGTAGGGTCAGGCAATACGTTGGTACCGAATTTAATACATGTGTTGTGTATGCATGTGTTGTGTATTCATGTGTTGTGTATGCATAAGCTGTGTATTCATGTGTTGTGTATTAATGTGTTGTGTATTCATGTGTTGCGTATTCATGTGTTGTGTATGCATGTGTTGTGTATGCATGTGTTAATAATTAGACTTTCAGTTTCGTTCTTACCGTGAATACTTAAATATAAGTTGTCTTCACCAAAATATTTTGCAACCCTTATAAGGGTGATCAGGACAACATAATGTTCCTCTTACGCATAGAGCAATGCAGAATATTCCAGTAAAAAAACAGGATAGAATGCAATAAATTCACAACCAAATAGAATAAGCCCAACACACACGCCTTACCGAAGACACAGGCCCCCACCACACGAAACAGCATAATGCAGACCACATCCAACTTGAGTGCCCCAAGTTGCCAACCTAAGACATACGTTACTTCCATCTCATCCTACCTTTACTATCAAACCTACAAAGCAATACAGAAAAACTCTAAAAGATCAAGTTTATAAATATATGTTATTCGGACAATGACTTGAAGACAGCAAACTGTTTTGCAGACTTGTCCATACAAGAAGAAGTGTGTGTGTGATTTGTTTGAAATATAATATACTTACCCGACGCAAAGAAGCACCAAACTAGAGGGACTGCAATGGAAACCATAGTACTGGCTGAGTTGATAGAAGCCATGTCTTGTGCTGATAACAGGAGACTTCTGTCTGCTGAGTACTGAAGAGTCGCTGTTTAGGAAGACTTTTCGCTAAATGAATTAAATTCAAAGTCTTCTGATTGGTGTAGGTCTAATGGGTCATTTGATTAGTAGCCAGTACGTGGCATTAGCTGGTTGGGGCAACACGTGCAATAGAGAGACAAAACCATACCACAATAAAGAAAAAAAACACGAAATAAAGGCTTTAAATCGCCTACACCAAAGGTTCTCTACATTTAATGAGTGTGACCCTGGTAAACACGGCTTTAAAACTTTGTCAATCCTGTCGGACAAATGCACATACCCGAGGAGTAGGGACCAACCATTTCACTATCCCATCACAACACACGATATTAGGAATAGATGTTGAATATAACGATTTTAAGTTTGATATGGGACTAATTAATTGCAGTAAGCAAATTGATTCGCCCTAATAAATCAATTTATATTCATGATCATATCATTCAGAAATTCCCTATGATCATTAACAGTGAAGCATTGCTTCATATTTTGTACAGTCGCCTGGCAGTTGAAAAGCCACGTTACGATTACCATATACCGATCTATTAGTGTCTCAGCTCAACAAAATACTGAACAAGCTTTCCGGCCCTTACGTCCTAGGCGTAACATGGGTGGATCAAGGGTGGGGCACACCAAGGGCCTGTCCGAGACTAACCACCCCACGGCATGGCGTTAAGGCGTGTCGGGTAACATAGGGTACTGTCTCCGGAACACTTCTCTCCGCATCTGTGGAGACCTCCTTTTGATCATTGACGCTGTGTCTTGCTCGCAGACCGGAACTGTTGCCCGATAGCACGAATTCCAGACTGGCTGGTTGCGCTCTCCACTGAGTCTCGGAGCATCTCGTTCGCCCGCTGGTGTAATCTTAAGGTGATCGTATCGGCGGTCTTAGCACTTCGCCAGTCATTGATGCCTATGAGTACAGAAGTGATTACCGTGTACCAGAATCGGGCAACATGGTCTCTTATATGTTACAGACGATCTTTCTAGACAGTCGAATTGATTCTTTCGCCTAATCGTGGAAACTCTTGGCCGTTTTCTAATCAAGCTAAAACTTACTATTTCTCATAGTCCTCCTCCGTCTGCGTAGCTTCGTTAGCAATTAGCGCCGGGGATGGGGGGGGGGGGGGGGGGAACTGCCTACACCTGACATTAGACCCATCGGCTTACTCACAACGATGAGACACGCGGATACACAAGGGATTACCGATTAAGGGTTATAAAAGCTGCTGAGTATTAAAATCCCTGCTTCCATACTTCCATATGTTACTTCTCTTAGCACGAGTAGTGCCTGGGCTAAAGACTTAAGATGTAGCTTTTAATACTATTGTTTCTAAAATAGGATTTGATTAATCCCATGTTTTAAGCTTTAAACTTTTGGTGCAACGATGTGTGTTAGCGTTTCTTTCCGAGTGTGTGTGTGTCAGGTGTGTGCGTGTGTGATTGTCCGTGTCTTTGTCTGTTCAAGTGTCTTTTGGTTCGTGTGCGTGGTGTCCGTATGTGTTTGTTTGTGTGTCCGTGTTAGTGAGTCTGTCCATGTGTTTGGAGGGTATATGTAAGTGCGTGTGACTGTGTGTGTTTGTGTGTGTATGTGTGGTACATATATGTGTTTGAAACCATATGTATGTTTGTTTTTTTGTCCATACATGTGTGTCTGTGTGTGTGTGTGTATAACCATTTTACATACATCAAACATGCACTTAGTAAACTAAGTATAAATACATAATAAATAAATATATTAATACCAATCATCATCACCGAAACAAAAATCAACATAAAGATGTATGGCGTACATTTACGAAAATCAATATAAAGATGTATGGCATACATTTACAAAAATCAAGATAAAGATGTATGGCGTACATTTACAAAAATCAACATAAAGATGTATGACGTACATTTAGACACTCAGTACACACACTTATCATAGCATTGTAACATATTTTTTGTGTGTATTGTATTTCTAAATTACAATTTAATGTCTTATGTATTATAACTTTTTTTGCCCTTCTGTCATAAAGTGTTTTTAAGTTTAGTGATTTAACTATTGAAGTTAATCTTGTCAGTTTTGAATATTCGCCAGTTTACCTGAATTATCCCGTCTAAGACTTGGCAAGGTGGCTGCCAAAGTTTACTAAGTTGACGCTGTTATGGCGGTGGATAAACTGCTGACCCTTCGGCCTTCTCCGACTCAGCTTGAGTTTCATAAAATATCTGTGTTCTGCATTCTGGACACCCCAGAAACAGTCCCAGCAATCAACCAGTGTTTGAAATTTGCACCTTCGGAACGCTAGCTGAGCGAGGTGTTCCGTTGTTACTTACAGCTATATAATTACAAATTATAGTTACAAATGAGACTGTCCGTGAGCGAATCACCAACGTTATCGGCCCTCACGAGGATCTACTCAGTGCCATTAAATGCTAAAATAACTCAGATGGTACGGGCATGTGGCAAGATGAGAAAGCCTGGCGAAAACAACCCGGCATAGCACAGTGCAGGGTGGAAGTACGAGAGGTAGGCAGAAGAGACGATGGGATGATGATATCAGGCAGTGGACTGGCTTGTCTCTTGCGGATTTCCAGAGGGCGGGGCTATACCGAGACGAATGGCATCCAATTAATTGTCCAACTGTCAAAAAATGGTGCCCCAACGTCCTTGAATTGGACACACAAACAGACACGCATATAGACATACACTCACAGAAACCAAAACAGACACACGTATATCTCACACACACATTCACTTTCACACCAATGACGTCTCTGGACACACACACATACACATGTACACACACACCTGCACACACACACACCTGCACACACCATTCAAACAGACACAGACATGGACAAACACGCACAGCGACACTCAAAGACAGACTCACTTCACTCAGCCTCAAACAAAGACACACACGCACACATCACAAAAAACACATTGAACACAAAAGAAACGCATGGGCATAAACGCACAGGCATTAACACATACTGTATGTAACTGTAAGAAACTATCAAAATTTAAGTTTTCACACTGGATTAATGGAATCCTATCCACCGAAACAATATTATCATAATCTGCAACTGAAGTCTCTAGCCCAGACTCCACTCGTGCTTAAAGATGTAACAGGTTGAGCGATGTCTTTTTTCAAATACAGGGTTTTTAGTCTGCGCAACTCTGATAAGCTTAATCCATTTTGCTATACACAGGTTTTATTGGTATGAATGAGCCGATAATGCAAAAGTAATAATTAATAAATAAAATTTAAAAAAATGAAGTGGTGGGGACAACACACCCAAAAGCTCAATGCTAACTAAGTCTCAGGGAGGGTGTGTAGCGATATAGGTGGAAGATCTTCGGGGACTCTGTAACACTGATCACTAACTGATATTATAATGATGTGCTGCAAGATGAGACTAATGACTATGAAAATCCAGCGCTCCAGTCTTTAGGGAAAAAACCCACGTCAATGTGAGCAAAACATCTTATCCAGGTAAGACAGCAGAAATCACACAAACTCACTCAATGCTGTCAAAGACAAGTGAAACAGAGAGACAATACGCAGCCCAGCCATTCAGGTCTTTGGAAGAAAAAGGACAAATAAAACTGACCGGTTCGAGGCCAACTCTGTCACACTCACCCCGTCCAAAGAAGAAAGACAAGGTGTCCATATTGAACACTGACACTTCCCCAGAATGGCCTGTTTCTGTCAGTTCTAGGACGAAGAAGCAGTACTTCAGGACATGAGAAACGCTAACACAATCAGCCTGTACAAAAACAAAAGCAAAAGAACGACAGAAGCAACTGCAACTATAACAGGGACATTTTTCTACTCATTATCGTGGTCAAGGTTTTCTCAATAAACTGCAAAAGCTCGCTGACAGAGTGTATCTAGAATCGCTTTGTGGATTCCGAGCTGAAAGGTCCACAATGAATTGATATGATCTTTATACTGAGACAACTACATAAAAAGTGCCGAGAGCTACAAGTGCTCCTCTAACTTGAATTTATAGATCTGATTAAAGCTTTCGATTATTATTCTTTTGGGGTAGGGAGGGAGGGAGGGGCGTGGGGGCGGTTAAAGTGGGTTTTTTAGCACTCTATTTGGTAGAAAGTGGATTAGATGTTGTTACCCTTATATTGTCAGAAAGAGAGACTGGACTTGCAAGTAATGACGCATGGGAACATGGGTGTTTTGCTGAAACAAACTTCAACAAAATATAGACAAACTGCTAGAAACACACCAGACTTAAGCTTTACATTATTATTGATTTAAAAAAAATTCTTTTGTGGTAAATTTAGTTGTTGTCTTAATGACTTTTTTTTAAAAACAATCAAATGGGTTTTTTTTTAAACTCCTTTCTTAGAACATAAAAACGAGTACAATTCTAGTGGGCCTATACAAATTTGATGCGAACAATTTGAACTCATTAACACTGTTGGAATGGAAGGGGAAAGGGGAGGGGGGGGGCAATAAGCGACAAAAGTTGTGAAATGGGTCAGTGAGCCGAAAAAATTTAAGAGAACCATTGATGTAGATAATTGTAGGGCTGTTGGTTTTGTTTCCTTGTAGCGAATTTAACACAGCAAGTTTACTGTTTGGCTTCAATGTGTCGATAAAACGGTTTGCCAAATCAATCCAAAGATTTTAACACGTAATCGCCACTTATCATCTAAATTATTAGACATTTACCATTTTACGAAGGTATATCGGTTTTATCTCATCTTATTTTATATATTTCAGACGCTCCTTCTATAAAGAAGATTATGGCTCCCTACGCTCATCCGTGGTCCGAGTCTAGTCTTGCATCTTTATTAATGTTTTAAATGATGTTAAGTTACTGGTTTTCCTGATTCGTTCAGGCAACCCATTCCATGCCCGGATGCCACTTGGGAAGAAAGAGTACTGATATGCATTTGTTCTCGCACAAGGGATAAGAAAAGTGTTTTTGTCTTTATGTTTATCTGAGCTTTGCAACAGGTTGTTATTGTGTTGTATTTCTAAATTAGAGTTTAACGCCTTATGTATTATTACTCTTTGCCCTTCTGTCGTCTAGTGTTTTTAGGTTTAGTGATTTGACTAGCGACACGTCTTCCGAAATAGTGACACAAAAAAACAACAACTGCCCAATAGACGGCCACTTGTTTTCTGCACAGGAAATGGACAAAAGAATTCAGCCAGAGCTAAGATTTTATTGGCATTCTCCCTAATTGGCTGCTACTTTGCATTGGGTAAGCATTATATTTCAAACAGAACAAATTCACTTCTTCTATTCAACAATCTGCAGAGCTGTTTGATCTTTTGCAGTCAATGCAATGCAAACTTATTTAAATGCCTTTTATTTAAAGATGTATTGCCGTTTATTGTGTTTGTATTTGAGGGGGGAATATTGTATGTCTTACGTAGCTTGGGGCACAGTAGCCCGAGCAACAGCGCGTTTGACTGGCGATCCGAAGGTCCTAAGTTACAATCCTGGTGGAGGCTAGGATTTTTTCCCAGGACTTGAGGGTGTCTCTGAATCTACGCAGCTCTGATGGGTACCTGACATTAGTTGGGGTAAAGTATGATCCGCTTGGTCCAAAGAGTACATTACTTTACTTACGTTACTTAGTTTAGACACTATACTTTAAAGCGTTTAATTAGGATGTAGCTTAATGCTGGGGTCGGAAACCTAAGGCACGCGTGTCAAACTTGGCACGCGGGGCGATTTTCAATTGCACGCGAGAGACCTCCAAGAGGTGTTTTTTTTTATTGATTAAAAAAAACATTTTCAGGTACTGAATGAGGAAAACTGACTGTTGAAGCCGATGTTTCTGAATGTCATAACGACACATTTCACATGCATGGATTTACATTGAAACTGTATATTGTAGTTTTGTAGACTTAATCTTATGGCCAACTAGAAAATAATAGTTTTTAAAATTTCGTTCTGTAAAACTATTGTAAATCTGACTGGGAGTTAAAGACGGGGAGTGGGAAGAGGGTGGGTGAAGGTTATTTCAGAAGGTTTAGTCCCCACCTAGTCTCGCGGTGGCGAAATTGTTGACCAGCAGAAGAGACAGTCAAGTATGTGTTTCTTAGACTGCCCTGCTTTAGGGGAGCATAGAGTGGATGGGATCTGTTAACTTATTTGAGTACGCTGCGTAGCACAAGCGTGTTTGTTCTTCGAGCCCTAATAGACTAGTCTCGGGATCTCATTTTAGAGAAGTGAAGTTCAAGTCTGGTTATAGACACCACATTTTGTTCTGTTTATATTTTAAATTATTAGATATAAAAGATCAACATTGATATATATATATATTAAAACGTAAAACAGAAGAAAAAATGAAAACTGTTTTTTTAATAGCTTTTTGAGAAAAACTTTAATGTTTATATAATTTGTTTCAAAATATTTGCCTCATTATTCCTAAACATTATCATCGGAAATTAACTGGAAACAATGACAGTCGGATTAAGGCTGTGGATTAAGGTTAGGTTTATCCATGGAAGACACACCTGGACCACCAGCCACACCTTATTCGTACACGACGTCTTTCCATTGATTTAGTCTTCACCTTAGAAAAACAAAAAAACAAACAAAATGAAAGGTTGAAATTATAACACGTGAAAGCTTGGGTCATTGAACCCCCGTCTCACCCAACACCCCCAAACGTTTCTGCAGCTATAATTCAGATTATACTAGACCTAGGTCTGCTTAGTCCATACAGGCAAAAAAACTCAGTTAAGGGCGATGGGATGGGGGGGGGGGGCGAAGCATATGTTGGCGCCCTGAATTTCCAGACAATTTCAAACAAAGTCAAATGGAAGGGATAAGTACTTTTAATACACAGCGCCAGATTAATCAGCTTTACTACAGATCACTGAACATATCTGGGAGGTAATGACACTAAGGTGGATGCGCATTGTGCTCGCCACACAATCCCTTCGTTCGTATGCCGTGACTAAAGAGACTTGTACATGCTCTTGAGATCAAATTGGTATAAAAAATACTTACCTATTAATTTTTACTTAGCATATATTACAAATTATAAAGCTTTTTATATTTTGATAGAGAGAGAGAGAGAAAGAGAGAGAGAGAGAGAGAGGGAGAGTTGGCAACGTGCTCTCAACAAGAATAACGCCATCCCAGTTTATTCTAGTTTATACTAAAGGTTTTTAAAATTATAATGACTTTAGCAAACCCACGGCAAAGGAGATGGGGATTAACTGAAATTAGATGCTTCTGCAAGATCCTGAACATCTTGTTCACGAGGCACACCTCAAATGAAGCTGCTCGCAAACAAATTTTCAAAAACACCAGACCTTGCTCAACGCCTTTAAGGGCAGGAAAGCTGAGATGGAATGGACACGTATTAAGATGCGAAAGCCTTGCAAAGACTATCGTGCAGGGCACAGCAAAGCGAGGAAGAAAAAGAGAAGAGATAGAAGAGAAGGTGAGATGACGATGTGAAAACCCTGACAAATGGTCAGCTGTCCCTACCGCAGCTGGATCATCAGATGTGTTTTGGTCGTACTGTATGACCACGTCTTTAGGTTTGATCTCAGAGCCGGTGCTGTTGTTGTCCTGGCTGTATACGACAACGTCGACTAAAGAAAGAATAACAAGAACAAATGTAAATATTATAATTATTATTGTGTAAAACTAATTTTCTTTAGAGGGAGGGTATGAAATTTTGAAATCAAGGAAAAATAACTGCTTACTGCAACAATATTTAAACCAAGATACTAATACTACAAATAGTTATATGGTCTTGAAATGAAAAAAAAATGACAAAAAAAAACAACAACAACAAGTTATTATCAATTTGAAATAAATTATAATGGCCCTTAATCGTTTGTAATAGTTTGTAAATGCATTTATTCATGTTATCATTATCATGTTATCACTTTGAGAATAGGCCTTCATTTTCTCCACATAAAAGTCATAGAGACTAACACTTTAAAGAATTCTGTTTTCCAACATAACACTATAGAGATTAGCAACAAACATATACCTGGTAAAGGAAAAAAAAAACTTTCCTTATCCCTTATGCGAGAGAGAACAAATGCATATAAGTACTCTTTCTTCTCGAGTGGCATGCCTGAACAAACCAGGAAAACCAGTAACTTAACATTATTTAAAACATTGATAAAGATGCAAGACTAGACTCGGACCACAGATAAACGTAGGACGCAATAACATTCTTTATAGAAGGAGCGTCTGTAATATATAAGTTAAGATAACCGGTTTCTGGCATGTCTCTAAGCATCTTACAACCGTTAGCTCTTTAGTTTATGTTATGTTTTGTTGACTTAACAATTTAAAAACAAAATTTCTTACCTATGTCGCCCACCACTGATTGGATAGCGGTAGAAATTTTGCTGATTGAGGCAATAATCACGTCAACTGATTGTTCCGAAGCTGCATACAAAAATATTAAATTGTGTTAAACTTACCTTTAAAAGAGAAATATAAATAGATTTAATCACTGCGGATAAACAGTAATTCGTTTAAGCCTCAAAGTGTGGCGATTGTTTTGGTCAAGAGGAAAAAGGAAGGGGGAATCAAGAAATATATCAATGTATAGAATTGTGAAGCCGGCTGGTCCAGCTGTTAGTTCACCGGACTGTCAACCAAAAACCAACGGACAGGTCGCGGGTTCTAGCCCTGCCACCGACGGATCCCTGTCGCCCTGAAGGAGTTTTGGGCATAGTGGACGTAATAATCTTCTATCAAGAAGGAACGTCTGTAAATTTATAAGACATAGAATACATTCTATATTGCCCGGCGTTGCCCGGGGCGAAATAAAACAAGCCTGTATAAGCAGCCGATATTTTTTGTTAATCTACATTGAACCAAAGCTGAAAATCTAAAAAATAATAAAAAATATTTTTTACTGAAGACTTTTAGGAAAGTAATTTAACCCTTCTCGTACCGACCTACTTCTATCTATGCTGCCTTCAGTTCCGCTATATACGCGCCCGGGACTGTAAGGGTTAAAATAAATATTGTAATCGTCAATACCTTTGAGCTCTTTTCCGCTCAGTGCCAAGCTGGACCAAATCTCTAGGAAGTCATTCAGAAGACGAGCATCATAGCTTAGCTTATCTGGGAATGACAGCAAGGAACTCAAAATCAACAGTTTCTATACAGTAACAATGGGATATACTTTTAAAGGCTAGGATTGTGTTACGTATATATCTAAGACATACACTTAAGATTATAAAAATCTTGGGTAATCGAACTATAATGATGCCTGAATATTTGTATTTATTTCGTTTAAAAAAATTTTCAACTTTTATAAGATTGTAGATCTAGATATATGAGAGCAGAATGTTTGGCTAGAAAATGTTAACTAAGAGTCAACTAATGTTGACAAAAGAATACCTTCTAGCATCTCAGAAATGGCCGACACTGCCCCAATCTTCGCCGAAATTTCTTTAATAAGATTGTTTACAGCTTCTTTGGATACTGTAATAAATACAAAGAAATCACACAAAAATACAGGACATAAGAAAAGGGGAATTTGACATTTAAGAAAGAACACGAAAGTATTGCAGTATGAACAATATTTCAAATCTAACAAAACATTAGGCTTCATACAAATGTAATTAGAACATAAATCTACAATGCTATCTCATATTAGTTAGATTTATACTAGAATATGCATCTTTTGAATGGAACCCCTCAACTAAAGAAAACATTAAAAAAATGGAGCGTCAGCATATTGCGTCAGCATATGACGATACTTTAAATCCCACTAGATTAGTTTATATTCGCACGAAAGCCAACACGGAAAAAGCTGTTGGTAGAAAACCATTTACAACGGTAATAAAAAAGACAAGACTTAGGTAACTCAACCAACGGATATGCTTGGGGGGGACAATAATCGTGGGTATAGAATTAGAGGCTGTAAACTTTAAGAAACCCTTTCATATAAGATAAGATAAGATTGCTTTATTGATGCAAATAAATTGAAATTTGACTTGATTACATAAATTCCGTCTTTCAGCATACCTAAAACAATATTAAAGAACCATTTGTACTCAAACACAATAGACATTCACGCACCTATCATACCATTTATCATACAAGAAAAAAGTAGGCCTATTATTTAGATCGAAATGAAAAAAAAATCCGGGAGAAAGGCGCTAAGTATGATTTAGTAAAACTGAAAACGTTTGATAATTTTCTCTTTACCTTCTCCAGTCAAAGAATCAGCCAGAGACTTGACTTGCTGAGCTGCTTCCAGGAGTTTTGATGTTGCCAGACCTGAAGCATTAAAAGTATTCTAGAGTATACCATGTCTTTCCATTATCAAAAGTATGTTAGATTATACAATGTCTTTCCATTATCAAAAGTATGTTAGATTATACAATGTCTTTCCATTATCAAAAGTATGTTAGATTATACAATGTCTTTCCATTATCAAAAGTATGTTAGATTATACAATGTCTTTCCATTATCAAAAGTATGTTAGATTATACAATGTCTTTCCATTATCAAAAGTATGTTAGATTATACCATGTCTTTCCATTATCAAAAGTATGTTAGATTATACCATGTCTTTCCATTATCAAAAGTATGTTAGATTATACCATGTCTTTCCATTAACAAAAGTATGTTAGATTATACCATGTCTTTCCATTATCAAAAGTATGTTAGATTATACCATGTCTTTCCATTAACAAAAGTATGTTAGATTATACCATGTCTTTCCATTAACAAAAGTATGTTAGATTATACCATGTCTTTCCATTAACAAAAGTATGTTAGATTATACAATGTCTTTCCATTAACAAAAGTATGTTAGATTATACCATGTCTTTCCATTATCAAAAGTATGTTAGATTATACAATGTCTTTCCATTAACAAAAGTATGTTAGATTATACAATGTCTTTCCATTAACAAAAGTATGTTAGATTATACCATGTCTTTCCATTAACAAAAGTATGTTAGATTATACAATGTCTTTCCATTATCAAAAGTATGTTAGATTATACCATGTCTTTCCATTATCAAAAGTATGTTAGATTATACAATGTCTTTCCATTAACAAAAGTATGTTAGATTATACAATGTCTTTCCATTATCAAAAGTATGTTAGATTATACCATGTCTTTCCATTATCAAAAGTATGTTAGATTATACAATGTCTTTCCATTATCAAAAGTATGTTAGATTATACAATGTCTTTCCATTAACAAAAGTATGTTAGATTATACAATGTCTTTCCATTATCAAAAGTATGTTAGATTATACCATGTCTTTCCATTAACAAAAGTATGTTAGATTATACCATGTCTTTCCATTAACAAAAGTATGTTAGATTATACAATGTCTTTCCATTATCAAAGGCATGAATCAAGACAATAGATAAAGTAATTTACATATACTAATAAATCGAGTTAACATATTATTTACAATTTACAATTTCGGGACAGGGTCTAAAAAGAGTTTCGTAGTTTTAAAAATCACTGAGTTCTTTTTTATCTTCTTTGCCTCCTTCAAAATCGTGAATGGAGATTTAAATAACTTGACTTTTGTGTATGAGTCAATTTTAAGTACTTAATACGCTATTTTAAACAGTACGCCTTGCTTAATGCAGTCACTCTATACTGTACTTCTTGTTACTTGAAGTAACCTAACTTTCTATAAATAACGACAAGTGGCAAAGGAAAAAAAAAAAAAAAAGACATCCATCAGCTAATAGAAGGAAATGGAGATGGATTTATGTTGTGAGCTATTATACCTAAAACATTGTTCTTGTATTTAGTATTTAATTTGTGAGTGCGTTTTAATCTCCAAGCGATATGTCTGGTGTATTAATTCGTTGTTAGTTACGGAAGTGGCGAGATTCTTGTGTTTTTTCTAGTGTGTCAATGGCGGTTTTTTGTTTGTTTTTGTAATCGGACGCATAGATAGTGGTATCTTGATTGTCCATGTATTGCAATAATAATATAGTTTGCTGTTGTTTTAATTGTATCCTGAGTTATTGAACAATATTACTTCACCAATTCACCACTCTCTCAGAGAGCCATCGTTGAGACATCACGAGGCAGGCACACCAAGAGAACGAACTCACGGTGCAAAAGAAAACAACCAGGAGAAGGTCATCTGAGATGAAGGAAGAGATTAAGCAAAACTGCATGACTTGGGGAGAATCAAATGCCCACTAGAAACCGAGTTGCTGTAGACACATTGCTGATGCCACTAGTTCCACAAGGAATACAAGAAAGTAAGACAAGTCTTTAATTAAAGTACTTCCTGCAATGATCGGTCACTGGTCTTACCTTTAGTTGCTTGGTCAATCGTGGCAAGCACAAGGTTTAAAACTTGATCCGCTCCTGTGCCCGGGACGACTTTGGCATTGTCAACAACAACATTGCCTAAACACTGAATAGTATGGATAAAAGATAACATAAATAATTTTATACATGTTAGAAATAGTTTACCCGTTGCTACTGTCATACTTATTTCTAATGTAACAAAAATAATTCACACAGGTTTTTTTGTTATCTTCACGTGTTTAAGAGCTCAGCAAAGTAATAATAATAATTTTATTTGCATAGCGCTTCCAACAAACATTTTATAATCTCAGAGCGCATTTATCACTGAGCAACAAACAATCAAAACACGGATATAATTCTTAATCGCCATACCCAAAAAATTGTGTGGGTCAATTTCTGGTGCGTGCATTAAGTGTTTCTAATCTGATCCTAGCCAGCCTCTGTGTAACCCAGACGTAAACCTTAAAATAGTTGTTATAAATAGAACATTGTAATGACAAAACTCGATTGAACACCTGGTGTTTTATCAGAGTTTTTTTTCCAGGGCTCTATGAAATGAATAGATCTAATCCTAGCTCAGGATGCTTAGACTCGGAAATGGCAGCTTTAATAAACCAGTAAAAAAAAAAAGTCTAAAACCAACCATTCAAACAACCGAGACTCAAACCACAATAGAACAAGCTCTATATTAATAACCATTATTATATTAGATCGTAGGCCGCAAAAAAAAAATGTTTGTAGAGAAGAAAAATCTGAAGAAAAAAAGTAATATAAGAAATCTAAAATATGTGTATACTTACCAAAGGCAGTAAAAACAAGAGCGCAAAGCAAGGATTCATTTTTTAAAGCTAGCTGTTTGTGACGATGGGTCCGTTATCTGGATGATTTTCTGCTTAGACTCTCCTCACCATATATAGGAACCAAGGTGTGAATAAGCAATATTTAATAATTTCAGAAATCACATTCATCTGAAGTTGACATTGCTATTGGCCTTACATCTGCGGCGTAGCGGGTGTTATATATGATAAAGTAGTAAATATTCTACTTCTAGAAGTCGAGTTGTCGTGGATGTCATACGGTGGTGGTTAAAGTTATTTATTGTGACTTCCTCGTAAGGACAAGTTAGTCGTAAATGTAGATCACTGAGATAATAGCTTTTGTTATATCTATCTCTATTTTTTAATCTATTTACTCATATATCTTTACATCTATCTATCTATCTATGTATCCATCTAACCAATTCATCTATCTATCAATCTAACCATCTATTTTTCTATCCATCTCTACATTATATATATACCTTTCTCTCTCTCTCTCTTTTCTCTCTCTCTCTCTTTCCTTCTCTTCTCTCTATCTCTCTCTCTATATATATATAGGCCTATATATGTAAAGTAGACTGTTTTGTGGATTCCGATCCCCATCTGTTATTTTAAAGACACGTGACCTTTTTGTCTCATATTTTACTTTTGTGATCTCGTTTTTTTTCCACGTGTTTTCTCTAGCTGAGTGGTATGCGTATCCGACTACCATGCGGGCGACATGGGTTCGATTCCCACTGACAACTTTTTTTCTTTCTATTTTTAAATGTCCTATTAATTCCACTTTCTTTTTTTAAAGATTGTAAAGAATTTCAGGACTTAAAGCTTTCTAAAATGTTTTCAGTAAGTAAAATCTAATAATTATTTATAGACGCATGCGGGAGACGGTAGTTCAAGTTCCAGCCAGGGATAGTCCAAACTTTTTGTTAAATAAAAAGACATGTCCGATTACAATATTTATTTTAAATTAATTTCCTAAAATTACTAGATCTATAGTTTTCTGTGCATTGTAGTTTATATTCTTTTATCAGTAGCTATAGGCCTAGGTACATTTTCCCCGGGGAATTTGGCTTGTATATATATATATATGTGTGTGTGTGTGTTTCTTATAATATAATGTTAAAAACGATCTTTGTATCTGCCTCTATGTTACTGTCTATTAACCTATTTACGTGCCTGTTAGTCAGTCTGTCTGCCTGTCTGTCTGTCTATCTATCTATCTATCTTTCTATCTATCTATCTATCTATCTATCTATCTATCTATCTATCTATCTATCTGTCTTTCTATCTATTTACTTATTAACATCTAATTCCATTTCTGATTTTCTACCTATACACCCATATTAGAGTTGTTTTTTTTTTCATGTCAGCAATTCCATGTATGTACAACATACAATATACAAGGATATTAAATAATAAAAAAATCTGTATAAAATCAGTAACGCTGGATTTTTTTATGCATTTACCACCCATCACATTTCTTATCTATCAACTCCATCTGACCATACACTGCGCCATGTGCTCATTGTCTTACGCAATGGCATCGCGCATCAAACTCTCTGACATTCGCTTAATTGCTTTCTACCACCTCTGTATGCCTCACAATCTTATTTGTTTATGGCAGCTCTGTGTCTATATATTTAAGCGATATTAAGAGTATAGCCTCTTTTAAAGAGGAAATTTAAAAATTGAGTCAATTTTTTTTTGTTATTCCTGCAATGAAGATCTATTTCTTAGTTTTCACCTGGTTCTCGCTTGTTTCTTGCTTGCCTCTGGACAGAGTAGGTTTTGGTTTCGTTATCACGATAAGATTTTAGACATGGGTTTTATATATCTCTGCGACTTATTGCGGATATATGAGAAATTAAAAAACGTACCGAGATATTTCAAAGTTTAGGATTATTCAACCGGGCCCAAAATTTCTGAAGACCGCCATTTTCTAAAAAAAAAATGCTCATTCTACATCGCAAAGATCACACTCTATAATTTCTCAATATTGATCCAACATTAGGCCAAGATTTAAATATAGTCGCAATTTAATAATCTCTTAGGGAACATTGCTTTGTAGCTACAGTTGCGAAGGCTTTTTAATGTTGCTTTAATATTGTCCATTAAATACATATTATACAGTTTGATTCTATACAATACTTTTTTTTGGTAGGACGACAGAGAATCTACAGATGAGGTCGAAGTCTTTGGAAAAACCAAGTCAAAGAGCGACTCGGATGTCTTCGCTGAGCAGCAAAAAGATAATGACCATAAAGGTCTCCGTTGTTGTTTTTTTTTTTAGCCTACTCTAAAAAGACATTAATTTAGGATTTCAAAATACAATTGTATCATTCAAGTCTCTTTATAGACTTATTTATTTAAACAAATTAAACTGTATGTTACGTCTTTGGTTTATAGAAAACTCTTGGATATACTATAAATCTATTTCTGCATCCAAACATCGACTAGCTCTCTCTTACTAACTCAGGGTGCGTAACAAAATGAATATACAACAATCAAGATCTAGTAGAACAACTTGAAACTTTAATGCATAACCTTTGTACAAATATGTTTATACTCTTCAGTACTAACTGCCACACATTCATTAGTCTAATATCAATATTTAATCATATGCATCCTACTTCAATAAGAGACCAGCCTCATCTCTTAGAGCCCAGCTTAATCTACTAACCGTTGTTATTCTACCGTCAAAACTTGCGTTCCCCCAAAACAACCTACGTCATAATTTGTACGTTCATAATGTGCAGTCTTTTGCGCACCAATATCTATCAGCTGCACATTCACGCTACACTGTACATCCATTGATTAATTTCAATATTTTTTTAAAATAGTTTTTATGTTTTTGTTTTGTTTTTCATACAGACACACTGAATACCCGGGGAATGATACACGTAAGTCAAACATATTGTTGTTTTTTATAACCAAAAGTTTATATGCTGATGTAAAAAGTACTAAATGTAGCCTTTACTAGAATCTTGATTAATAATAATATCTGGGCTTAATTCCCTGGCGTTTCAAACAATTGATCCGATGCTTATCACATGACTGGGCATTACATTGACAACCTTGACTCATTGATGAGAGAAAAAGACCGCCAGCAGAAATTCGTGGCCGCTAGGTGTGTCTAATACAATGCTCTTACCGATGTTCTATGTTTCATAGTATTTTTGAATCAAGAATACTCTCATAGTTGAAGTTCAGTGCACTGGCAAATGTTAAAACATTCAACTCTCACCCATCCCGTGGCTTTTTCTCATATTATATAGAAACAATCTCAAGCAAAAGCTGGAATGGCAATAGACTTCTCTTCTTATTCGATATGTTACAGACGCCCCTTCTATATAGAAAATCTTTGCGTCCTACGCTTGTCCGCTTGACTAGTCTTGCATTTTGATTATTCTTTTGAAAGATGTTTTTGTTATGTTTCTTGGTTTTCCTAGTTTGTTCAGTCAACCTAGTCCATGCCCGGAAGCAAATCAGGAAGAAAAATTACTTATATGCGTTTGTTCTTGCATTTGTAATAACACAAAAGTTTTGTTTATCTTAATGTCTATCTAAACATGGTAATAAATTATATTATAAATGGTTGGTTGTTATATTTCTATTCGAATTTAATACTCAATCTAATATTACTACTTAGTTCTTTGTTCTTCTTTTCTCTACTGTTTCTAGATTTAATAATTTAACCATTGGTTAACCACTTGTCTTTCTAATGTTAACGACAATAGAATTCTGAAATTTTATTAACGTTCAGAAAAGTGAATGCAATAGATTCGTAGGCCTATAGCTGTCTAATGACGTAAAAAGAATTTTTTTTCTAGGAGAATGAAGAAACGGCAGTCCTAAATTCAAAACGAAGTAGAAATATAGGTCAGTAAATTTATAAAAATTTCATAGTTAATTTGTTTTTTTCTTGGTTACTTTTATCAACACCTCTTGGCTGTGCGTGCTGCTTGTTTATAGCAACATTTTCTTTTATCAAAGTCACCATTTTAGTTAGAAGAATAAATTAATTTAGCAAAGGGTTAAATACAGTTAAAAATATAAAACAGTAGAAAGTTATTGAAAACAAAATTGACGTAAAATGACACATTGGGTCAAATGAAGCATGATTCCGTGGCAACAGCATACAAAATGACTTGTGTGGCCAGCACAATACCTATTAGTTTAAAATGTGCTCAAAAAATTAAGTAGACTTAGTGACACCGACCAATCTCTGAGCAAAAAAACAAAATAAAAACAACAAACAACACAGTTTGTGAACCTGGGTTCGAACTGGGGACCTTCGGTATGGCATTTCGCTGCCACTAGATCCCCGTTTCTATAGTTACCATAAGTTTTTTTAAAATACTCAGATTTGTGTTGTAAACATGCTATTATGATTGTTTTATTTTCCTGATCTAAAACCTTCTTTTCTTCTTACAGTGAAGACTTGCATATCGAAGAATTGTGTTTTTCGAGTTCCATCGCTCAGAATACTGATTCCAAAGATACCCAAACTTAAAAATAAAGTCGTTCTGAGTCCTACATTTGGGGAGAAGACGTTCACATTTCCATAAACACTAAATGTAGACGACCAGACTTTAAACTGTCTATTGAACACATATTATATAGAGTCCATATATATAGTCAGTGAAGGCTACTATACATTTTAAGAAAACATTTTAAAAAATCAAACTTGGAAACTTGTGTTCCTTTTTTTTTCTATGTTAAACATAATTTGTATAAATATTGTTTACACATTTTATTGTAACGAACGCGTTACAATCTTAATACAATGAAAGTTGTATGTGGAAGGGGCGGTAATAGTGCAATTCGTATACTGACGGATACGCAGGGCTTTTCTGTTTATCGATTTATTGGTTCATTTGACTACTTGTTCTATTTTAAGGACCAAAGTTGAAGTTCAAGGGCAAGGTTGTTTACATATAGAATAATATAGATAGACAAGACGGATGACGTCAATAAATTAGTATTTACTGACGAATTAATCTCTAAACTAAAAAAAAAAAAAAAAAGAATGACGTGACGAGATAAGATGGGTTTATCTGAACTATGGAGCATGTGGAACGGTGTTAGCAAGTTTTTGTGGCCACGGTATACGAAGGGATTGTGCGGCCAGCACGATAAACAGTCGCGTTGCTTTACCCCAACTAATGTCAGGTACCCATCAACCCACCAGAGGATGTGTAGACTCAGAGACACCTTCAAGCCCCGGGAAAAAATCCTAGCCCCCACCAGGATTCGAACCCAGAACCTTCGGATCGCCAGTCGAACGCGCTGCCTCTCGGTCACCCGTGCCCCAATGTCATTTACCATACAGAGCTTGAAAGATCTTGACATAGTCAAAACCCTAGCCTTCAACAGGAATTAAACTCAGGACCCTCGGTATGACAGCTCACCGGGCTCCATATGAATGATTGACGAGATGAGATAAGGAGGAGTGACAAGGACTGTTTAGAAGCAGAAACGAGACGAGATAAGGAGGAGTGACAAGGACTGTTTAGAAGCAGAAACGAGACGAGATAAGGAGGAGTGACAAGGACAGTTTAGAAGCAGAAACGAGACGAGATAAGGAGGAGTGACAAGGACAGTTTAGACGCAGAAACGAGACGAGATAAGGAGGAGTGACAAGGACAGTTTAGAAGCAGAAACGAGACGAGATAAGGAGGAGTGACAAGGACAGTTTAGAAGCAGAAACGAGATGAGATAAGGAGGAGTGACAAGGACAGTTTAGAAGCAGAAACGAGATGAGATAAGGAGGAGTGACAAGGACAGTTTAGAAGCAGAAACGAGACGAGATAAGGAGGAATGACAAGGACAGTTTAGAAGCAGAAACGAGACGAGATACGTTATTTAGACATGAAGTTACACAGTATTTTATCGCAACATTTTCTTTATATGCAGCATTAAACAATGCGAAAAAGACACACCGATCCATACAGGCAATTGAATTTCCCAGCTTTTAGTATATACTTTTTATTCATGTGGGCTCCCATTGTTCACGGATACTCGTCCAGTTGAACCATTCGTAGTATGGCATCAACCATAGTAGGTTCCGGCCATGTAAAATGTCTGTGGTGTAGTGATTTCCCTAATTTTTTTTAAAGCATAATCCAATCCTACACTATAACAGTTCTGAAAAACTGACAAAAAAAAAGGAAATAATTTTCAAAATTAATTTACAAAAAAAAAAAAGTTATTTATTTAACTAGATTGGTTGTCATATTTAACATACATGCGCTTCTCTCTCTCTCTCTCTCTCTCTTTCTCCCTGTCATTCTCTTACATCCGTCTCTCTTTTCTCTACCTTCACTGGCCAGCAGAAAAGTCGAGAAAAATTCAAGAAGAGCTACCTCTACAAAAACTATCGACCCCAAAAAATTTTTAAAAAAAAATTACTTTCATTTAAGATTCAATACCGATAACTGTTGAAATGAAAGACGTTTTAGTAATAACGCAGTTACTTCCCTTATGATCATTTACATAGCACCTTATAATATGTATTTTGGGGAAACTCGGGTTTTAGGGGAAATGCTATAAAGCTATTTAAATGAGTAATTTTACAGTTCTGAGTATATGGGTTAGTTTATACTATATTTATCTGAGGTGTTTGTATGCAACGTGTATAGAACACTAGGGTACAGTTTGATACGTCCCTCTATATGTCGGAGTAAAGGAGGGAGAAAGTCCGAGAGAGGGATAGAGAGAAAGAGGGTGGGAGAGAGAAGAGTTGGGGGGGGGGGAGGGAGGAAGAGAGAGAGAGAGGGAAGGATTAAGCGAGAGAGAAACGAAGTTGAAGGGAGAGGGATGCAGTGAGAGAGAGAGAGAGAGAGAGAGAGAGATAGAGGGAAGGATTAAGCGAGAGAGAAACGAAGTTGAAGGGAGATGGATGCAGTGAGAGAGAGAGAGAGAGAGAGAGAGAGAGAGAGAGAGGGAAGGATTAAGCGAGAGAGAAACGAAGTTGAAGGGATATGGATGCAGTGAGAGAGAGAGAGAGAGAGAGAAAGAGGGAAGTACAGAGAGAGCAAGATGTATATCTTAGTCAGGGGCTCTAGGAAAAATGGCGCATTCACACACACACGCACACACATACAAACAAACACACAAACAAACACCTTCATTTGTCAATCTCATACATTACTAATCAGATTGATGCTGTTTTTATTCAAACGAATGTCAGTGTTAATGGAAATAGCATGGACAATAAAAAAAAAATAACGCTTAGGCCGTTGATGATTTATTTGTTAGCTTTTGGAACTATAAGAGTCAGATGTATGCTGTATTAACACCATTAGCACATGTCATTAGCGCATGCCATTAACACACGACATTAACACAGATACAGATTGAATCACAGTAGGACCCGTGCTTTTCACTTTATTTATTTAAAACACCAGACATACTTTTCTTAATTAATCTACTTGAGGTAAAACTGAAATCAAATGAACTAGGAACAAGCCTAACCATATGAAAAAAAATAGAAGTAATTTAAGATCGAAGCCAAATTCATAGAGAACTTTCTGGCCTGAGAATAAGTTGCTTCAGATTGGTTTGTTTAAGATCTGCATTTATATCAAACGTGCAGGAACAACGATGCCACTAACGATCATGAACGTTTTGCTATTTTTGATCAGCAGTTTAATGGCGGTAAGTGTTTAATATTTATATTAAGACCAAGAGGATACGTATATTTAACATGACGTGGGCTATATACTGAAATACTTCATCAAATATTTTAAGGTAGATTTATTACTTTTATGAACAAATTAATATCAAATTGCTGATGATATCGACCAGTCAAAAGTCACAAAAAACTATAAGAGATCGGAAATTATCTCAGAAATAAGCAAAACAATTATCAACACCACAGATGCCAGAAGTGTAAACATGATAATGAACCAACATAAACTAGAATAGGTAAAGAATTTCAAATATCTAGGAGCCATCCTATCCATCTGTGAGGCAGAAATTCGAGGCACGATTGGGTCAGCAATGGCGACACTGGCTAGACTCCGGTCCAGCAAAAGCTCAGGCTTTACAGAGCCCTTGTTAAAAACACATTGATCTGTACGGATATGAGTTCTGGAAACTGCTAGCAGCCACTGAAAACAAGTTGCAGGCATTCAAAAATAAATGTATGAGAAAAATCCTTCGATTCTTCTACCTAGAACACAGGACTAATTAGTATGTCTAGGACAGAATATCCTCAATTGCGGGCTTCAAGAAATCATCATGGAAACAATCACGAGGCGCAAACCGACGTGGCTCGGTCATGTGTTGTGGCATAATAACCTGCCAAAAATAATCCTCCAAATTACTGCAGAAGGTGGGCGTCGCAGAGGCCTACAGCGGAAATGCTGGTTCAACAATATAAAAGATAGTACAGCTGCAAATGACTGAACTATTGACAGTGGCTCAAGATAGGCAAAAATAATGAAAGATGACTGCTTAGTTGTCCATTCGCTCCCTGCAACGACCATAAGGGTCAAGGGTTTGATGATGATGATACTACTAACGTAAAATGTGTCAAATGTATTGATATTAACATGCAAAGGCAATAAAAGGGATAATTGTATAATTTACAAATAGTTGTGCATGCAATGTAGTAGATTTAGTTCAGTTAGATACTAAACTGGCTGCAAAAGATATTTAAGATAGTATGACATTTCCTTAATAACAAATGATAGGGAGCGAGCAGTATAGGAGTAAGGTCTTTGGGGTCCATTGCTCAGATCTTCGATGGTGGGCCCCTTCCATCCTAAATTTTACAAAGGAAGAATCAACAACACTCGCTGCCAAAAAGTAGGGCCTACGTGTGATGGCTGAGTTTCGTGCATTGAACATCTTGCATAGTCGATTGCTGCACCACGTTTAAAGAATTTACCAGAATGTGCAATGTCTACCATGACTTAATAAATGTTTTCAAATATATGTATTTGTAAATTGACAATTTCAACATATTTTGTTATATTCCCTGTGCAGGCTCACGCTGCGTCTACATTTATGGATGATTATCCTTCCTGCAATCATTACATTCAGGCCCCTACCGGGCCACTAAAAAGCTACGAGGACATCTACTATCAACTCTACAGGCGGGGGGAAGGCAAACTCGAGAAGTTCATGGATCAAAACATCTTGAGCGCGCAGAGGTTTTATCCAAGGTGCGGGAGCCTGGGGGCCCCAGGGGTGCCGTATTTCCCGACGGAAGGGGAGGTGGAACAGAACGAACGTATGTGGCCCTGGCTCGTGTGGTTCATGACGGACGTCAACTGCTTCGGCGTGTACATCTCCCCGGAATGGATCCTCACAACTGCCTCCTGCATCAAGTCGAACCTCGTGATGATCCGTCGCCCGAGCTACTTGCTGAAAGGGAAAATCATTCTCAACAGCAACTTCCGACTCCAGGAGGACTACGACCGGGTAAACAACGAGTTCGACATTGCTCTCATCCATGTGATACAGTACGGGTACACTCATCCGGTGTGCATCCCGATGATCGGTGTGCCCTTTACGCTTGAGTTCGATCGCTGTTTCTTCATCGGATTCCAGACGAAAAGGTCCAATCTAATAATATTTCAGATGAAGGTGACGTTCTTAGAATCGACCAAATGCAGCGACTTGCTAAAAAATATGTCCGTGTCGAGTCTGACAAACACCTGCATGAAACCGGATCTGGAGAACTCGGTGTTTCCAGATTTCTCCCGCGGGCACGCCGGGCTTCCAGTGAACTGCTTCTTCGGCTTTGCCTGGCACGTGATAGGCCTGACCAGCCCCAAGCAGCCAATAGATAACAAGGTTCTAGTTTTGACGAACGTGACCTTTTTCGACCCTTGGATTCGAGAAATGGCTTCAGAGACGGTTTAAGGTTTCACACCAGTGGCCACTTCTTCATTAAACAACCAATCTCTCAGCATGCAATCTCTCAGCTTGTGCATGGAGTAGCAGTGCTCACGATATAAGAGTAATTAACGTATTGAAACTTTACATAGGGATATACAACATTGACAAAAAACATTTAGCTTTTTCGATAGAGACTTCTTGTTTTGAAACAGGAAACAGTCAAGTTAAGTATAAAAAAAAATGTGGCATATGCATCTCATCAATAGTGCATTCATTATTACCAATATCTTTCTTAGACAACTGCATTAAAAAGAAATATAATGGTTTATAAATGTATTTTTTTTAAAAAGTAAAATTTAATAATAGCTTGGTTTGATAACCTTTATAGATTTGATGTTTTTAACCAAGTAGATGTTTTTAAATTACTCAGCTGAGAGTCAATATTTGTTGTAGACATCAGACCATCGCAGTCAACTCTCAAATGATTTTTAAATTTCTAAAAAAAAAGTTTAGTTTACAGTAATTAAACTTCACTTCTAGTTATCAGATAAAACCCTGCATTCACACCAATTATATTTAGTGAAATTAACACACAAACAGTAAACACGTAACTAAAATAAAATATAATAATATAATAAAATGCTTTATTGATTTATAGTTGCTGAAAGGTGGATATTTGGTCCCATTCACTCCCCCTCATCACCCTTACTGTCACCTCTCTCTCTTTCTCTTTGTTCATTTCACTTCTCTCACTTCTCTCACCTTTCTCTCCTCTACCCAATCCCCCCCGTCCCTTACTCTCCCCTCTTTCTCATCCAAGCCAAATGGTCCTGTGGTTAGTTCAACCAACACGTCGCGGGTTCTATCCCTGCCACCGACCGATCCCTGACGCCCTGCAGGAGTTGTTGGGCCTAGTGGACGTAATCAAGGTAATCAACGCTGAAAAGACCAAAGCTATGGCAAACGTAGAGTTTGAATCCGAAGTACAAGTGGGCAGTCAGAGGTTCGAGAAAGTCTCCTTCTTCAAATATTTGGGATCCATAATATCCGATGTAGGATCCAAGCCGGAATTTCCTGCAAGAATAGCCCAGACAACTGCTGCACTTTGAAAGCTAAACAAAATCTGGCGAAGCAAGAAAATCTCACTTTACTCGAGGATTCGACTGATGCGCTCCCTGGCGATGGCAGTTTTTATGTACGGCTGTGAAACATGGACACTAACAGCAGATCTCCAGAAAAGAATCAGAGCCCTGGAATCATGGGCCCCACATTTTAGAAAAAAATAGACCCAAAATGTATAATTAAAACATTTATAAATAATTGTATTTAATTGTAATAATTATGACTTCTTCCATTGTCATATCGATATCATTATCTTTGGAGATGCACCCCCCCCCCGATGATCTACCTTTTTACTCCATTCACGTTTCTCTAAACACTATGATGCGGGCATGAATCATTCCAATACGTATCTCTAGCATCTCCCCGGAGATAGCTAACTCGGACAAAATGTTAACTATTTGGACCGTCGATCGCGCGTCCTAGCTTTAGCCTGAAGTGGTGCGTCCGAGCCTGTGCTGCACTAGCTATTTGGACTGTCGATAGCACGCCCTAACTTTCGCCTGCAGCGGTGATCCTAGCCTGTGCTGCAGTGGCGTAGCTAGGGTCATCTGCGCCCGGGGACATGACATAAAGAATGCGCCCCTTCTCTGACCGACAGAGTCTGGGGCTCACTGAGCCCCCAAGAAAATTTTGACATTTTACCGGTTTATATGGTTCATTTTCGAAGCATCTGGTATTTTAATTAAATAGAATACAGAATAATAAGTCTCTATACAAATTGTAAACAATTTATTTCAAAAAAAAAATTCTACTAATTATACATGACTAGAATAGACATAGTCTACAACAAATTGATCCTCCTTGATTTGACTGTCGCAAACTGTCAATCACGTTGTCAAAATTAATATTCTCAAGTGTTTCTCTTTCGATGCTAAGGAGTGCAAGATCACGCAGACCAGGGGTCAGCAACCATTTGCTAATTGTGTGCCAAACTAGGATTTCTAAACCATTCAGCGTGCCAACAGCCTATAAGTCATCTGCTTTATTATACTTGTTTTATTTTTTATTTTTTTATAAGACAATTTATCTCCGTAGCAAGACCAAGGCCAAAAGCAAAGAAAATGTATGAAAAAAAAACGGTAAAGCTTTTTATATTTAATAACAATAATTAACGCGTTTGTGATTATCAACCTTTTTATTTGCATTTATACCAAAAAATAATATTATAATATTACCAAACTTTCACATTTTTGGTATTGAATTTGTAAACCTTATCATTTGGTTTTCCAGATAATGATCTAGCAACTGATAATATTGATGATAGTTGTTTTTTTTTTCGTTTTCAACAATGTTTATTGACACTTTTTACATGTACAATAATATTCATATATTTGTACATTAAGAGGAAGGATAGTTTATTCTCAGTTTAACTGAGATTGTCTTTACTTTCCTCAAGATTGTGATAGGACTATAGTAGAGAGGAATTCATATGAAGTAATCATACAAACTGGGTAGTTAATGTAATGTTTAAAAAATGTGCATGAAATGTTTTAGTCATATAGATCTAATATTTATAAAATTTTCAACTACATTTTACAGTTTGGTCATTATAACGTTATAAGTTGTAGGCCATTTAGTATATTATAAAAGAAAAATAAGAAACACAATATTAGAAACAATAGCATAAATAAAACAGGCTAATTATCTCCCTTTAATTCAAATAAAGTTTCTAATTTTGATTCAATATTGATGCCAAACAAGTTATGTTTTGTAATATAGCAAATAATATTATTATTTATTATAAATTATTATTCTTTATAAATCCAGCATTATAGTATTCATTACAATATTTAATTATTAGAGGTATACAATTGATTTACGTTAAACAGTTGTAAATAAACATTTCCTGCATTAATTGTTTGTCCATTTAACCCACTTGATTTAACCCGTCCTTGTAAATATGTTCAACTAACTGAAATGTGTCGCTCTGTCATTCAGAAACATCGTCTTCAACAGTCAGTTTTCCTCATTAAGAACTGGAAAATGTTAGTTTTTTCATCAATAAAAAAACATCTTTTTTTCATCAATAAAAAAAACACCTCTTGGAAGTCTCTCGCGTGCCATTGAAAATCGCTCTGCGTGCCAAGTTTTGCACGCGTGTCCTAGGTTGCCGACCCCTGTCTCAGACGATCTTGTCCCATTGAATTAAATAAGACAAAATAAGCTTCAGTTTGCTGAAGGACCGCTCACAGCTTGCAATTGAAACAGCAATCGTTAGAAGTATTTGCAATGAAATGCGCAGATTCGGAAACACGTCATCTCCATATGAAACAACAAAACCAAGAAGATCCAAAGGAGTTTCCGGTAGAACTTTAGTCCGGGCACTGATTAGCATTTTGCAGTCTCCGATTGCTGCGCACAATTCGTGACCATTGACGTCAGTGTCGTAGAAATTTTGCAATTTTGACGAAGTGTATCGACATTTGTCTCAGCGAGAAGAGTTTTGACGTCTAGTAAAAATCCAAATTCGGTGTTTAGATTTTTTAGACGTAAAAACCGTATTGATATCTCCTGAGTCTATCAATTACGCTGTTCATAACACGTGCAATTTCTTCTTCTGCAGAAAGTCCTGCATCTCTTGCTAATTCTCCAGGCATCCTCCTTTGCGTCTAATGCTTCTGTCAACCTCGATTCCCCAATTTGTGCATCTTGTTTTTCCATTGTCTACCGCAACCTGGCTAAAAATATCACAAATGTTGACAAGTTCTTGCTCCAGCGATTCAAGATCCGATGCTTACTGCTTCCTTGAAATTCATAGTAGGATCCTGCAACGTTTTCTGGACACGATCATTTTTCCCAAGAATGATGTTCCAGAAATATAACAATACTAAAGTTTAATATATCTGCCAGCAAAGTAGCACTATTTGTGAAGCCGGCTGGTCCAGCGGTTAGTTACCGGACTGTCAACCAAAAACCAACTGACACGTCGCGGGTTCTATCCCTGCCACCGATGGATCCCTGTCGCCCTGCAGGAGTTTTGGGCCTAGTGAACGTAATAATCTTCATTCTAGAAGGAACGTCTGTAAACTTATAAGATTAAAGTTTCTGCATCACTTCTGGTGTCAGGCGTCATAGTTGCATCTTCTGATAATTTTTCAAACAGCCCTACTAGTTCATCTAGTCCTTCATAAATAGCTTTAACAGCTTCTGATCGTGATTGGCAAAACTCTTTTTAATTCTCCCCAAAGAGTTGGTGAACGAGAGAAAACAAATATATACATTCAAATGTTACAACAAATGTGATAACAACTGGATCTGTTTAGCTGAGTATATCGAAAGTAGTACTCGAAATTATCCAACCTGTATAATTGTTAAAACCAGATGCCACTTTCAGTATATGAAGAATAACATTTGAACCCGAACTGATCTTTGTTTTAAAACGAACGCCATCAGCAATCCTACATTGTGGATGTGTCATTTGTTGTATGAGTAGAATGGCGCCCCTTAATGCTCAATGGGGGCGCCAAAATCATGTTTGCCAACTGGTTTGTAATGAAGATATTTGTGGAGCTCCAAAATTCAATCTTGCAAACGTATTTGGGATACATTAGTTTACATCAAAATACAATTAAATAATTCGTTTTAATACTCTTTTTGGCGTCCCCTAACGTGGCGCCCGGGGACATATTCCCCCCCCCCTGTCCCTCCCTAGCTACGTCACTGCTGTGCTGCACTAACTATTTAGACCGTTTGCTAACTGATCCATACAAGCCTCACCCGTCATATGATTTTGAGGGCGACATGTCTGGAAGTGGAAAACGTTGTTTCAGGGAATCTTGGCTGACCCAGTATACTCCATGGTTATCATATTCACCTAGGTTAAAAGGTGCTTTTTGCATTTTCTGTGTTTTATTTCCGCAACCAGTTCAAAGAGGAATTCAAGGTGCCTTTATTACTACTCCCTTGTACAAAGTACAAAGATTTGGATGAATGTGTCAGAAACCATATTAGCTCAGCATGGCATCGTGGGACTCAACCCTTAGAGATCCAAATAATGATTTATTTGTCAGATCGATAATTCAGCAAAACGAACTATTGAAGAAAACAGAAAGAAACTATATCCTATTATTTCAACAATCTTATTTTGCAGAACAAATGATTTGGCAATTCGTGGGAAAGATAGCACCAAATAAAATGTCCAACAACTTTATGCGTATCGAATTGAGGGAGGAGACAGTATTTAAAAAAAAAACATTTTGATACAGCTGCTGAAAATGCACGTTACACATCACACCGAAAGCAAAATGATTTGATCAACTTGTCTGAACAATTTCTTAGAGAAGACATTGTAAAAGCTGCTAAAGATGCTGTTGGATTCTCGATCATAGCCGATGAAACAGCAGATATAGCAGGAACAGAACAGTCATCTCTGGGAGTCCGCTTTGTGGATACGTCTGGTGAGACGTCTATGATTCGTGAGGAATTCCTTGGCTTTTCTCCGCTGAAAGATATGGACGCTGCCACGATATCTGATTGTATTATTCAACTTTGCCAAACATTTGATCTTATCCTTAATAATCTGCTGGATTAAGGTTATGATGGGTGCTCGACAATGACCGGAAAAGAAAATGGTGTTCAGACAAAAATTCGAAGTATTTACCCCAAGGCTGCCTTTGTTCACTGTGCCTCGCATAGACTGAATCTCGTAGTAAATGATCTTAATAATGTTGCAGTGGTATGAAATACTATTGGTACTATCAAAGCAATTATTACATTTTTCGTGAAAGCCCAAAAAGGAGGTCCTCGGTTCCAAATATTCCTCTTCTGTGTGAGACATTGAAGATGGACAAGCAAGTATAAAAGTATTCGGATTTTTACTAGTAAATTTGGGGATATTTATTGTCAATTGGAAGAATTTTCATTGCATGCAAGTGGAAATACACGACAGGCTGCACATCAGTTATATTGTTCATCAAAGTCCAGCACGTTTTTATTTTGTCTCAATATTATTTCGCAATACTCTGCCATACTGAAACCAGTTACACAGGCTCTTCAAGCTGTTCAAGTTGATTTTCCAGAAGTCCAACTACAAGTCCAAAACCTGATCAGTGTAATAAAACTTCACCGATGATTCCGATAACTATTTCAAGGATATTTTTGAGAAAACAGTAAAACTCGCACAGAAGGTGGATATTGAACTGATTATCCCAAGACAGTGTGGAAGACAAAAGCATCGAAGTAATCCGGGAACCAGTGTTGACAGTGTTGACAGTGTTGAAGAGTACTTCAGACAAACAGTTTACATTCCATATTTCTAAATAATAGGCCTACTTTTTTCTTGTATGATAAATGGTATGATAGTGTGCGTGAATGTCTATTGTGTTTGAGTACAAATGATTCTTTAATATTGTTTTAGGTATGCTGAAAGACGGAATTTATGTAATCAAGTCAAATTTCCATTAATTTGGATCAATAAAGCAATCTTATCTTATCTTATATTTAGATTCTCTACTTAGCTCAATGGAGAATCGATTTTGTGAAGCCAACAGTGCACAATTTAACTTATCGTTGCTACATCCTTCAAAATTGTGCAAACTGAATCATCAACAGTTTAAGGGTACAATTAATACTATTAGAGTCTAATCAGGTATACCACATTGTTAATTTGAAAGTGAAGCCTTGAGTTGGTTTGATTTTTGGAAAACGTGAGAATATAAAAGTATCCAAGATTTCATCGACTTGTTACCGTTTACAAAGTTTTATCCGGCTGTCAGGTATGCCTTACTAGTTTTGCTAACATTACCAGCAACAACATGTACGGTTAAACGATCGTTCAGCTTCAGCACATTATGTCGTTTATTATATACATATAAATTGTATTGTTTTAATAAAAAAAATGTTGCTACAGTATGTCCTTGATTACTACAGTATCCTGTCCGTTCGTTCACCATACAAATAAGCTCAGTAAATTTAAACTACATTCAAACATTACTAAAAATATTTTGCCCCTTCCCCTAGAAAATTTTCTGCGGGCGCCCATGCCTGAAAATGAGTTGCCTACGTAAAATTGTAAACATCTCATACAAAGATCGAGTTACAAATGGGGCTGTCCGTTAGCGAATCACCAACGTTATTGGCCCTCACGAGGATGTACTCAGTGCCATTAAATCCAGAAAACTCAGATGGTATGGGCATGTGGCAAGATCCAAAGGCCTGGCGAAAACCATCCTACAGGGCACAGTGCTGGGTGGAAGAAAGAGACGATGGGACGATGACATCAAGGAGTGGACCGGTTTGTCTCTTGCAGACTTCCAGAGGGCGCCGCAAGACCGAGACGAATTGCGTAAAATCATCCAACTGTCAAAAAATGGTGCCCCAACGACCCTCACTAGGGTTATGGGATAGAGGAAGAAGAATGACGTAATAATCTTTTATCTAGAATCTAGAAGAAACGTCTGTAAAACTTATAAGTCTAAAAATGACTCACCTAGCATAATCGCAGAAGGATATAGAAACCATGAACCGGACAGGGACTTTGTCCAACCTTCTCTGGCGATCTTGACTTATTATTTGAAACAATTTTTTCTACAGCAGGAATTCACCATAGTCCATGGTCCGTATAATAAAATACTGCAAAGTGCTGCTGACTTATGACTGAAACGTTTTACAGACGTTCCTTCTAGATAGAAGAATTTTACGTCCACTAGGCCTAAAATTTCTGAAGGGCGACAGGGATCGGTCGGCTGCAGGGATAGAACCGCGACTGCTCTAAACAAGGACCCATACATTAAATTAAAATAAAATCTTATCTTAAAACGTGTCGATTAAAAAAGTCGGGGAACACTCTCCATATATATATATAAAAAACTGAACTTATTTAGAAACAACAAAATAATTTGTATCTGCCATAAAGAAAATCAAATTATTTTATGATGAATTATTGTTTACATTTGGAACTACTTAAACTTAAAGTAAGAAAAGAGTTGTAAGTAGAGTAAAGTAGCCTACCATTTGGACCAAGTTGATCATAGGGCCGGTGAAGCAGCCTTCACTATTTTTCTGTGGTAACAGCATACTTGGGGATTGTGTGGACAGCGCAGTCCCCAACCACCTTTACTTTACCCAAACTAATGTCAGGTACACATCATAATCTGGGTAGACTCGGTTGGGGGGGCACTCCCCATTCCCGGGAACGAATCGTAGCCCTCACAAGGATTCGAACCCCAGTAACCTTCGGAACGCAAGTCGAAAGCGATACCGCTCGGCCACTGTGCCACATAAGGAATGGGGCAACCCGATATCCTTTATGATTAGGGCATCTAGGGGTCTTAATCCTTCCTTGTATGTGGGCAACACAGTTCTCGGGAGACATTTACTTTTCTCTAGTCTGGATGAAGGTTGTCTACCTATCAGAACTGGGATGCAAGATGGCGCCGAGCAATGGCGACGTGTTGTTTGTGACTCTACTACTTGTGTTATCTTTACTTGTGTTTGTTAATTCTGTACATTGTGTGTTTAAATATTCAAGAGAGGACTTGCTACTGTTAAACCCTACGTATTCTAAGCATTTAGGACATGTGAACAATTCATTATTTGTTGGATTATCAACGGAACAAAACAACGACAATCACCGTAAACACCAAAACAAAGCCAAGCGTAAAAGGGGTAGGCGAAGTGGATTACTAGTAAAATCGAGAAATCAGTTTAAGAATGGCTACCTGCCACTACCTACAATTATTCTTTCAAATGTGAACAGACTGTACAACAAAACCGATGAGCTGTTTTCAAAAATAGCAAACCACCAAGACTTTAGGAACAGCCAGATATTCTGTTTCACAGAAACCTGGTTAGATAAACACCCTGATGATTTAGTTAAACCCCCGAATTTCTCTATTCATAGATGTGATAGAGACAAAAAAGCCACAGGAAAGAAAGATGGAGGGGGTGTGTGTTTCATGATAAATAATAACTGGTGCACCAACGTTAAAGTGTTATCAAAAGGTTGTTCTCAGAATTTAGAACATTTATCGCTAAAATGTAGACCTTTTTATCTACCAAGGGAGTTCTCTTCCATAACTTTGACAGCCGTATACATTCACCCCAAAGCTGACAGTAAAGAAAGCCTTAATGAGCTACGAAGCATTATAGCTAAACAAGAGAATGATGACCCAGATTCGGTCTCTATTATTAGCGGCGATTTCAACCAGGCAAATCTAAGGTCTGTGCTCCCAGATTTCAACCAGCTTGTCACCTGCCCAACACGGCGCGATAACACACTTGACCACTGTTATTGCAAGATCAAACACGCGTACAAGTCTGTTGAACGGCCTGGCCTTGGTAATAGTGACCATTCTGTGGTTTTGTTGATACCAATGTACCAACAAAAATCAAAATCTATTGAACCTGTAAAGAAAATAATAAAACAATGGACAGTTATGGCGACAGAACAGTTGCAAGACTGTTTTGAAACCACCGAATGGGACATTTTCCGTGATGAACACACAACAATTCATGAGTACACAGACACGGTTTCTGAATACATAAAATTTTGCGAAGATGTGTGTGTGCCGAAAAAAACAGTTACTTTTTACCCGAATTCAAAAGCATGGGTTGACAAAGACATTAAAAGATTAATAAGTGAGAATGACAAAGCCTACAGAAACAGAAAAGAAGAACCAACACTGTTTCGTCAAACAAAGGCGAAGTTGAAAAAAGCAATTAAAGAAGCAAAAAATAAATATAAAGACAAAATTGAAGATCTTTTCTCCTCAGGGCAAAGTAAGCAAATGTGGGCCAATATGAACACCATAACACAATACAAGGGCACACCTAAGACCACCGAGTGTGATGACCCCACCCTGCCTGACAGGTTAAACGTATTCTACGCAAGGTTTGATAAAGACAACAAAACTAGCCCTGTCCCATTGCCATCCAATGACTCGCCACCATTCGTCGTAGACGAGCATGACGTAAGGCGCTCGTTTAGTAAACTGAAAGTTAACAAAGCCGCTGGACCAGACAAGTTAACAACAAAACTACTAAAAGTGTGTAGTGCAGAGCTGGCACCTGTATTCACTGTTATTTTTAATTGGTCGCTAGAAACCTGCTCGGTCCCTACATGCCTTAAAAAGTCTACCATTGTGCCTGTGCCTAAAAAGCAGTCCCCACAAACATTAAATGATTACAGACCAGTAGCCTTAACATCTGTGGCTATGAAATGTTTTGAATCAATTGTTTTGAAATTTTTAAATACTTTACTACCATCAGACTTCGATAATTTTCAATTCGCGTACAGGTCTAATAGATCAGTAGATGACGCTATTGCAATAAATGTGCATGAGGTATTAAACCACTTAGAGTTAAGCAAGTCATATGCAAGAATATTATTTATAGACTATAGCTCAGCTTTTAATACCATTATACCACAACAATTGTACAACAAACTTTACTACCAACTCTCTTTTCCTGTTAACATATGTAACTGGATTTTAGACTTCTTATTAGAACGCCCACAGGAGGTTAAAATTAGTAACAATGTGTCAACCAGTATAACGTTAAATACTGGGACCCCCCAAGGTTGTCCATTATCACCTAAACTATATTCTATTTTCACTTATGACTGTAAAGCAGAACAGCCTGGCTGTCTGGTTATAAAATATGCCGATGATACGACGGTTACTGGCCTAATCAAAAACGCAGATGAGCACGCATATCGTAGCCAAATAGACACTATCGTGAGCTGGTGTAGCCAGAACAACTTACACCTTAATGTATCGAAGACAAAAGAAATGATCATAGATTTTAGGAGAAACGAACCCCCACCCCCACCCTTGGTTATACAGGGATCAAATGTAGAACGAGTTTATGATTTTAAGTTTCTTGGCACTGTCTTATCCAATGAACTAACATGGGATATTAACTGCACTGATATCCTTAAGAGAGCAAGGCAGAGAATGTATTTTCTTAGAAAGCTGAAGTCCTGTGGGGTCAATAAAGTGATAATGACTAATTTCTATAGGGCTATTATTGAAAGCATACTGACAAGATCTATTGAAGTTTGGTTCGACAGGCTACCTGTAGTTAATTTACACAAGCTAGAATCAGTTGTCAAAAATGCAGAAAAAATTATTGGCACTAACCTTAAGTCGTTAGAAACATTATACCAAGAGCGCTTAACAGGTAAAATGACTAACATTATGAAGGATAAATCCCACCCCTCGAGACATTATTTTGAATTTCTTCCACATGGCCGTCGCCTTCGAGCATTTAGAGGTAGCAGCAGATTTGTTAACAGCTGTTATCCGCAAGCAGTTAAACTGTTCAATAATACAAGACAGAAGCGTCTTATAAGATCATAACTGTAATAATTTTCCTTATATTCTGTATATTATCATAATGTACATTGTTATAAAAGTGTTTTTTTTCATTAATTTTCATTGTTGTGTCTTACTAGTATTGTAATGTAATTTTCTTTTTTGTAGATGTCACATTCAACATCACATATTTTCGATGTAAAACGCATTGACTGAATAAAATTGAATTGAATTGAATTGATTGAATTGACTAATGGATCCTACTATATATATATATATATAATACATATTGGCATACCAGGCATCGAAAAAGCTGACAGACTGGCTAGAAAGGGAGCTAGGATGGACCAATATGAAAGACCTGTCAGCTACAACACAGTGTGCAACACGCTACCAAAACAACTTTGCAATATGGCAATATGGAACAGCTGAAAAAGACATGTAAGTATGTTTGTCTGGCATTGACTGAAAAAGAGCTAACAGCTCTGCAGACTGGCTAATAGAAGAAGAAGAAGAATGTACTGCTCCGAGGAAAATTGCAGACATTTAACAGGACCTGAGCCGTCCAGAAATGCCGTCTCTTCAAAACAGCAGCACATAATTTATAATAATTATTATTATTTTTACTTTCAGCTTTTAATTAACTCCAATACTTTTAACTGGTGAAAGGAAAAAGATATTTGTAATAATGCGGTTACTTCCCTTAGTTCACATTATTAAAAAGTCACGTGTGAAACTTGTGGTCCTAAAACGTTGACCTTAAAATTATCGTCAGAGCCGGGTCAAGATACAGACAACATGGGGAGTTGCTCGGTGTTGAGTATCCGGGGGAGGGGGAAAGGGTACATGATCAAGACTCTTACAATTAAATAAGAAGTAAACATAACTAGTAGGCCTACGCATGGACAAGTCTTAATGAGGCGTGAACTTTTGAACCCGAATGTTCGTGAACATCCTGTTCTATTTTTAACTAATAAACCAAAAAAAGCATGCTTTTGCTGGTGTTTGACAATTGATTTCAACCTCGACGGCCAGTTCTAGTCTTTTAGAATTATACAAAGGATACAATATTAGTTATGAGGAATCCGTTTTTAACGGCGATAATTAATAATCAAGTGTTAGTCGCGTGAGGTTAAATGTTTATTTGTTTACAAAATAAATGAGTCAAGAGTTGCGTTTCTTGGTTATTGAAAAACAAAATGCGTAAATTCATAAAAACGAATAACAAAAATTCTTTTGCATTAAGCAATAAGTTTGATATTTTAAAAAGGTGATTTTTCACTTCTGACTTTCACAATACATTGTTTTGTTTTGTAAACATCTTTTGGAAATGAAATAAATTTTAATCCCCAATAAATTTGAGTACAACCAGTAACCCAGCACACAGACATTGTTTCGAAAAAAATGATCGAATAAGAACGGAAATGTTTTTGCACGTGACCTTTTATGCATGCATACACGTTAAGACTTGTCAATTGTTTTCAATAAGACGTTTTAAAACTGTCTGTGAGAGTGTGACAGAGTGATATATAGTGCGAGGAAGAGAGAGAGAGAGAGAGAGAGATATTAAGAGGATGCCCGGATGTTTACTCTCTTTCTCTTTTGAATAAAAACAAAAGTTTTCAAATTATCCAAATCATACACTGAACAGAAATAGACACACTTTCATAACAATCTATTTAATAATAGCAGATCATATTAACCACCCAATGCATTTACAAATGTACAGCTATTTTAACATAAAACACAGTATAATTTCAATAATATTTTATATTACAATATGTCGTAGTGGCGAGAACACTGAAATGTAGTGAAATTATAAATTGACAAAATGGCTATATTATTCACTACTATACTAATAACATTTATTTAGAAATGTCAGTTAAGTTGAGTTAAGTCACATAGCATTCTCATATCTATAATATAGTTTGACGAAGGAGAAACCTACCCTACACACCGCGTGACACCGGTACAAACGTTGCAGAGGGTAGAAATCGCCTTAGCACGGAGGCTAAAACAGCAGCGAAGAAAAGTAAAGAACTTAGGCTGCCCCTTGACCAACTCCAACGGTCCCGCTTTCAAGTGCCAGAGATGCGACAGAGTCTGTCTCTCAGGGGTAGGTCTCCACAGACACAGCCAATGCTGCAAAACTGGCGAAATCACAAGAGCGCACATCGAATACTATGGAGCCAATGATTATAGGTATAAAAATGACGAAGTTTAATATTGCTTTCAAAATTTTGACTAACTCTAATCATAAATGAAGCTATATGCAATAAAAAAAAGCATCGATACATTTAATTACAGTTAAAAAATGGATTCGGTGTTTACACAGAGCAATATTCGATACATTAGTAATACAGATTTTAAAAAATGATAAATAGAATATACACAACATTTATATTTTTAATTGCAATATTACAGTAAACATTGTTAAAAATAGTGAACACAAATTATTTAAGTTTTTTTTTTAAACATCATAGCTTTTCAATAAAAAGAAAATAACAACAACTCAATGATGGGTGGATGAGTATTACTTGGCTTACTGTGAATGAGAACTTTATTTAAATTACCGTTTCAGGTGATAATCGTCATTTCATTACGCTTAACATCCTTACGCTCTAGACGTATGTGCCTGAAGGCTCATCTATATTTTTTAAGTCAATTATAGTAAGGTGATGATCATCTATAGTCTATAGGGCTAATAAAGATATTTAATGGGGGGATTGTATGGCTTACACGATGCCCAGTCGCCTTTACTTTTGTCCCAAATTAATGTTAGGTTCGTGCATAGCCTAATAGAAGATACTTCGAGATAATCCTATGGACAAAATTGCATATACTTTTTTTTGTGTGGAAATCCAATCTATCGCGATGGTGTTAGAGCCAACGGGTGCAAGAATAAAACAACATACAAGCGAATTTTTTTTTGTCATAAAACAACAACTACAAGAAATACAACACAAGTCGATGATAAACTTCGTCATAAAATTATGTACATAGACGTAGATTTAGAAGTAAATTATATTGACACACTAATTTATGGTAATTTATTTTTCTTTTAAAACAAAATAACGTTACATTTTAGATGAGTTCAACCGAAAAAAACTTTGTTTGTTATTTTATAATCTGGAAGAATCTGTCAAAGTCTAATCAAAGAGATTAGTATATATAGATTGTCATTGTGTAAAATAATAACCAATTGAGATGTGTATGATGTGTGTGTGTGGAGTCCGAAATCCATTGGTTAATTTAAAGACACGTGACCTTATTTTTCTTTTGCAATCCCGCTTCATGCATGTGTCCTCCCTTGCTGAGTGGTTAGCCTTGCCGACTGCCATGCGGGCGACCTGGGTTTGACCCCCCTCCCACCCCCTATAAATTTTTTTATTATTTTTCTACTTTTATTTCCATTAATATTACTGGGTTGTTTTTTCTATAAAAAAAAATTTTCTTAAAATGTTTTCAATAAGAAAGATTTTATAATTATATTTTAGACATGCAGGAGACGGGTGTTCTATTCTCAGCCAGGGATAGTACTAACTTTTTGTTAAATAAAAATACCTTTCTGATCATTGTTGTGTTATCTCCCCGGGCAACGCCGGGCAATTCAGCTTGTGTTATAAATAAAACTAAAAAAAGAGTGAATCATAGGATTTATACAAGTGTTTTGGATTTTGTTTAACTATTTCGACACACAAAACTTCAACTTCTATAAGACGACCTTCTATAACAGACATTTTGCTTTATTTTATTGTGGCAAGCATTTTGTCTTTTTAAGTGAAAAACTTGCACTATTGTACGGTATGATCTTTAATATACAGTGCTCTAAGGCTTTTAAAATCTTTTTTATTGAGGTTGGATTTCTATGATAAATACTTTTGAAATATGTTTTAATCTGGTATGTCAATTCTTTTACACACACACACACACAAAAAGCGTTAAAATGAACACTTTATAGAATACACAATGCAGTAATACAGTAGGCACATAACCTCGAAATGTAGAGGTGTTTAGAAGTGTGTGTCGCCTTCTGCTATCGGAACGAATTCGACATTATCAGGGCTGTTCTTCCTTTGCGACTTGGTCGAAGACTCTGACCCTGTGGTCCTCCTCGCGGTCCACACGGAAGCCACCAGCAAGGGCAGCGCGGACAGGACACAGAGGGAGCCCGCGGCGATGTCGAGGGCGAAGCTCCAGCCGACGTCCAGAAATTTATCTAGGATGGCGATCTCAAAAGCTGTTCTCTGCAGGCTGCTGTTGGGAGGGCTGAAGTAGATATTGTTGGATGCGACTGTATAGAGCTCGACGCTGTACTTAGCGGCAAATGTGATATCCGAACTGAGAATCAATATACCTGGAAATAAAAGATAGAGAAACGTATTACTTATTGCAAAAATAATTTGAAGGTCGTCAGATAAATGTGTAGCTTGATGTCTTCCCGTTTTGACATCCGGGCATGGAATGTATTACCAGTAACTAAGCATCGTTTAAAACATCAAACAAAATGCAAGACTAAGACTCAAAACACGGATAAGCGTAGGACGCAATAGTTTTCTTTATAGAAACTTTACAACGAAACTATCGACTCTTTTCTGAAACGTTCTAATGTTGTTGTTTTCTAGTGTGCAATGTTTGTTTTTTCCTTTTTGCAGTATCTTCATGAAAACAGCGTATGCTCACCTCCAGAGACGGCAAAGGTCACGGAGACCACCAGGAGTAGATTGACACATCTGGCCAGGTCAGTTGCCGCCCAGGCAACGGTCGCCACTACTCCACCGCCGGCCACGAGGACACCAACAATGGACAGGACCTGGGCCGACTGAAGCCAGTCTGAAATTTGTGTCAATAAATAGAAAAACATTTTGCGTTAGACACAATCTCTGACTTGTACCAAAGACTATAATAAGTTGGGCCGCTTGCTCTATTTTTAGAGCTTATAATATTATGTTCTTTTTTTTCCCTGCGCGACCAATAAGCTGTCTTAATGACTTCTACGCTCCTACGATTGCATTAAAGGTTTCCGCTGTATACAACTTTCAATTTTACTCTTAATTTTCCATTGAGAAAATCATAGTGAACTACTAAACCGGAAGCCTAAAGGACTTAGTGCGATCGGGAATTCTGATACTAAGTGTTTCAAGTCGTCAAAGAGTAGAAATATCAAAGCAAGTTGTCCATCTTATAAAGTTTTTGCTTGTACACATAATACATACACAGGCGTTAAAAGAGGATTAGTAAATATTGCAAATGTAATGAATAAATTTACACAAACCATTAACAAAAAATTTTTTTATACACCATAAACTAAGTATTTCTCTTTGCATTTTTATTGTTTCAGTTAAAAATTCCATAGATTTCGCCACACACGCACAAGAAAAAAAAAGGAAATTCAAAATGATCATCATAAAGTGAAATGTGGTGAGATGGAGGGCTGAAAATTCGATAGAATATCTTGTCATGGACAACTAGCCTATCTGTCAAGTTTAAGCTCGACAGTATGACAGGAAGTGTGTCAATAAGCCTTACAAAAGATTTTGTCAGTCACAAAGTCACAACGTTTTTTGAAGTTAATAAAAAGATTACAACAAAAAAAAAATCAATAAGCTTACTTAGAACCATTTGTATGTAAGATAACAATCAGCAACATATTATTATGCTTTGAGTAGATTAAAGAGGAATTTCTTAGATTATCTTAGCATTATGTATAGACTAATGTATAGACTTTTAAAGACAAAGATAAATAGATAAATAGATAAACAAATAAATAGATAAATAGATAAATAGATAAATAGATAAATAGATAAATAGATAAATAGATAAATAGATAAATAGATAAATAGATAAATAGATAAATAGATAAATAGATAAATAGATAAATAGATAAATAGATAAATAGATAAATAGATAAATAGATAAATAGATAAATAGATAAATAGATAAATAGATAAATAGATAAATAGATAAATAGATAAATAGATAAATAGATAAATAGATAAATAGATAAATAGATAAATAGATAAATAGATAAATAGATAAATAGATAAATAGATAAATAGATAAATAGATAAATAGATAAATAGATAAATAGATAAATAGATGAATAGATGAATAGATGAATAGATGAATAGATGAATAGATGAATAGATAAATAGATATATAGATAAATAGATGAATAGATAAATAGATAAATAGATCAATAGATATATAGATAAAAAGATAAATAGATAAATAGATGAATAGACAAAAAGATAAAAAGCCAAAATAGATAACAGATAAGAAGATAAATAGATAAATAGATAAATAGATAAATAGATAAATAGATAAATAGATAAATAGATAAATAGATAAATAGATAAATAGATAAATAGATAAATAGATAAATAGATAAATAGATAAATAGATAAATAGATAAATAGATAAATAGATAAATAGATATTTAGATAAATAGATAAATAGATAAATAGATAAATAGATAAATAGATACATAGATACATAGATAAATAGATAAATAGATAAATAGATAAATAGATAAATAGATAAATAGATAAAAATAGATAAATAGATAAATAGATAAATAGATAAGAAGATAAATAGATAAATAGATAAATAGATAAATAGATAAATAGATAAATAGATAAATAGATAAATAGATACATAGATAAATAGATAAATAGATAAATAGATAAATAGATAAATAGATAAATAAATAGATAAATTGATAAATTTATAGATAGATAATTTTAGCAATTTACTTACACGGCGACGTAATGATATCCTTTTCCAAAGATCCGTTGGTACTAAAGACGTAACACTTGCTTTCGTTCTTGTGTGAGATGGAAAGGGCGCCAACACACAGCCGCCACAGACCATAGTTCAACTGGGCGTTTACTCCAGTTAAATTGTCCTGGGAAAAACGGCCTACACACACCACGACATATAAAATATTAATTCAAGGTCTAAATTATATATATATATGTATAAGAACTGTGGTAGTTAATAAGTACTAAAATAACCCTTAAATTAAATCATTAAAACAGAAAAATAAGCAACATTATAATAAGGTACAGTATATAATATAGATTACCAATGAAAACATCACATAGTACTGCTTATACCAAATGATACACAATTACACAATATTTGTGGGAAACATTTAGGAAGGTTCTAAAATTCATCTCTTGTATAAATCGAAATGACTAGACCAGGGATGGGCAACATACAGCACGCGTGCCAGGCTTGACGCGCAAAGCGATTTTCAATGGCACGCAAAAGACTCGGAAAAAAAGAAATCCAAGTATCTTTTGCAGAGAAAGTGAGTGCCAAAGCAGGATGACTTTTAGTCTGTTGGCACGCTGAATAAATTAGAAATCCCACTTTGGCTCACTGTTGTTATCAAAAGGTTGCCGAAATCTGGACTAAACTATTATAACGAACGACGGACAAGAGGTGTTTTATATTTCAACACCGTAACGCCATCAATGAAGGCTCCAGAAACAAGGTGGGGTGGAGGAGTTGATGAAAGAGTGGAATGAAGGCGTACAAACTATGAGATGTACCAACCTGTAATATTGACTGCGGCGTATTTCGCGTCTCCGTCCGTCAACAAGGCGAAGTAGTCGGTGGACATGCTAATTACGTGAAGCACGACTCCGATCAGCAGAAGGGATCCGCCGATGACCACCAGCAGGAATGGTGCCCTTGGTTTTATGTTGAACAGAAACGTCATGGTTGGTCAGATGGTCAATACTTTCACTGGCATATAAAGCAGACTTATCTTGATCAAAGGTCAATACTTTCACTGGTATATAATGCAGACTTATCTTGGTAAATGGTCAATATGTCCGAGGATAGATAATATAGCAGACTTTTTCTTGATCAAAGACTAATAAATACAAGGATTTCAAATACAGCAGACTTTTCTTGACCAATAGTCTATACATCCGATTGCAATTATAGCAGACTTCTCTTGATCAAAGCCCGAAACGTCAAGGATTTCAAATATAGCAGACTTCTCTCGATCAAGATACAATACGGGCGAGGGTAGAACATATATGCAGACTTCTCTACATCAAAGGACAATACTACCAAGGCTGGTATATTAATCAGACATTTTGTATTAACCCTTACAGTCCCGGGCGCGTATATAGCGGAACTGAAGGCAGCATAGATAGAAGTAGGTCGGTACGGGAAGGGTTAATGGTCAAAACGCCCACAGCTGGTCCATGCAGCAGACTTCTCTTGATTAAAACGACATCCAAGGTTCGACAATGTTAAATGCTAAGAAGATAAAAAAAACGTAAATCATTAAAATGCCTACTGTGAACTATAGGTCTAAGCTTTTAAATATTCAAAAAATTATGTTTTTTTTTTTTTTCTTGGCATATCATTGCACTGCCGATAGGCCCCAAAACTCGGTCGTGAGGAAGAAATGAGCGTAAAATTCCGTCTTTCCAGGCCGGGTGCCTAGATGTCCAGGCCGATAGTCTGGAATTTGTGCTACTACCCGGTGACAGTGCAGGAATACGAACAAGCCACCACGTTAATGATCCGGAGGCGGGGGCGGGGGGTGAATCCACAGGTGGGTAGAAGCAGAGTAGTGCCATTGACTGCAGAGACCATGCCCTTTATAACGTGGTGTGGCTAGTCTCGGACAGCATCTTGGTGTACCCCCCCCTCCACCGTTTGATCCATCACTTTACATGTTACGTCATGGACTTTGAAATAGTCGGAAAGCTCATCCCGTGCATAGCCCATCGAGGAATTCACTGACTAAACTTTTAACCTATGTTGGTCGATGAATAATATGTCATATCGTTTTTTTTTTTAAAGTTCCAACATTGGCACGTGCTAACCAGGAAGATATGTTCAGGACAATGATTTAAAATTGAAAGCCTTTATCTATGCATGCAAAGCATGAGATTAAGCCCTTATCTTATTTAAAATATTTATTATTTATGATGTTGCTTAGGCCTGCTCTGTGTTTAATGTCCATTTCTGAGACTTATCTGTCATATGGTGTTATTATGGATTTTTTTCTTTTTAAACATTATTTGTATTTCTGAATTATATACATGTAGCGTGGCGGGCACTCTACGTGGTTGTTTGGCTCGTGTAGAGGCTGATTATTGGGATGTCACAGTGAAGTTTGGGCCTTAGAATTATTTATATTTTAGTCCGTTATCCCGCTTGGCTGGCGGGTGCTGTAAGACTACTGAATAGGGTAATTTTTACTACTATATGACACGAGTGCTAATATGTGAGCAGACACAAGAACAATGATTGATTCAATGCTGGGATGAGTTTCAAATACTGTTTATTTAGGCATAAACGATAGATAGCAGAAGTTAATCCACAACACAAATTTACAGTGTAAACAGTATATATTTGGATCGACCGAAGACAGGACTGTTTCGTTCCTTGTCTAAGGCCCCAATACCCGTTTCTTATTTCTATCTTAAACCAAGAAGTGCCCTCTGTGGGGGTAGGGGCAATGGGGAGGGGGAGAAGAGGGCGGTCGGGGGAGGGATACAAAATCTCTTTGATACCATACATACCGACGAGGGCTGTTGCGTATGTGTCAGTTTACGGGGGAAGAGTTTGGGGGAGGGGTTTCCCTGGCCACCTGGGCCGACTGTAATAGATTTCGCGTGTAGACGCAAGTTGTTTATCTTGACCAGTGGTCAGTAGCCGGGAGGGGGATCAAAGGGAGGGCTTGGCGAGGGTGGGGGTTTAGACTGTACATACAAGGGGAGTGTAAACATGTTAAATATATACAAGGGCGGATAACTAAGCTTGTATAATAATAATATAAGGAATATATGTATTGATGCATGTACAACAGTTATGGAAGAGAGTAAGTACATTCATACATACAAAATAAAGATACAAGATACAAATACAGTCACACATTCTTCATTCATTGGTGAGCACCGCAATGAGCCAGGATTAATTGTAGTTTATAGGTTGGAGCCATAGTGAATAAGTGCCATGGCACCAGGCTGAGCGCTGGCGCTTCTAGTGAGTTTACCACACCATCCCCCCTTTTACGAGACAATTAGTCAGGCGTGCAATTGTCTGTTTTACTATAAACTTACGGTACTAGTCCTAAGCTAGACGAACCCAACGAGAGAAAAGTATGTCTATTGTCTATTTGCTACCAGTCCTGTTATTTCTGTTACATGTCCTTTTGAAGGGTCCCCCGAGGTCTATGGGGACCCCTTGAAATGGAGTTCCCCCCTCCGCCTGCCGTGATAACGGTACGGGTGGGGTGTAGTAGTTCCGTGACGTGAGTTTGCACAGGTGGCGGTTTACTCCCACATGCATGCCTGGCCAGAAGTAATAATGTTTTATCTTACTGAGAGTGGCATTCTGGCCCCGACGACTCCGCCCGACGGAGTCATAAGCGGCCTCTATCACTTGCTTACGGTAGGGGGAGGGGACTACTAATTGATTTCTTATTGTCCCATCTGGTAGGGGCACCTGGCGGTATAACAGCTGTCCCTTGAGTGAGTAGTGGCCTGCTGATCTTGGTTTCCCTTGATAGGTCTTTGCTTCGTTTAGCAGCCTTTTTAGGGTAGGGTCCTCCTGTTGTGCCTTCAGGAATTCTTGATGGGACGGGTTTAAGGTCGGCTGGGTGGCGCTAGGTTCGGGGTGTGTCCGGGCGACCACCGACGCGTGGGGAGGTGGGGATCCATAGTGACATGGGGTAAAGTACTTCTTGCCTAGAATGACATCATACGGCAGGTCTTCTCGCACTGCTAATGTCGCTAACCCGGTAAATTGGGCTGATTCAATGTGCACTAATGCCGTGGGGAGCGTTTCCACGTGGCCCCATATGCTCTGAATTTGGACAGTGTCCCCGGTGAAGTCGGAGTCGCGGATATATGCCCGTTTGGCTATGCCTTCTGACTCACAGCCTGTGTCGAACAAATATGAGGCGAGTTTATTATTGATTTTTAGTTTCTCCGTAGAGTTGCTATGGGTCCGGTTCAAGGGCCCGGAGCCTGGGGCGCCACCTGGGTAAATCGCGGCGGCGAAACCCAGTAGGGCGGGCTGACGGGTGTTGGGTTCTCTTCGCGGCCGCTCTTGGCTTACCGTTTGAGGGGGTGTAGGGTGGCGCCCGTCTTCGTACGTAACGGGGCGCCTTAAGTGCTCGGCGTACTCAGGTGTAAAGTACCGGGGGTAGGGCGTTTCTGCCTCTTGCTCCGACAGACCGTTAGTAGAGTCTTGTCCCGAATGCATGGTAGGTGTCAGAGCACAGAACGCTCCTGCGGGGAAGAAAGGGGTGGGGCCGCCTCTGTGTTTCTCGTGAGCTGACGGATTTGTGGGCCCAATGGGGCGGGGTTCTCCACGTGGATTCTGGGGCCGATGTTGACCGAAGTTGGACGTGCGCTGCTGGGGAGTGGGGGGGCCTTTTGGAGTTTTGTGCCTGTACGCCTCCTCTTTGTTTTTCTCCTGCCTATGGTGATGTGGGTGAGAGGGGGGGTTGGCAAACTCATCCTTGTGGGCCAACATATATCGATCGGCGGCCACGATAACCTCGTTTAGTCCCTCTAAACCCCATTCGGCTAAGAACGTTTTAACGGTTCTGGGCATGAGGGACTGTAACTGCTCTGAAAGAATCAGATCAATTAAGCCTTCATATGTCCTATCCTGATTTGCTAATTCAATCCATTTGTTAAGGTATTTCCTTAGCCTGTCTACCAGCTCTCTGATTGACTCCCCCTCTTCTAGTCTGGCTGACCTGAACATACTCTGAAACGCCCGTGCGTTTAACTCAAATTTGTTAAGCAGGGCATTTTTGAGTTGTATATATGGGTCCTGATCGGAGGGGCTTAGTTTAGCGTAGACCTCGTAGGTGTCTCCCCTGAGGGTGTGTACTAGGTTCCTGCACCAGGACTCGCGAGGCACGTCGTGGTACGCCATAGCCTCCTCAAAACGTGTGAGGTAGGTATCGAATTGTTCTTGATTTGGTAAGAAGGTGTCAGTCCAGACGGGCACATGGCGCCCGTTAGCAAAACCGCTATGAAGGGAGCCGGGTGGGGAAAGGGGTGGGTCGTCTAATTGCCTGTTTCTACCAGCAATTTCTGCTAGTCTAATCTCTTTGTCTGTCTCTAGTTTTTTTATTTCTAGCTCTGCCTGTCTAATTTCTCTCTCCCTCTCTAGCTCTGCCTGTCTAATTTCTCTCTCTTTCTCTGCCTGTCTAGTTTTCTCTCTATCTTCTAGTTCTAATTCTAGTTTCTTCAAGTCGTCCTGTCGACGTTTTTCCTCTATCTCTAATTCTCTATCCCTTCTCTCTAACTGCTCTTGGACGTATTTATACACCTCGTCCCCTTGGAGATTCAGTGCTATCGCTTCTTCCCTAATGGCCTTACGAAAGTTAACCAGCTCTGCCATGGTATGCTGTGGCGCTAAATGGCTCCTAACCTAAACTGTCCCTTAATCCAGACAAAAAGCGGTACTCACCAGGTTTATTTCTCAGTCTTCCACACACTCGCACTCTTGTCCCTCGTTGCGTTGTCGACTGGGGTGACGACACTGGTCTCGTTGATTGGTGTTGATGGTAGAGCGGCCTATAGCGCACTGGTTAATCCGAGTGAATAGAAGTTCGAGTGCTAATGAATGTTATTGTTTATTTTTGCGCTAGGCACTAACGACACAGGGGCGTGTCTGGTACACTGGTAATCTGGAACGCTGGAACAAGGCGTCTTGAAGCGGCTAAGGGCGAGCGTTGCCCCGTCGCTAGCTTTTGCTAGCGATGTACGGTAGCCAGGCACTGGAACACTGGAACAGGTAGCAAAATAGTCTACTGGAGCAGGCGACACCGAGTGTCGGAGCTGTGATGGCCCAGGAGCAGGTGACGGAAACGTCGGAGTGGTGGTAGCGCAGGAGCAGGTGACGGAACGTCAGAGCGGTGATGGCGCAGGAGCGGGTGACCGATTGTCAGGTCTATGGTTGCGCAGGAGCAGGTGACCAAGTGTCAGAGCTGTAATGGCGAAAGAGCAGATAATATCGAGTGTCGAATTTCTGTACTGTGGTAGCGGTGTCCTGTTGGAATTTCAGCAAACGGAGTGAGCCCCCATCTAAGGGTGCCAAGTTCAATGTGATGACAATAGGCCCAGGCCTGCAGGGTGTTTGCAGAGTTTCTGATCCCGGCGAGGTCCTCAGGTGTAGCGTGGCGGGCACTCTACGTGGTTGTTTGGCTCGTGTAGAGGCTGATTATTGGGATGTCACAGTGAAGTTTGGGCCTTAGAATTATTTATATTTTAGTCCGTTATCCCGCTTGGCTGGCGGGTGCTGTAAGACTACTGAATAGGGTAATTTTTACTACTATATGACACGAGTGCTAATATGTGAGCAGACACAAGAACAATGATTGATTCAATGCTGGGATGAGTTTCAAATACTGTTTATTTAGGCATAAACGATAGATAGCAGAAGTTAATCCACAACACAAATTTACAGTGTAAACAGTATATATTTGGATCGACCGAAGACAGGACTGTTTCGTTCCTTGTCTAAGGCCCCAATACCCGTTTCTTATTTCTATCTTAAACCAAGAAGTGCCCTCTGTGGGGGTAGGGGCAATGGGGAGGGGGAGAAGAGGGCGGTCGGGGGAGGGATACAAAATCTCTTTGATACCATACATACCGACGAGGGCTGTTGCGTATGTGTCAGTTTACGGGGGAAAGAGTTAGGGGGAGGGGTTTCCCTGGCCACCTGGGCCGACTGTAATAGATTTCGCGTGTAGACGCAAGTTGTTTATCTTGACCAGTGGTCAGTAGCCGGGAGGGGGATCAAAGGGAGGGCTTGGCGAGGGTGGGGGTTTAGACTGTACATACAAGGGGAGTGTAAACATGTTAAATATATACAAGGGCGGATAACTAAGCTTGTATAATAATAATATAAGGAATATATGTATTGATGCATGTACAACAGTTATGGAAGAGAGTAAGTACATTCATACATACAAAATAAAGATACAAGATACAAATACAGTCACACATTCTTCATTCATTGGTGAGCACCGCAATGAGCCAGGATTAATTGTAGTTTATAGGTTGGAGCCATAGTGAATAAGTGCCATGGCACCAGGCTGAGCGCTGGCGCTTCTAGTGAGTTTACCACAATACACTTATATTAGTCACTTCTTCGTCTTCTTCTATTAGCCAAAATTATATACACACATGAAGGAAGATCTGTTTTTTCGACTCTGTGGATAGCGTTGTCTACCGACTTAGAGCATATACACATTTGTGATGGATAGGCCTACCTCTGAAACTATTTGTGAAACAAGTAAAGGCGGTTGAGCATTGTACTGGCCACACATTTCCTTGGAATGCAATGGCAACAAAAAAACAACAACATCTAAATGCTGCTATTCTTACCATAATATGGAACAATAGGAACAGAAAGGGATACTTCGCTTTTATTAAAAACTTTTGAGAAAGTCTATTAATGCAAACAAACAAAAAATTCTTCGTTTGTCACTTGGCATTGACAATTTACACATCATTTATTTCTTATTGTATTTGTGTGTGTGTGTGTGTGCCTTTGTGTGTTTGTGTGTGTGCACGCATTCGCTTGTGAGCACTATGTTTACAGCAGCGCATAGAACTGTTCCCAACAGGAACGGGATATGCGCTATATAAGTCTCATATTTATTATTTATAGTATGATACGGAAATACATTGTACATTCTTAGAGCCTACATATTGATATACCTTCTCCCCCCCCCCCCCCACCCCACCCCTATAAAACAAACAAGACGAGAACAGTAACCAATCTTTTGTCCCAAGCACAACCTGCGCAGAACTTTGCACAAGTAAACAGAGTAGCCTCCCCTCCCCCCGTCCCTCCCTTCTTGCAACCAACAAGGACGAGATTTATTCTTCTTTGCAATGTGACAGTTATAATGCTATAAACAATGTACACCTTTTTACATTGACTATTATATTGAAAGTAGCTGCTTGATGTCGTTTTTTGTTTTGTCTATTTTTTTTTAAAACTTCACCAATTGTTCGTTTGCTCTTAGAAGATGAATGCGTGGGCGTCAAGCCACCGGGTCACCATTGAAAGATGGTTTGATTAAATACTGCTGATGATGAGTGGGTCGGGGGTAGTTGTTAGTGCAGACTGTGGCGATTTGGGAATAAATTGCAAGCGAGAATCCCATGTATGTCGTGAAGTGGTGTAGATTTGGGCTGTGTAGAACTCGTTTTCCGGCATCCAGGTTGAAATGCAGGCTCATTAGACACAGCCCCCACTTGACATAGGGGAAAAGGGGGAGGTGGGCGATTGGGCATCGTTGTTTACAGGGTATGTTTGGTCCCTTCGGTCTGCATCTAGATTCAGGTGGATTCTCTCAATCAATATTTGTAAGTTGAGTCCGTTTGGCTCGTGATGTAGGTAAACAAGACTTGCAACTAATCCTTAATTGACACTTAGCACTAAACACGTCACACTGACGTTATAGTCAGACATGAATTTAAACGTTTAAGTAACACAAGAAAATCGTAAATATCATATAAAATACCGCAATCGTGTTGCGCCAGCAGGCAGCAGTGTGTTTTCCGTCTCTACTTGGAGTATTTATGTGTCTTCTATGTTCACTTTAGAGTGTTAATTTTTATACCAGTGGATTTGTGGAAGTTTTCTCTTGACAATAGTATAATCATTTTAGTGTTTCTTGATACGTGTAAGGAGTGATTAATTAATTAAATTATTAATGAATCTATAAATAGCCTACTGTAAAACAGGACTGAGCCTTTTTTCTTAAACTGGTCTCAACTGGTCTAAATGTTTACCCGTTCCGCTCTAGTAAACTGGTGTTTACAAACATTTCTGACGACACACTAGTCCTATTGTGTGTTGTGTTTGGTTTCTTATTCTGATCGTCTTAAGTATTTTAAAAATGAATCACAGCCTTCTCCGTAGTATTGGGAAAATATGCTCTGAGTGCCATACCCGTGTCGATAACAACGTTTTTCAAATGATTCGTTGTTTTGGCATAGGGCGTCGTCTACCTACAAGACGCGGGACAAGGGCTGGAAATCTTCATCGTATTTGGCATAACCTGTCTTCTAAACCTGCCTGGGCTACTCCTGTTGCGAGTGTGCTTGATCCCCACCAATCTGCGCCTACTACATTCGCAGTGAGTGCTAATTCTGACCCACATAATACTCATTTCAAGTCTGGATCCAGTGACATTCGTCGGCTCGGTGTAGGGGTTCAAGCACCCACAGGGAGAGGAACGAGGGCTGGACGGCTTCACCTTGACGTGTCTACTCCAACATCCTCGCTAACACTTCTAATCCCTAATGTGACCGAACAATGCCCGGTAATATCGACTATTCATTCTGCAGGCGTTACCATCGGCCTCTTAAATACTCAATCTTCCGTCAAAAAGGCTTTAGTTATATGTGATGTTATAAATGAGAAGTCACTTGACATTATGGTTATCACTGAGACGTGGCTTCACGAGGGTGGAGATGAAGTAGCCATTAGGGACATGACGCCTGATGGATATGCTTTCTTCCACCGTCCTCGGTCAACAGGTCAGAGAGGGGGTGGCATTGCTGTGATTCACCGGGCCTCCCTAATTGTTAGATTGTGCAAGGACACCAGTTTTAATTCCTTTGAGTCTATACAATTCACCATCTCTCAAAGGAAAATGACAGTACGCACCGTGGCTCTGTACAGACCCCCACCTTCTGCTTCAAATGGTTTGAATGACAACGTGTTTCACGAGGACTTTGGAAAACTTGTGTCGTCCATAAGTTCTAAGAATCTCCTCATTCTTGGTGACTTTAATGTTCATTGGGATGAGTCAGATAATAGGCACACTCGCGACTTTGTTCAATTGTTGCACTCGGCAAACCTGGTACAGCATGTTTCGGAACCTACACACAAGGATGGACATATTTTAGACTGGGTTGTGTCACGATCTTGCAATGATGGTTTTCTTAAGTCGGTAATTGTTGAAGATCATCTTATATCTGATCACTTTCTTGTTACCTTTACCACAGATATGGAAATGCCTGCTGTTCCAATAAAGAAAATTCAGGCCAGGAAGTTACGAAATATAGATATGGACTTATTTCGCGATCATCTTTCAAGATCAGATTTGGTTATATTACCACCTGATGACATCTCTCAACTAGTTCTACTCTACAATAATACTCTATCTTCCATGCTGGAGACTTTTGCCCCTAGGACTGAATTGTATGTTAGAGATAGACCCAATACCGCTTGGTTTACACCCTCCGTTCGGATGGCTAAATTAGCCCGACGTCAGGCAGAGAGACACTGGAGACTGAGTGGCCTTGAGATGGATAAACAGATGTTTAAGATAGCAAGGAACAAGCTTACAAATGTGATTAGACGTGCGAAAGCAAAGCAAGTTCAGTCTGCTCTGGAGGCTGCGGGCACTGACTATCGAAAACTGTTTTCCATAGTGCAGAATCTTCTTGGAAAAAATGAATTAAGTCCAATTTTGCCTGACATGAGCAGCCAGCAGGCTGCGGAGGCTCTTAATGAATTTTTTAATGAAAAAGTCGAGACGATTAGAAACAGCTTTGATAATCATACTACTCCACCCACTGTGGAGAAGTCATTTTCTGGAATTTCTTTGTCAAATTTCCTCCCAGTTTCCGAAGAGCAGTTGAGGCGTCTTATTTCTGTATCTAAACCTACATCCTCAATTGTTGACCCCATTCCAACGAAGATTGTGTTGGACTGCCTTGAAATTCTGCTTCCAGTTTTAGTGCGTATCATAAATGGTAGCCTGGAGTCAGCCACAGTCCCACAAATGTTTAAGACTGCTGTCATCAAGCCTTTATTAAAGAAAAAGGGGCTCGATCCTAGTGACTGCAAGAGTTTTCGGCCAGTATCTAACCTTCCCTATGTATCGAAGCTTCTTGAGAGGGTTGTCTCTCAGCAGCTTTTACAACATCTAACCACACATGGCCTGATTGATAAATTTCAATCTGCCTATCGTCCTGGGCATAGCTGTGAGACGGCAATATTACGTGTTATGAATGATGTTCTATGTAGTGCTGACCGTGGTGATCTGACTATCTTAGTTCTGTTGGACCTCAGTGCTGCCTTTGATGTTATCAACCATGACTTACTTTTATCAAGACTTCAATACGAGATGGGCATCACTGATACTGCACTTCATTGGTTTACTTCCTACTTGGCAGACAGGACTCAGAGAGTTTCTATCAATCAGACCTTATCAAAAGCCACTTCTCTCATCTGTGGCGTACCTCAAGGTTCAGTTTTAGGGCCTATCCTTTTTGCTGTTTACACTAGCCAGCTTGGCAGAATAATTGATAGCCAAGGATTATCTCGCAAACTATATGCGGATGATACCCAGCTGTACAAAAGCTTCCATCCTGATCATAATGCTTGTGCTGCCGCTGTTAATGAGGTGGAAGAATGCTGTCTAGAGGTGAAAGCGTGGATGACTGCCAACAAACTCAAACTGAATGACGACAAGACTGAGGCAATTATGTGCGGTTCAAACTTCAATCTTAGGAAAGTCGATATTCCATCTATTAAAGTAGGGGCCTCTGATATCTTTTTGTCCAACACTGTCAGAGACCTGGGCTTTATCATTGACAGTAAATTAACAATGGGTCCACACATCAGTACTGTGGTCAAGGCATGCTCCTTCCATCTTCGTGCCCTGGGTCAGCTGCGACCTCTGATTAATAAAAAAACAGCCAATGCTTTTGCTGTTGCAACAATACAGTCAAGACTAGACTATTGTAACAGTTGCCTGTGGGGTTTACCCCAGAAACAACTGGATAGACTTCAGAAAGTTCAAAATACTGCAGCACGCATTGTGTCACGAGTAAAGAAGCATGACCATATCACTCCAATTCTCAAAGAGCTCCACTGGCTCCCTGTGACGAAGCGCATCGATCATAAGATTATGTCCCTTACCTATGGATGCGTGGAAGGCACAGCACCTGCATATCTCAAAGAGCTTATACCGAAGCATGTCCCGTTAAGGATGCTGCGATCTTCAACACAATCTCTCCTGGAAATTCCAGGTTTGGAAGGTCACAGAAAAAAGACTCTTGGTGTACGCTCGTTTGAATCTGTGGCGCCTACACTGTGGAATGGCTTACCTGAGACACTGAAAAACTCTGTGTCGAAAAAAGCATTCAGGAAGAATTTGAAGACTTTTCTTTTCAACTAAGTTGATGAAGTACACATCCATCAGCAAAATACTTGTTTAAAACTATTTTAAAATGTTATTGTCGTTTCGTGCCTCCATCGGCCGAAACCGTGTTTAAAACTATTTTAGAGTGTTATTGTCGTTTCGTTTTTGTGAGCGCGCTGAGCATGCTTGCATTAGCATGGAGTGAGGCGCGATATAAATGACCAATTATTATTATTATTATTTCCTTTTTTTCCACTTCCCTCAGAAGCAAATGTTATGTATAGACCCTATACGTCCGTCCGACATAGATTTAAAATAATTTTCAGAGATTTCCCTTTTTCTGACGTCACAAGTGTAGAAATCTCCACATTGAACTTGTCTAGGTCGGAGGTAGAAAAAAAGTGTGTTTATAGAAATGACCAGACAGACCGGAAGGAGTTAATTTCTTCTCTTTAACTATTCCAAATCAAATGGCGATGGTACACTAATGTTTGGTAAGAAACTAAAAAATACAAATGTCTGAATTTGTGTGTTTACAAGTGTCGTATTGTTGATTTGTCAGTAACTTTATTATTAAAACATTTTCTTTGAATAATCGTGTAGCTTGCGGTATTCTTATTAATAAATCCTACATTAACGATTAGGCTACATATAAATTCACAAAAGTTAAAAAAAAAACTAAACCAAAGGCCCTAAGCACCAAAATTTAAAAAAATATCGATTTACTTACTTGATTATTTTTTTTTTACTAAGTCAATAAAAACAAAATAATTAATACCAAATTCAACCTACCTCTCTGAACTAGGGCAAGACATGTCGAATAGATTTTTTTAGAAACCTGAATACAAAGGTGAAAAATGCCAATTATTTATAGATTCCAACACACGGAGAAAAAAAACAACGTATCCTTAAGTCACTACACGGAACATCAACTGCGGTTGGGCGTTAGTGTACAAAACAATGGGAGAGAGAGGGGGCTGAAACAATGTACAATATAAACTGAGCGAAGGTTTTTTTTATTCAGACACTTTATCCGATTCTTACAGTATAGTACTGTAATCTATATGATCCCCCCTCCCCCATCTCAATGTCCGCTATACGAAATAGTGGGTATCATCCTCTCTCCCTAACCAACAACAACACAAAAAATAGGTGGGGGGTGGGGGGGTGAAATATTTGTGAGTTGACGTACCTTGTTGCGACGAAGTTAGATTGACACTAACACAGAATTACATTGGCATACATGACATACACAGACACACAAATATATACACATATACACACAGACACACACAGACATACACAGACATACACAGACATACACAGACACACACAGACATACACAGATATATACAGACACACACAGACATACACAGACACACACAGACATACACAGACATACACAGACATGCACATATATATACAGACACACACAGACATACACAGACACACACAGACATACACAGACACACACAGACATACACAGACACACACAGACATACACAGACATACACAGACACACACAGACATACACAGATATATACAGACACACACAGACATACACAGACACACACAGACATACACAGACACACACAGACATACACAGATATATACAGACACACACAGACACACACAGACATACACAGACATACACAGACATACACAGACACACACAGACATACACAAATATATACAGACACACACAGACATACACAGACACACACAGACATACACAGATATATACAGACACACACAGACATACACAGACATACACAGACATACACAGACACACACAGACATACACAGACACACACAGACATACACAGACATACATAGGCATACGCAGACACCCAAAAACACATACAAACATTTTAGATGTCTCCGTTTAAAATATCAGGGCGGTGGTACAGAATATTATGAATGCATTTTATAAGACTTAAACCAAGTTAAACCTAACAATCTCCGTGTCTTTGATATTATTTAAAAAAAACATCAGCTCACAATCAAAAGAAAGGGGGCGTGACTTAAAAATTACGTCAAACAATATAATACGGAAGTGATGGTATTTGACAACAACGAACGAAATAAATCTAGTGCTATGACACGGTTTATTAAAAGGATAAATACGTCACTTTTACATATTATATTTCTGTTTATAAGGTTATGTATATAGACCTAGTTAAAAGTAATATGAAATAATGAATAGTCTTAATTAAAAGTGGTTAGCAGATTATAACAGTTCAAACCAATGTAAACAAAGTGCTTATTTCCCCTGTATTATTAAACGGTTGCTTTCAGCATACAAACGTGCTATCAAAAGCTTTTCTAGGGGCGAAGATGTGAGGATTGAACTTTTTCTTTAACATACATTTATTAATGTGTGACCTGGAAAGGGGGGGGGGGATGTGCTTGAAAGTTTGACAGCAGTTGTCAGGTGGGCGGGACATGTGGGGGGGGGGGTAAAAGTAAGGGGATGGTTGGACACACTTTCACTAACAATGGAGTTACAGTGCCCCACTTTACCCGTCTATCTAACTGCACGTATGGTTGTCCAACATAGTGGCACTGTGCCCAGAAATTAGTGGGCCACTTCAGCTCCACTGGCCATTAACAATCTGAGTAAAAGATCATAATATCTGGATCTAGTTTCGTCTGGACAGTAAAAAAGATATTTCCCCTTCTTACACATGTATATTGACTATACAACATTATCCGATGCTAATAATAACATTATAGTGTTGAATAAGTTGATTTATTTAAGTTATCTGAGTGTGTTAAACTGATTATCGTGGTTGAGTTTATAATATATATATAGAGAGAGATAGACATACATAGATAGATAATGTGATAGATCAATGGTTAAATATATAAATATATAGGCCCAGATGTATATATATGACCGAATGGATACAGTTTATCAAACACCTTTCTTGGAAATATTGTTACTATGCATTATTATCTTTCTCCTAAGAAACGTATTTAGAGCATGCCTGCTCTCAGCCGTCATCACTCTCTCGATATAATTTGGATACCTAGGACTTCCAAGTCCATAGTCTTTAGTCCCCGCCCACCTGCCCCATCAGTAGTGCCGACAGTGACACGACACTTCATGTCATAATGTTTGGGGAGTGTCAGAAATAATATTATTATGTTTGTTCAAACCGTCTACTTCCTAATTAGTCCATTGGAATGAAACCATTAGTTCGCTGTAGTTCTTTGTTACGTGTGTAGTGTATAGCCTTTATTTCCCATTAGATTAAACATACATATTTTACCTTTATCTATCTCGTCAGACTTTGCCGATCTCTTAACGATCGCCTCGGCGAGTAGCGAATCGGATCAAAACCAACCAACCCAAAATGGTTGAGATACTAAAGGAAACCTTTTTAAACGAAACGTAAGAAATTTTGTTAAGAATAAACTCAATGTATAAGAAACAACAACATGGTTTATAATAGTTTATCGTCACATTATCGTTTGTGTCATTAGGTTCTTTGGCCCAGCCCACATAGGAATGATTTTTAAATATAGAATCATTATAAAAATGGGTTCGCCAACTTTTCTCATAAAGAAAGAACTTTTAACAATGTACTGACTTCAGAAAGAGACAAAAAATATGTTACTGTCTACGAAAAAATCCATCGCATATGCCTTCGTCTATTCTAAAATTTTGATTAAGAGTTTTCAAGTACGTTATGTTGTTGGGTTCAGTTGTTGTTTTTTCTGACTAGTTCAGTTAACCCATTGCGATAATATCATCGTTAGCCTATGTGTGAGTTGACTTGTGCATTCCGTTTCCCTTCTAAGCAATGACATGTTTATTAGTTATCTCATGTTCTTGAGCCACATTATGCTAACTTAACATTTTGTTACCGTTTCACTTATCATATGTTTATCAAAATAACTTATCATATAGTTATCATATAACTTATCATATCACTTATCATATAGTATTCATATCATGATAGGACCATAGTAATCATATCACTTATCATATCACTTATATCAATTATCATATAACTTATCATATAGTAATCATATCTCTTATCATACAGCTATCATTATCGTATCCCTTATCATATAGTTGTCATATAAATTATCATATTACTTATCATAGAGTTATCATATCACTTATCATATCGTTATCATATCTCTTATCATAGAGCTATAATATCACTTATCATATCGTTATCATATCACTTATCATATAGTTATCATATCACTTATCATATAGTTATCATATCACTTATCATATAGTATTATAGTTATCATATCACTTATCATATAGTAATCATATCAATCAATTATCATATTGGTCTAGTAATCATATCACTATTACTTATCATAGAGCTACCATAACTACACTTATCATATAGCTATCATACCAATTATAATTTTCGTTAAAGCTCATAAAGTCTTTATAACTGCAGTGCTTTCCTAGACGTTTTGACTCAGAGTTGTATCTAACATGGTATATGCATAGGGGAAAACTTCACATGTATCAACATTGTTCCTAACAATACTAATACACAAGCTAAGCGCTATTCTACTTGGTAAAAAATGAAGACAAAAAAAAAATGTTTACCTTAGAAAAATACTCCACAGTAGGCCTAGGCCTATATAACTGGCTATAACTATAACTTTGAAAAGACTCAAGACTGCAAAATTTCAAACAGTCGAACAAACACACACACACATGACCAACACGCGTGCAAATTTGGTTGGGGACAAATTCTACTGTTCAGCTGGTTATAAAAACAAAAACAAAAAAAAACACCATTATATATATAAACACATTTTGGTCGTCTGTGTTGACACAGAAATGTTTTAGTATCGTTACAGGTCATCCTCGCTTTATATCTAATCGATTCTTTCATATTCGGTAGTCGAACAAACTATTGAAAATCGTTAACGTATCGTAACTTAACGTAAGTCAAACTCGTATTCTTTTACATTATCATATATTTTGTATGTATATAGCATTTATATAAAGGTAACAGCTTTTATTAAACATTTATTTGTAATCACAACTATTATACCTTAAATACAACCCAATTACAGTCTCTTGCCATACACAGATAATATAAGGACAAAAAAACTTTCATTATCCCTTATGCGAGAACAAATGCATATAAGTACTCTTACTTCCCGAGTGGCACCCGGGCATGGAATGGGTCGCCTGAATAAACCATGGAAACCATTTAAACCATTCTCATTTAAAACCTTAATAAAGATGAAAGACTAGACTCGGACCACGGATGAGTGTAGGAAGCAGTAATATTTTTTTTATAGAAGGAGCGTCTGTAATATATAAGATAAGATAAGATAAAATATGTTTCTATTACATGATCTCTTAATATTACAAACTAAAAATATAAGACTGACAGATAATTTTCATAAAATACTGAACACCAAGGTATCCCGCCTATGGGAAAATTGGTAATATCGTTATGCATGTCCGGTATTAAACATTTTTTTAGCCTAATTTTTTTTTACCTAGCAGTGTGCTGAAATAATGGACAGTCCGGTACATAACTGAAACACCTGCGACATCCTTACCCTTGTATTCTTGCTGCATTCTCTCGCTCTGTCCCACCTGCATTCATGGCCCACATAAAACGATTACCCTACGGCGTAGAATAGAACGAGAGAAGACTAAGACATGTTGTATTGATTTTTATCTTCTTTTATCGCCATTAAAGGCTTAATGTGTCCCTTTATAAGGGATTTAAACCAATCCATTTGTCATTATGCTGAAAGCCTTGTAAGTAAAATGTTTCATTACATTAGATTCTAACTATATTTAGATCTGAACTTTGGACTTGCGCAAAGTTTAAAAGAAAAAAAAAATATTTTGTTTATGAAGATCGCCGTTTCCCCAAGTATTTTATGTTCAAGACCATGTAATTTGTATGCTTTTACTTTGCGGCCAATATCACAGTCCTGTTATTATCGCACAATACTAGCTAAAAAGTAATTTAATTATTATTATTACGGATAGGAATTTCCCAAACAATTTTCAAGACTGATATAATCGAGGACTTTAGCTAAAATTAAATATTTTTAGTATATTGTGTAAGATAGATAAGGTGACTGTGTGCATTTGTTTATTCTTCAATGCTGACTCTCTGATTGTTCTTTAACAATTCTAAGTGCCACAAAATCCCTATCCAGTGTCATCCCCATGCTCCTCAAGCATCTGATTGGTCTGTAATTGTCTTTCTGTTGGGAATATTTTCATTTTTTTTTAAAGGATTGGCATGATAATTACTTCTTTCCAGGGCAGATGTCTACAATTCCTTTTACAGCTGTAAGAGTTTTTTTTCTGGCGGCTGGACCTAGATGTTTCGTTACCTTTATGCAACTGCGATACTTTTCTATGAGATTTTTTTTTTCAAAGTTATCTTTGGCACCATTTCGCTTTTCTAATATGAATTCAGCTGTCATTATTGGATTTTGCTTTGTCTGTTTCCTGAGCGTGGCTTACAGTTGAATGTCCACTTCTTTGCGTCGTGTTTGTAGTAATTTATTGTGATCTCTGTTTTGGAAAAGGTCGCTTGCTTGCTCCTTGCTTAATTCCTTTGGTTCCTTGTAAAACATAGGGCCTCCGCAACAGCTCTCCAGCGCACTCGATTCTTGGCAGCCTTTTTTAGTTCACCCCATGACAGGTTGCAGCTTGCCATTTCCTCCTCGCAGGAGCGTCTCTAGGTGGTCTTCGGGCGACCAACCCGTCTTTTTCCCTGGGGGTTCCACTGCAGAGCCTGTCGCGTGATGTCTTGTGGGGGCTTCCGTAAGGTGTGCCCAATCCACCACCACTTTCTCCTGGCGATCTGCTGTTCGAGGGGATCCTGATTTGTTTGTCGCCACAAGTCGGTGTTCTTTACTTTTTCTGTTCACCGAATCTTTAATATGTTGCGGAGGCAGCCATTAACAAAGGTTTGAAGCTTATTGCTCAGAGTGTTGGTGACTCTCCAGGTCTCTGATCCGTAGAGAAGCACTGCCTTTTCATTGGTGTTGAAAATTCGCAGTTTGTTTCGGATAGACAGGGCTGTTGACCTCCAGACTGGTCTCAGGGTGATGAAGGCATGTCTCGCTTTCCCTATTCTGGCTTTGATGTCTTCGTCCGAGCCACCTGTTGCTGAGACTATTCTGCCCAGGTATGTGAAAGAGGTGACTTCTTTCAACTCAGTGTCTCCAACCTTAATTGGTTTCTCTTGTTTCTTAAAGAGGGTCATCGTTTCTGTCTTCTTTAAGTTGATCTGCAGTCCGTTCTTGGATGCTTCTTGGGCCAGGTTATCTGTTTTTTGTTGCATGTTCCGACATTTTTCAAGTGCAGGTATTCCTCTATTGACTGTAGTAGCATGTTCATTAACTAAGAGCTGATAATTATAAGAATAACTCTTATATAGCGCATATCCCGTTGATGACAGTTCTATGCGCTGACAATAGTTACAGAGTACAAACAACAAGGAACAGACGATAATGTATACATGTACAGATGAATACTGCTTCTAGAATAGGTAAGTCTTCAGGTGTCGAAGCTAGGGCTTTGGCGTAGCTGTAGTGAGAGAGGATTCCAGGGCCCGAGTAGGAGAATGCACGCTGGCCAGCGGACACTAGCTTCACACGAGGGATCCGAAGAGTCAGTGCGTCAGAAGCCGAGCGAAGTCGACGGGATTGGGTGTAGAGTTCGACACAGGGGCGAAGGTAATCCGGGGCAGAGTCATTCAGGCACTTGTAGCAGGGAGAAGCCAGCTTGTAGGAGATCTGGTAGTTAATGGGTAGACAGTGCAGAGATCAGAGCAGAGAATATGAGTTGACTTCTTCTTCATGAGGACTATTCAGGCAGCACAGTTCTGGACTCGTTTGAGGGCCCTGAAGGTTGTAATTCATGTAGATCTAGCATCAAAAGATGGATTTGTAGTAACTCGAAGTTTAGGATGCCTTCGTGAATGGGGATTACTAAAATACTATGATGGAGTCAAAGACAAAGCAAGTATATATTTCCAGCCTAGTTTTCCAAGTTGGATTTCTAGTCACTCACTTGTGAGCCTGCCATCCTAAAAGGGAAATAAAAATGCTATGATGGTGCAAACATTAGCAAGTGAATCTTACCTTAAAAAGTTAGAATTTTAGACACTTATTACTAATGTGCCTGCCATCAGAAAATAATGTTATACTATTATGATGGAGTCAAACACAAAGCGAGTTCTCCTATCCAACCTAGTTCTCTAAGTTGGATCTCACTTGTGAGGCTGCCATCCAAAAAGGGAAAAAAGTCCTATGATGGTGCAGACATTAGCAAGTGAATCTGACCTTGAAAAGGTAGAATTTTAGACAACTATACTAATGAGCCTGCCATCAGATAAGAATACTATACAACTACAACTATAATGGAGACTAACACAAAGCAAGTGAATTTTTTTAACTTTGTTCTGTAAATTGGATTTCAAATCACTCACTTGTGAGCCTGCCATCAAAAACAATACTCTACTACTATGATGGAGTCAAACACAAAGTGAGTTCACATATGCAACCTAGTTCTCTAAGTTGGATCTATCTCACTTGTGAGCCTGCCATCAAGAAAGGGAAATAAAAATGCTATGATGGTGCAAACATTAGCAAGTGAATCTGACCTTAAAAAGGTAGAATTTTAGACACTCAATACTAATGAGCCTGCCATCAGAAAATTATACTATACTACTACGATGGAGTCAAACACAAAGTGAGTTCACATATGCAACCTAGTTCTCTAAGTTGGATCTATCTCACTTGTGAGCCTGCCATCAAGAAAGGGAAATAAAAATGCTATGATGGTGCAAACATTAGCAAGTGAATCTGACCTTGAAAAGGTAGAATTTTAGACACTCAATGCTAATGAGCCTGCCATCAGAAAATAATACTATATATACTATTATGTGATGGAGTCAAACACAAAGTGAGTTCACATATGCAACCTAGTTCTCTAAGTTGGATCTATCTCACTTGTGAGCCTGTCATCAAGAAAGGGAAATAAAAATGCTATGATGGTGCAAACATTAGCAAGTGAATCTGACCTTAAAAAGGTAGAATTTTAGACACTCAATACTAATGAGCCTGCCATCAGAAAATTATACTATACTACTACGATGGAGTCAAACACAAAGTGAGTTCACATATGCAACCTAGTTCTCTAAGTTGGATCTATCTCACTTGTGAGCCTGCCATCAAGAAAGGGAAATAAAAATGCTATGATGGTGCAAACATTAGCAAGTGAATCTGACCTTGAAAAGGTAGAATTTTAGACACTCAATGCTAATGAGCCTGCCATCAGAAAATAATACTATATATACTATTATGTGATGGAGTCAAACACAAAGTGAGTTCACATATGCAACCTAGTTCTCTAAGTTGGATCTATCTCACTTGTGAGCCTGCCATCAAGAAAGGGAAATAAAAATGCTATGATGGTGCAAACATTAGCAAGTGAATCTGACCTTAAAAAGGTAGAATTTTAGACACTCAATACTAATGAGCCTGCCATCAGAAAATTATACTATACTACTACGATGGAGTCAAACACAAAGTGAGTTCACATATGCAACCTAGTTCTCTAAGTTGGATCTATCTCACTTGTGAGCCTGCCATCAAGAAAGGGAAATAAAAATGCTATGATGGTGCAAACATTAGCAAGTGAATCTGACCTTGAAAAGGTAGAATTTTAGACACTCAATGCTAATGAGCCTGCCATCAGAAAATAATATTATATATACTATTATGTGATGGAGTCAAACACAAAGTGAGTTCACATATGCAACCTAGTTCTCTAAGTTGGATCTATCTCACTTGTGAGCCTGCCATCAAGAAAGGGAAATAAAAATGCTATGATGGTGCAAACATTAGCAAGTGAATCTGACCTTAAAAAGGTAGAAATTTTAGACACTCAATGCTAATGAGCGCTCCATCAGAAAAAAAAAGTTGGCAAGATAATTTCTTTAATCTTGACAAGAAGAACTTGCATCTTGACAAGAAGAACTTGCATCTTGACAAGAAGAACTTGCATCTTGACAATGTTATTTTTTCCCATCTTGACAGGATAACTTTCTCGGAACTTTACAATGTGGATTGTTTTTTAACAATCTTGACAAGATGAATTCCTAATATCTTGACAAGCTTCATTTCTACAATCTTGACAAGATGAAATTCTCCAGTCTTGGCAAGGTGGGTATGTCGACAAATGAACGCTGAATTGTCGACATCTTCTAGTAGATCTGTCGCAGTAACGAAGTGTATTCAATTATCCATTACGCTCGGACCTCCTAGAAGACTTTCGAAATAAATACGCTTTTTTTTCAATTCTATCACGATGATCAAATGTACGCAATTTATTATCGCATTATTTTAACGTGTTACATTTTTTTTTCATTCTGGGTATAGGAATACCTGGTAAATGTGTGTGTGTGTGGGGTGGGGAGGGGGATTTAATTCACAATCATTTTTTTTAGGATAGGGAAGGGAAGGGATGGTGCGGTAGATTTTCTCAGTTGACATATAATGCAAGTCTTCGAAATGTCACTCCATTAAAAGTGTTGTCTTTTTTTTTCATATCAATCAACCTCCGTATAGGGATCTATTCATGACCCTCCCCCCACCCCCACCCCCCTCTTTTCTCCTACCCGCTTTACTTTTTTTTAAACAGAACGTTACTAAATTTGCGAAAGATTTGGTGAATGCTGGTCACTGGAAATTTTAATCCCTACCTCCTCCACACAATGTATCGCCTTCGGATATAATTATGTCTAAAGGAAACATTGCAACAGACTTATTATAAGTTTTAGAGAATAGAGCTAAATATTTAACTATAGCAAATTCTTAAATGTAGATTCAATAGAAATTAATGAACGATTTTTAAGTTTGATTTCGCCTTTTTTCACTTCTTAAATAGTGTTTAATTCCTTTTAATTTAAAAAGCAAAACAAACATATTTCCTTTTTAATACAGAGAAGCAACAACACGCTTATTCGGTAACAAACTAATTAATTTTTTTAACTACATAAAAAATGTCAACCAACTAAAGGTTTCTTATAAAATGGTTACATTTTTAAAACAATACCGAGATACAAAATTCAGTTACATTTATAATTTAAAACGGACATTTTGAAGCAAATCATTACGAAGTAAAAAAAACAACAACAATTTTTGTTAAGATCATTTCCTTAATTTAGATTTAGTTCTATTTCTGGTGCATTTCCGACCGAAAGTACAGTGCTGTAGACTGGCGCAATAATTTTTCTAGGCATGGGATTTTGTCACCTATTTTACATATTCGAGTTTTAAAATATTTTTTTATTCGGAGGAAAAAGGGGTGGGGAGCAGGGTGTGCGCTATTTTATTGCAGCACATATCAAATGGGAGGTCCACTTACACGGTTTATAAAATTATAATAATGGTAATTTTTACAGCGCTTCTATCCATGCTAAGGCACACAGCCACTTGCCAAAGAGAAAGGTCTTTTAGTTATTTTAAAAAAAATACTCTTTTGTTTCCAATTCTCTCAGTGTCTTAAACTATTGAGCCTTGCATTGCTTAACCCTTCCAGTACCGACCTACTTCTATCTATGCTGCCTTCAGTTCCGCTAAATACGCGCCCGGGACTGTAAGGGTTAACTCGTTTTTTTTGTATTTTTTTTAATGCCCTCGTTAGTTGATGGGTCTAATACAGTTGTTACGAAACCATAATAATAATAATCTTCTTAAATTTCTTATTAATAATTAGAAACGAATTGCGAATGCCCTGATGGAAGAATTTTCGTTATTATATTATTATTGTTCGCACAATGAACGTCCCCCTTGGTAAAATATTCAATACCGGATAGGCAGCTCCCTTCGAACATTCTAGAAGCTTAGTATCGGTTTGAAAACTTCCGTTTTAATCATCGTTAATTGGTTTAATATTGAGGTTTTCCCTCTTAAATTTCAATTGCGTCACTCATAGCTTAATCGATGTATCCGGAATGATCTCGATTGCGCCAAACTACTCGATACTTAACGAATATAAAAAGCAAACCCCACGAGATTCTGTCTCTTTTTCCGAATGTATTTACTACCGTCACTATGATGCATTGTGCTCTGAACTATTGCATTTGTTTATTAGGCTACTCTATATTCACATCTGGATTATGTGATTTCTATTTTGAACTATGGATATAATATGGATAATTCCACACTTAGGCCCTATTATTGAAGCGCATGTTTAATTAATCAAGTTAATATCCTTGTGTAATACTTTCTATTGGATTATTTTGTACATATTTATATGGAGGATTTTGAACGAAAGTTTTTTTTCAAAATGATTAAATATTCAATGTTTCTTTACCTCACGAATTATTTATTCATTTGGATTTTACACTTGTGTGGTCATTAATAACTATGAATAATTATAACTGTACTACTCTTCGGCATCTTTTTCTCTATGCTCCTCCAACACGACTTCAAGGACTGCAGTGAGTGTGTCTTCATCCACACCAGGTCTGATGGCAAGCTCTACAACATAGCGCGTCTTCGCGCCAAGACAAAAGTCACAAAGGTCCTCATTCGAGAGATGCTCTTCGCTGATGATGCAGCCTTGACTTCTCACACCGAAGACGGACTTCAGCAGCTTGTCACTTGCTTCTCCCATGCATGCAAGGAGTTCGGCCTGACTGTAAGTCTGAAAAAGACTAACGTTATGGCTCAGGGCACAGAGACCCCTCCAATCATTGTCATCGATGGACACACCTTGGAGGTTGTCGAGAACTTTACCTACCTTGGGTCCACTATCTCGAGTTTGCAGTCCATCGACTCGGAGATCAACAGCAGGATCGCCAAGGCAGCCACAGTCATGGCCCAACTGAAACAGCGAGTGTGGGACAATTCCAGCCTCACCGAGAGGACCAGACTGCGCGTCTACCACGCCTGCGTACTCAGCACTCTTCTGAATGGCTGTGAGTCATGGAACACATACGCGAGGCACGAAAGGAAGCTCAACAGTTCCACATGAGGTGCCTACGGCGCATACTGCATATCCAGTGGCAGGATAAGGTCTCCAATACAGAGGTGCTAGAGAGAGCCAACAAGAGCAGCCTTCATGCTATGCTCAGCGAGAAACGCCTCAGGTGGCTCGGCCATGTAAGGATAATGAATGAAGGCCGCATTCCCAAAGACCTCCTCTACGGGGAACTGGTGGAAGGTCATAGGAAGACATTGCGCTTCAAGGACCTTTGTAAAAGGGACTTGATCAAGAGCTCAATTGACCTCGACACATGGGAATGTCAAGCCGCTGACCGACCAACCTGGAGGCTCGCAGTCAGGCGTGGCACATCCTGCACAGAAACTGGGCGAAATTAGACGGCCATTCAGAGGAGAGCGAGGCGGAAAGACCTACTACAACAGCCATCCGCCTTCAAATGTCTCAAGTGCAGCAGGGATTGCCACTCCCGAGTTGGTCTACACAGCCATTCTTGGCGGTGCAGCTGGACATCCCACCCATGAAGCTACACCATCGTCTCTCGAGACGGACGGATGCCAACAACAACTACAGGATATATCTTTACATCAATCCAGAGCCATTATTTACTTGCTTTGAACTAAATTAAATTCTACATTACTTGTTACTAATATCGACTCACCCAGGGAATAAAACTCGGATCAATCCTTAGACATAACAACTCAATAACATTAAAATCAATACTATTTACTAATGCTGGAATATTCAGAATGAATAACATGTACATAATTTGGATACCAGCATGATTGAGCTGTATTCATATAATATATTGGGGGCTCAGTGTTAATTACTTCATGAATAAAACTAACAGCTTAGTAAAGTCATCTAATTTAAACATCATAAACAATTATTTTGTCCCATTTTTATATGTAAGTTGTTGCATTTTACTGTATTTGGTCCACTACGACATCTTTATTCTATTGCATGAACTTGTCAAAAGGTCAGAGTTTAATGCATCCCTGACTTCCGGTTTACTTCCGGCAACACACTTTAAATGATGTTTTCGTCTTGTTTCAAGTATAGCTTTTGCTGGAGTTTGGCATTTTAATTTAACCTTGATGTCCAGTTCTGGTCTTTTAGAAATATATAAAGGCTACAAGATTAGTTATGAGGAGTCAGTTTTTGACATCAAAAGTGATTATGAGATAATGAATAGTTGACGTGTTAGTCGCCTTAACTTAAATTAAACATTGTTAGTTTACAACTAGCATACAATAAACAAAACTACATGTCAATAGTTCAGGTTTTAATGCTTCCGGTTTAATTCCGGTAACACTCTTTAAATGAATTTTAAAAATCCTTACATTTAAATTAGTTGATTCTTCACGCCTGACGTTCACAATTCATCGTTTTTCTTTCGTAAGCATCTTTTGGAAAATGAAATAAAATGTAATCCTCACATATTTTCTTACTCGCAGTACAACTAGGAGCGCAGCACACAGGCATGTTTTGTTAATAAATGAACGAATAGGAACGGAAGTATTGGTGTACATCAACCTTTTAGGTTCACCATGCATGCATGAGCATTAAGATTTGTCAATATGTCTATAAATAAGTGGATATATCTTGATAAATGATCACAGCAACAAAGCTACTGTGTCCTGGTACATAACACAGCCCGGGGCTGGGGTGGGTTAAAAGAGGCCTCATCCAGATATTGAGATTGTATGCCCTATAGTCGAATAGGATGTGTCTTAAAGTTGTTGTTTTTCAATTCTACATGGCATTATATATTTATAAATATATATATATAATACCATGTAGAATTGAAAAACAACAACTTTAAGGCGCATCCTATTTGACTATCTTCTTGGACCATGACGGACGAACAACATAATAATATATCATTGTAAAATTTCAACAAACACTGTCTTTTTAAAAATTCTTTATATTATTATTTAACAACTATCCCCCCCCCCTCCATTTTACGTCAAAAATCGAAATGTGTTGATACTATTTTAATTGTGTTTTTTTTTATATTTTAAGCATTTGATATCCAGTGACAAAGAACTGGGCTACGCCTAACGGAGGTATTCGTTTTAAATAATAGCCATATTGGATTTAACACACTTTTTAAAAACTAAAATTATATAAGAATACCTTATGCCAGAGAAAATGAATAGAAGTACTATTTTTTTCCCGAGTGACATCAGGGCATGGGATGGGTTGCCCGAAAAAACAAGGAAAAAACAGTAATTTAACATCATTTGAAAACACTAATGAAAATGCAAGACTATACTTAGACCACGGAACAGCGAAGGACGCAATAATCTTTTTATAGATGGAGCGTCTGCAATATAAAATTTGTAAGCGTACCATGGCAGCAGAGGTAAGATATGGAAATTGGCCTAAGTAGCAGACATAACTATACATTTAAATTTTCTGATCCTAAAACGACAAGGAGAGAAAAGTATAATTTCTGATCTATACACCATCTACGGGTCTTTAGATCCCAACTTGTCTTGTTTATGGAACAAATACAGGCCAACAACTTGACGCACTTTCAGCAGCGCAAGGTCTTAATGGCTGAAGCAACATTTGCATGCGAGATTATCAAAGACGTCCAGCCGCAGTTTCAGGATCGGCTTTCTGAATTAGATTTAAAGGCATAAAAAGTGAGACTGTTATGAAACCCATTTGAAGCAGGTGTGGCCAGTTGCCCAGAAGAACTGCAGCTCGATGTAATTTAGTTCCAAGCAAAAGATCTCCATAGGGACAAGTTCAAAAAAGAACTGGTGTGTTTTGGAAGTTTTACAAGTTTTTGCCCAAAGAAAACTTTCCTAATGTCAATCTTTGGAACAACATACCTGAACAAACATTTTCAAGAATAAAATATATGAAGAACAATTTGAGAACAAACTTGCCCGATGATAATCTCGGGTCAATTCTGATGTTACGTTTAAGGACATCAAATCTAAAGCCAGATATGTCTGCTATTTTGGCATCCAGGAAACAATGTCACCATTCCCACTAATACAGGTGTTCATGTGTAGTGTATATATGTGTTAGTAAAAAATAACTGAATAAAAAAATATTAAATATATAATTAAAATCAACAACCCTGTTTTGATTCTTTTGTTATTTGGACATCGAGTGTATAGTCGGCCCCCGAACCGCTGTTCGATAGTTAATGCGGCCCTCGGGCTGAAAAGTTTGAAGACCCATGCTATACACTATACGATATTTGCTAGCTGCTAGGCTAATGAAAAGATAATTAAACTAGTTATAGATTGTGTGTATTTATAGTCTAGGCATATATTCATTAAACTATTTAAATTAGGCTTATATAATATATAGGCATGACCTTAGCCTTAAGCCTTTAGGTAACCTAGGCTAAGGTGATCATTATTAGGCTACAATTGCATTATAGTTATAGGCTATATGCCTATCTTTATATGTAGGATTATGTATAATTATACATATGACATGTGTAATTATAGTATGTATTATTAGGCTTAGTCTAGACTAGAGCTGAGGCTATATATAGTTTATAGTTCTCTGCCTAAGGTGAACATTAGAGCCATCCCTGTGCATAGACCGATAATTTATATATACAAAAATTAACCCTCATATAAGACCCTATAATTTATATTCTTAGTAATATACATTATGGATTAGGTTTATAAAAAGAAAGGCATTATTATTATAATATTATATAGATCAGAGACCGGCAACCTAAGGGACGTGTGCCAAACTTGGCAGGCAAAGCGATTTTCAATGGCACGCGAGAGACCTCCAAGACGTGTTTTTTTATTGATAATAAAAAATAACATTTTCCGGTTCTCAATGAGGAATACTGATAGTTGAAGCCGATGTTTCTGAATGAAATAGCAACACATTTAAGTGAGTTGAACTTGCATTGGCAAGGACCATTGGAATGGATTTGCATTTAAACTGGACATATCTTGCCGTGAATTTGATATAAAAAAAATTAACTACATGTACACCCATATATTAAGGCATATATTAAGATATATAGTTGGACTGTTTCAGAAGTACATTGAAACACTCAAAGCGGAGTTTTCTAATCAAGACTTTCAAATTGAGGATCTCATCTTTTCATACCACATCCAGCCTAACTGGTTTGATATAACTACAACCTTCTTGTATAGATGTATATGTTTTTTAAGTAGAAGGTTATTAGTGATTTTAAAATGCATCAAGTTGAATATTAAACATTTAAAAAATGCTCATCCAAATGTGCTATTTTGAGGAAAAAATCTGGAAGGAAGCTGCTAGGCATTCACTCTTTTACTTTCAGCTTTTTGGTTCAACTTACACTTGTGAACAGATTTTATCGCACATGAAAGCTGTTTTAAGCATACAATGAGGTCACATACACTTGACCGTTCTTTAATTGATATAGACTAATTACATTGTTATGGCCTCTTTCTTATGATGACTATTATTACGACTCGTTAAATCGGATTCAATGAATATAGTTGTATCTTTATTAGAAGTCTCTAGATTCTGCTAATCTGTAGCCCAAGCTAGGGGTTCCTTGACTGACAGGTCTATGCAGTAATGTAGTTATATTCGTGATAATTATCTTCAACACCTTTCTCAACAATGATAGATCAAACAACTCCAGTTGTTGAATAAACAATTTTATTTAAATTGTAGACTCAATATAAACGATCAATAAATCTCATCAACTGATGGTAACATAAGTATTTCAACAAAATGACATTATATGTACAAGTATTAATATAGTGACTTCTCTCTACAAACGTTTAAACTGAACTAACTTTAAGGAGGTCGGGACTTTTTAAAGAAAACTATCATCGAAGATTCTACAGGGTCTTAATACGCATTTTAACCTCTTTCTCTATAATTACTACGATCCAGAATTATCCTCCAATTTCCACGGGATTTGAACGAATTATTTTATTTAAACTGCCCTCAGGGCATAAAGGTCAAACCTTGGTCGCCTTGGACTCTGATACGCACTTGTTAAGAGGTCAATGCCTTACTACGTCATTCATTTATGACCGATATTCGTAACAACATTTAAACGAGTTTTTAGGCTTATCTTCTTTAATTAAACATAAATATAAGTAATTATTAATCAATTTTTTTAAATTATTAATTTAATAAATATTAATATAATAAATTTAATAAATATAGCACTTTATTATGTAATTGCTGTAATTTTTTTTTGTTTAAAATAAAAACTTATTAATTAATGCAGGAAATGTTTATTTACAGCTGTTTAAGGTACATTATTTTAATCCTCTAATAATAAAATCTTGTAATGAATACTATAATGTTGGATTTATATAAAGAAATAATAATTAGTAATATTTGTTATATTACAAACATAACTAGTTTGGCATCACTATTGAATCAAATGTGGACACGTTTTTTTTTAATTAAAGGGAGATAAATATTTCTAATATGTTTCTTTTTTTTCTTTTATAAAAGAATAAATTGCTTACAATTTATAACTTTGATATGATCGAACTGTAAAAATTATTTTAAAATTACATAATTAGTATAAATGACTAAAGTATTCTTGAGGGAGCTATCATCTCCTACCAAGCGCGTCCCCAGGTGGCGGATAGGGGAATGACCTTTAGATATAAGGGTTAGCCGTGAATACTGAATAAGCGGCCGCGGACCAACTGGTTTGCTGTCATGGAGGGTGAGGTGGGGTATCCCGTGGTAAGGATACTCTTTAAAAAATGCCTTATAAATCCAAAGAAATGACTGCAAAAAGCGAACATAGAGCGCTCAAACTCTAAACCCGGACAGATGAGGCCGTTAGCTAGGGATAGCAATCATCTAGGAGAGAAAACTCCAAAAATAAATCAACTGCTGCCTTGCAGACGATCTTGGTTGATCAAAGGCTATGGAAGCACATCCAGAAAGAAAAGCAGGCTGAAGTTGGAGTCCACGGGCCAACTGGCGCAAAACACGTCGGCACGCAAACCTCAAAATGATGGAGGAAACAGATAATAGTACATAATATAGTTGTGGCGTCCTGCCTGTGGAATCGCGCCGTGCAGGTAGGGGGCCGGGCTCTCTGCCTCGAAGGAGCCCACCCAAGCGAACTGGTGGTTCTTCCTCCTCTGCTTGTGAAGTCAGGAGCAGAGAAAAGGAAGTAAACTCTACTGACAAGAACATTAAGGGGAAAACAAAACACAATTTAGTCTTTCTCCAATGGAATGCAGAGGGCATCCAAAAGAAAAAAGAAGCCTTAAAGATCTTCCTCCATAAAAATGAAGTAGATGTGGCATGCATCCAAGAAACTCACCTCAATAGCAATCTGCGTTTCTCAATTAGAGGCTACACATGCTTAAGACAAGACAGGGAAAACAGATCTAAAGGGGGAATTCTTACTCTCGTCAAAAACAACATACCTACCTCAGATATCATCATACCAAGCTCCACGCAATCTGAAATAATGGGGACCAAGCTGATCCTACCAGGGGGAAACCTAAACATAATCAATTGCTACTGCCCACCAGACAAAGAGCTAGAACTTGGCAGAATTCAAATCCCAATAAATGAAGAGTGTCTAATACTGGGTGATATGAACAGCCGCTCCCAGGGCTGGGGATATCCAGACCTCAATGCCAGGGGAGAAGAAATTGAGGAGTGGCAAGCCGAAAACAGTCTGATTCTCCTAAACCAGCCAGAAGACCCACCCACCTTTTACTCCAGATCATGGATGACTTCATCAACTCCAGACTTAGCCTTTGCTACCAATACAATATCCATAGGAAGTAAAAGAGTAGTCGCTGACCAACTAGCCACCAGTGACCACAGACCCATTCTCATCCAAATAGAAACCACTCACCTGCCCATAGAAAACCCCACCCTTCACAGATGGAACTACAAGAAAGCAAATTGGAACCTCTTTGCACGCTTAACAGATGTCTATGTGACACACATCAATGGCAAAACAAATCGGATAAACAAATCCTTCACTGAATTCTCTAGAGCTCTCCTTAAAGCAGCTAAGGAATCCATCCCAAGAGGAGCCAGGAAAAATTATATACCAAACTGGTCTCAACACTTGGAACTCCTCCACAATGAAACCATCAAAGCAAGAAACCTAGCAGAAGAATCCCCAACGATAGAAAATAATATACAACTAAAAGCTGCAAACGCAATCTTCAGAAAGGAATATCTCTCGTCAATTAGGAAGAGCTGGCATGAAAAGACAGAAAAACTAAATGCAGACAGAGATGGACATAAGCTGTGGAAAATCGCCAAAAGTCTAAACCAAGAGGAGAACAAATCTTCGCCAATAGTCCTAGACGCAGACCAAGAAAAGCTCACAGGCCGCGAAGCTGCTCAAAAATTTATAAAACACTTTAGCAGCGTAGGAAATATTAGTATCACCGAAAAAAGAGCCAGAGAAGTCAATGACCACATAGAGAAAGCTCAAAAAATGTCCACACCACACTCTCATGGAATGACAGCAAATCTCAGCATGAAAGAGTTTGATGACTCACTGAAACTCCTCAAACCCAAACAAGCTCCAGGATCAGACAAGATCTCAAATGATATGCTTATTCACTTAGGACCTCTGGCAAAGAAAAAACTACTGCAAATATTCAATGCTAGATGGAAGTCAGGAAAAATTCAAACTGTCTGGAAAAAAGCTATCATGATCCCTATACTAAAGCATGGTAAACCAAGAAACCAAGTTGACAGCTACCGCCCAATAAGTTTAACCAGTTGCGTCTGCAAACTAATGGAAAGAATGGTCAACAATAGGCTCACATGGCTTCTTGAATCTGAAAATATACTAGCAGATGAACAGGCAGGTTTCAGAAAATGTCGATCAACAGAAGACCAAATAGCTTATATAGCCCAAGAAATAGAAGATGGATTCCAGGAAAAGAAACCAACGACCATTGTCTGGGTCGACCTAGAAAAAGCATTCGATAAGGTCTGGAAAGAAGGTCTAATCCTAAAGCTATTAAACAACCATATATCCCACAAAATGTTAAACTGGATTACAGAATACCTAACAAATCGAAAAGCTATAGTCAACTTGCAAGGAAAAAGGAGCAACATAGCAACAATACAAAATGGAGTTCCCCAGGGAGGTGTACTGTCACCCACACTATTTCTCATTTTCATAAATGACCTAATTCAACATATTCCTAGAAAAGTAAAAAGCAGCATGTACGCAGACGATCTTGCTCTAATAAGCACAGAAGAATATATAGGCACCTCAAAATTTAGGCTACAAGATGCACTAAACAACCTCAACCTATGGTCCACAGAATGGGGAATGACCATAAACTCAAAAAAAACTACATACTCAATTTTCTCTCTATCTACTAAAGTACAAAGCCTCAAACTGACCTTAGATAAAACAATCCTTGAAAAAAATGACAATCCCACATATTTAGGAGTTACGTTTGACCCAAGACTAACCTGGAAAAGTCAAATAGAAAACTCACAGAAAAAGGGAATCCAAAGACTAGCTTGATGAAAAAACTTGCTGGCTCAGACTGGGGTGCAAATCACTCTATCTTGAAAAAAACATATACCAGTTATATAAGGCCTACCCTAGAATATGGAGCCACAGTGTGGGGTACGGCAGCCCAAATCAAACCTCCGAAATTGCACATTTTGATTACTCAATGTTATGATCATGTAAGACTCAGGATAATGAGCATTGATATGTTTTTAATAATAATGTTTAAAGAATGTACCCATGTAAGACTCCAATAGCAGAGCATTGAGGAAAATATAATAATTGAAATATCAGTGAATATTTCATAAAAGTGTATTATATATTCATATAAGTCTTTCCAAGTGAGCTTTGCATATATAATATTGATACCTTGACTTGTCTAAGTAAAAGACATAAGCAAGAATGATAACACATAAGACTCAAAATTGAGCAGTAAAATAAATAATGTAAACATATTGATATTTATTCATGAACACGAGTCATGTTGATATTTATTCATGCTCATGAGTCATGAGCTTGTTGTTGTCACATTATTATATTTTTTGTATTGTAACTAAGCTAGAAGAAAAATCATGCTACATTATCATGTAATGACTGAAAATATATATCTCAAGTTAATGTCATATTAACTTCATTTTAATAATGAAGTATTAATTATTTTTCTTTTATCAAATGTAACATTTTTGTACATACATTTTTTCCATAAAATCTATATATAGATTTTATTTTGCAAGGGGGAGGATATGTGGATATCGCCTTCCACTAAAATATAATAATTATATTGATCGTTTAATTAGTTTGATATTTGTATTGAAACATTTGCAGTTTATTACACTAGTTATTTAGTATCCCTTATTAGAGCCTATATATATGTCAGTGCACCCAATGTATTTGAGGAATTCTTCAATAATAGAAGTTTAAGTTTTTGTAAGGTGATCGTCTGAAGTCAGTTTCGACCTCCGCCCTAGAATGGCGTAAAACTTCTTTATTATAAGAACATTGAGTATCATATTTAATTCCTTTCAATAACTATATAGAATACAACTTGTGTGTGACATTATTCTTCGTTCTTATAACTATGTTTGTGTTTCAATAAAAATTGAAGTAAGTGTAACAAATATTGTTACTTCGTCATTACAAGTTTATGTGTTGTGTCGTGTTCAAACTCAAGTTGTAAGCTTTTCTGGATTATAATATATTATAATAAAACTGAAGATAAATGTTTAGCTGCCCATAGGCCACCACGCTACCATATTAATAATAATATACAATAATAAATATATGGGCACTAACAACTACCCCGATCAGAGCAATGGAGGATGCAACTAACCTAAGCTCTATGGAAACTAGACGAGAAACCAAAATCCTTACTCACTTCACCAAGTTAGAAGCATCAGGTCATCACCCTCTAAAACCCAAGCTACTCAAAACCTCCTCAACAAAAAGACTTCAAAGATCCAATTTTATACAAGAAGCCAAACATCTAAAAAGTAAATATAAAATAGAAAACATTGCAATTGAACCTACCCAACCCCACAGCCACTTCCCCCCCTGGGACCCAAGCCCTACTCTAAAAATTAGAGACGAACTAAGCAACATAGGAAAAAAATCTGACTACACGCCCGAAATACTAAAAGAAGCAGTAAACAACATCATTAGAGAACAATACCCTCAAAATGCATGGACCAGAGTCTATACTGACGGGTCAACTGGAAAAGATTTGAAAATGGAGGAGCCGGCATTTTCATAGAGTGGCCAAATGGAGAACTCCTAGAAAAAGCCACTGTCACAGGTAGCCTCTCAGATAGCACTAGAGCAGAAAGAAAAGCAATTGAGCTTGCTGAAAATATACTAACAAGCCACACTCAATCCCCCAACAGCCGGATTGTCATCTTCTCTGACGCCAAAACAGTACTCCAGTCTCTAAAAAACCAAAATGCCCCGATCAACCAGTCACTCAGTACAGAACTTTTAAAACTGAGCAAAATAACTAAAGAACTGGTTCCCCAATGGATCCCTGGGTATATACAAAATGAAGGAAATGACACTGCCGACACCTTAGCTAAAGCTGGAGGCAGACAAAACCAGACAGACCCATCTCTACACCCCGAAGAAATAAAGGCAATACTCAAAAGGAATGAATCCGAAAGATGGTCTGAGCTGCAACAAAACAACCCAAAGATTGATGCTTACTACAAACTCTCCCGCCAATTTCAAAACATCATCTTCAGACTAAGGACTGGTCACAACAGGCTAAAGCAACATATGTTCCGCAAACTACGAATCGGAGCAAGCGAAATGTGCCCCTGCGAAACAGCTCCCGAAAATGCGGAGCATGTCCTTCAGACCTGCCCTCTGTATCTTTCTACCCGGTCAGCCTTTTGGCCCCTGGGGGCTACCCTCAACGACAAACTGTTCGGTGGACTAGAGCAACTGACAGCCACGGCGCAGTTCATTACAGCTATCGGACTTGTTGTCTGAATCCTCCCAATCATAACATTTGAGAACGAAGAAGAAGAAGAAAAGACTAAAGTATTTATATGTATATTTTCAAATATTTTATTAACTACCCAGTTTGTATGATTACTACGTATCGGGTCGGTGAACGGAACACAATTGTAAAAGGAGGCGGTGAGCCGAAAAAGGTTGAGAACCTATGGTGTAGACAATATAGAGGCGATATTGAAAGACGCCATTATTGGTATGTTGTGAAAGGATCACGTGACCAAGCTGCTATCGCTAAGGACTTGCGCATAAAGCCCACTATTATAGGCTCGCCATTTAGGAATCACTGAATAGAGGTGGACATAGAGACTAGCCCAGGCAATATCAGAAATGTCCAGATATAGACTCGCCATGTTAGGAGTCACTGAATGAAGGTGGACATAGAGACTAGCCCAGACAATGATATCAGAAATGACCAGATAGAGACTCGCTATGTTAGGAGTCACTGAATGAAGGTGGACATAGAAACTAGCCCAGACAATACCAGAAATGACCATATATAAACTCGCCATGTTAGGAGTCACTGCATGAAGGTGGACATAGAAACTAGCCCAGAAAATACCAGAAATGACCATATATAAACTCGCCATGTTAGGAGTCACTGAATGAAGGTGGAAATAGAAATTAGCCCAGACAATATCAGAAATGACCAGATATAAACTCGCCATGTTAGCAGTCACTGAATGAAGGTGGACATAGAAACTAGCCCAGACAATACCAGAAATGACCATATATAAACTCGCCATGTTAGGAGTCACTGAATGAAGGTGGACATAGAAACTAGCCCAGAAAATACCAGAAATGACCATATATAAACTCGCCATGTTAGGAGTCACTGAATGAAGGTGGACATAGAAACTAGCCCAGACAATACCAGAAATGACCATATATAAACTCGCCATGTTAGGAGTCACTGAATGAAGACGGACAGAGAGACTAGCCCAGACAATATCAGAAATGAGCATCTTGTTTCTACCTCTGCTGCCAATGTGCCATTATGTTCTTACATCTGCTGCCTTTATGTTCTTACATCTGCTGCCATTATGTTCTTACATCTGCTGCCATTATGTTCTTACATCTGCTGACATTATGTTCTTACATCTGCTGCCATTATGTTCTTACATCTGCTGCCATTATGTTCTTACATCTGCTGACATTATGTTCGCTTCCAATAAGTTCCTTGTGTCCGCCGCCGTTATTTTCCTATGTCTGCTGCCATTTTGTCTCCTATGTACGTTGTCTTAACATATATTTCTTTTGTAAGCTTGTTTTTTGTTTTGTTTTAATGTCTGCTGCTATCATGTTCTTAATGTCCGCTGAAGTTATATCTGATATGAAGGAAAGCAAATACGAGTTCTGATAACTTGTAAACTGGATGCACATAATTTATTGTTTATACCAGGCTATGTAGAATTTACTGGACAGTAAACGATACTGAGAGCATAGAAACAAATATCAATAAATTACAAAATGTAAGAATATACTCATTCCACTGACAATCGTAAGACGCCATAGTTGTCTGTATAGAAGGAGCGTCTGTAATATATCCGACAAGATTAGAAGGACAGCGGACACAAATAAAAATATATGTTTTTATATTTCAGAATTGTTTAAACAAAATAGTTGTCAACCGTTTACTATTATTTTAATATTTTACAGTTGGCAAGAAAGCCTAATTTCTTCTTATAGAAAAAAATGAAAGCGATGATTTATTAGATGCACATCGTATGAAAGTGATAATATAATACTTTTAAAATCTTACACCATTGCATATCCTAAATAGAAATGCGATTATTGAAAATAATTTATTGCGTTTAGAAAACTGTCTAAAGAAAATATTAAATCAATAGAGCGATTGCAATAGGCGTGGCTTAGGTTTTTTAATGATGTACTTGTGTAAATAGCGGCCATCTTGTCATTGATGAGAAATAAATATTGTTCCTTACCATGTGTATTTTAAACCCAAAATAAAAGGAATTAGTTTCCATAAATCTTGATATTTAACTGTGATACTAGTCCTTAGTAGTCCATCCACAAAATAACAAGATTTTAGGCTTTTATAGTTGTTCAATAGCTCTTTTGAATCATTGTACATTTTGCTTTACTTTTAAATAGTAGGCCCTAAGTTAAGACAGGCTAACTTTCAACAATCGACATCTTCAATTAAATGTTCGGCACTTACGGAAACCTTTTCCATTGATTTTTAATGGTTTAAATTTTAGCTTTGAATATTAATTTACATCGCTAGACAGTGTTTTATATATGTTTTACGTTAAATTGTTGAAATGATCATATTTTGAAAAAAAAACCTTCTTACGGCTATAGTAATACGGCTGCCATTTATCACCACTAATTTTTTTTTTTTTAAATAAGTTTACAGTCGTTCCTTCTAGGTAGAAGATTATTACGTCCCAAAACTCCTGCAGGGCGACAGGGATCCGCCGGTGGCAGGGCTAGAACCCGCGACCTGTCAGTTGGTTTTTGGTTAACAGTCCGGTGAACTAACCACTGGACCAGCCGGCTTCACAAAGTAAACAAACAGCACGCGCTTTTTGTCACGTGATTGCAATCGCTCTATAAGTCTATCTGACTCATGACAACAAAAGTTTAATGATAACCTAAGAATCAGAATTCTTTTTTACTTCCATTTCTTTTAACTCGTACTGTCTGTCTGCTTGCAACCAAGACTTTGCATCGATTTTTTTACTACTTCCCGTCGTCCAATCGAGCTGAAACTTGGGCAGCAGAATTGTCCCGACTAAAATTCCCTTCTATCAAATTTTCAGCATCATAGCCTTTGGAGTAGTCACGAATCCCTTCGACCGATTTGCTCATCCGTTGTTTTTTTTCGCGACATTAAAACTTTCTGCTAGTCTCCCTGCCCACCTCCAGGCCTGGATTAACCATTAGGCAAACAAGGCACGTGCCTGGGGGACCAAGCGTTTGGGGGCCACCAAGGGTCCTAAAAAAATGTGTATATTGTAAAAGCTAAGAACAGAAAGTTAACGAATTATTTAGTTTCAGTTAAGCAACAGGTGGAGTAGGATTTTACTGACACTCTGACACCATCAATCCTCTTGATAAGTCTACTATAGGCAGCATACCAATAGTCATACAGTAAGGAGCAACTATCATAATTAAGTAAACATAAACTTACATAAAAAAGATATTTATTTGGTGGAATACCATATCCTAACTATAGTACCATGGGTTTGTGTTAAGTTGAAAAAAACAACAACGGGGGGGGGGGGGGGGGGGAGTAGAATAGGAAATAATAGTACTTTTAAAAATAGTAAACTATGACAGTGGATGAAATGGAACTGGAAAACGGTGTCTCTGATAAATACTGAAAGTGTGAGTAATAGATTTCTTCAGACTTCAGACCAACGTTACTCACTATGAACTTAGATCTGCTGATACTTTGCACTCATTCACTTTTTTTTTTTATATAGCCTAATGTAAAAGTACATAGTAGACTACATATCTGTGGGGGTATGCATTATATTCAGGGCCGTATTTAGGATTGTGGGGGCCCTGTTCCCAAATTTATGTGGGGGCCCCTCGTGGCCTCACCCCTGCCTTCCATATACCTCAAAAAAGTGCCGTTAATTCATGCTACATTCTATAAAATCATAAATTTCATGTTGCACTTAGCTTGGTTGAACTGGAGTGCTTAAAATATTTCGGGAATAAATGAATTTTACTTTACATTTTCAACGAAAGAATGGGGATGTCACTAAAAATTCCTATTTGGGATGTGTGGGGGCCCCTCTTGTGTGGGGGCCCCTGTTCCATTGGAACATGTGGAACATTCCTAAATACGCCACTGATTATATTACATGTACGCCTATAGTATGTATTTGTGCTTACTACCCAGCTGTTACATATGACCGACCTCTACCTTGGTTTTACTACGTGTTTTTACTACGTGCTGAGAAGTTCAAGGTTAAGGTCGCACTGCCGGTGTGATCTATCTTTTACCAATTTTTAACGTCAATAGTTTGTTTATATTTCAAAAAAATATTAATGTAGGCTAGTCTAGTTGAGATGCATCCGATAAAGACCTTTGTATTCTGACTTCTGTTGTCATGGTAACAAGGCGTTGCGAGGTTTATCGCGACGGGCACGCGAAGTCCGAAAGAGGACAAGATGCATCTTATCTATTTATTACTGACGCTCCTTCTATAAAGAAGATTACTGCGTCCTACGCTCACCCGTGGTCCGAGTCTAGTCCGAGTCTAGTCTTGCATCTTTGTTGATGTTTTAAATTATGTTAAGTTACTGGTTTGTTCAGGCAACCCATTCCATACCCGAATGCCACGAATATAAAAAACCAATTATAGCCAATATGCTAAACTTTAAGTTTAAAAAAAAAAGTTGTTCCTATGGGACTGAAACCGTTCATGTCATGTAACAAATAAGATGCCATAAAACAAACACGTCTCCATTATCACATTTCTTTAATTATATTATGCTTTATTGTAAACCCTTAAATAGAAATAGATCTAAATCTGGCTCTTCTAACATAGATCGTTGATAGCATCATGAGGAATAGCTGCGTGAGAAAAAAAGTAAGTAAACCTAGTGTCTATATTTTGAGAGAATCGACTCCGAATTACACATTCTAATAAATAAACTAAGATCTTTCAACCTTATAAAATATTGTTCCGATAAAGTTTTTTTTTTATTAGTCTTTCAGCCAGTGAAACAAAATGTATAGTCTATAAACCTTATATAAGCATAAATAATTGTAGGATTACCTCCGAACATACCCGAATTCAAATAACGCAATTTTACTGGATAGGCCTTTTAATGTAATTTATATGGACATTGCGGAAAAGTACATATGGGCCTATAAATGTTTTTCAAATTGTCATTGTGGACCTATTCACTTGTTTATTTATTGTATAGTTTCATGTTGCCTAACGTGTTGTAAACAATTCAAGACTTTACAAATAGTAATATTGTATTTATTTCAAAACATATTACAATTTAGCCTATATAGATAGTTACATAAAAATATAAGAATAGTGTAGAAATTTATGTAGCCTATATTATAATATAACATGTTACATGTCTTCAAGCAGATTAATGAGATCACGATATTTAGGCTTGATATAATTTATGATAACTAATATTGAGGCATGAAAACAATATATTAAATAGATTTATACATTTTATCAAAATCATGCACACTCACAAACAAAAATGACACACACGTTTTATCTAATTTACCATAAATTATAAGCTCGAAATGAAATATATTTCAAACGATGAGCTTTTAAAGTTTTGTGTTTCCTTCTCTTGAGCGAGCGAAACGTGAATTGTTGGGGGTCTTTTTCCTTTGCGACTTGGTCGAAGGCTTTGTACCCGCGGTCCTTGCGGTCCACACCGAAACCACCATCAGTGGCAGCGCGGACAGGACGCACAGGGAGCCCGCGGCAATGTCAAGGGCGAAGCTCCAGCCGACGTCCAGAAGTTTGTCCAGGGTGCCGATCTCCAGGAATATTCTCGCCGGGTCGCTGGTGAAAGCAGTGAAGTAGATATTGTTTCCGATGGCGTAATAGGGCTCGACGCTGAGCTTGGCGGCAAAGGTGATGTCAGAACTTAAAATCAATATACCTGAAATAGATGATACAAAAAAACGTAAAAAAAATTGTATTTGAAAAAAACAAAAGAAATAGATCTAATGGTGTTTTTGTTGCTGCTGTGATTTTTCGCTAAGTTGTGTGTCTTGATTATTTATTTGTAGCTTTGGGTCTCAACTATAATACTAGAATAAAGTCGGTTGCCTTTTCCAGAATAGAGAGGCAAGGTTGAATCTTGGTGGATGTCTTGTGCAAGAGCGAAGAAGTAAGAAAAACTGGATAGAATCAATCATAAGCAATGCTTTTGAACTTCGATGAAGTAAACTGCAGGGGTCGGCAACCTTTTGATAGTAGTGTGCCAAACTAGGATTTCTAATTCATCCAGCGTGCCAACAGCATAAAAGTTATCCTGCTCTACCACTCAATTTATTGTAGAAGAGACCTGAGTTGCCCTTTTAGGGGGTCTTCCGCGTGCCGTTGGAAATTGCTCTGATTGCCAAGTCTGGCACGCGCGCCATAGGTTACCTACGCCTCAAGGAAACAATAAAGTTATTCCCCTTAGCAATACTTGCAACATAATAAGCAGTTGTAATGACTGGTGGCGGTGCAAATATTGCACAATGGGGGATGGAGGGAATAATAAGTATCACTTTTAGCGTTAATACAGTGCGCTTGCAACATTTTGACATGGAAACTGCAAGGCGAAAACTTAATGTTCTCTTTTTTCCCATTCAATGAACTCTAGCCTCCGAATCTGAACAGCTTATTTCTGAACATCTCTCTTCTTTATGAAAACATCCCGCTTACTTACCTCCAGATGCAGCCAAGGTTGCGGACACCACCAGGAATAGATTGACACACCTGGCCAGATCAGTGACTGCCCACGCAATGACCGCCACTAAACCGACACAGGCCACAATGACACTGACGATGGACAGGACTTGGGCCGATTGAAGCCAGTCTGAATATGTAGCAGAAAAAAATAACGTTGGCACAAAACAACGTATTTAGAACTATTAATAAATCTAAATTTATATTTATCTGTTTGTCTATAAAACTATCTGTCCTATTTATCTATATATCTATCTATCTGTCTGTCTTTCTGGTTAAGCTATCTATAAAACTATTTGTCCTATTTATTTATCTAGCAATGTCTTTCTGTTAAACTATCTGTCCTATCTATCTATCTATCTATCTAAGTATCTAAGTATGTATCTATCTATTTATCTATCTATCTATCTGTCTATTTGTCTGACTGTCTGACTATCTATCTTCAATCAATCAATATATCTATATATCTAGCTAGCTGTCTATTGATCTATCTGTCTGTCTTTCAAACTATCTGTCTTATCTATCTGTCTGACTGTCCGACTGTCTATCAATCAATCAATCAATCAATATATAAATGTATAAAGCTATTTATCTATAAATCTATCTATCTATCTATCTATCTATCTATGTATCTATCTGTCTGTCTGTTTGTCTGACTATCTATCAATCAATCAATCAATCAATCTATCTATCTATCTAGCTAACTATCTATTAATCTATATGTCTATCAACCAATCAATCTATAAATGTATAATCCTGTCTATCTATCTATCTATCTATCTATCTATCAATCTATCTATACATCTATCTCATTATTGAAGTTACTGAAAGCCACATGAATGAGTAGACATATATCAATTTACTTACAAGGTGACGCAATGATGCCCACCCCTCCATGGGTGCTAAAGTCGTAACACTGCCTTTGGTTCTTCTGTGAAATAGAAACAGAGCCAACACACAGTCGCCAGAGGCCATAATTCAACTGTGTGTCCACTCCAGTCAACTGGGACAGAGAAAGACGAGCTGCAAGACGAAAAGTATAAATAAAAAAGTGATTAAAGTGAAAACAGGGAAACGAAATGAGAAATATTTTAAGAAGGAAACAAATTTACAACTTTTACAACGAAACAACAGGATTATATATAAATCATCATCATTGGCTCCATAGTCTCGAAAGACGATTAGATTTGCGCTCCTGTGATTTGGCATATATAAAAGATATAAAAGTCCCATATTAAACTGTGGATCAACATTGCTAGTTGACACTCTGTACGAAGCGATATATAGTAGGACTTGTGGCGTAAACAGGATTTAAGGCAAGAGAAACATACTAATACAAAGTAACAATATTTCCAGGAATGGTGTTTGGTAAACATTATCTATTAGGTCATATATGATATAATATATATATACATCTATGTATTATATGAGGTCACGATGGTAGAGCGGGTTGTTCCCGGGTCTGAAGGGTGTCCCTGAGTCTACCCAGCTCTGATGGGTAACTGACTTTTGTTGGGGTAAAGGAAAGGCGGCAGGGCATTGTACTGGCCTGGCAATCGCCTAGTATGCCGTGGCCACAGGAAACTGGTGAAAGCTGCTTCACCGGCCCTATTAACCAATTTGGTCCGACGAGATACTTTACTTTATTTATGAACTAGTCCACTATTTATTCTAAACTATTAGAAAAACCTACAATTATTTTCTAGTTATCAATAGAGCGTTCACAATGGGCGTGGCTTAGGTTTTTAAGTGACGTATTTGTGTAAATAGAAGCCACTATTGGTGTACAAAAATGGTGAAGTACTTCTTTATCATGCAAAATTCACATCTGAATATTGGCTATCCTACTCAAAAATAAGGAGGTAAATAGTAGTACTGTAGATTAATTGATTAATGTGATAAGGCTAGGGCCGGCTATACCTATTTACACTTTCAATTTCACTTTATAGGCCTACACTTTTAATGTTTCGTAGGTTAGGCTAATGCAAGTAGGGATGCCAAGTGATAGTGTTGGTGAATAGGTTATCTAGTCAAGTCACTAATATGCTCACATCGTCTATGATCTATGTCTATGATAATAATAAAATAGCCTATTTTATTTAACAGACATAATACAGCTTAAATCTTAACAGGACTTAAAACACAAAACATCATTTTAAAAAAGCTCGAGCCTATATGAAACTTTATTAATACAGCGGCCATTGTTACTTGTACACCATTACTCAAAGTAAACAAAAATCACGTGCTTTTTGTCATGTGATTGCAAACGCCCTATAGGCGAAACGTAAAATTTAAGTTTATTTAAATAATCTCAGAATCTCAAAGCTTTAAATTCTCATTTTCTGAAGAAAAATATTATTTGTTTGAGACAAAGTGATTTTTGCTTATTTTTATGTAGTGGTGTACACAATGGCCGCTGTATCAATAAAGTGACCTATAGGCCCGAGCTTGTTTTTACTTATGTTTTGTGAAAGTGTAAATAGGTCTAACCGGCCCTAGCCTAATCACATTAATCAATTAATCTGCAGTATTTAACTTTTAAAATAGGGGAATACATATAATTAATGTTGTACCGAACGATTATTAGGCCTAATTATAATATCAATGAAATCAATTCAATTGCAACACTTACCGGTCGGATATGAAGATATAAAATGGGCGTAAAATGTTGAAAATCGTTGAAAAAAAGACCATGTCAGGCTTTCTCTAGGAAGATGATCTACGACTATTTACCAACTAATTTGTGAGTAGGATAGCCAATATTCAGATGTGAATTTAGCATGATGAAGAACAACTTGATCACGTTACATTTGTACCTCAAGTGGGTTCTATATTTACACAAATACGTCACTAAAAAACTTACGATCCGCCCATAGAGAACGCTCTATAGGCCTAATAATTATCGTATGCGTAGGCCTATCTAAGAGTGCAATTATGGGGGAGATGGAGGGGGCGAATAGTGCAAGGTAGATGGAGGTAGGAGGAAATGTAATTCAACTAATACAAGGTAAGGATATTTAAAAGTGCAAAAACAAGAAAACATAAACGTGGGAGAGTAATGTGTACAAATGAGGCAACAAGCTGGCTAATTCTGAACTTATGCACAATTTCCACCCTAAGCTATTGAACAGCTAATAGGGCGTTTGCAATCCCGTGACAAAAAGCACGTGATTTGTGTTTACTTTGAGTAATGGTGTACAATTAAATATGGCCGCTGTATTAATAAAGTTCCATATAGACTCGAGCTTTTTTTAAATGATGTGTTGTGTTTTAAGTATTGTTAAGATTTAAGCGTAGCCTACAAACTAAGAGATGTACCAACCTGTAATATTGACTGCGGCGTATTTCGCGTCTCCGTCCGTCAACAAGGCGAAGTAGTCGGTGGACATGCTAATTATGTGAAGCACAACTCCGATCAGCAGAAGGGATCCGCCGATGACCACCAGTAAGAGTGGTGTCCTTGGCTTTATGTTGAACAGAAACGTCATGGTTGGTCAGGAGGTCAATACTTTCACTGGCATATAAAGCAGACTTATCTTGGTCAATTGTCAATACTTCCACTGGCATATAAAGCAGACTTATCTTGGTCAATGGTCAATACTTCAACTGGCATATAAAGCAGACTTATCTTGGTCAATTGTCAATACTTCCTCTGGCATATAAAGCAGACTTATCTTGGTCAATGGTCAATACTTCCACTGGCATATAAAGCAGACTTATCTTGGTCAATGAATCATACATCCACGGCAGATGTGTAAAGCAGACTTCTCCTGGTCAGTGTAAAATAGTCCTGCACATAATGCTTATACAAGACAATTTTTTTTCATTGTTCTCTACAGCCACGCCTGGAGCCGATAGGAGACTTCTCTTGGTCAATGGTCAATACATACACAGCAGGTGCATATATAGCAGACTTATCTTGGTCATTTGTCAACAAGTCCGCGACTTCCACTAGCAGATTCCCCCATGCACCAACGTCTGGATAGTCGACGAACATACACTATAAAAAATAATGTTTGAAACACAAAAAAAACAAAAAAAATTATCTACCAAAATTTAATTTGTCAATTGTTTAAATTCAATTGAAAAAAACAACAACAATGATTTTAACAAAGACCACACACACAACCTTGTAGAAATTAATAATCATTCTGTAGTCATCAGTTGTAACGATCAACAGTGTATAAAAAAACTGCTTCAAAATCAGTATTTCGTGTTAAATGTGGCAAGCTATATGCAATTGCATAAAATTGGGTGGACAAACTTGATTACTAGGCATAGCTTTTTAAATTACTTTGTTGATTATTATTTATATAATCATTATGTTAATGGTATAGATATTCACTCTCTTCCCCCCCCCCCCCCCCCTCTATCTTTCTCTGTCTCTCTCAGAAGCTGAAGACATTACGAGACAAGCTCTCCAATGGAACACACAGGGCCAAAGAAAAGCTGACAGGTCTAGGACAACGTGGAGAAGATCCTGCGAGTAAAGAAATCTGAAGCAGTGCGAAATGACATTGTCATTGGGTGAATTAAAGAAATCCGCCCAGAACCGAGTGCGTTGGAGAGTTGTCGATGATACCTTTTGTTCCCCAAGGAATACAAGGAAAATAAGTCAATGGGTATTCATGAGTTAGGAGCCTACTGACTTCCTTCACCATTTTATCAAGCCATAAACCGACACATTTAATGTGACGTGCGAGTTTCTTATATGATCTCGTATCTAGATAATGACTGCAATAAATCGCACAACTCTGATACACATCCGTTGTTTTATAACCGAGCTTTAATAGAATAAATTAAAATAAGGAAAGAATGAAATAACAATAGTCCACAATAACACACAGTAAAACCCGACACGAACACAACCTTCCAGCCTCTATATCCACAGACCACTCTCTTGACCTCTACACACACACCTGTCCCCCTGTTGTCATTCACCCACTATAAAACAACTCACAACAGACACACAATCACGCTTAGGCCTACACATTACAGACCCAGACAACCGTCCGTCACATGTCCTCCAAGTATTGTCACGATTACATTATATCACAATAGTACACTGTGTGTCAAAATGAAATGCAACTCGAACGCGATATAGGTTGGTCTTTCTTGTTCAATTAGGTAGAACACAATTTAAAAAAAAAGACAAAAAAAGAACAAAGTAACACGTTTAAGGTAGGCTTGTCTCGTCTAACTGTCAATCTCTTACCGAGCGCCTTTTCAAGTGGCTTATCGTTGGCGTTAGTGAAATTATATACCTAATGGTCGGAGCAAAATCAACAGACCCATGGAAGAGTTTTAGGGCATGTTTATAAAGAAATGAGGCAAAGTCAGAAAAATATACTAAGTTAAAATCAACGTACATAAAACAATAATCTTATCTTATATATTACAAACGCTCCTTCTATAAAGAAGATGAATGCGTCCAACGCTCATCCGTGGTCCGAGTCTAGTCTTGCATTTTTTTTATTACTGTTTAAAATGGTGTTAAGTTTTCCTAGTCTGCTCAGGTAACCCATTCCAAGCCACTTGGGAAGAAATAGTACTTATATGATTTGTTCTTACATAAGGGATAAGGAAATTGTTTTTGTTCTTGTGTTTAACTGAGCATCTTACCTACGTGTGTAGGAAGTACCACCTCTTCCCGCAATAGTTTTTTAAAAATATATAACCGTATTAATTAAAATATGGATTCGTTACATTCCTCTCGGGTGGCGTAGCAGAAAGTTTTGGAGTTTGGGCGGCCGTCATGTAGAACGTCGATGCTGCCTACTTTCCATTCTAAGTCTCAAAGAACAAATAAACTTTGTTCGGCTATAGACGCCACGCCACCGTGGCCGCCGGGCCTTTGTACACAACCTGCACAATCAGATGCTACCCTACAGCAACCACCTTCGTTAGATTTGACAGACGCTACTTCATAGAAAGAATAGTAGACCATATTACGTCTGTCGTACTCGTATCCATGTCTAGTCTTGCATTTTGTTAAACGTTTTAAAATTATTTTAAATAATTTGTTTGGTTAAAAAAATTGACTAAGCTTATTTCAGGCAACCTATTCCAGGCCAGAATGCCACTCGGTATGTATACCCTAAGTATGTCCGTAAGTTCAACTGCGCTTTGAGTATCCGATCTCCTTTCTACTCGACGCCTTTAAGCACGTGAAAATAATAATTTTAATGTTCACATCTACAACACGAAAACCTACCGACTCTGAAAGTTCAATCTGAAAAAAAAAAACTTAACATGTGTGTTAAAAAAATGTCCTCAACTGAATTTAACAAACCCGAAAAAACAAATGAAAATAAATATGCACTGTTTAAGTTTATACCAAAAACATACTAATATCTTTAAAAAAACAAGGTCTTAAGGATGTTTTAAAATATTTACCTTAGACAAGTACTTTAAAACTTGCCTTGCAATTGTAAATGGTGTAGCGGACATAAACAAGCTAAACACACATGAACATTTAAACGGTGCTAATTCATCTGCTTGACTGGTTACAAAAAGAAATGATATTTTTCTTCATACGATTAATATATACAGGCTATGCAGGCCTATCAGTGGCGTTAACCGAGGCTGAAGAATATGATAATATATTCAACAATAGTGGAGTTTGCCGACTTTGAAATATACTTTGCATTCACACTATTATAGCCTACCTTTTAAAATATGTCTCAATTAAAAGTTATATGTATTTATTGTATTTTTAAAATTATGGCCATTTAGGGAATTCTAAATTGTGATAATGTTGACTTTCCATGGAAATGGTTTTGCACATTGCATTCCAAGGTCACAGTATATTGTTTGACTTGTCGTCTATTCTATCAGTGTGTTGGGTAGTTGTTTTTTTAAAACTAATCGATAACTAAGTCTTGATAATGATTATTAATTTTGCTGGACAAAAGGTTTGGCTCAGAATAAGACAATTGAAAGCTTATAAGACCTATAAACTATATTTGTGTGAGTGTAAGTTTCAATCATTGATACTTAGATACAAGATAGGCCTTCTCTCTGTGGCATTTTACGTCTCGCGAGACGATCTTTGTCCCTTGCCGGCCCCTTGTGTGGCTGAAGAAACCAATCCTGGAATTACAGGCACGGTCACATTTATTTGGTGCAGATGAAAACAGCGGAGGGGGCCACAATTTCCTGAACCTTCTTGTGTCTTGCTCGATCCTGTCCTGCTAGACGGGGAGCCTTCCTTGATCCCTGCCCTCCAGGTGGGCTTATCCAAGACCACCGTAAGTAGGCCTACCTTTTTACGATGGTCTTGGCCTACCCTGCGCCATGTCATCCCAACTGTTGTAGTCAATATTGAGGTGTTTCGTGTCTCTTTTGCAGACACCAGATACGATTATTCATAATCATACGTTTAATTTGTGCACTTATTCTGAATCAAAATGTTTAAGCCGTATTACATAAAGGCTTACATTTGTATAGGCCCTATTTAAACAAAAAAGAAAAGCTATCCAAACAAAATTGAGGAATTATGGTTTAAATCTTTTCGCCTAAATTGTATCAGCTGGATATAGTATCTACCGCTGGTCCTGTGGTTAGTTCACCGGACTGTCAACCAACACGTGCGGGTTCTATCCCTGCCGCCGACCGATCCCTTCCGCCCTGCAGAAGTTTTGGGCCTAGTGGACGTAATAATCTTCTATCTAGAAGGAACATCTGTAAACTCATACGGTAGGCCTTGATATGTACCGACATGGGGCCTTCTTTCGCCTCCCCCGGGGCAGTGACAGGAGACAAGACTGCTGAAAAATTGGTTTAGTAACAAAGGCAGACAACCAACGATGTCACTCGGCAACAGTGCGGCAACTAATTTCGCCCAACCTTGCAGGCCTATAAATTATAGTTCCGTGCATACTTATGTGTGTGTGTGTGTTTGTGATTGTGTTTGTTTGTGTGTGTCAGGGTTTAGGAAAAGGGAGGGGGGGGGGGTAGTCAGTGATTGTCGTTAATCTCTCCCATCCGCCACTCTAAATTTCTTTCTCTCTCTCTTACTATTGGCCATTCGGTCGGTCTATCTATTTAACTATCTATCTCTGTATCTCTGTATCTATCTACCTATCTTTCTACATATCTACCTATCTTTCTATTGCCTATCTATCTTGTAACATGTAAGAGAGGGCTCAAACCACGGATAAAGGCGTGGGACGAAAGATTTCTCGATAGAAAGAGCGTCATCTGTAACGTGTAAGATAAGATTTATCACATATCTATCTATCTGTTTATCTATTTTCACGAACTCTCAATCTCTTATAATTTTTTAATTTCTTTTTTTAGTCCAAAAGTATTTTTCTGTCTCTCTCAAGGGCCTTGCACAGTGGTATGCCTTTTATGTGTTGTATATGGTTTTTTAGTACTTTTTTAATTCGATCTTTTAGAATTATTTGTGGAATAAATACGAAGTAATCATACAAACTGAGTATTTAATATAATGTGTGTAAGTGTACATAGGCTTATAAATTCTTAAGTCATATATTATTTATATAATTTTTAACAAACTATTATAAATTGATAATATCATAGTTGTATATTATTAACCATATAATCTATGTTTTTTTTTTAAAGAAAATAAGAAACTCATTAGAAATATTAACTCAAAGTAAACGGGTTAATTATCCCCCTTTATAAAAACTAAAGTTTCCTATTTTGATTCTATAGTGATGCCAAACAAGTTATGTTTTGTAATATAAATAATATTACTAATTACTTATTATTTCTTTATACAAATCCAGCATTATGGTATTCATTTCAAGATTTCATAGAGGTATAATTGGATGTGGTAAATAAGCATTTACCGCATTAATTATATTGTTTGTCCATTTAAGGAGTTTATTTTTGAACATAATACATAATATATTTAATAAGTATCTTATATTTATTAAATTAATTTATAAAACATTGTTATAGATTTTCATATTTATGTTTAATTAAAGAAGATGAGCTTAAAAAATATTTTAAATGTAATTACTATGTAGCCTATCAACTAATATGAGCGCCCTGTCTTGAATGCAATTAGGTAATTGTTCAATGTTAGGTACATATTTAGTCACTTCTGAGCGGTCAAGTGTAAATAACCTATTTGTATGCTTAAAACAGTTTTCGTGAGCGAAAAAAAATGATATGCACACGAGTGTAAGTTTTAAAAAAAATGAAAGTAAAGCGAATGCCTAACAGTTGAGACTATCAGATGACTTTCCTAAGCAGCTTCCTTCCAGATTCTCCCACAAATTGGCACATCTTGATGCCCACTTTTTGGATGTTTACATTTCAACTTGCTGCATTTGTAAATCGCCCATATCCCTCCACTGACAACAATAAATAGTCCACATCTAAGAAGGCTGTAGTAAGATCAAGCCAGTCAGGCTTGATGAGGTATGAAAACATATATCCATTTATTTGAAAGTCTTGCCTTTGTTTAGAAAACTCTGTTTTGAGTGCTTCAATGTACTTCTGAAAAAGCCCATTAGTCTATATTTGATACGTGCCTTAAATTAGCGAAGTATTTGAATGTTTTGAAATTTTTCACGAATAGATACTCCAGTTTCAATGCCAATCCATTCCAGTGGTTTAACAGTTAAAGTGCTGTTGGACCCCCGTCCTTGTAAGTTCAAATCACTGAAGTGTGTCACTTTGACATTTAAAAAAAAATGGATTAAACTTTCATTTCTCTCATTCAATACTGGAAAAAATATCTTTTTTTAAAATAAAAAATATCTCTTGGAGGTCTCTTGCGAGCCATTGAAAATCTCTCTGCGATCAAAGTCTGGCACATGTGTCTTAGGGTTGCCGATCCCTGCCAGAGGGACACAAGGTTATATTACCCTCTTCACTGCCTTGCTGGGGCGTAAGCAATACTGCCAGCTAAACCCCTCCCCCCCACACATCCACACACGCATCCACACACACACGCATCCACATACATATCAAAACACACACGCATCCACACACATCCACACACACTCATCCACATGCATCCACACACACGCATTGACACACACATGCACCCACGCATCCACACGCACTCATCCACACGCATCCACACCCACACTCATCCACACACAAGCATTCACACACACGCATCCACACACAAGCATTCACACACACGCATCCACACACATGCATTCACACACACGCATCCACACACACATGCACACACACATCCACACACACATTTTATGTCCATTGTGGAACGTTTTGTGAGACATAATCCAGTAATGGGCGTTACCGTCTTCTTCCTATTTTGTAGAACGTTCCCCACCCCTTCCATCCCTATTCATTGTACCCAGTGTGGTGTAACAAGATACAGGCTGTGTCTGAGGTATCTTGTTAGTGTATCTGTCGTGCGTCCGTGTGTTTGTGTGTGTGTTCCCGCAAACTTCTCTTCTTGTCACGGTCTGAAAATCTCGACAGAACACATTCCTTCACGCCAAAAGTCGTTGTAGCAATAATACCTCAGTGTGCAAGTGCATTTGTTTGTGAGAGGGGGGGGGGTGTACATATATGTAAGCTTATACTATCACGTATACGAATATATTTATTTTAGAAATCGGGCTATTGTTGTAACATGTATGCTAAGCTTAATACTTTTACATTGAACTTTTTTTTTACATATTTATTTTGTTAAATTTGTACACATAAATTGAAACTTTCGAAATTTTTTACATATTAAAAAAAATCGTCAATATAAGTGAGCTCTTATGCCACTTGGGAAGAAAGAGTATTTATATGCATTTGATCTAGCATAAAGGATAAGGAAAGTGTTTTTGTACTTTTATTATCTGAGCATTGCAACAGGTTGTTATTAGGTTGTGTTTCTGGACCTTATCTGCGAATCCCATTCTATCTGAATCACCCTAAAGGCCTATAATATGTGCAATATGTGTGCGCGAGTATGTGAGCTCGCGAGCGAGTGTGGTGTGCAGAAAACGAGGCCGGTAAATCACAGTCGACAGCTTGTACATTCGAGTTTGTTTCAATTGTGATGACGAGAATCACAAGAGAAAAACGTTTTTGGAACGAAATGGGCAGATAACTCGCGAAGTCTCCTTTTTTTGCACTTTAAATCATTCAATAAACAGAGTACGCAATATCGGTAATATACCAGATACAGTGTAGGATACATTCCACAACACACACAAAAGTTGTTGTTTTTTATTATTATAGTGTTTGTATCTGATCTATGTTAGCGTGTATGGCTGTCTGAGATCACAGGCAGAATATTGACCATACAAATTGTCCATTTTTATTTTTAGAAACGACGTGGGGGTCAGCTAGTGCCATTCCGTATAGGTTTGAATCTCGATAGGCCCTTTATTACTAGCTGACATTAGCTGTGGGGGGAAGAGTAAAGGGCGCCTGTGTCATTGTGCTGCCCACACGATCCTCTTGTAAGTCATGGCCAGAGAGAACTTGATCACCGCTACTTCAGCCCACATGGACGTAAATGTTCTCAATACTTTGAAATCGATTTTTAGGCAGAGCAGTTATGTACTTCTTTTAACGTAACTTTACAGTAACTTTACCTCTCACGCTGCTTCGCATTCTGACAACCAGACTTTGGAACTGTCTCTAGAAAAAGCCAGAAAAATTGATAGGACCACACAGAAAGGGGGAGGGGGGTAGTATTACAAAAAAAGCCTAAAGAACCACCAAGAGCAGGGCCCACACCAGAAGCAGGCTTATGAAACCTGGCATGTGTTAATATGTCACTGAAAGGAGCTTACATAATCCCAGTTAGCGTTTGGAGCCTGCAGTGAGGTAAAACAGCACCACATAGTAGGCTACCCAAAGCAGTTACAAAATCTAGGAACCCTGACATGGATTAATACGGAATTTGCATGGGGCCCAAAGAAGCTTGAAGCCTGAGAATACTGCCATGGAATAATAGTCGTCGCTGCAATGACGCCCAAAGCCAAGGAAAACTTACCATGGGTTATTACTGCTCACAGAAGCTTGGAGTCTAGGGACCTTAATATGCCACTGGCCACTGAACCACCATACCCCAGGGGTCTACAACCTACGGCACGTTTGCCAAACTTGGCACCAGAGCGATTTGTAGTGGCATGCGAAAGACCTCCAAACTTGCAAGAAACTTACTGCTAGAGCAGGTTGACTTTAAGACGCTGAAGGAATTAGAAATCCTACTTTGTCACACTATTATCAAAAGGGTGCAGACTTCTGCCATACCCCACTCAAACAAAACTAGTAATAAGTAGATCTAGATGTAAACAATCTTGAAATCAAACATTTTTTAAAGCATATTTTGCTTTTATTTTTGTAGATAGTCTTCAAGAAACAAAATTTCATTCCATAACATTAAGCCATTAAATTCATTCAGTAAAACATTTTTAAAAAATCAGTAACAAACAAACAAGCAAGCTAATGAAAACATTTCATCAAATCTCAACATGTAATGTATATATATATATATATCACTGATGCTGTTGTCATGACAACACAGACTCAACACATAAGGTTTGCCAGATTTCTCACCATTTGCTAGGTCAAAATTAAAGAAGAGCAGAAAAATACATTTTAAAGAGTCAACAAACATTTTGTTCTAGTAGTAAAAAAAAATGTTTTTTTTTACACATTACTGATATGACACAATTGATGAACAATTATACAACAAAACTTGTGACAAGTCAACAAAAAAATACAATTTTGCCAATGTATAGGAAAACAATATACACAAAGTTGGTTGTTTTTAATATAAAAAAATAAAACTATTTTCTTTTTGAATTAAGTAAAAAAAAACTAAAAAACTCAAAATTTCAATGAAATATCATTCACACAGTTGAGTTGAAGGGGAAAACAAATGCAAGAAAAAATAAAGGTAATCGTTTTAAACTTAAAATGATACTTTTAAAATTAAACAACAAAAAAAGGTTTCAATTGTTCAATGGGGGAGGGAGTCAATACAAGTATATTGAAAGTATATGCATATATTATTATAACAGCTTTGTGTTTATTCAAGGTAAGGTTGCATACAGCAAAAAAAAAACATTCACTTAGGGGAACAACATGGAACAATACTTTCAGCAGCCTTCCCATCCAACTACAGAAAATAGAACATTTCATAAGTCAAGAGATAATTGTTAAACTGAAAAAAAAATTAAAAAAATTGCATTTCACTAGAAAATTAAGGAAAACAAAATAATGCATATAAAACAAAAAAGGCAATTAATGAAGCATGAGTGATGATGGTCCAGTTTTTGGCTCAAGCTAAGCAGAGGTCAGAGCAGCGAATATGCATCCCAAGCTGTCCGCTGGTCAGGTGACTATCAGCACCACTTTGCAGGATCTTAGAGTGGACAGTAATGGCCAACCGTTTGTACCGTAGTGTATCAGCGTTGCATCATACAGCAGAATTTGTTCTCTGAGCCCTAAAGAGATTAATCTCAGCTCGCATTCTCGAAGACAAGAGGGGTTCAAGTCTGGTGACTAGACATTTTTAGACACTTTGGGCGGCACTGTTTTGTATAAAATGATTACCCTATAATCCTGTGATAATCATTACCCTATAAGCCTGGGATAAACAGTCTCAATCCTTGTTATGGAAGTTCTACGGAGAACTCAATCTGATGATTTGTATTCAAGACGTTTCCTCTTCTTGTATTAAAACATCGGATCATCCACAAACATTTCATCAAGAGGCTGCAAATCATGCACAGCCTTTGAGTAGAGGATGCTCCGATGATCATTAATTGACTTGCAGGTGAATGAATAAATGAGGGAGGGAAGAAGTGTTGAGGTGAGGCTGTGACTTCTAATAAACCTTGGACAGTAAGAGTTTATAAAGTAAGCTCTAATCTCAACTCTAATAATATTTCACCACCAGAGTTCAATCTCATTCGCTTTGCATCAACGTGGGCATGGAATTCTGGTACGATGATATTATGCCAACATTACATGCAATCACAAGTCGACATGGACATACATACATATATATATATATAAACATGTGTGTGTGTTTATCTGTGGGTGTGCATCAGGGGGTAATGTGTGTGTGTTTGTTTGTAATAAGTACTAGCAAGGTTTCACAGAAACTTGATATAATAGAAAAGCAAAAATTTGAACAACAACAAAATCACCCAACATCATCTCATCTTACACGTTACAGGCGCCTCTTCTGTAAAGAAGATTATTAATCCGTTCAACATCGGCAAACAGTACAAAACAGTTCATTATCATCCTGTTGTTGTTTTTCTTTTTAACAAATTCATCAAAATAGACCAATCAACATTACACTGAAGTAAACCGAGAGAGTCCGCAGTTTTACAAAACTCTCCAACACTCATCAAAGAAATGCTTCACTTGTAGATGAAAAACATGAACAAAGCCCTTTGCTAAATCAATATTATTTCAATTCATAAAAAAAAAAAATGTATACAGTTATAACGTAATAAAAGGAAAAGTTTAACCAAGGGACGAAACAAGTACACAGGTTTATTAACATGTCTCCGAGTGAATCTTTAAATGTTTGCTTTTTTGTTCCACATAGATATGCAGCCCACAATAAACAAACAATGATAAAATTGAATTACATTTCAAAAGCAAAGAAAAAGAAAGATGCCTCGTACTTTGGTCCAGAGTCATAAAAAAAACAATTTGTTGGGTGACCGTTTTGTCGTAACCTTGAAAACAAAAATGTTGTCAAAATGAAAAATGAACAGAATGGCCTTTGCTGAAGCAAGACACCCCAAAGAGTCATTGGATGAAATCATTTTGAATATCACAAAAATGTAACATTTTTCAAAAAAGAAGACAGGTGTACAATGTCCACATGAAAAAAAACACACACACAAGAGAGAATGCTGTTGTTTAGAAAATTTTTTAAATAATAATTTTTGGTTCAAATTTTTGTTTGTTCCTGGTTGCTTGCATTTCATGGGATTGAACCACCATCGCCCTGCGGGAAACATCCCTGTTTCTGTCATTGCAGGTTACCTGTCACGGCAGGGTGAAAAACGGTGCCATCGAGCCAGGGCGCCTCTGGCGTCACAGTTGATTACATGGGACCCTTTTATCTGCAGACAGTCTATGTGTGAGGGTTAAGTAGTGGGTTGATGTATTGGGGGGGGAGGGGTTGTGATAAGGAAGGGAGAGCTATAATATGCAGGTGTTACGAGAACAAAGGATTCCTGGGGTTCTCCTCGTGGTGGTCTCGGTCGACTGGCGGCGGGGCGTCTGGCATTGTGGACCTCATTGTACCGGCAGTCAGGTATCCAGCGACGCTGGGCCCAGTGGGTCCTGAGGGCATGAAATTGTCAAGATTATTTTTTACTGAAACAAGCATTACCAGAATAACTCACAGATACAGCAGATAGAAAATAAATAACGAAAATTTCTAAACAATAATAAATATGAAAGAAGAAGCCTTTTTCTTTTTGAATTCAAATATGGTCGTGCGAGCTCACCAGTTAGGTATCCTGCTATGTTGGTGTCTGTGATGAAGAGGTCATGCCGCTGGTCCTTATAGTCCCTCCAGATCGGGGACTTCTCCAAAATCTCCGTCACCTGCAGAACGAAGAGAGTCACAGTCCCTGTTAGTGCACAGACGATAACATGGATATGACACAAACCATCATGTCAATAATTTCCAACCCCACCCACAATCCTGTACTCACACCCCCATTCAGTAAATCAATTAATTGTAGTTGCATTACTTTCAGACCATGGCGGCCTACAGGGGATTGTGTGGCCACAAGCACAATAATGCCCAGCCACCTTTACTTTTCCTTTAACTAAACTACCCTTCGTTAGAGGCAAGTAAACAAAAGAATTTTAACTTAAACATGAACACAAAACCTTTTGAATGGCAATGCAACAGGGGTTGCCACTAGACTGGAGTGTCTCTTCATTTATAACATCATTTATAACTTGGTGAATGAGTTCCAGGCAAAATATTAATTATTCTATGTAGATTACACAATACGAATATCTTTTACCATCATTTGCAGTTTTTAAATGTTTTAAATTTTGTACCTGGGGTAATCTATTGTACTATTTTTTTTTTAATTTTTAAATTTCTATGCTAAAAATGTTATTATCTAAATAGTGATGAATGTTAACGTGGGCTTATTATACTGGGGCAGCATTTCATAAGCATCTTTTATTCTGACCCAGTTTGTATAATTCTTCTATATGGTGACCTACTAACATTTATAACTAATATAAGAGATAGAAATTTACAAACTTTTTTTGTTCAAACATAACAGTTAGAGTAATTAGTTTGTAAAGTGTGCTAAGTTGACCAAAAACAAAATTTGAAAGAAATTGACTTTTACTTTTAAATTTGGCATCTTTTAATAAGCCTGTCATTAAATCTATTAAATATATCCCAGAAATGTTACATCACCTTTTCGCCATGGGTCAGGCTCCTCTGCATGGCCTTGAGGGCCTTCACTATCTGTGCCTTGGTGGATGCTGGGTTGTCCATGGCCTCAAGCCCTCCCTCCAGAAGCTTCAACAGGTAAGGGATCAGATCCGCGGACAGAGCCTGAAAGTTTACAGAGTAAAAAAAAACAACATGAACCATTTCTATTTCGTTCATGTGGTTTTAAATAAACATTTACCTTTTTGGGTTCACATGGCTAGTAAACATGCAGGGTACATCAATGTGGTAATGAAGTGATGCAGCCTCATTAATTATCTGAGGAGAATTCCCTACGGGATAAAATGATAGAAAACCCACATGGTGTCCTAATCTGACATATAGGAAAGGAAAGTAGAAACTTGACAGCTCCAGTTTTCCAATGACCGGCCACTTTTCACTTCCAAAACAAGTGTCATGCACCTCATACATTTTTCTAGAATTAAGGACTGCAGACCCAGGAAAGTAATTCCGGAATTTTTTTTACTTGGATTTAAACCTGAGGCTTTCTTAATGACAATCAAAAGCAGTGTAACGAAACCAGCAGTTTAAAAAAAAGAAATATCAATTTTTAAACAATACACAAAATTACATTAATTTTACAATTACAAGCTAACACAAATACCTCATACACAATTTACATACACATGTAAACAGATATGCAAACATGTACACACATACATAATTCTTACTCTGAAATCATATAGAAACCAATTTACAAAGATATATATGAAGTGTCTTAGTGTTTGTGTTTTGGTGGGATCAGAGCGAATAGTCAATTAATGAAAGAACACAATAACGATTGCGCATGCCTGGGCAGAGCCTCGAGTTCCGCCCTCCTGTAGACACACAATGCCTGACTTTTTTCTTGTTATCTGTATTGTAATTTGTAACAAAGATATTGTTCACAAACATAACAGTCTGGTTGTGTACATAGGTAGCTGTAATATGAAGACAAAATATTTGTTGATGTCTCTTTAAGTAACAATAAAATAATTTAGAAAAAAACATGATGACACTAAGGACTCCTTATCTTAAAGAAAAAATGTTCACAAACTTTCACAAACCCTGACACATACAGACTCACAAACCCTGACTCGTACAGATTCACAAACCCTGACATGTACAGATTCACAAACCCTGACATGTACAGATTCACAAACCCTGACACATACAAATTTCACAAAGCCCTGACATATACAGATTTCACAAACCCTGACACATACAGATTTCACAAACCCTGACACGTACAGATTTAACAAACCCTGACACGTACAGATTCACAAACCCTGACACATACAGATTTTAAAAAAACCTGACACATACAGATTTCACAAACCCTGACACATACAGATTTTACAAACCCTGACACATACAGATTTGACAAACCCTGACACATATAGATTTAAAAAACCCTGACACATACAGATTTCACAAATGCTGACACATACAAATTTCACAAAGCCCTGACATATACAGATTACACAAACCCTGACACATACAGATTTCACAAACCCTGACACGTACAGATTTAACAAACCCTGACACATACAGATTTCACAAACCCTGACACATACAGATTTCACAAACCCGGACACATACAGATTTCACAAACCCTGACACATATAGATTTCACAAAGCCCTGACACATACAGATTTCACAAACCCTGACACATACAGATTCACATGTTCACACAAACTTCCATTACCTGCTGAACAAGGTCATCCTCCCCCTTCTCAAACATTTTGCTGAGCGCTTCCGCTGCCAGGCCGATGGCGTCTTTCCTGACTCTCATGGCGTGTTTCACAGGACTGATGCAGTCCACCGTTGCCATGCTTCTTATGCACAGCTGGACACACACACACATAAACAACAACAGAACAAAAAAGAAATTTAAAAAAAAGCATTAACAAAACAAAGCAATAAAAACAATCAGTGGAATGTTTCTTGAAAGTAGAAATTTATGCATTGGAAGTTATTCAAAACAATTTCTTTTCAAATTATAAAAAGTTTTAATTACTGTTTTTTTTACACAGCTAAACTAGTGTTAGCAGTAAAGGAATCCTTTCAGGCTATGTTGTTCCATGGTTGTGAGTGAGCCACAGGTTTGTAGTCATGGCCACATAGTACAAAGGGATTGTGTTGGTTAGCAAAATGAGTCTAGTGGCCTGCAGGAACTTGACTTTTTGAAAAGTTGCAAGTGGAAAGCCAATGGAGTTCAAAACCTAACTAGTGGGTCAAGCTGCAGCCAATTGAGTCAAACTGATAAGTAGGTCAAGTGGTGAAGTTGGACTCACCTCACTGTAAGACAACTGGTGAAAGACTTGGATGCCAGACCTGGGCACAGCCGTATTCTTTGAGTTCATGGCGGCGAAGACCCGCGGGATGTAGCCTAGCGACGGGATCTGGTCCACAAGGGCACTCTGGGATTGTAGCAGGCAGACGATGGCCGTGGTTAGCGTCTCCAGCTCCTCTGTCTGCAGACGTGAATAGTTTATGAGTTAGTAATAAGCTGGGTGTTTATTTTAAAAGACATATTTTCATCTGTACTTCAAGTTTACTACTTTACAGTGGCTTATCCAGGATCGCAAGGTAGAAGAGAGCTAATAGTCAAGACAGGATGAGAGGGGTGGGAGCAATATAATACTTGGGAAAGGGAGGTCTCAACTGCTGGCAATAAAAAAAAAAAATTTAATTTTATATTGAGGGTGGGGGCAATATAATGCTTGGTAGAGGGGGAGGCTTCAACAGCTGGTTATTGAAAATCTGTTAATTTTATATAACTGTCTTCAGAGTTATTAACTTATTATGTCATATATGTTTTGTTTTGGAAATAAAGTGGATCTTATGGTAGGGCCCTGCTTCCCTCCCAGGGCTACACCACTGCTGCTTTATAATCTTTGTAACCAAAAGTAGCATTATATAAACTTACATTCCAACAATGGCTTCTTAGATTATCAACAGATTGTAATAATAACAACTACAGACAATAACACAACGGATAGTCCAGAGGCAGCCCCTGAGCCTTGACCGGCCCATCTCTAAGCTTACGTTTAAATTTGCAGAGTTGGTCACTTTGGTCCAGTTCTCCAGGAGCTCGGTCAGGAACTCCTTCGGCCTGCGGAGGACCCAGGCCGGGTTGGCGATGAACAGGCGCAGGAAGACTCCGCCCACGACCAGCTCCCCTTGGGCGTCAGAGTAGATGACCTCACAGTCCTCCTGCATTGTCCACTTGGCGTTGGCGTCCTCTCTCTGAGCCTGGCAGTGCCTAAAACATTCCAGAAGAGATAGTTTTTACAGGTGGTACTCGCATGTCCAGGGGTATGGTTGCTTCTATATTAGGGGTACTAGCTGTATCTTATTTATCATTGAAGAAGTCAACACCAGAGGTAATAATAACACACAACTTATTACTTGCAAAACAAACATGTACATACAGTAGACATCTGATCTCAATGATGACTAAAAAGTAATCCAAGGTTAATCACTGGCCCCAACATGATAAAAAAAAAGGTGGGAAATAGGGGTGACTTCCTACATAATAGGCTTCACAATGCTGTGTTTTTTTTGCTTTTAGACTCCAATCTAACACTAAAACCAAAAATCCTGGTTTCTTAACCCTTTAACTACCACAGGATTTTTAATATAAATATTTGCTGACTTTGCATATTTTTTTTTACCATTTCTTTATTTATTCATGACATTGGTGTGATGTCCACAGTATTTAAGGGGTTAACGATTTCAAAGGTCTGTACAGCCCGACAATGAATGATAAGTCTTCATTACATTTTCCTACCAACATTCAAAGCTTCAGTTCAGAAAATAAACTCCTTACTTTTCTCTCAACCTTTTCACTGTGCTGCAGACTTTTTCTCTGGCCTCATCATTCCATATCAATTCTGGGTTCTCGTGGGTGCCTGAATGAAATAACAAATGGTCAAGCATTATGGCCTTCCATTGAGTGAATACGTCTTTTATTATCTCTTCTACAGTGTATGTATTCTTATATTTTACAGACTTATGAAATAGATTATAACGCCATACGCTCATCCGTGGTCCGAGTCTAGACTTGCATTTTGCATAGGTTCTCATGGGGGTGTTATCGCCCCCCAGGGGGGCTACGAGAAGCTTAAGGGGGGCGCTGATGTTCTCGGGGGCGATTGGGGGGCGGTGAAGAGCAAGTGGGCGGTACAAACATACCTGATATAATTTGAACACCTCAGCTAATTGAATCGATTAGTTTTTGGATGAAATGTGATGTAAACGCAAGTGCTGCTAAATATCTGATATCCCCCAACAGTAGGCTTACACAGTATTATACTAATAAGAAATAGGAATCACATGAACTTTTTGAAGAGGAGGGGGTCGGTATAAGACACTTATGATGTGCTGTCGCCTGGTCCTGTCTTCTAATATTAATGATATTTTAATCTCAGTTTAACTGAGATTGCCTTATATTTCTTATCTCTGGTAGTATTCTATAGGTACTACTGTTAAGTGGAATAGATATGTACTAATCATACAAACTGGGTAGTTAATGTAATGTTTGAAAAATACATATAAATTTTTAGTCATATAATATTTAAATAATTTTCAATACTTTTTACAGTTCGATCATTACAAATTTATAAATTGGAAGCCATTTTTGTTTATAAAAGAAAAAAATAACATTAGAAATATTAGCTCAAATAAAACTGGATAATTATCTCCCTTTAATAAAAAAATGTTTCCACATTTGATTTAATAGTGATGCAAAACAAGTTCTGTTTTTTAATATAACAAATATTACTGACTAATTATTATTACTTTATATAAATTCAATATTATGGTATTTATAACAAGATTTAATTATTAGAGGATGCTTGAAAATTGTATATGTAGTTAAATTGTGGACTCTTTCCTAGGTCCTAATGGAGGTCACCACAATAATGTGAAGAAGAAGAAGGATTAAATTAAAATAATTTACGTTTAACAATTGTAAATAAACATTTCCTGCATTAATTGTTTGTCCGTTTAAGGAGTTTATATAATTTGTATGGAGCTCTACACCCAGTCCCGCCCACTTCGTTCGGCTTCTGACGCGCTTACTCTGTGTGAGGCTGGTGTCCGCTGGCGAACGTTCATTTTCCTACGCAGGACCGTCCGCTTGGAATCACCTCCCACTACAGCTTCGCCAGAGCCCTAGCTATGACACCTTCAGGAGCCGGCTGAAGACTCACCTATTTCGTCAGCAGAATTAGCGTATTACTACATATTTCGTTGTCTGTCTGTATTCTGTAACTGTCGTCTGCGCATAGAACTGTCACCAACGGGATATGCGTTATATAAGCACCGTTATTATTATTTTATTATTATTATTATTTTAAACATTAATAATTACAGAAATTACATAATATAGTGTTATTAAATAAGTCTCTTATGTTTATTAAATTAATAATACAAATAAATTTGTTTTAGAATTAATTATATTCAGTGCTTTTTTTGTGACGGTACGCACCAGTACGGCATACCGGCACCTTTTTCAATGTGGGGAAGAAATTATTACCTTTCTTGTATTTTAATGTTTATTATTAATTTATTATATTATTAATTTGTTAAAATTGAATTATTTTAAAATTGCGCGCAATAAGAATTAAAATATAAAATGCGAAACTGCTTTAAAAGTTAGCAATCCATCACTGAGTACCGGCACCTATTTTTTTACAAAAAAAGCTCTGATTATATTTATGTTTACTTAAAGAAGATGAGCATAAAAACTTGTTTCAATGTAATTAGTCTGTATCAATTAATGAGTGGTCAAGTGTAGGTGATCTCTTTGTATGCTTAAAACAGCTTTGATGTGCGATAAAATCTGTTCACAAGTGTAAGTTGAAACAAAAGCTGATAGTAAAAGAGTGAATGCCTAGCAGTTGAGAATAGCAGATGACTTTCCTAAGCAGCTACCTTGCAGATATTTTCCGCAAACGGGCACATTTGGATGCCCGTTTTTAAAACGTTTAAAATTCAACTTGCTCCATTTTTAAATCGCCAATATTCTTCCAATTAAAAAAAGACCTACATCTAAGAAGGTTTTAGTAATATCAAACCAGTTAGGCTTGGTGTGGTATGAAAAAAAGATTCCATCAATTTTAAAGTCTTGCCTTTGATTAGAAAACTCTGATATGAGTGCTATGATGTACTTCTGAAACAGACCAACTATCTATCTTAATATATTCTTTAACATATGGATGCACATATAGTTAAATGTTTTGAAATTGATTTCACGGTAAGATATATCCAGTTTCAATGCAAATCCATTCTAGTGGACCTTGTAAATGCAAGTTCAACTCACTGAAATGTGTCACAAACATCAGCTTAAACAGTCAGTTTTCCTCATTCAGAACCGGAAAATGTTGTTTTTATTAATAAAAAAAACACCTCTTGGAAGTCTCTCATGTGCCATTGAAAATCGCACTGCACGCTAACTTTGGCACATAAGGCATTAAAATCTAATTTAGAAATACAACCCAATAACACCGTTGCAATGCTCAGATAAACATAAAGACAAAAACACTTTCCTTATCCCTTATGCGAAAAAACAATGCATATAAGTACTCTTTCTTCCCGAGTGGCATTCGGGCATGGAATAGGTTGCGTGAACAGACCAGGAAAACCAGTAACTTAACATCATTTAAAACATTAATAAAATGCAAGACTTAGACTCGTACCACGGATGAGCGTAGGACTCAATAATCTTCTCTATAGAAGGAGCATCTGTAATGTATAAGATAAGATAAACGACACAAAAAGAAATACGAACCTTCAAACATGTGAACTGATGCTTCTGCCGAGTCCCTCATAGCATCCATGAAAATCGGAGGCAGAAATTTATTTAGCAGAATCCTGACCTTGGGGCCGACCAGCTTGTCCGAGAGCATCTTGGCGAAGAGTTCGGCCGTCTTCTCCCTGACCACGGGGTTGGTGGAGTTGCAGAAGAGGTCCAGCAAGTAGATCAGGCAGCCTGGGAATAGAGGGAATTGTAGACAAATGGGACCCATTCAGAGAACGCAAACCTAATAATAATAATAATCATTGTAATCCCTAAAGGAAATTGTTTTACAATTGTGCAACACATAGAGTTTAAGACATCAAATATTAAAATAGAAAACATTTCTAATACGCTACTTAACTCATTTGCTACTAACCTAGTTTTCAAAGACACCCGGGAAAGTACTAGCCAAAGGGAAGGAAATCCGTATTAAATTTAGTAAATTATTTTTAAATATTTTTTTTTAATGACTAAATATTCCCCAAAGTGAATAAAAATTACATCATAAAATAGATAAATATCTTAGCATTCTGGAAATGTATACTTTTATACATAAAAAAAGTCGAATTATCGGTAGAATCATTCTCTAAGTGTTGAGACCCTATGATTTGGCTACTAAATATTTTCGCTAGCCCTACCGTCAAAGTCCGATAAAGTATAATAAAGCCCAAAAATCGAGTTGTAATGGAAATTCATCTAAGTCTATATCTGCAGCATCCTTATTATCAGAACTGTTGTTAAATGTTATATTTGGAGGTATAGAGTTATTGATAAATAAAGTAAAAATTAAAAGCGAAGGCTATAAAAAAAAGTATTACAAGACGAAAGGCCACTGAAAACTACCCGTATTTTGAACGCGCAGCGCAAAAAAACGAAACTAGATAAAAACATCCGGTTTTCATTAACGAAACAGACTATATTCCTACTTTTTAAAAGCCGTGCTTGCAGTATTAAAAAAAAACCAGAACGCATGGCGAAAAATCAAGAAACGACAATAGGTTAGTCACACACGTGGCGGCCGCTTCAGGGCGCATTAGTACGGAGGGGGGTAGGTCGCATTGAGTCGCAGTAGTAGCAAATGAGTTAAATAAACTACACTGAATACATCGTATATTAATCAATCACTCATTTTATATTAAGATACCGTACAATTTTAGATAAAAAGTATATTTTTTACAATAAAAGCATACCTTTGCATATAATATAAGCATACCTTAAGATAAAAGCATACCATTAGTAAAAAAAAATAGATTCAGAGAGAAACATACCTTTAGAGAGGGCCTCTTTCACAATTTTTGTGTTGGACATGAGTGCAAACAAACTGTCCAAGCTTAGCAAACGACCTAAAAGAAATTTCAAGTTATGTTTATATTTCACACCAGCATTTACTGAACTGCTAGTTGACAAAAATATACACTTAATACTTACACAATTATTTTTGTTACAAAATATTTATTCTTTAAATCTAAATTTTGAAATATAGTTCAAATGCTGTTTTTCGTATAAGAAAAAAGGGGAAACTATACATTTCAATGAAAAAAAGTTTGAAAACCTACAAGAGGAAACACTCTGTAATGAAAACAGCAGGTAGCCCAACACTTCAGCTGCAGCAATGTCTTTCACACACTCCTGGTTGGCTGTTACACAGTTGATTACCTTGTAGAGAATTCAGAGAGATTCAAAGATATCATAAATATATTTATAAAACAAAGATCAGACTGCTAAAAAAACAGAACTCCATCAAGTTAAGCCCCAAGGAACGTCTATTTCAACCAGCTGATTCTATTCCCATATGCACGGGCACATAAATTTCCCTCATACAAGGGTAGCTCAAAACGGACCAAAAAGAACACCATGTCTTACAGCACTGATAATGTATTACTAGGTAGGTAGATAATTTATCAAAGTAAGTAAAGTATCCCATCTGACCAAATTGATCCATAGGGCCAGTGAAGCAGCGGTCAACAGTTTCTGTGGCCATAGCATACTAGGTGATTGTGTGGCCAGCACTATGCACAGCCGTCTTTACTTTACCCCAACTAAGGTCGGGTACCCATTAGAGTTGGGTTGACCCTCCAGACCTGGGAAAAAATCCTAGCCTGCAGCAGAACTCGAGCCCAGGACTTTTGGTACGCCAACCGAACGCGCTGCTGCTCGGCAACTGTGCCCCTTAATTTATGAAGGTGGAGGCCAATGGGATCAGTGTGTTTTTGATATACTTGTGTGCCTGAGTGTCAGTGGGTTGTTACCTCAATGGTGAACTGCTGGAGCCTGGAGTGCTCGTCCATGCGTAGCAGGGCAAATAATAATTTGAAGTGGCCGATGCACTGAATCTCAACACCTGATACCAAAGAAACAAAAACATGCTAGAGATGAAATCCATCATTACAGTCTTCAGTCTAACTTTTTACCTGAGTTCTAAACATCCCGTACAAATTTTATACCTTCTGTTCACATAGGTACCACAAACTGATTTTTCATAGGGTTTTATAGACTTTTTGAATGTTGCTACGTAAAGAACTTGTGATTCTAAGAATGTGGATCCCAAAAATGAGACTTCATCAAGAAAAAAACTAGTTTTTCAACCAGTTTGTGACACCTAATTCAAATTTTAAGCCACATTCTTAATTATTTATCTACATTCTTACAGAATTGTACAAATTTTCCATATTTTACACATTCTTCTCAAGTTTAACATATTATATTCTTTCTCACTGCTTTGCTGTTAAATGTTTTTCTTATTACCGTTATTATTTGCTTTAAAAAAATTCCTGAACAACTATTTAGGTCAAAATAATAAAATTAACAAAATATTTTAAAACTAAAACAAATGAATAAAAAATTTTTAAACTGCTATAGAAATAAAAAGACAAAAAATGAATTTTTTTTTATGCTTGCTCTTGAACATGTTTTCAAAATAAATGCAGTGTGTAGTGGTCATTAAAACCAGAGGGCTGCTTGTCATTCAGTTTGTAAGTCCCTGAACATAGTTTGGTGAAACTGAAGAGGAAAAAGAAATGTAGAGGAGGGGACGGAGAAGGTGTTCTGACTCTACCTGGGCTGGCCTTGATGATGTTCCGCAGCGCTTCCAGGGCCATCTCTATCTTGGTCAGCCTGTCCAGTTGCTCCGCGCTGGGGCTGGCCAGCTGCTGCTGTGCCTGCAGCATGAGCAAGGAATGTAGGTACTGTGGGAGATCGACACAGCTATGTCAGTAATCACACAAACACATTACATAAACACTTTTTTTTTAAAAACTATTCTCATCGACCAATGTTGATCCATAGGGCAGGAGAAGCAGCATTCTCCAGTTTCCGTGGCCACTGGATACTAGGTGATTGTGTGGCCAGCACTATGCACAGCAGTCTTACTTTACCCCAGCTAAGGTCAGGTACGCATCAGAGCTTGGTAGACTAAAAAAAAAACACCCTCCAGACCCGGAGAAAAAATCCTAGCCTGCCCCAGGATTAGAACCCAGGACATTCTAACACACAGATATTGATTTATTTGTTAGATTCCAGCAAAGTGAACCAAAAAATACACTCTATTTCTTTTCTTTTTTTTTTAAGTTCTTAGACGGCAATAAAAGAATTTATAGATTTGACAAAAAAAGTCAAAAGTATAAAGTTGACTAACTTGATGTACTTACCCTAACCCGAGTCCGAACCAGAAGAACAATAAAGGAAGGAAGTCATGTTGACTATGTCTTACTTACCTGGGCTTGTGAGCCTAAGAAATCCAGCAAGTCTATCGTAAAGCCTTTAGGATTCTGATTTGAAGAAATCATAAAAAAAAGAAAATAAAAAGTGCAGAAATCTTAGGCAGCAAACTCTATAAAATATTTCAATTCGAATTAAAACCAAAAATTTTTAGCAACAGGAAAATAAAATAATGTGATAAGTTTAAGCATATAATAACATCCAGATACACTGAACTGTATAGGCATGCAAAATAAATTGCGTATCCCGTTAAAATCATGCTGATCCATAGAGCTATTGACACAGCATTTGAAATTTGCCAGTTTCCATGTCTGCGGCACACAATGAGATTGTGTGGCTAGCACTATGTTCTTCAGTGTTTCCCAAACTTTCCCAACCTAACGTCTAGTACCCATGACCAGGGAAGACTTAGGGACACTCTACAGACCGGAGTAAAAATCCAGACTTTAAGTAAAGCTGGGATGCTGCTGGACCATCATGTCATATAATCATAACCTTTAGCCCCCCCCCCCCCCCCCCCCCCAAAAAAAAACAAGAAAAAGTTTACTTTACCTCTAGAACAAATGTGGGCTGCTCATTGAATATTCTCACAAATATCTCTCCGACAATAAGTTCCTTGCTGTGAACTTCAAAGATGAAAGTGGCACCGTAGCTTGGGTCACACTCACCCTGTTAAAAAACAGAAACATTTCTAGTTTCCAACAGATTCTAATGAGACAGACCTCAACATATATTTTGCTTACATATTGATTATAAAAGTATTGGCCGCAAGATCATTTTCTTTTAATATCTCTTGAAATATATGATAACTTATTTTGGCAACCACAGATCATTCTAAGGATTGAGTGGCAGGCACAATTACCAACCATCTTTCCCTTACTATCAATCTTAACCCTTACAGTCCCGGGCGCGTATATAGCGGAACTGAAGGCAGCATAGATAGAAGTAGGTCGGTACAGGAAGGGTTAACTCGTTCTTTTAGACCCCAGAAAACAAAAAAGTGCCTGCTGGTTCAGCAGAAATCAAATCCAGGATCTCAGTAGCGGTAACAATGTGTAAAATATTCCCAATCTCTGAACATGAGCAAACCTTAGTAGACCAGAATCTTTAAGCTTAAAAATACAAGGGGACTGCAGTTGGTACAACACCCTGTCGCCAAAACTTTTCCCCAACCAAGTGGTGTCAGGTGCAGAACAGAAATATCTTATCCTATCTCACATGTAGCAGATGCTCCTTCTATATAGAATGTTCTTGCGTCCAACATTAGAGTGGGGGGGGGGCGAATTCATGTATATATTCAGGGCAATCAAATTTATATTTGGCATTATATATTTCACAGAACAAAATATTAACTACGGTAATTGACCCAATTACAACATTTGAACTAAACAAGAAATAAATGAAATAAACTTCAAAGACACCAAGAAATAAATATTATAAAAAAATAAAAAAAACAAAAGCAGAAACTGCAAAAAAACAACAACAACAACAAAATCTTAGGAAAAAATGTGCTTTAAATAAATATAATAAGATCTTTTGACATAACCACTTTTTTTCCCCCACAAATGCATTGTGTCAAGCTGTTCCTTTTATTATACAAAATCTTGGACTAGACACAATTTTGTTATTATTTCCAGTTTTACTTCCAAAAAAAAAGCAAAACGCTCAGTGCTGGAATAACATTATGAAAAAAATAAATCCTAAGTCAATATCAGTGCAAAACTAAACATTTTGATCAAAATGTGATTAAGTTATTGTGCTGTGAATTCATTTCAAAGAAGAATTGCTAAACAACACTGAATTTAAAAAAAAATGTTTTGAAAATGGTTGTGATTCAAACATTTGAAACTTAAACTTGAAAACCCAAAAAAAATTAAAAGACATAAGAAGAGAATGTCGTACAAGGTCTATGCTATAGTAGTTGTAACAGATTCCCTGTAATGAAATTAACACAAGTTAGGCCAATTACATGATCACACAAGAACTGCACAAGACTGTGACAAAAATTATACAAGAGCATGAGTTAAGATTACATAACAACAGAATGAAATTCAAAAGAGCAACAAAAGAATACAAGGAAAGAAAATCAAACAAAAGTGTCCAGCATTGGACATAGTGACAAACAGTATCTCAAATTTTAGCTGCTGTAACATTTATAGCTTTCTGTTCATTGTAGGTTATACATTTTTTTATCTGTGCCTATAGGTATGTAAATATTTTCCCCGGGCAACGCCGGGCAATTTAGATAATTTTCTATATTATAGCATTAGGGAAATAGACAGGACCTGTAAAGATTGTTATGGAATTAATTGTGGTCACTCATTTGGCACATCTGCCCATCCTATTAACCATTTTAGCATGCTCGGTTCAATCTGGTTCCATGTTTCTGAGGTGTAGTTTAGGGTGGAGACACAAAAACTCAATTTAAACCTCTTTTTAAAAAATCATTTTTTTTCCAGGTTCCCTAAATTCATAAGCAAATTATATATTTATAGCTTAAGTAAAAAAAAGCCCACTATGAAAGACTTCTTTTTGTGTCGATCCACACTGGGAACTCTGAGTAAGGATTGTAATGAAGAGCACAGCCCTTTAATTAAGACACTTGCATAGAAATCTGGTTCTTGGTGAGATGCAGTGCCTCCCGTACAGCTGTATGCTGCTGATTTATGACTACACAAAAAGCTGAAAAGCCGCCTGGTCCTGTGGTTGGTTCACCGGACTGTCAACCAACACGTCGCAGGTTCTATACCTGCTGCCAACCAATCCCTGCTGCCAACCCATCCCTGTCACCTGCAGGAGTTTTGGGCCTAGTGGACGTAATAATCTTCTATCTAGAAGGAACGTCTGTAGAACTTATTAAAAAAGTATCTATATTTAAAAAGACAAAGTGGGAGTAAGTGATACTTACTGTCCTTATTATTCTCTGCTGCTGGTCACTCAGGTACTCACAAAGCTGGGCTCTTGTGGCATTGTCCCAGATCAGGTAAGGGTTCTCCGTGTTGCTGTTTAGAAGTTTCAGAAGCTGGGCGGGGCAAAGAAAGAAAAAAAAGCTAAATCAACATTGGCAATAAAAAAGCAAAGTCAATGTAAAAATCTCTCTCTACACTGTCCTGTACAATTTAAGAGATTATAACCACAAGGAAAATAATCTATTTTATCAAGAGCACTATTGATATTTTACTTTAAGATTTTAACTATTTAAAGTCATCTTAAAACAAATTTAAAAAAAACAACAATTAAAAAATAGCATAAAATTTTCTATTACAACACTAGCAAAAAGCTCAGCCGAAAACTTGATTTTTCTAGATAATGCACTCTCTAAGTGATGATTTAGAAAATATTTTGCAAGATGTGTCATTTTGCACTTTAAATATATACATTCATTAACAAATTTTATAAATGAGGATGTGACAACAAATTACTTTTTTGTACCAAACAATGCGACTTACAGAACACCAACTGCATGTAAATCATTCCTATAAACTCAATAACTAATTTTCATTTTGTTTCCTAGCATACAAAAAAAACTACAGTAATTTCATTATCACCCAATAAGCAAACCAATCCAATAGATAAACACTATTAAGTGCCCTCACCAAACTTAAAAACTTTAAAGTAACAAATAATTTTTTTGTATTAAAGCATTCATTTAAAGAGTACATTTTTAAATATATTATTTATATTGGTGTAGAGAAATATATAATAAAATAAAAAAATATTTATTATATTATGAGGATCAAAAAGTAAGTAGATTAGATATTTAACTAAGCTTTGCTTGTAGCTGAATGTATTTAAATTATAACAAATAATCTGAAAAAAAAATTTATTCTACCTATAAACACATTTATATACATATACCATGCAGCTACACATACAGATGTCTAATGGTCTTGCAATCAATGATCTCAGATGGTCTTACCAACCAAAGTATACACAATCACATGGGTAAAGATCTCTAGGCTAAATGTTACACGCACATGTCAACTCTACAGAGTTATGTCAACTATAAAGAGTTAAGTCCCCCAACAGATCGCCCAAACAGTCATAAACTTGGTTTGTTACTACTATTTAAATTAAAAGGGTAATGACTGACCTAAATTTTGGCACATATGATGTGTATAACCTTTAAACATAATGAGTAGTAAACCAGTTCAAGGTACTTCAGTAAATATTTTAGTTTTAGTAACTTTCTTTTTTAGTAAGTATCTGTATTAGAAAGGGTTTTACTTAAATGTTGTTATTAGGAACTTTTGTTAAAATCACAACAAAAATAAAATTAAAGATACAAATATTAATGCATGATTATTACTAAAAGCACCTATGTTTAAAGTCTGGCCAATATAAAATATAGTACGAGTATTTAAATATTGAAAATGTTCTTAATTAACACATTAAAATTAAGTACATCATTTATCTAATAAAAGAAAAAATTGAAATTATATAGGTATTTTTCATTCAAAAGATTTTCTATAGATCCATTAATTTGAAATTATCAAAACATTGATCAAGACATAAAAAAACACAGCTATAAATAACATGCCCTTTACCACCCATGCCATATTGTGTACACTATCAAATTTAAATGTGGATAAAAATTAATGCACCGCAGACAAACTCAGCTGTCCGTTTCTGTACATAAACTGAGGTCAAAGTTTCCTAGTCTCATCAAAGGAGGAATTTCTGTCACATTTGCATTACTATTATTTTGACGACCCATACAGTTTTTCAAACTTGTAACATTCCTATCCACTATTTCCCACACAAAATATTTAATGACATTATAGCAACTTGTTCAAAAATAGTGCTTGAAAAACAACAAGAAATATAATAAGAAAATATAAAGGTTTAATACAATCTAGACAGTTTTAAAACAAGGGACATATAGTATAGGAAGATGAGTTAAAGTCACTTCTGAGACAACACCAGATCTGCATCAGCAGCTCTTTGAATCATCAGACTTTGTGTGCTGGGTTTACTTTATACTCAGAGGTCTGGAAAGTCACTCTGAAGTTGTGTGTAGTGCAGTGTAAGGTCACCAAATAGTTCAGTGGAGAATGGGGTTCTGTGACTCTACAGTCTACAGGAACAGCTACCAGGGTGGAGACATGCAGTATGATGTGCTCCGCTCTTTTAATTTATACCAGACTCTGTTACACTTGTCAAGTTTCAACATAAATGCAGAGAATAAAAGGTCAATCATACGAAAATAAAATTTGACACCCCGTGTAACAGGCAACTTATTCAGCCTCTTTCAATGTATGCCTTTTTTTCACTGACTATTGTTAGTTGCTTCAGCTAGTTCAGCCATCTCCTCTCAAAAATCAAAATTTGACACCCTGTGTAACAGGCAACTTATTCAGCCTCTTTCAATGTATGCCTTTTTTTTTTTACTGACTATTGTTAGTTGCTTCAGCTACTTCAGCCATCTCCTCTCAGTTACACTCATTTTGTGTGTCTGGGTAGGAGTTTATTCACAACCCTATGCCTTGGAGGAATAGATTCAAGACATGGTACATTGCAATGATAACCTTGTTATTCCATTGCTGGGGAAAAGGCCAGGTTCAGTCTCAATATTGCCTAATGACATGAGCTCTGCAGAACATCCTGAAGGACTCAATACATTAAGACTGTCTGGCACTGGATGATTTCAAACAACCAATTAAAATAGTGACTGCAAGCTGTCTGATAAAATACAAAAATGTCTGGAAATTTAATATTCTGGACTCACAAAGCAACACTTAAGCAATGCATTAGTTGTTCAGTTTGAGCCAAACTAGTTAGATCCAACTAAGATCCAAGCCATTTCATCTAACATCTTTTCTGTCCATCCACTCATTAAAACTGTAATACAGACTAAAAAGTAACCGTGAGAATCTAACATTTTGCAGTCATGCACACACAGTTAAAAAAAAAAGATTTCATGCATATCAAAAACACCAAAAAGTGAAGTACAAATACAGATAACTGAAACAGCTGTATTTAAAATACATTCTTAGCTTATATATTACAGACGCGCCTTCTATAAAGAAGGTTATTGCGTCCTACGCTCTTCCGTGGTCTGAGTCTAGTATTGCATTTTTATTAATGTTATAAATGGTGTTAAGTTACTGGTTTGTATTTAAAATAACACACAAAAATATACTTTATCTACATAAATATCTACTTTTCACTTTACAATAATTTTCTGTTCTTGTCAGTCTTATCACTAGCCTGACACAATCAATGCGCACATAAAACTTTCCTTATAAAATATTTAAGTATTTTGAAAATATTTTACCTTATACTTATAATTTACCAATGCACATGCAGAATAATGTGTCCTATGCATTGCAGCTGTTTAAATCCAGTCAAACATTTACAATTTGTTTTAATTATGTTAAGTTGTATATTTTTTTTTACCAGTTCAGTCTGGCCATTACTGATCTGAATGCCACTCTAGACAAATCATAACTTATATAAATTTATACTTCGATACAAAATTAGAAATATTATACTATCTCTAAGTATTTTATTGAATTAAAATTTTAATTGTAAGCAAAAGAGAATAGAGAGAAGATAAAATAAAAGAAATACAACATGTAGACTACATAGCTACTTGATGTAGACTAAAATAAATGAATGACTGGTTATGATTATTTTACATGAGGCAATAGTAAAATATTAGCTAATCATGTGTCTATCATAAGGGCTTTTGATTGAATACAATATTCTTTTACTTCATTTCTCTGTTCTATTAGTGTAGACCAACATAAATTAAAATATTTTTTTTTTATGAGAACTATACACATTGTAGGACAAGAAATTCATACAATACTAACAAAATAAATGTAACAAAATAATAGAAATAAAAAAGCTCAGCTAAATGAAGACTTTATATAATATATTGTATTCTTTATATTGTGTTCAATTCTGAGTGAAAGGAGACTGCGGTGAATAATCCATGTCCACAGAATGGGCCCAGAACATATCCCAAGAGCCCTGATGTATGGAGAGCTGGCAGTTGGAATAAGACAAAGAGGCCGCCCCTGTCTACAATTTAAAGACGCTTGCACAAAAGACATGCTTCTGGCGCACATTGATCATAAATTGTAGGAGGGGTCTTGCTGGGGAACGCATTTCTTGGCGGTCAAAGGTGCGTGAGGGCTGAAGCCACCCTCACAGAAAGTAGCAAAGAAAAGCTAGCCAGGAGAAAGGTGAGGGGCAGAGGAAAATGAGATTACGATATCAGGACAGACAGACTGATGCCATATAATATAAAAATATATATTAACAAATATTATATATATATTGTATTCTTTGTCATAATTCTAGCTGTATGTTCGTGGGCTTAATACTTAATTAAAAAATAGACAGTTTATTAAAATGGTTTATTTTTGTTAGTGTTTACATGTGGTGGTGCATAAATGTGTTGGCAAAAAGTTATATAAATCAACTACATACAAAAGCTATGTTCAAACTATGTCATCAAACTAATGCAACATCAAGCACCAAGACTCTTCTACAAGCAAGAGGCATGCCTACTGTGACCCCACGATGATTAAAAGGGAAGGACACGACAAACAAACTAAAAATAAAAGCAATACACAACGTCAACCTTACCGTCTCAGCCCTACTGCCGGCCACGCACTGCAGTGAATAATAAAACATGGGGGGATATAACAACCGCACGCCACACAGCCATGGTATGAGTTACAGAATAAAATTTGTTAGTTGGACGGCCAGAAGCTAAAGCCTATGTCTTCGACCTTCTTTACTTATGACTCTGACATACATGTCTCAGTACCATGGTCCTTGTTACAAAGACTTAACAATCTATGACAAATTATTGCTGCAATGTAGGGCACTGTTGACACTTGATGTGACCTGTTTTAGTAAAGCCCCCGTAGATCTTATGGTGACTGGTGATAACTTATCGATTGAAGTTAAAAAGCGTTATAGCCCAAAGCAACAAGTCGTCATGTGTTGCAGCTTTAGTAATCTTCCTCTCTAACCAATACACATCACAACAATACAAGCTAAAAAACAAAAATGGGACTTTAACTAAAAATAATGAAATTAATTTCAAGGGTATAAATGTAGAAGCTGATGGAATGAATAAATACTTATTAGAAATTTAAAAAATTAGTCACAAGTATAATTGTGCCAGATTTTGCAGTAACAACAAAATACAGCCGCTTTATATTTTGCTTTAGCTCTCACTCCAGCTTTGTGAACTCCCTCACCCCACAATAATATATAAGTCAACAGACTGGATGAAGTAGAAAACAAAGAAAACTTTCACGAGGGAAAATCTATTAAAACAGGGACAAACCTCGACTGGATTCTCATTGGTCAGTTTCCTGGCTAGGTAAGGGGTCAGCAAGGAGTACAGGGATTTCTTGACGGAAGGATTATCTGGTGTGGACAGTTCACTCTCGCTGCTGTAGAATCCCGCCAGCCTGCCGCATGCCACGACACTCATTTTGGCCAGGTAATTGGCCACCTCCTATAGTAAAAAAGAGAGGCCATAAGATGGCAGACATTTTTAAAGTGGATTAGGTGCGGGCTAGAATAAAATGTAAATACTTTAACATAGAGGAGCAGGATGAAATAAGGTTTAATGATTTGGTAATGTGATTAACAAAGTTTTATTTTTTTTGAGGTTGGGAAATATCTATACAATTTTACAAGATTGAAAACAACATGGGCCCTAACCATGACATAAATCTAAAGATAAGTGACCCTAAAGTATGAACATACACATTTACATATTGGACTTAAATTTTTGCTTTAATACTTTACTGCCACTCAACTAAGCCTGTAATGCAGGTCATTTGAAAGTTAGCCCTAAACAAAATTTTGCTTTAAGAAAATGTCCACCCATTTCCAATAGAATCAATCGAATCTGTCTTCATAATAACCATTACAAGCGCCTGGGCCGATAAGAGTATCAGCATTGCCTGGGCGATGGAGGGTGACCCTGACAGCCCCGCGCCCCCCTTTCCCTTCTCCGTCAGCCACAGGAAACCCAGCCTCACCTGCTGGTTGCTCTCCTGGCTCTTCTCCACTCCCCCCTCCTCCAGGGTGTAGTCGTAGTTGAAGAGGTAGAGCAGCAAGTGCCAGAGAACGCCAGACTGGAACAGGTTGGTCTGGAGCCAGAAGTCGATGCAGAAAGCGCTGATGCACTCACACACCACCGCACACAGCTTGGGCAAATTCTACAAGCAAAGCAAAAAATAATAATTGAGAATTGAACCTGAGGACAAAAATGAAAATCTTCTTTGTTTTGACAATTAGAGAGAGACAATTTTAAAAAAATCCACCTGTTGAAATAAATACTCGATTTTTAAATTCAAAGAAATTATGTTAAATAAATGAATGATTAAGGCTATTTATGATAAAAAATGAATTTGACGAATGAACAATTTACATTTATCAAACTTTTTTTGTATTTTCTTTGACGGTAATCCTACAAAACATAATTTCACCTTCCATGATTAAGTATAATTCCTCTTATTTTGTATCTGATGCTCTTTTTTGTTTTAATTGCTACCCCTCCACCACTACCCACTCAGACATCATCCATTCATTACTGTTACTAGTGTTACCCATTCATTACTGTTACTAGTGTTAACCATTCATTACTGTTACTAGTGTTACCCATTCATTACTGTTACTAGTGTTACCCATTCATTACTGTTACTAGTGTTACCCATTCATTACTGTTACTAGTGTTACCCATTCATTACTGTTACTAGTGTTACCCATTCATTACTGTTACTAGTGTTACCCATTCATTACTGTTACTAGTGTTACCCATTCATTACTGTTACTAGTGTTACCCATTCATTACTGTTACTAGTGTTACCCATTCATTACTGTTACTAGTGTTACCCATTCATTACTGTTACTAGTGTTACCCATTCATTACTGTTACTAGTGTTACCATTCATTACTGTTACTAGTGTTACCCATTCATTACTGTTACTAGTGTTACCCATTCATTACTGTTACTAGTGTTACCCATTCATTACTGTTACTAGTGTTACCATTCATTACTGTTACTAGTGTTACCCATTCATTACTGTTACTAGTGTTACCCATTCATTACTGTTACTAGTGTTACCCATTCATTACTGTTACTAGTGTTACCCATTCATTACTGTTACTAGTGTTACCCATTCATTACTGTTACTAGTGTTACCCATTCATTACTGTTACTAGTGTTACCCATTCATTACTGTTACTAGTGTTACCCATTCATTACTGTTACTAGTGTTACCATTCATTACTGTTACTAGTGTTACCCATTCATTACTGTTACTAGTGTTACCCATTCATTACTGTTACTAGTGTTACCCATTCATTACTGTTACTAGTGTTACCCATTCATTACTGTTACTAGTGTTACCATTCATTACTGTTACTAGTGTTACCCATTCATTACTGTTACTAGTGTTACCCATTCATTACTGTTACTAGTGTTACCCATTCATTACTGTTACTAGTGTTACCCATTCATTACTGTTACTAGTGTTACCCATTCATTACTGTTACTAGTGTTACCCATTCATTACTGTTACTAGTGTTACCATTCATTACTGTTACTAGTGTTACCATTCATTACTGTTACTAGTGTTACCCATTCATTACTGTTACTAGTGTTACCATTCATTACTGTTACTAGTGTTACCCATTCATTACTGTTACTAGTGTTACCCATTCATTACTGTTACTAGTGTTACCCATTCATTACTGTTACTAGTGTTACCATTCATTACTGTTACTAGTGTTACCATTCATTACTGTTACTAGTGTTACCCATTCATTACTGTTACTAGTGTTACCATTTCCTCTTGACCTTGCAGAGCACTGTGCTGGCCTTACACTTCGTTACCTTTAGAAACAGGAAAATGCGCCTCCTTAAGAGCAGAGCGCCAGGCTCAGGCCATGCCCCTCGTAAGATGATATGCTAAGGCATATTTACACATGACAGGATGTGTCAAAGAACCCACATTCCACTGACCTCTACAGGGATGTAGCCCCACTATGTACATCCACACTGATGGGACAGCTAGTGCCAGCTCTCAATACAAAATTAGCTCTGGTCTAGAAAAACAAGAAAGCCATTTTTCAGCTTGGAACTGTTCATCCGCTCTTTTCCCCACTGACCTTATAGTACAGAATGCGACACAGGTCTTTAATGATGGCAGAACACTCTTGTATTTTCTCTCTGCAGCCTTCAAACTGGGCAGACACAGAATAACACTTGGAGATGTTGGTGCAGACCTGGTGGGGACAAATCAATCAGATACATCAATGCATATAAAGAATATCTATTAACACTACAAGCTAGCAGCCAGCTTTAATAAAAAAATATTTTTTTTTCATTGAATTTTTAGTGTAAAGAGCCTGATTATAATACAAAACAAATTGCATGTAATTTTTAAGGATGGATTTAACTTCACTTGAATAAAAAAGTGCAATATTTCTAAATTTGTTCCACAATAAACTTGTGCCCAGCTATTTGTGACTAACAGATTTCCTTAGTTCACCTTTATGCCTGTTCACTTTAAATAGTTATTCCCAAACAGTACATTTCTAAAGCAAAAAGAAATTAGTTATATGTAAGAAAAATTTCTTAATTTTAATTGGTACACAGAGCTTGCAAAATTACAGAATTAGGCTCAAAGTCAAACAGCTCAAAGTCAAACAGCCCAAAGTCAAACAGCCCAAGGTCAGAAAAGGACCCCAAAGTTACAAGGACCTCCAATTACAAATAAAAGCTGTACAAAAAATGTCCCTTTTTGATTTGAACACTGAGCTGTCAGCTAGCCATTAAGCCCAGACAATGCCAGACAAATGAAGGAAATGAATAAAGTATCCTGTAACAAATAGTCAACTTTAAAATCTAGCTAATGAGCAACTGTTTCCAAATCTAGCCAATAACCAACTGTTTCTGAATCTAGCCAATAGCCAACTTTGACAGAGTCTAGCCAATAGCCACTTTTGACACTCTAGCCAAAAGCTAGAATTCAGTGAGTCAAAAAGAACTTACAGTGACAGCTGTCTCCTCCTGCTTGCTGGACATGTTGAGTACATTGACACACCTGGAGAAAGCATCTTGGAGAACCTGAAAGTGATATATTTTTTTATTAAAAAATACAATTTTAAACTGAATTTTTGTCCTTTCTCATAATGAATCTGAAACAAATATTTTTACATTTTTACGCTGAAATTAAAAAAAATTTATAAATAAAATTTTTTTTATTAATAAATAGAAAGTGTTTATAATCATCAGGCTTTATATGATAATGAATTGATAAAAAAACAAATATTTTGATATTTTTTAAAAATAATTTTTAAATAGTAATTATACTTACACCATTGTAGTTTAATGAATGAATAAAAAATAATGACATTAATTGAAGGGAGAAGTCAGAATAGCTGAATAGGATTTGATACAAGGCAGTGTTAGAAAAAATAGGATTTTCAGCTTTCCAAAAAAATATTTGTCTAAGCTCTGCCTAATTTCTTTCTAATCTTAAAACCATGGATTGCAACATAAAGTTTATTATCACAAGAAAGTAAGGGTTTGATGATGTTCACGTCACCTGAATGCCGTTCTCCCTGCGCAGCTCCTCGGCATTGAGCGCGGAGCAGTTGACCGTGTGGAAGGCCAGCTCTGCGGCCGCCGACAGGAGCGGGGCACTCTTGCTGAACAGCTGGTCGTCGTTTGTCTCCATCCTGATGGTCTTGATCAGCATAGGGTAGCCCGCGTATTTGTACGGCTGTAGCTCTGGAAGTAGGGAGAGTAGACCTTACGTTTACTATTGTACAGAAACTATGAACTTAAATACAATTGAAAACAAACTTGCAAAAAACTTGTTCAGATTATTCTGATGTTACTAGCCAATAGAAATGAAATAGTAGCAATTTTTATGTGATATTCAAACCCAATTTTAGCTCCTTCTCTTGAGTATAGTCTTGAAGATGATGTGAAAACTTCTTATATAAGCTAGCATAAGTTTTCAAATGTCAAAAATAGAACTATTAAACAAATATTAGGTCTTATATTAATATTTGTAAACACAGGGATGAACTACATAAATTTTAACTATTTACCACATCCATTAATAAAAAAAAGAGAACTTTTGATGAGAATGAAACATATGTTCCCCCACAGTACAAAAACAAGAATAATAAATTAGTTTGGCGATGGCAATAAGAGTTTGTGGTTTTAACAGTTTTAAGGTCTATCTACACTTGGGACTACTTATCTGGCAGATAAAACCAGCTGTTCATTGCTAATGATGAAGCACATCTATTCATCAGTCTCATTTGATAAATAAATAGAGTAACAATTCAATTAAAATTTTTAAGTAATAGTACCCGTCACTTTTATAAAAATTTTGGATCGCAGGGCTTGTGAAGCGACCTTATCAGTTTCTATTACTATGGCACACCTTGGGATTGTGTGAACAGCACAATACCAGGTCACCTTTACTTCTTAAATCATCAAATGTCAGGTGCTCATCATAGCTGGGTAGAACAACATGTAGCATGAACAAAGATTGCAAGGAAGAAGACAAAAACAAACAGCTTGAAATCAAGAAAACTTCACGAACCATCCTTGTATCTACTGAACAGGATGCTCTGGGCCTTCAGAATGAGGACAATGTTCTGTGGGTCAGGCCCGTCCTTCACCTTGGTCTTGCTGCACAGGAACTCGTAGGCCTTGTTCACTTGCTCAAACATTTCCTGTCGAATAAATGCAACACGTCAGTAAAACTTATGCCGTCCCCTTAAAAGTTCAAACTAGCTATTTCATTAGTGTACTATTGTCTCCGGCTGAGATATTAAGATATTAATATTACTGATGTATAGAGGCCAGTGAGACAAAGTTTAACCCAATTGTTAAACCTGCTTAACTATTAAAACTTTTAAAACATTTAACAATTAATTAAACAAACTGTCTCATTATGTCCACTCTCACAATTAGTTTTTCTTTCAAAGAGTACATTGTGCTCAAGGATGTGACAAACCTTTCAGATTTAATTTCCTATTTTTACAACTGAGCTTTTAGTCATCAATTCATTACGTAAAGCTATAATGGTATGAAAAACAATCTATCAAAATGTATTAGGAAGAATTTTGAAGCTGGCTGTAATTAATCCAAGCCTGGCCATAAAGATGATATAAAAAATATTTGGGTAATTTATAAATACAAAGAAGGATGATGAGAATATCATGGACTGAAAAGAAATCTAATGCAGAAGTGTTGAAAACAGCATGTACCTCAAGAGAACTCATTAAAACCATTAGGAACAGACAGATGAAATTCCTAGGACACATCTATAGGAAAAATGGTATAGAAAGACTGGCTTTGTGTGGGGCAAATATCTGGTAAGAGAGACAGAGGAAAACAAAGGCTGACATATGTAGAAAGCCTGAACGAATGGGACACAAACAACAACATAAGTCATAATAACTTCCTCCAAATAGCTAACAACAGGAAAGAATGGAGTGTCATGAACACCGATGTCTGCTCCAGACCTGGCACCTAAAGAAGAAGAAATATTGTCTGGATAAACTATCCAGGTAAAATATCTGCCAATAGATTGAAAAAAATGTCTGGCCATTCAGGTAATAAGTGTGACAATAATAGTGACTGTGTAACTGCGAGTGTGTAAGGGACGGGATAATTATAAACTGACTGAGACTTAGTGACGCACATTGGACTGTATTATTGTAATGTGTTGACCAGACTAAGTGACCTAATAGGTCTGGGTTATTGTGAATGTGACTGGCTGGACAGGGTGAGCTTGGTTCATAGATGTCTCGTGGAGGTGTATGAATAAGGAGTGAATGGCTGTGATGTGCTAATGTAGACTAAGGTACTATAAAAAGGATTGTTAGAATGAGAATAAAGACTGGCTGTTATACCAAGCTACAGTGTTAAAGAAGTACTTTTACAATAAGTGCATGCACCAACTTACTCTTCCTTCTGGGTTTTTGTCTGGGTGGTAGTCTCTGGCCATCTTGAAGTAAGCTTTACGGATTTTTGACTCATCGTGACTGGAGAGTTGAGGAGAGAATTTTTTTTACAAATGTCAGATATCGCCAGCTTTCTTATATTACATATTAACAAAAAGTAATAATCACATTTTCATTTGAGAGTATATATCTAATGGGGCCTGGTGGCAGAGCAGCAGCGCGTTGATTGACGATCCGAAGGTTCTGAGTTTGAATCCTGGTGCAGGCTAGGATTTTTTCCTGTGACTTAAGGGTGCTCCTGAGTCTACCCAGCTCTGATGGGTACCTGACACTAGTTGGGGTAAAGTAAAGGCGACTGGGCATTGTGCTGGCCACACATCCCCTCGTATGCCGTGGCCACAGAAACTGGTGAACTCTGCTTCACCAGTCCTATGATCAGTTTGGTCTGAAGGGTACCTTACTTTTAATATATATCTACTTGCTAAGACAATAAAAAGTGTTTTTCCAGGAATAAAATTAATATATTTTTTTGATGTGTTTCACTTTTTCTATCAACTATATTAGAGTAGTGGGAACTTTAAAAAGGTTGTACATGTTCTTGAACACATTTTGCAAGTGGAATGCCCATATGAATATCTGTACATTATAAAATAAGAGTGTCTATTAATCCAATCCAATAATTTTAAAACATGGTAAAACCTAATTCTCCTAGTAGGACAATTATCGTTCCACAAGTTTTACAATTTTTGAAAGGTTATTTATTATGAAAACATGCTTGATCTTGGCTTACCACATTGGCATTAGAAGATTTAAAAAATAATAATTTTGGGTTCTGGGTGATTTTATTGTGGCATAAAAAGGCTACCATCAGTTATTTATCTAATTGTAAGACTAAACTCAAATAACAAATAATTGTATGGTGCAATACATTTTTTTTTATACAAGGAGCTCATGTAACATAAAAGGTAAGTAAAACTACCTTTTTTATTATAATTATAGAGCAATGTTTTTAAAATTTAAGAGCACTATTGAAGCTGTCCCCAGTAGTTTGTGTAATAGACTCAATGGTTGTAATGTATGATTGCAACTCACCCTCCAGCTCCTTTGGCCAGGTTGAGAACATTGTAAGCTTCTTCCAGGGACATTGTAGGTGGCTTCTTTTCCACTTCCTTCTTCCAGGCATCTAGAATATCTTTCAATAAACGAACCTGGGAGCAGAATAGCGTTAGATACAATGATGATAAATAATGATTACTTTATTCAATAAAAATTAATGAACTGTTATTTGATTACTGGCTAAGCATGAGAAGAAAAACAGAAAACATAAATATATATAAATTTTAATTATTCAATCGGTAAATCTAAATTATAGAGAAAAATAGACAAAATATATGTACTTTTAAATTAATAGTGTGAAATAATAACTTAGTGATAGTCTGGGAAGTCCAAATGTACCTGTAAATCTTATCATTGATCTTAAGTAGCCTGCGATAGTATATAGTATTATTTGAAAAACCTGCCATTGTATGATATATTTATTTAGTAGAACTTGCAATTAAAGTAGTAAGTAGAAGCCCTTTTAAACAAACTTGGTCCAAGGGACTAGGAAAAAAATAACCTTTTTGGACAGATTAGTGCCCAGCTGTGGGGAAATCATGGTGGCATTTTTACCTGGACAAAAACCCAAGACCCTCAGGGAGTAAATCTGAGCATGCTGCCAATGAACCAGCGTGTCCCATTCGTATTTAGAATTTTAAATTAATTTTCAGGAACTGGTATGTGGGTCACAATATATTTCCTAAATGTTAGTGACAGATTTTGCCTAGATCCTCATGATCAGAGAATTAACTATTTTTATCCGGATCGACGATGGGATTGTAGATTTAAAATGGTCATTGAATTTCCTTTCATTCAATACCAAATATGATATTGTCTGATTAAAACCTGATTACGTCAGAGTAGGGAAAATAATTACGCAGAGAAAGAGTGAACACAAACCGGGTCTTTGATCGGCCAGTCTGGGAATCGGCTGGTGTCACACAGGTGCTTGAGGTAGTATATGTTGCAGAAGAGCTCGCTGTTCAACTGCGGGTAGTTGATCGACGGGATGGGGCAGTACTGGTAGAGGGCCCTGGTGTTGCTCTGCAGCCGAGGTGAGAAGTCGGCCAGGTGGGAGGCTATCTTTTCTATCATCATCCGCCTTGTGGCCAAAACATTATAAAAAACAGAAATTGCTTTAAATGCGAAAAGTAAAGAAATTTTTTAGAGATTACTTATCTGTGAAACACAAGACTTTTTTTTAAAATACTTTATTTAAAAAAAAAAAACTGCTACACATGAATGATAATTTTTTTCTATTATCTAGTTTCTATGTTGAAAGAAAAAGCATAATAAAGTTATAACAAGGGCAGGAAAGTGTAAGTGCAAGATGAATGGCAAGTTTTTATGATAATCGCAACAAGATGACTAAGCAGCAAGCTGGATGCCCCCCCGCCCAGCCAATTATTTTTATTCCTAAACAAAATGAAGTGTACTTTAGAGCATGAGTGGTAGATTCAGGGACTTTCTCCACAGATTTAGGGAGAACGATTTCAGGGTCTGAGCTCACCACTTCCATGTTAGTACTTACATGCTCTACCATTAACAAGTTCCAAAATCAAATGGTTTTATCACAAAGCTAATAGCAATCTCCTGTATTTTATAAAGGTTGTTTTCAAGCCTTTCCTACTATGATTTTTCATATTAACAATTTTTCTTGTTATGATTTTTTTTTTGAAAAAATATTTCTTATGTCATAGTTGTTTTTTTTTATTACAATCCTTCCTGCTTGGTTTTTGTCTATTATTAAATTTTTACTATGACGTTTTTCTATCATAATTTTTCTGTTATCATTTATTTCTGTTAACATTTATACTTTTTTTCATATTTTTCATCGATCAAGAGCAAAGAAGTCCACTGCCAATGATAAAAGATTGTCTACTATTTTTACAGATAACATACAGATAACGTATACAAAAGGTCTTATTCCCTCTCTTTAACAAAATGTCCATGACTGTTCAAGTATATAAAAAACAACACAACAATTGATCTCATGACTCTGCAGCCCTGGAAATTACTTTGGAAACTTTCCGGACTTCCAAGGCTTAGTGTAAGAAAAACAACAACAATGGTTCTCAAAGAGAATAACATGTACCTCATTTCATTGTTCCAGATGGCTTCAGGTGTGTCGAACTCTCCAAGGAATATCTGAGCAAATTTCTCAGGGGAATAGTTCTCAAGGTAGCAGACCATTGCCTCGGGTAGGATTGGACCTAGAACGCTCCGAGATAGTATGTCTGATGTTGTGTTCTACACGGGTGAACAGAGAGTTTGAAAAATCATAGACATAACTGAATTTACAATATAACAAATTATTGAGCATTATTTATAAATATAAATATATATATATCGATAGAGACAAAAAAGATTTCCCTTTTTATAGAAGCTGCAAGCTTTAACGGTAAAGAGACCAATACAAGTGATCTTCAGTTTCTAGTGCTGAAAAATAACAAGGCCATCACAATAGTCAGATACTTTAACTGAGTCCCCCTTGACAGATGTGGAAAATGGTTGACTGTGTCATTTGATGGTTGTTTGTGGAGGGTAAAGGTCAGAAGGAAGGGGTGAAGCCACAAGGGGGTCCGAAAATGTTTTTGTAAATATTAGTCACGTTAAAGTTCAGCACCCCCTGGGGAAAAATCCTGGGTTGGCTCCTGTCAGAGGGGAAAGCTCTTTGCAGCTGAGATTACACAGAAAGGAGGATACAAAATGCAATAAGCACAATGGACAGCAAACTATTTTTTTATACATAAACCAGCATGTCAGTTTACGGGTCTCATAGGGAGGTAGATTTAGTGGCAAGAACTAAAGTGTTAAAGTCCAGACAAGAAAAGGACATACATGAAGTCAGCTATTTCTGTGGACTTTAAAAGCATCCTTTTCAGAAAATGATTGTGCTGACAGATTCCCATTGACACAGGACCTACCTCTTCTGATCTGAAGGCTTGCTTCACGTGGGTATACTTCAGGAACCTGGCCACGGGGAGCACGTTGGAGCCTGTGTACATCATGATGAAGAAGAAAACACCTGACAAGTATAGCCTAGATATTCCTGGGTTGTCCTGCATGATCAAGAACAGCAGTGTGGCCACCTTTTCCACCAGAACTGGGTCAAAGGTCAGCAGCAACTGTGTGAAAGGACAAAATTGCTTATTTAAAATGCATGCAATGTCACAAATTTTCAGAGATAATAATTTCACTAAACTACATAATTACATCATTTTGAACATTTTGGTTCCAAATGTTGTTATGTTAATTGTAGTTTTGTTTTTTGTTCAATACAAATGGAGGAAAAAATAATAATTTGCCTTTAGAAAAAAACTTACCTGAACAATATGAGGTAGGCAGGTTGCATCCGATAAAAGCCTTTTGACCCTGGGCAGCGGCCGGATGATGGCACCATCAGAGTCCCTATCATCAGTGTACATACTTTTAAATCACATCTCAAGTCAAACATGTTTAGTATATAAAAAAAAATTCAGTATAAATATATAAAAAACAAAAAAATCTGTGCACAGAAACTATCAACATGAAATTAATGCCAAAGACTTTTCTTTCTTAAATCAGAGGTACATAAAATAGTTTCACAAACTAAACTTATATGATCTAATAAAGCTAGCAATATATAGCGACATCGATTGAAATGTCCCCACTATTTGTACAGCAATAACAATTCAAGACAAAGACAATGCTGAGCGATTGAAACATATTTTTTTAAGTGAAACCAAAAAAATGGGAATAAAAGACACTTTCATTTCATATAAAAAAAAAAATACATTTGATTCAGTTGGGGGTCATGGAACGCTTCTCGCCTCCCTTGACAACCCCAAATTTGGCTTCTATATCATTGAACTTTGTTCAAGGGGAAAGAATGCAAAGAAATGCATGGACATAGTTAACATTTGAATAGATTTTTGAAATTTCAGATAGGCCTACTAAATCTAATAAAACCCTGTGGAATTGGCTCAACCCTTACATGAGGTGAATTCAGTACACATGTGTAATTTTATTATGTTCAGGACCCTTTGTGGACTGCAGGGAAATGAGGAAGCAGATTGGCTGGCCAGGCTTAGGAGTGATTAATTACATCCAGCGCTTCAAGCAGGCCACTAAATACAGACTCACACCAGAATGATAGACTCACCAGGGTGCTGAATCTGGTTAAACCGTACCACTCAATGCAGATGTAGAACTAAACTCCAAAATCAACTAAATCAAGAGAACATGGTTCTACATTGCCCACTCCAAAGGTCTGGAGTGAAGGTGCCGTCATGCAAGAAAAGCTTTATTGGCCTCAAACTATTTCTACAGAAGATGGGACTGGTGGTCTTAGCAAACACAAGGTAAATTCGGAACACTGAACTTACAGGCACAAAAACTGATTGCAGATATTTAATAAGAGACTTATTATTGAGAGAAATGTCTGCTCACCGACTAGGATAGTACTCTGTCATCTTGATGAGCATGTTGAGTATCAGGGTGGCCATGTCTGTCTCGTTCATCACTGCCTGGCCAGCGGCCAGCAGCATCCACTTCAACTGGGGCACCGACTGCAGGGGCCGCCAGCCATCCATGCCCTGGGCCCAGCACCTCGTCTTTGCGTGAACAGTGCCGTCGTCATAGAATGCTTTCATCTGTTGCAGAAAATAACATATACATCCAGTCAACATTTCACATAGTAACATTACAAGGATTAGGCTAAGTTTTCTATTGATTAGCCATGATTCATTTTGATGTAGACATGCAATTTTATGCTCAACTTCTTTTCCTTTCTTTTATCCATTCCGGGCTTACAACCTACTAGCCAACAATTTTCATATTACTGGAACACGCTCTACTTTGAAAAATGTGTGTCTAGATTGCACTCAGTTAAGCCCTGTTGGCAAAATTTAAGACCCTCTGGGCTGGGGCGTAGACTCAATCTAACCTCATTAGTGCATTAACATCAACAATATTTTCTTTATATACCTGTAATTCTATCAGTTTTGATAAGAGGAGGACTTTTAGTTGGGGGACATTGAATTGGATTGCCATTAAAAAATGTTGTATGCCTATAAAACCCTTATTTTTTCATAGGGTCTAAGGGAGATACCTGTAGATGGCCAGTGGCATACCTAAAATTGCATGGGGTCAAGTAACACTGGTGGGGCATTGCAAATTCAGCTGGGCATTACAAATCTGGCAAGGTTTTGTGTAACAGGCTGAGCCTTTTATTAAGCCCAACAATACATCTGTTTACATTTATATCTGATTTACACCAAATGCTATTGATCAAAAGTGTCATCAAGGAAAACTTTTTTTTTCTTATTTCATCCAATTTGTTTGTGAACATGAGTAAAAAGAAAAGTCTTTCCTCCCACAGTATCCCTGGGAGGATATGAAAAATACTCACCTCCTGATAGCTGAAGGGCCCCAGCCTCTCTTTCTCCTTGTTGCCAAAGTACCATTCTTTCTCACTCTCCCTCTCCATGTCTGGTGCAGCTTCTATAACATTGGTCTGTGTGGGGAAGCAGGAAAGACAAGGAATTAAGTAACAAAAATTGACACCATTCACAGAAGTCTATTAGTTTTTGCAAAAGCCTGATTTCTAGGTTAGCTTAAATTAAGTTAAATTCTCTGACAATTACTCTGTCAAAGTGTAAAATTAATTTTAAGGGATTTATTTCAAAAAGCTGAAATTGTTCCGATTGCAAAAATATACTTAATAATAAAAATAAAATAATATTTTTTTTACTTTATTGTCAGAGTAGTATTCACGTTAGACCAATTTGATTTACAGGGCCTGTGAATCAACGGCCACAAATTTCCATGGCCAAAAAATACAATGGGATTGTGTGGCCATCACAATGCCATGCAGCCTTCACTTATCCCCAACTAAGGTCAGGTACCCAACAGAACGGGGTAGACTCAGGGACACCCTAAAGACCCTGGAACCAATCCTAGCCTTCACCAGGATTTGAACCCAGGGCCCTTGGCATGCAGTTTGACCACGCTGCCGCTCGGCTACCATGTTGTCAGTGTGATTTTGTTTTATTCCTTCCTTCCAGAACCCCCCCCCCCCCAATCTCAATAAAAATTGAAAGATAAAAGAATAAAGTTAGTGAAATACATTATTTGGGTGGAAGGGGATGGGGGAGGGTATTTACATTAACCCAGTGAACCATTGATTAGGTAGCAGACCTGTAGCGGAACTGTGGCCCTGGTCGTGTGCAGGTGGGCAATGGTCAGAAGGTCCACCAGCGTCTTCACACCGTTGGCATCCATGATCTCCTTAACGTTTCTTTGGTTGAGAATGAGTTTGTTCAAGAAGAGGATCAGACGGTCACGCTCCAGCTTGTCAGTGCACTGCAAATAGAGAAAAAATGTGTGTCGCCAACTAACCATTTTTATCAATTAGTCTTCAAATTAAATACAACTTTAAAAAAAAAAGGGTTTGGTCTTCTTTCAATGGGTGTGTCATTCCCACTCATCTTTTTTATATTTATTACTATTTCTTAAGGTGTCCAACCAATTGTAATGAATTAGTCAGCATGTAGGGATGGGAGATAGATGAGCTTCTGATGGACATTAACAATTTTTAGGCACAATGTAGACAAAAGTTCAAAGATAGCCATCAAATTTTACAATATCAGATGAAAACAATTGCCATGAACAAAGTATTCTAATTCAAAAAGATCCTTTTCAGATTTTAATCACTTACCTTTATACACATTATGCATTGTATTTTTTCTAAAATCTAATTCTATACCAGTTTCATTTTATTATATATAACAAGCTAAATTAAATAGAATTATTTTTTACTGAAAACATTGAGGAAAGTAATTTAAAATAAATATTGTAATCGGGTTAGAAAAATCATGTCTTTTCTTTAAATAAAAAGTTAGGATTTTCCCTGGGTGAGAATTCGACACCAGTCTCTCGCATGCGTCAAAAATATAATTATTTTACTTACTGAAAACATTTTAGGATAGCGCTAAGTCCTTAAATTCTTTACAATCTTTAAAGAAAAAGTAATATTAATGGAAATTTTTTTTTAAGTAGAAAAAGAAAAACAAAGTTATCAGTGGGGAAACGAACCCTGGTCGCCTGCATGGTCATCGAATAAACTAACCACTCAGCTATTGAGTACATGCCGGAAGGAGATCGCAAAAGTAAAATATGAGTCAATAAGGTCACATGTCTTTAAATTAACCAATGGGGATCGGAATCCACACACACAGTATACTTTATATATATATATATATAAGATAATTATCTAAAAGACTAATGGGACATATTAGACTAATAAAAGTCTTTGCTCCACACTAAAGTGTAAACATTTAAAAGCCAGTCCAAACTCACTCGTTCCAGCATTCCCACAATGTATCTGGTGTCATTGAAAGCACCAATCTCCTCGTGGCACCGCCCGTACACAATGGTCATGGCCTGCAGGCACATGCACTTCATGTTGACCTTTGGGGTCAGGAGAAAGCGGTGGTACAGGTCGTTGAAGAACTCATAGCTTGGGAGAGACAAGAAGAATAAACACCATAGCATAGGTTAAACAACTATGTGCTAACAATAGTTTATGTCCTGATTTTTCATACAGTACATATGATGTTAAGGATCATTAATCATTATAATGGGTTTCAAATTTAAAACAAAAATTGCCAGTACAGTGCAACAGTCTAAAGGCCCCACTTTTCTAAATGAGAAAACAAAGGTGAGATTACTCTCTTAGGGCTCGGAGAGTAAAACATCTGGCAATGTAGCTCTTACAGTATATGATATCATTATGGGGTCAGCACAAAACCAAGCCATTCTTAGGACTAACAGAGCTGTCAGATATAGGGGCTGCCAAGTTTCTTCAGGATTTTAACAAAGGGCAATGTCATTCAGCTAGTTGCAATTTCTTTTATTCTCATAAAAGAGCCTCTTATCATTTTATCAGCCTCTTATTTATAAAATGTATTTAAAAAATCCAGACTTGGTGTTTTTTTTTTTGTGCGCACAGTTTTCCTGTGTCCTTATTGCAACCCCATTATTCACACTGAAAGCATTCCTAATACAGTAGGAGAGGTTGTGGAACTTACGATTTTTTTATTGCACTGGTTTCTTCACTAGCTTCATCATCATCTTCTTCCAAGAGCAGCCTGAGGTAATAGTCACCTGTGGACACCAGACATTTCAATTACAGGTTGGAACTTTTGGTCGTAACATTGTGATGCATTGTGAGTAATTTAAGTAAAGCATTCCCGTTCAGAACATGTTGGTCCATGATGTGAGTGAACCAGCATTCCATAATTTCCGTGGCTATTGCCAGGAAAGGGAATGCATAGCTGGCACAACGCCCAGCCACCATTACTTAAGTAAAGTAGAGTATCCCCATTTGAACAATTCGATCCATAGGGCCACAGAATACTAGGCGATTGTGTGGCCAGCAAAATGCCCAGTTGACTTTACTTTTCCCTAACTAATGTCAGGTATCAATCAGAGCTGGCTAGAAAAATTCCAGACCTGGGAACAATTCCTAGCCTTCACCAGGATTTGAACCCAGTACCCTAGGTACACCAGCCAAAAGTGCCGCCTCTTGACCACTGTACCCCACGCCTCCTTTATTTATCGCAAAGTAATGCCATGTAGCCATAAGAATCAGGAAGACCAAGGAAACCCTCCAATACCATGGAAAAAAACTTTAAAAAAAAATCTGAATTCTATCCTAAGACCTGGGTAATAGGAACATTCTGACTCCATATCCAAATGTCCCATTGCTCTCAATAAGTAGTCAGTTTATAAACCCAACTGCCCTTTTACAAGTCAGCCATCAATGATCTTTTATTTTGTTAAAAGTTCAACCTGTTTGGATAACTATACTTCTTGATTCAAAGATTTAGAAATAGAGAAAACTTGAAGATCTACCTATTTTGATTTCATCTGCCAGACAGTGGTAGGGCACCTCAAACTCTGTGTGGTTCCAGCCCACAATGAAGGTGGCACCGAGCTCCTTGTCCACATTGAAAGCTCTGATCTCATTCTCCAGGCTCTCCCTCAGCTCTTCCCTGGTCTTGTAGTTCCAGATCAGATTGGGTTTGGCATGATCCTGTCAGGAAGTAAAAAAAAAAAAACATTAATAAAAAGTAATAAATTTGTTTTTTGGCAAGTGCTTCTGATGCATATTAATAATAGATGGCATAAACATTTTTGAACCTGATTGAACTGGTAATAGAACAGTGGCCAGTTGGCTTCACTTTTAATCCTCTGTCTACGTTTCCTCAAGACGATGGGCTTCTCATTCTGTGGCTGTAAGAGGTATATAAAAAGTTTTTTTTTATCAATTTCAAGCAGCATCATCTAAAACAAAATATTCTATTTACAAATGTATAATTATGTGATAGTCAGCTTATCAAATTGAGCAGATTAAATGGCATTTCTCTTACTTATTAGCCTTCAACAATAGTAATTTCATTCTGATATGTATAGTCAGTCAGGCACTAGGTGTAATTACTTGGAAAATAAATAGTATCTCAAATAATTTCAATTTTTATTTAACCTTATAATGACTATAAGATGTATAGGTGATAGATGATATATTATATAAATGGTTTGTATTATATATGGTGTATATTATAAAAGCCAAGTATTATATATATTATATTTTGTATATGAATATTTTCATCTATTTTGCATCTTTATTGATCATTAACAAGGCTTCTTGACATTGTTTCTTAATATCCTTATAAAAATGTAATAACTCACAGCACACAAATATTCTTTTTTAAAAAACAGCATACTTTTTTTTTTTAACTTATATTATACAACTGTTGTGTAACATTTCAACAAAAGAAACACCTGTTTATTGTCTAACCCAATCCTTGATCTCCAGTGTTGAAGTAAATTATCTATTTTTTTCTCCAGTAGAAGTAGCTGTTGATTGCGTTTGTTTTTATTGAAATGATCCTGGGAATAAATGGGAAGTTAAATTAAAACAAGAAGATAAAGTTAAATGTTATAGAATAATGTAAACCATAGAGAAAGATAATGAGATGAGTTATAGATAGACAAGTTATAGATAATTGAACAAGTTATTGCAAGAACAATATGTTATAGGTAGATAATGAGTTGAAGAAAGAAGCATAAATTTAAAAAGGGGAATAATATAACCTTAATTTATATAGCGCTGCCAACTAAAATAATGTAAGCTGAGAGTGCATTTAACACTGAACAACAAAAAAATACATAGAGCTATAGTTTATGCAAGAACAGGGCTATAATTATTTAAGCTAGATAAGTCTACACATTTAAAAAAAATATTTTTATTACATCAAAAGGATTGAACACTATTTGAAAATTACACAACTTTATGAAAAACATAAGATAGAACAAAATATTATAGTATTTACCAACTTAAAATCAACAAAACTAAAGACACTGAAAGGTTATACAAAAAGAATGTTACAAAATATGTTTTCATTGAAGTAACAACATGACACCTACCTGTGCTAATTTGACATTGTCTCTTATATGCAGCCTGTCCTTCTCTGTGACTGAAACATCATCGGTAGAGTCCAGACACAGCATCAGTCCGGTGGGCTGCAAATGGACAGGCACACAACGTTACAACAGGAGGCTTCAGAGTTATCTTCAAAACATGGATTAGTGGACCCCCAGATAGGCAAGAGAAGAGAAGAATGTCGCCAACTCTGAGAAATTGTGGACAGATGGACAGGACTACACATGTCGGATAGAAAACCTCACCAACTCTGAGAAATTGTGGACAGATGGACAGGACGACACATGTTGGATAGAAAACCTAACAGAACCAAAAAGCAAGGGGCCAAAGCGGGAGATGCAGTAGTGTCAAAGAAAACTTGGAAACAGGAGGCAGGGGACAGGAAAGAGCTGGAAGAAATTTAGGGAAATAGAAAAGGGAGGGGGGGACTGTAAGACATGTGCCAGACATTTTAGACGGCAAAACAAATTTTGAGATGAAAGAAAATGCCTTACTTAGCCTTTCCCAAAAAGTGTGACTTAACCATGTTGAATGGCAATGTGGATTGAGTTGTGGACATTTTAAAATGTTTCAATGAAAAAAGCTACAATGATAATGGCCAACAATAACAATAATACTTTCAGTTACAATCTCAACACAGATCCAATACATTGCTATGTTGTTGGTTTTCAAATGTAGCACATTAGTTAGTACAGTTCACATGACAAGCGCACAGTATTGTCAAACATTTATGAAACGGTTTTTTTTTTAAATACTCTCTCTTATCAAAACAAAATTCTCTCACCAGTATTCTTTTCAGCAGGCCCATGGCAGTTGGATGTCCAGTGATCCACAAACCCACTAGATGCCGACTCAACTGTCTGTGGAAACAGCACAGGTACAATTAAACCATGCTTAAACAACAGACAACAATCAATGCTGGCATCAGGGGCGAAGCCAGAAATTTTTTCCAGGGGGGGCTGAACTTTCGCGTGACAAAGATTTACCAAATACCAGGTGGGGCTAAACTTTCGCGTGACAAAGATTTACCAAATTTTTAGCGAATTTAGTGCATATTTAAAAAAAATCAGCCGAAAAAATTTTTTTTTTTTACATTTCAGGGGGGGCTTAGCCCCCCTCAGCCCCCCCTGTGGCTTCGCCCCTGGCTGGCATTACTATATTTTATTTCTACATATAATCCTAAATCTGTTATAGAAAGCCCCTTTTCTCACATATAGACAAGGTATTTTTTAATAGAAGACCTTTGGGTCTGATCAGTCTCTGATTGGTTTTATTTAGACCAAGATATGTACCACAAATATCAGAGAACTGACCTGTTAGTCAACATCCTGCTGTCTGTGCTCTGGGTGAACATTGCAGTGTGAAGGTGTTTGGGCAGGGCCCCCTCTGACAGGGCCAGGTCCTGCATCTTGGCAGCAATCTCAGCATCACCTTCCTACAAGACAAACAACCCCAGGAAACAATATTATTATTATTTTTTTTTAATTATGATTTCATTACAATCCTAATAATAGAACAAAGCCAAACACAATACAAAACTATACACTTTCAGAACAAAAAATTATAAGTTATATAAAAATAGAATAAAATTATAATCCTGTTATACAAAAAAAAAAAGAAAAAAAGAAGCCAACACCAGAACAAGCAATGCACATACTGAACTCTTTGCCTTACTTACCTCAATGATGGCTTTCATGACCAGCCCAGCTCCTTTCACTATTGCCATTGAGGGATGCTGGAAATTGAAAAAAAAAAAAGGTATTGTTTCATAATATGAAAGAAATGGTTGGGGATTATTACCAGAAGTACAATTTCAACCAAAAACAAAACAAACAGAATATTATTCAAAACTGTTACGAGTGCTCTAATATAAATATTTATATAAAAATAATATAAATAGTAGTGCCCATTGATAGCTGCATTATTCCTTTTCTGCTCATCTCTTTTTTTTTATAAAATCATCTACTTTTTTTACCAAGGACTGTAGACTATACTGTTTTAAAAATTTCATTTTTGGTATAAAAAAAAAGTTGCCACATTCACATAATTCAGTAACAACTTCATGGAGTTGCATTACAAATGAGGAACTTGACATACCTGAAACAGTTTGAATACGACACGCCCGTTGGCAGCTACCATTTCCAAAAGCATGTCGAACTGGGTGCCGTCCGTGGTCTCGCTGTAAGGGGCGCACAAGGCAAAGGTGAGAAAGTCCAACATGGCTGCTATGACAAGTGCTCCAGTTCCATGCACCTTGAGGCATACACAAATTGATTTTTTTTTCTTTAGTAAACTTCTAGCATAAAAAAATGTATTATAATAATAGTTTTTTTGTTCTAAGGGTGAAAAGAAAAAAATGCAGTTCCATTTTGATGGGGGTTATGGTCGAAAGTAGAGCTGATGAAAGGTGGCTCTGTTGTCTAGCGGTGAAGCTAAATCATAGGTAACATTGGCCTTCTGCTAGAAACTAAACATATCAGCTTCAAATCCTTCAAATATTTACATGTGCGTAACATTCAAAGCAGGATGTACACAGGTCTGACAGGAGTCTGTCGTTTCTTAACAAAATTATAAAATAAACAACAACATCAGGCAGCTGTGCTAGTCCCACAATCCCATTGTGAGCTAACGCCACCCAGATTGGGGAATTCTCATTCACAAATTTCAATAGCTCATTCGACTGGCAATCCGAAAGTTCTGGGTTCAAATCCTGGTGAGGGCTAGGATTTTTTTCCCGGGACTTGTGGGTGCCCCCGAGTCTACCCTGCTCTGATGGGTACCTGACACTGGGGTAAAGTATTGGTGGCTGGGCATTGTGCTGATCCCACATCCCATTTTATGCCGTGGTCACAGAAACTGATGAACGCTGCTTCACCAGTGCTATGATCAGTTTTATCCAAAGGGTACTTTACTTTTTTATTTTTTTCCGATGGACCAAAAAAAGGTTTTGGTGATGAAACCTTACACAGCGGTGATGCAGAAAAGAGTTGTTCCCGTGCCCAAGTTGTGTATACTCAATAGTGTCAATAAGTAAGACATTCATGGGATCATATCTAAGAATTTTGCCAGCAATTCATTTAGGCCGTCAATACACCCCCAGCACCAACCACAAATGACACTGGACCTACCACAAATGACACTGGACCTACCACAAATGACACTGGACCTACCACAAATGACACTGGACCTACCACAAATGACACTGGACCTACCACAAATGACACTGGACCTACCACAAATGACACTGGACCTACCACAAATGACACTGGACCTACCACATGCTCATTGAACATTTCCAAGAGGCTCTCCAAAAACTTGCGTGATGACATCAGGGACGTCTTGTTCAGCTGCTCCTGCCTGAGGTCATAATTGTCATGCATGGGCTAAAAAGAAAAGACACAATCACTGTCATGTCGATTACGCTACAGGCTTTTACAAACAATGACCTCTTGACCTTTCCTCTGTGTGATACTACAGGACTTAAAGAGCAAAGGACTAATACACTGTCATTTTACTTATACATTAAGCCAGCGGTTCCCAACCTGTGGGTCGCAACCCCTTTGGGGGTCAAATGACCATTTCACGAGGGTCGCCAATGACCATTGTAAAATTTAATTAACATATTTTCTCTATGATTCATCAGCAAATATTAGCAACAAAGACGTTGCCACAAGAACTACAAGAAGTAATTAAAATCGTCATTAGTTGTGTTAATTCCGTAGAGTCGAACAATTTATACAAACAGTTGACTGTTTTTGCAACTGTGCAACGAATTGGATGCACCAAACAATTCTTTACTATTACATATTGAAGTGAGATGGTTGTGGAGAGGAAAAGTTTTAAAACAAGTTTTTCAGCTTCAAGGTGAACTTTTTTAAAATCAGAACGCAAAACTGCATATTATATTTGAGAATTAATCACTATGACCCTGCTTTAATAAATTTCCATTTTGTAGCAATTAAAATAAATCCTGCATATCAGAGATTCACATTACAATTCATAACAGTAGCAAATTACACTTTTATGGCAGCGGCGAAAATAAATTTATGGTTGGGGGTCGCCACAACATGAGAAGTTGTATTAAGGGGTCGCGACATTAAGAAGATTGGGAACCACTGCTTTAAGCCTTGAGAACTGAAGACTGATGTAATATACCAAAACTTTTAGAAACAAACATTAAATTATAGCAATTTCATTCAAGACTACTCCAAAGAAGAAAGTCCAGCACACAGGGCTACAAACAACGTTAACATTGGTGAGGACTGTATCACTCTGTAAACTTTGAATCATTCAACTATTAAACCTTTTGCTGCACTAATAAAAGCCTTCAGAAAGACTGGGACTGCATTCACATTCACAAAAATAAGACAATGGTAAATAATGGGTTACCTGCATCAAAGCACAGAGCATATCAAGGGCTGCATGCGTTATGGCGTCATCTTTTCTTTTCAGGGCTTTGATTACTTTCAGGCCTACTTTTTCTCTCATTCTTTGAGAATAAGAAGAAAGAAAAAAAAGGAGAGAAGTATGATATTTCCTAAAACTACTGTACTGAAAATGTCATCAATAAAAAAATAAAAAAAAATGTACCCAAACTGGGATAAAGTTGGAAAGTGTTTGGGAAAGGTTGCCGTGGTTACATAAACAGCAACAAAGAAATGGGGTTGAAATATAACTAAAAATTAATACCATTGATGTATTCCTAAAGAACAGAGGAAGAGCCAAGCGAACATGGAGACAAAGCATATTGGATGAGGCTGGAAGAACTGGAAAGAGCTGGTGGGAAGAAGTGAAGCGACTGGCAAGAGACCATGGAGAGTGGTGTGCATTGACAGAGGCCCTATGTTCCACAAGGAACCCAAAGGACAGATGATAATGATGACAGTGATCTAGTAACAGCATAGCACATTGCAGTATAGAAGATCCTGAGTTTATATGATGGTGAAGGCTAGGATTCCCCCCCCCCCTCTTTTTTTTCTGTAGGGTGTCCCTAAGTCTGCCCAGCTCTACTGAGTATAAGACCCTAGTAGGCCAAAACCATTGGCATGGAAACTGTTGCACACATCTTCACTGGCCCAATATATCTATTTGGTCTGACGAGGATATTTTTAAATTGTTTGATGAAATTAAATACTCACACAAAATTCACCATTTTATCAACAATCTGAATCAACTTTTTGCAGTGTTGTTGTGAGCTATTTTATTTAGGACATACGTGTCATATATTTATAATTATTATTGAATTTTTATATTTTTCTTGAGTAATCTCTAAGTGCTATGTCTATGAGTGTACCGTTTTCAATAGTTATGGAAGTGTGTAATCCTTGTGTTGTTGTTTGTTTATTGTGTACCGAAGACTTGTTCTTGTGATACTATAGAAAGAAATGATAAAGTTTGGAGTTGCTTTTCCTTTTAAAAACTGTGCCTTGATTTATTGAAGCGTTTTTATTTTTAAACACTCTACTACAACACACCACCACGCAGGATAGTAATACTCCAACAACTGCACACACAGAAATACTTCTTGTTGCCCCCCTCCCCCTCCCCATACCAAGGGGAGCGCTATACTCACTTTGGAATCTCCGTGAAACCTTGGTAGCCAGCTTTTGATGCCACAAGCCTCCTCAGGGCGTGGAATTGAGCCTCCAGGCATTCGTTGGACACTTTCTCCTGGTCACCCTCCCTCTCTATCAGCGACTGAAGGGCCAAGTTGATTAGCTTTTCTTTGTTTTGAGCAAACAGCCCCTGGACAGGTAAAAGAACACACAAAAAGAAATTGGGTTAAAATTATTGTGGATCACAGTCAATCACAAGTTATTTTCTTTTTAAAGCAAAATAATATATACAAATATTCCGGCATCAAATTCATGTGGTTAATGAGTAAAGTACTCATCGGACCGAATTGATTATAGGGCCAGTGAAGCAGCGTTCACCAGTTTCTGTGGCTACGTCATACTTGGTGATTGTGTGGCAGCACAATGCCCAGCCCCCTTTACTTTACCCCAACTAAGGTCCGGTACCCATCAGAGCTGGGTAGAGTCAGGAACACCCTCCCGACTTGGGAAATAATCCTAGCCTTCACCAGGATTCAAACCCAGGACCTTCGGTGCTTTAGTCTGCCACCGTGGTTCAGGAGTTAAAGAAAATTAGATATCTATTTGAGTTTACAAAATATTGTTACGTCTCATGGTCTAGGAGGGTAGTTTATTTTAAAAAGGCACTTGTTGAGCTGTCCTTTCTTGCAAACACACAGGCTAACTTTCAATTAACAAGAACAATATGATAGCCAGTAAACAACAATCTTTGATCCAATTTGACAAACGAATACATCAAAACATTTAAACATAGTACAAGTCATAGGTAAAAATCTAGTTAGTTGTCGCCACAACATAGACTGGTGGTCTCCACTTGACTAACTAGTTCGCCTCATGGGATGACAGCTTTCTATCCATTCGATTACCGTTCTAACCAATTAGACATGGGTGGGTTTACTAATATAAAGAAATGAGTCCACAAGGAAGGTGTAATAGGGGGTTTGGGAAATTGGGCATAGGTGTGAACTCCTACTTCACAATATACTAATACAGCGGTTCCGAACCTGTGGGTCGCGACTTCCTTGGGGGTTGAACGACCAATTCACGGGGGTCGACAAAGACTATCGGAAGACTAACATTTTCAATGGTCTTAGAAATCTAGACACAGTTCATCTATCCGTCTCTAAGCTGTCCGCCCATTTGCATGCGGACCAGCCAGACATGTGAAAAGAGAAGCAACTGGTTGAAAGTAACTTCTATGTTTAAAGCGATAACTGTTTAGAAAGCAGCAGTATTGGTGGAAAAACGACACTTCATGAATAGGACTTCCTATATTGGAACTTAGTGTGGATGCTGTTCAGTCTATTATTTTTAGCTGTGATCCGTGGTTGATGTGAATATTGCCCCCACCCCTATCATACTTGTCAGTGATTGAAATAGAACATAATAAATAGTCTATGGTCAAAGAGAGATAACCAATGAAAAGAAGAGTAGACCTTGACCTTGGATAGCAAAGGCAGACGGAGACTATATAATTACGCAGTTGTGTTGTTAATTCACGTGTTAGGTTAGAAAAGATGGGAGGAAAGGTTACAAGACTTGACATTGGTAGGGTAGTGGGCATTCAGCTTTTGTAGAGAGAGGAGCTGTATTTTTATGTGGAGTTTTTGTAATGGACATAATATGAGAGATCTCTGTGAATCTATTCTGTAAATTCGATGAGATAAATTGCAATGCTATTGAGTGAATATATATATATATACAGATATCATTGTGCATGGATATTCATATGAATTGTGAGGACATAAAAATATATGTGTGTGAATAAACTTATTTATATATTTTACTGTTCCTGGAGTGTTAAGTATTTTTATGAACGCCTCATGTGAGTGAATGATACAAGTGTAAATATACAACTTACAATACTAATAGATATGTAAAAAAAAGCAACAACAACATTGGGAATGGTAAATCATTAATAAGAAATAAATATTTCACAATATGTAATTAGATATTGTTTTGTTATTAATAAAAAAGGCTCTGCTTCAATTTGTAACAATGAAAATACATATCAGATATTCATATACAAATTCAAAACAGAAGCTTTATTACAATTATAAGGTGGCGTCAAAAGTAATTTTATGGTTGGGGGTCACCACAACACGAGGATCTGTATTACGGGGTCGCGTCATCAGAAAGGTTGGGAACCACTGTACCAATAGCAAAATGTATGCCTGGTACAAAAAGAGTTAAATAAAAGACACAATGATTTGTAAGGTTGCAGGAATTACTTACGTCAGCAGTAACTGCATGAAGAAGACCACTGTACGAGACATTGGCGTTGAACCTGTACACTGCCTCATCAAAGTTCATGCCCTCTGAAAACGAACATAAGTAGATAAACTCCTGAGCAATTAAACATCAGATTTCTTTTGAAAGGGATAAGGGTTAAGATGTAAAAAACATTAACCCTCCAATTTCCAGTCCAATTTTGTGCAGTAAGTTGTTCTCCTTCAAACTATAATTTCACTAATTAATACACTGTGTACCAAGCTTTATTTATAAAACGAGATGATGATGATGATAATGCATGTCCATCGTTTTCGATGAGGCCCATCCTATGTCAGAGTCATGATTTCTTGCGGGTTCCGAGATGGCTGGTGTGGCCTATTTTTGCCCAAAAGTCTTTGCCACAGTGGGAGTACAGATGCGTGGCTTGGTGGCCGGTAGTAGCGGAGCTGTCTTTGCTGGATTTTCTGAGTTGTCGTTTTTCAGTAGCGACCCTTCGCCCTTTTATCTTCGTGAGCTGCTGCTCCAGTTCGGGTCATGTTGGATCGGTCCCCAGCAAGGCTTTCCCAGTTGTTTGGATCGATTTCAAAGTTTCATAGGGAGGCCTTCAGGGTGTCTTAGAACACGAGATATGCGTATGACCAGTTACTATTCCGCACAAAGAAAGATAGATTTTCTTGATATAAAAAATATTAAAAAATTATATTTTTCCTCTATCAAATAAACATTTTGGTTGAAGCTGTGCTGTGAGGTCAACCTTATCTTTGTGTTTGAATGACATAACTTTGAAGGAGGGGAAATATGTAGCACTGGAAAATTTGATTGGTGTAAAATATAAGTGGAAGAAAAATTGGCTGGTGGAAATAGAAACACATGCTACACTAGAAAGATTAAAAATTTTTTCCCCAAAGTTTTAAACCAATATAGGTGTAACTTGCACTTTCTATAACCTCGCATGATTATCATAGGCAAATAAAGCTAAGTTTCTGTAGTTTGGGAAAATCTGAAAAAAATGTTAAGTCATGGATATAATATGATATTTTTATACTGTCAAAGCAGAAGCATGATGGTAGAAATGGTATAGTCGTTATAGTACAACTTTCTAGTCTGTTAGTGAAGTAAAGTAGTCCCATCGGATCGATCCATAGAGCCGGTGAAGCAGTGCTCACCAGCCTGTTAGTGAAGTAAAGTAGTCCCATCGGATCGATCCATAGAGCCGGTGAAGCAGTGCTCACCAGTCTGTTAGTGAAGTAAAGTAGTTCCATCTGACCAAATCGATCCATAGAGCCGGTGAAGCAGTGCTCACCAGTATGTTAGTGAAGTAAAGTAGTCCCATCGGATCGATCCATAGAGCCGGTGAAGCAGTGCTCACCAGTCTGTTAGTGAAGTAAAGTAGTTCCAACGGACAAAATCAATCCATAGAGCCGGTGAAGCAGTGCTCACCAGTCTGTTAGTGAAGTAAAGTAGTTCCATCTGACCAAATCGATCCATAGAGCCGGTGAAGCAGTGCTCACCAGTCTGTTAGTGAAGTAAAGTAGTTCCAACGGACAAAATCAATCCATAGAGCCGGTGAAGCAGTGCTCACCAGTCTGTTAGTGAAGTAAAGTAGTTCCAACGGACAAAATCAATCCATAGAGCCGGTGAAGCAGTGCTCACCAGTCTGTTAGTGAAGTAAAGTAGTTCCAACGGACAAAATCAATCCATAGAGCCGGTGAAGCAGTGCTCACCAGTCTGTTAGTGAAGTAAAGTAGTTCCATCTGACCAAATCGATCCATAGAGCCGGTGAAGCAGTGCTCACCAGTCTGTTAGTGAAGTAAAGTAGTTCCATCGGACCAAATCGATCCATAGAGCCGGTGAAGCAGTGCTCACCAGTCTGTTAGTGAAGTAAAGTAGTCCCATCGGATCGATCCATAGAGCCGGTGAAGTAGTGCTCACCAGTCTGTTAGTCCAGGTGTTATTTTTAATCCTGTTAATCTCTGTGTCCATGCTCTGGAAAGCCTAAATCCCCCAGCATGCAAGGAGCGTTAGTCCTCTAGAACAGGTGTCGGCAACCTTTTCCTAATAGTGCGCTAAACTTTGATTTCTAAATCATTCAGCATGCCAACAGCCTGAAAGCCAACCTGCTCGACTATTTTTAAAAAAAAAATTTTTCAGCGCCGTAGTAAGACCGAGGTCAAAAGCAAAAGAACTTTACAGAGAAAATCGTTAAGATTTTTATATTTAATTTTTTGTTGAATTTATAGTAAATGCATAGATCTAATTTTATTACTGAACTTTCACTTAAATGGTTAATGTTTAGAACATTAATTTAGTTGTCAGGTTTAAATCAAGCACCTGCTTAAAATTCTTTTTTTTTCCATTAGGAGGGCTTGGAACTCAATCAAACTCCTTGTGCCTTTCCGAGCTTAAATGACTCTAGACACCCCACACTTTGTGTAGAGAAGCCAGTGACAGTGTAGAGATGGGTCGCTCACTAAAGAACTGATCGACTGATCCGGGTCTTTCAAAGGAACGGATCCGAACGCCGATCACTGCCAAAAGACACGGATCAGTACTGATCCGTTCCCGTTCTGCATTTCTATATGTTGGTTTCCATAGTTCACTTAAAATCCGGATCTGACCCAGATCAGACCCGATCAGTACTGATCGGATCAGACCCGAGATCAGTACTGATACGGGTCTGTACTGGTCGGGTCTGATCCAGTAATTATATAGGCCTATATTGATTGATCGCAAATAAGCGATCACTCGCATTCGAAACCAGCATATCGAAATGCAGAACGGGAACCGATCAGTACTGATCGTATCAGAATCGCTCTGTACTGATACGGTATAATGTCCCTTTGAAATGCTTTCACACCGTTCATTTACTATGTTGAACGCAAGATCTTATCGGGTTTTCCCTATTCACGCCTCTGTTTTTTATTGTTGTTTTTTTTAGTTACACACTCTCTTTTAACAAAACACATTGTAATAATTCGTTTCTCCATAGACTATAATATGCATGGACCGCTTGCTTTAGCTATTATCTTCTTTTTTTGCAATTCCCGATTCTAAATAAAGTAATTGTCATACAAGTTCCGTTTTATTCAAGCGCATTTTTTTCGACTTTTAATGAATACTTGTAGGCCTATTAATCCTATTATCATTGACTATAATAAGATTGACCGCCTGCTCTATTTTTAGAGCTTATGTTCTTTTTCCGTGCGCACACAACACTGATCTATAAATTTTTCCGCTCTGTACAACTTTCGATTTTAATTTTTCATTGAGAAAATCATAGCGATTAATAAAACGGAACTTGTATATCGATAACTTTATTTCCTGAATAGCATTTACGTTATTTAGAATCTGGAATTCCGACAATCAGTGTTTCAAGTCATCATATAGCAGAAATACTAAAGCAAGCAGTCCATGTATATTATAGTCTTTGATTATAGTCTATGGTTTCTCCGTCATTTTGACTGGCATAGCCAATAGTTGTAAATAATGTTGATGATACAATATTTGCATTATAATTAGCCAATATGATTACAGTATTTTACATTGACCCTTTTAATTTTAATTATTAGATGGAAAAAAAAGGAATTATCGCTTAAATTAAAAATAAAACGTTTAATTATAATTAGTTTAGTAGCCTACAACTAGACAATTGAGAATAATTATTTCTTATTTATATTTTGTAATGTTTTAAGTAACCAAAAAAAACGGTGTTTCAACAAGGGATCCAAGTTGTTTTTCTCTCCCCTTGACAGCCAACATGTAAAATAATGGATGGGGGGGGGGGGGGGGGGGGGTAAATTACTCTGTGATCCGTGGGTCCATTCAACAGATCCAGATCTTTTTAGTGAGCACTCAATTGAGCAGCGATCAGCATGGCATGGTGAACAGTTTTGCCCATCTCTAAGCCAGTGTCTATTGAATATTTATATTTTAATCTCAGATTAACTGAAATTTTTCAATATAATTTAACAAAATTCACAAAATAAACAACTGCAATTGAGAAGGATAGATAGGCAGTAATCATATAACTTGGGTAGTTAATGTACTGTGTAAAGTTTACAAATGTACATATAATTTCTACACTCGTATAATATTTATATAATTTTCAACTATTATTTTAAATAGTTTTATCATTTTAAAATTATAAATGTAAGCCACTTGTTTTTTTAATATAGGAAAAATTAAAAACATTTAGAAATATTAACACAAATAAAAATGTATTAATTATCTCCCTTTAATTAAAGTTTCCACATTTAAATTTGATTCTATAGTAATACCGGCGGTACCAAACAAGCTATGTTTTGTAATAAAACGAATATTACTTATTAATTATTATTTCCTGATATAAATCTAGCATTATGATATTTATTTCAACTAGTAATTAAAGGAATAAAATTAATTTACGCTAAACAGTTGTAAATAAATATTTCCTGCATTTTAATTGTTTAAGTCGACTTAACTTAAGGAGATTTTTAAATACATTAATAATTCCAACAATTTCATACAATAATGCTAGTCTATAATAAATATACTCATTAAAATAATAAAACAAATATACACAATTTTCATAATTAATTATAGACTATAAAGAAGACAAGCATAAAAACTCTTTTGAATGTAATTAGCATGTAGGGTAGGCCTATCAATTAACGAGCGCCTTGTGGTTGAATGCTCTTCGCTAATTGTTCAATGTCGGGTACATATTTAGTATCTTCTGAGCGGTCAAGTGTTATTGGCCTCTTTGCCTATGCTTAAAACAGCTTTCATGTGTGACAAAATATGCTCACAGCTGTCAGTTTAACCAAAAAGGGAGACTAGAGTGAATGCCTGACAGTTGAGAACAGCAGCTGACTTTCCTAAGCAGCTTCCTTCCAGATTTGTTCGCCAATCTGCAAATTTTTATGCCTATTTTTTTATGTCTAAAATTCCACTTGTTGCATTTTATAAAAGCTAATATACCGCCCCCAAAAAAGAAAAAGATCCAGACCTAAGAAGTAGCAGGACGAAGCCAGCCAGTCTTGATGTGGTATGAAAATAGAAGTGATGCAATGTACTTTTGAAAAAGAATTACATCTATCTTAGTGTGCCTTAAATAAGGGAAGTAGTTAAGATGTTTTGAAATTGATTTCACGCCAAGATATATCCAGTTTCAATGCAAATTAATTTCAGTGGTCTAAGAGATCAAGTGCTGTTTGACCCAAGTTCAACTCATTGAAATGTGTTGCTATGTCATTCAGAAACATCGGCTTCAACCGTCAGTTATCCAAGACTTAACCTCGTCTAAGGTAACAAACAATGTGTGCACAGCATATCTCTATATTCATCAACAATGTGTGCACAGCATATCTCTAAATTCCTCACCAATGTGTGCACAGCAGATTTCTATATTCTTCTACAATGTGTGCACAGCATATCTCTATATTCCTCACCAATGTGTGCACAGCATATCTCTATATTCCTCAACAATGTGTGCACAGCATATCTCTATATTCATCAACAATGTGTGCACAGCATATCTCTATATTCCTCAACAATGTGTGCACAGACAGAGGTCTCGTCTCCGCCCTTGTGTTATTGGACTTGTCCGCGGCCTTTGACACGATCGACCACCACCTACTCATCGATCGCCTCAGCTTCACGTTCGGCATTCATGATATAGCCCTCTCCTGGTTCAAGAGCTACCTCGACGGTCGCTCCCAGACCGTCACTACTGAATCTTTGTCCTCCCAGCCCGTCACCGTCCGCTATGGTGTACCACAGGGGTCCGTCCTCGGCCCAGTCCTCTTCACTTTGTACACCCAACCCCTTTCCTTCGTCATCGAGCGACACAACCTTAATTTTCACTTTTTCGCTGATGACACCCAGCTCCTAAACAGCGCCAAGCCTGAGGACATCGACGAGCTCCTTGCTTCTATCTCCTGTTGTTTCCTGGACATCAAGAACTGGATGACAGAAAACAAGTTGAAGCTCAACAGCGATAAGACCGAAGCCCTACTCGTAGGAACGAGACAGAAGCTTGCTTCCCTCAGAGTGACTGACCTCCAGTTGGGTGACGTTACTGTGCCCTTCTCCTCAACGGTAAAGAGCCTCGGCATGTTTCTGGACTCCACTCTGTCCATGCAACCCCACATCTCCTTCCTGATCAAAACCTGCTTTTTTCACCTGCGACGTATTGCCACTATCCGTCGCTACCTCACTCCGGAAGCTTGTACCAAGCTCGTCATCACTCTCCTCTTCTCTCGTTTGGACTACTGTAACTCTCTTCTGGCCGGCCTTCCTGCCGCTTCCATTCAAGGACTCCAACGCGTCCAAAACTGCGCTGCCAGACTAGTCCTAAAGAAGAAGAAGTCCGACCACATTTCACCTCTGCTCTACTCTCTGCACTGGCTCCCTATTCAAAATAGGATTTTATATAAACTCGCATCTCTATGCTATAAATGCCTCAATGACTCTGCCCCGGATTATCTAATTTCCTGTCTGGAAATATATACAAAACCACGCCCACTTCGATCGGCTGCTCACAAACTCAATTTGACGATCCCGCGGACAAAACTCGTGACAGCTGGTCAGCGGGCCTTCACCTACTCCGGCCCCTCCGCATGGAACACCCTGCCACTCCAGCTGCGACAAAGCTCGAACTTTTACATTTTCAAGACCGGACTCAAGACTCACCTGTTTATTATTGACTCCTAGCCCACTTACATTTTTAAACATTTGTCTGTTATTGTTATCATCGTTAATTGTAATTGTAATTGTAATTGTAGATGTAATTGTTAAGCGCATAGAACTGATTGCGGGATATGCGCTATATAAGCTTCATTATTATTATTATTATTACAGCATATCTCTATATTCATCAACAATGTGTGCACAGCATATCTCTATATTCATCAACAATGTGTGCACAGCATATCTCTATATTCCTCACCAATGTGTGCACAGCAGATTTCTATATTCTTCTACAATGTGTGCACAGCATATCTCTATATTCCTCACCAATGTGTGCACAGCAGATTTCTATATTCTTCTACAATGTGTGCACAGCATATCTCTACATTCCTCACCAATGTGTGCACAGCATATCTCTATATTCCTCAACAATGTGTGCACAGCATATCTCTATATTCCTCAACAATGTGTGCACAACATATCTCTATATTCCTCAACTATGTGTGCACAGCATATCTCTATATTTATCAACAATGTGTGCACAGCAGATCTCTATATTCCTCACCAATGTGTGCACAGCAGATTTCTATATTCTTCTACAATGTGTGCACAGAAGATCTCTATATTCATCAACAATGTGTGCACAGCAGATCTCTATATTCCTGAACAATGTGTGCACAACATATCTCTATATTCCTCAACAATGTGTGCACAGCATATCTATATTCATCAACAATGTGTGCACAGCAGATCTCTATATTCCTGAACAATGTGTGCACAACATATCTCTATATTCCTCAACAATGTGAGCACAGCAGATTTCTATATTCTCTATCACTTTCTTGTAGAAGAGACTTACGGTAAATTGTCTGTTAAACAATAAAAGGTGCGAAGATATCAAATCGACTATTTTAACAATGGATTCAATCACAGATCCAATGATGAGATCTTTGCACTCGACGTACCGGTACAGCGTAATTTTCATGTTATAGTTTGCATTGAAAAAACCTTGCCAGGTCTCCCTGGCGTGCCACTCAAAATCGCTCTGCATGCCAAGTCTGGCACGCGTGCCTTAGGTTGCCAACCCCTGCTCTAGAAGATAAAATGAAATTGACCCCACACACAATGGAAGGCACCCAAACATGCTAGGATGCAAAGATAATCAGGTAACAACACTCACCTGGCAGTGACTGCAAAGATTTAAGCTGAGTCGCCTCCACTTCTTCATCCACCGGAACTGCAAATGGGCCTTTGAAAAACAAAAATAGACACCTAAAAAGTGACTTAATGACAAGTAAAAATTGTGTAATACCTCCCTGTTTTGTGTGTGCCTAGTTACATTTTTTTTTACGTTCTCTTGTATGGATCTGAATGCTGGAAAACTACAACCACCATTAAATTAATAAAAGGAAAACTAGGTTCTTCCAGACACAAAGCCGACAGCGCATCCTCAAGATCTTCTGGCCAAAAACTGGAAAACTACAACTACCATTAAATTAGTAAAAGGAAACTAGGTTCTTCCAGACACAAAGCCTACAGTGCATCCTCCAGATCTTCTGGCTAAAAACTAACTTGAACGAGGACCTACGTGAGATAACAGGAGTGGGTCCTGCTAGCATAGTGCATCTCAGCAAGGAAATGGCAATGGATGGGACACATCTGCAGAATGCTGGCTCCCTCCCCCAGGACAACCCTGATAAAGCCCCAAAGGAAAAAGGTTGAAAGGAAGACCTAAGGGAATGTGGAGAAGATCGGTGGAGTGGGACAGTAAGGCTAGAGGTCTGAACCCAGAAACAACCCCTTCATGTCTCTCACAGTCGGTGGACCAGTGGAGATCGCTGAGTTTTGCCTCAAGCGCCAGTGAGTTACAGTTTGAACTACTTTTACTTCTTCACTAAATTCTTAATGAAGACAAATCTTTGAGCCTGTCAGTCCACAAAGTAAATCAGCACAGATGTACCCACCTAGCCTGTAGCCCCTGGGTGTTTTGTGCATCTTGACACACACGTCTCTGTTGCCAGAAGCCCTGACACCATCCAACACAGAAGCTATCAAGGAATCTCTGCAAGAATAACAAAAATAGACATTAAAAAGTATAATGACAGTTTGGAACAGTCAGAAAACATTAATGCATTGGTGAGTTCTATAGTCTAATAGACAACTAGTTCATGGCTTTTTATCATTTATATAGTTCAAACTCTGTATATGTAACTAATCCATTCAAGATCCTTGGGCATATGCTAAAAAAAAATATATAAAACATAATATGTTTTAGAACAAAATATTTTTTTTAAATATTATTATCAATGCATTAATGGTGTTGTAGAGTGCAATTGAAACACTTTTTTAATATGAAACTAACAAGAAAGAAAAAGAAAATAAGTCAAACTAATGCAATGTAAAAACCCAAAGCCTTACTTAATACTGCCTTCTTTCAATAAAGGTTTCCTTCTGTAGATTTTACTTAACTTGGTAAGTATTTAACTCATATTTTCAAAAAGTTCTTATATAAAAAATTATTATAATCAGAATGAGTTGAGCACTTAATATATTTCAATGAAAACTAGAAAGTTGTTTTTTTTAAGCAAGCTGCATAAATTATTGTACAAAGTTCACACTGACCTGTCTGTTGAAAGGTATGTGCGTATGGCCCCTTTCACATACTCTACGCTGAACTTCTGTGGATTCTCTGCATCGCGATTGATTGCAAAAACCTGAGAATTGGGTGAAAAAAAAAAAACAAGATTAAAAATGTTGATATTTGCTGAAAACATTCAGCCCTCAATGTGTTAAGCTGAGTGTATTTTTTTAAATTACTTTTTATGTGACAAAAATATTTTTGAATTACTAAAAACTGTTTAAAAAATATGCTTTCTTTTTTATGTGCTTATTTATATAAGTTATTGTCAGTTTACAAAGGTCATTTTTCTATAAATAATTACTTGTATGCAAGGCTGCAGGGCTACAAAATACAGCACACTAGGCTGTTTTCTAGGCCAGGGGTCTGCATTTTGCATTTTTGTGGGTCTTCCACTTGCCATTGAAAATCGCCCGCATGCTGTAGGTTGCCGACCTCTGTTCTAGTCTATCGTAAACAGTGTGCCTTTGCATTAGAGCTGTGCCAAGTGAAAGCATTACTATGTCTGCTAGTGGCCAGACTCATAAATGTATGACTAGGTGATATTTGTTGACAATAATGTAGCTAGCCACCCTCTACCCTTCCATGTAGACTTAGGTTGACTACTCTAAATAGAAGAAAGGGATAGTTAAAGAAAATTTAACATGGGAGGATACTTAGTAAATCTATAGTTTGGCTCTTTGAATGGATAACCTCCCTTTATCTATATGTTAGTATACCATTTAAACACATTTACTTTCACAACATTGAGCAATGCAATCTTTTGCTTTATTATTCAAAAACTTGGAGTGAAGCAGACTTACATCGCACAAAGGTTTACACGTGCATATGTTGTATGTGGCCGGATCACGCTCAACCAAACAAGTCTCTGTGAGACAGAGCGTCCTCCGCACGCTGTCTGGGTGCCTGATGGAAACCTTCTGGACTGTGAACTCTGCATAGGACGTCACTGCTTCATCGTTACTGCATCACATAATAGAAATTGTGCATGAGAATGATGGCCGTCCAAATTGTTTACAAGACGACTTTTTAATCAAACGGGTTCAAGTGATTTGTAGGCTTATGTGACAAGTATTTCTTTAAAAAAACTTTTTGAATGGTATCTGTACAGCCAAAGTTTTACTTACAAAATTATTATTAAAGGTGGACAATATTTTTTTTTTCATTTTGGTAGCATTTTGTTGTTAAAACTGTTAATACTGTTAATGAAATCTGTATTGCACCCTCTTACTCCTGACAACTCAAACAACTAATGGCTATGACTGACCTGTATTTGCCCAGGCGCTGGGTCTGGAACTGCTCCAAGGTGATGGCCTCTTTCCTGGTCCTTATGAAGACTCCGACAAAGGCCGCACTTGCTTCCGCTATGGCCTTGCAGAGCTCGTCCCTCTGCTCCAGCGCAAACAAGTGCTGCGGAAACGAAATGAACAGACAGCTTTAGTGCAAAGCTTTGCGCCCACAGGTAATCTCCAAGGGATGCAATAACTGCAGATATTTCTGGTTTACTTCCCTGCCCCTTATGTAAAATTGTGATACAACCTTACAAACCCACAGAATGGTACTGAAGTCGACAAAAAAAGATATTTAGTTCTAGGTTTTTAATAAAAGTGTGTTCATTTATCTATAAAGTGGTGAAAAAATTTATAAAATTGATTAGTTATTTCAAAAGTTATTCAAAATTAGATAAGCAAATGTAAGAGAAGTCGTTTTGGAGAAAAATGAAAAAAGAAAATAGTAAAGATTTTTTTACTATTTAGCATGGCAAGAGATCAATAAATATTACCATAATGAATACATATTAACCAACCGCCATAATATTTAACAAACACGCTCGTAATGCATCATTACATAAGCTGTTAAGGTTGTATAGATTTAAAATAATAATTAGTTGACTTTTTAACAATTTTACCTTTAGAGGACATTTAGTTTGATTTTATACAAATGCTGCATAAAAACATATTTTTCAGTAACTTATAAAAATAATTGTAGTTTGAAAATTTCACAGCTTTAAGTTGAGGCATTCAACATTACAAATGAATGATAATCTCAAAAATGACCTAGTACCTTTTTTTTCACATTATTTTGCATTTATTGAAAAATCAGTTTCACCATTCCGATTTGTGGGGGAGCATCACAATTTAGAAATTATTATATTTCCTTACCAGTCTGCTGAAACCTCCATAGATTACAGCCACTCCTCCTGGATAATCTGACAACTGGTTAAAAAAAACAACAGATAAAATCAGTGAGAAAATTTCAAAGAACAAATTACTGAAGTAGATTAAAACTAAACTGAAAAAAAAATGGTCATTTTACAAAGTATACTAACCAAAGATGTAAATTAATGCAGCTTTGTATAATCCAAAGCTTTTTTTTTTTAATATTCTCCATCATATATGATGAATAGATTATTACCTAACTATATGTAGCTGCTAACATAACAGAATTTAGAATGCAAGGTAATTTTTTCACATTCAAGAGATTTTTTTCAAAATTTCTCAGAACCAGGTCCACGGTTCTAAAAAGAATCAACACATGAAAAAAATCAACACCAGCAAATTCACCCAGTTCTGCGAGCCTTACTTTTCCTATTCTTTGTTTGCATTCTTCCAGTATTATTGGCTTACAATTTAATGCTTAATCCTTTAATTTAGTAACAATCGTGACGTTGGCACTTATCAGAGATGACTGTAAATGAGTTTTGTTTAAAACTGTTACAGCCTTGATGTAAGCCTTACCAGCTGCAGGCCCTCAATGTCTTTGTAGTCGTAAGAGCAGAGCTTCTTATTGGTGGCCGGCTCCACTTGGTCCAGAGAGCCTTGGTTCACCTCCAGGATGACTGGCACCCTGTTCTCCGACCAGTGGTGTTTGAAACAGTTGAACCTTCGTGGTGTGAAGCTGCTGGCATCGGCAAACTGGTCACGGTACCGCTGCAACATGATATAAAAACAAGAGTGGGTTTCCCATTTGTTGAAGAAATGTTTCTAAAACTTGTAATGTTTACATTTTTCAAATTAAACAATGAATAATCATTTCAAAAGATTTTAAATGAAAGCTCTAATTAAATCTTTCTTCAAAACTTTGCTTGTTGCGATCCATAATTTAATTTATAAAGTAGGCAACAATAAAAAAAATGTACAGTTAAATTCAGAGTATTTTGTATCCTTATTCAGCACTTTTTCATATGAAAACTTAAATGTTATATGATATTTCAAGGCACACACGTTATGCATTTTAATCTTTCAACAAAACAACAGGATTAGGTTCTAAAGGGTATTTTGAGCCACAATGAACATCAACGGATAATGAAGGCGGCTATACTCACCAGAGCTTCTGTCAAAAGATCTGCCCTGTGGTCAGTTGAAAACTTCATGGAGTCTGTCTTCTTGGCCCCTTTCTTCATAGAGATGATGAACTCCTGGTTGTTTGGGGCCTTGGTGTTTGGCACGATGCTGATAAACTCATTGTAAGCCCACTGGCATATAAGGAGTAACATAGAGGGATAAAATATTATTATTTGTTAAGCAAGCAAAATATTGGTGATTGGGTGGGCAAGTGCTAGGTTATTGGAAGACTAATATCATGGGTGATATGTCAGTTTCTTTAGATAATATGTGTAGGGCCACAAAATTACCGTAAATATAGTTGATATACTAATTAATATGATGTTGGGTCCCTGAACAAGTATTGTGTAAAAATAAAAAAATTTTGTATCAAAGAATATATGTGATGCAACCCCACAAAATGGTACTGAAGTCGGCAAAATGAGATGTTTAGTTTAAGGTGTTTAATAAAAGCTAATTCATTTATCTATACAATGAAGAAAAAATTTCTAAAATCGATTAATTTGTTGAAAAGTTATTAAAAATTATATAAGTAAAGGTAAAGAAAGTCGTTTTGGAGAAAAATTAGAAAGAAAACACTACCGATTTTTAATAGTTTAGCATTGTAACAGATAATTAAATATTACCAAGATGAACAAATATTAACCAACCGCCATGAAATTAGGCAAATACTTTCATAATGAGTCAATACACAAGCCGTTGAAGTTTGAAAGAGTTTAAAGAATATTTATTTGACTTATAAACAATTTTATCTTTAGAAAAGATATTTCGTTTGATTTTATACAAAAGCTACATAAAAACATATTTTTTTTAAACTTGCAAAAAGAATTTTAGTTTGAAAATTTCACAGCTATAAGTTAAGGCATACAACATTAAAAAGCAATAATAATCTTAAAAATGACCTAGTAATCATTTTACACATTATTTTGCATTTATTAAGAAATCAGTTTTACCGACTTCCCTACCGGTTCGTGGGGTCGCATCACATATAAGTGAAAGAAAGCCTTAAAATACTCATATATATATTAATAAGTTTATGATCTTTTAAATATAAATTTAGAAAATTAAGAAATAATAATATCCGGCTAGTTTGACTAGAGGCAGATTTAGCAGGGACAAAATTGCTACAAGAAGTTCTAAAAGATGCATTTGTCCACTTCTGTAGTGTTCTTACAGAAAGACTTTTTCAAAATAAAAAAAAAGAAGAAAATTTTTAAATGTCTGTTAATGTTATTAATAAATAGGGCTAATGAAGAAATGATTTAAAAAAACAAACATATTCAACCAAATACCTGATTGGTCACCCCAAATGTGGCAGGATTATAAGTGGTAATTCCATGAGTTCCAACAGAAAATATTCTTTTATATCTATAGATGAGAGAGCAAAAAATATGAAAATGTTTTTATAGGTTTTCTCAAAGAATTCCTATTTACAACTATAATAAAAAATTTCAAAACCAATATAAATTTATTTTTTTTATACTTTTTTCAGACAGTAAATGAAATGCCACTTACTTCCCTTTCCATGAATGCTTTGTAATGAAGTAACAAGCCACATCTTTGTTATCTTTAAGTGTAGCCATCATTTCTGTATGAAGAGTTAAAACATTTATTATAAAGGTTTTTATTATATACAGACGTTCCTTCTAGATAGAAGATTTTTACGACCTCTAGGCCCAAAACCCCTGCAGGGCAGCAGGGATAGAACCTGCGACGTTTCGGTTTACAGTCCGGTGAACTAACCACAGGACCAGCCGGCCTCACATTATTTAAGAATATATAAAAAAGAGTTGCCCTAGTTGCAAACATTCATGGTTGATAAGGCTGTGATCAGCTTGTAATTAATGATGGTGTACAGGGGAGGGAGGCAGCATCAACATTAGAACTGAAGCAGAAATTTGTTCAATGCTAGAGCATTTATTATGTGTGACTTTTCAAGTCCAATTTTTTTGTTTTAATTGACGTAAAATAATTTTGTTTTTATGTCGGTAATTTTTTTTTTTTCTTGTTAACGTATTGCCTGTGTTCATGATTATTTATCATCAGATCTTGTAGTGCCTTTAAAAAAAAAAGAACCGATGTACATAAATGTTTGAGCCTTTATTGAAAAAAAGAAGTATTAATCTCTAGACTTCAGTGCTTTCCAATTTAAAAGGTTGACAAAATTTTTTTTTTACCAATTTTATCTTAAAAAATTCTATTAACGTTTAGTTTTTTTTTATTGGTTGCCAAAGAGTCATCCTTGCTTAGTTGGTTATTATTTTTCCTTGTAAGGGAATATTCTAACATGGCCGCCACTTCTGGTTTTCACACAGAGATAAAAATATTTTTTTTTGTGCTTAAATTTCCCAAACAAGACAGTCGCAGGGGCGTATTATTGCCCCTTCAACCCACCCTAACCAGCAGTCTATACAGCTAAAAAGGACATATGAATATGTTTGTTTGTGAATAAAGGCAAGAGAGTCAGTTGACAGAAAAAGAAGGAGAAAAATAAATGTTTCTATTAATAATTATTCCCCACTGTAATTATAATTGCTGAGACCCCAAATTTAACTCAATATATAAAAGATTTTTAAGAGATTGGTAATTGAAAATAAAATGTATTGCCATACATGTTCCTTGTTTTGCCTTTAAATAATTTTCATGGCTGAACTATTATTTTATAACCTTTCTTAAACAGCCTGATTAAAATTTGACCAAGAGGGCCACTTACTTTTCACTACTTACTAAAAATACAAAACTTCTTAAAAAAAGCCTAGCCTGTGATATTGGTTTAAATTAGATTATTATTCCAGGAATCCTTTTTTTTACAGTTCCTTATGATATTATTAATATTAATAATAATATGTGTTTAATATTTTTTTAAAGATATAGGCCTATATTATATATAGATTATTATATAGGCCTATTCATTTTATTAATTTATACATTTTATAATAATTATAATAAAATTATAATAACAGACAATAGATAAGGACATCTAAATATTTAATAACATTTGGTTTTCCTAAATATAAAATTATATAGACTCTAGATCACAATTCATAGGCCTAATCATTGAAATTAGTTAGGCCCACCTTACAATACTATCCCTACTGGCAGCGCAGGAAATGGCAGTTCAAGACCAAGCCACATTTACCGTATATACTAGCGTATAAGTCGCACTTTTTTTTTACAGAAAATTTTGACAAAAAGTAGGGGTGCGACTTATACACCCGACACTGTTTTTGAAAAGTTTGAAAAACATCACTACTCTGTCATTATAAAGTTTCCTACATAACCCCTATAGTTGATTGGAGTTATGTAGAATTATTAGGATATGCCTTTATTCGATTATGTTTGCCTTATGCACGATTAAAACAATTTTTTCAGGAAAGTTTCCAAATTAGGGTGAATATTTAGTAACTACTAACTTTTATGTTTAAAAGGTAGGCTATGTATTTTTGAGATATTAAAAGGCAGTGTAACCCGGGAAGTCAGGGTGCGACTTATGCGCGGGCCAATGACACCGTATAAGAAAAAAAATCTCAAACTAGGGGTGCGACTTATACACCGGTGCGACTTATACGCGAGTATATAGGTAAGTTAATAAGCTCATTATTAAATATTTATTTAAATCTTTTAAAATGAAAATCTTAGGTCAGTGTTGTCTGTGTAAACAGTGAAATTAAAAATGAAAGTGGAAGTACCTAGGCCTATAGACTATAGACTAGTTCTAATATAGTTATAGTTATAGTATTATAGTTATAGTCTAGTTATAGTAATATAGTTTGAGTCTTGATGATGAATGATCCAATGAGTCTTTTGACACTCTTTAACATTTTCTTTTTAAAGTAATTAAATTTGCATATATTAGAATTATAGTCACCTGATCATATTCATTCAACTAAAACCATAATGTTATGATTGGAGATGTACAAGACACAAACGATAAAAGGGGGCGTGTCATGTGATCTTGATAATTGAGTCTGTGTTGACAAAATTTTAAAAATAAACATTTAAAAAAAGTATAAACATTAGAGCCACTTACTAATTTATAAATGGCCACTGTTGTCGAATTAAACGTGCAGCATTATTTACATTAATGTGTTATTCTGATATTTTAAGATAAAAGCGGTTTATCCAATTATGAAACGGAAGATTTCACTCTGTTTATTTTCAATAAACTTCCATTTTCCAGGAGGCCGCCATGTTTAGTTACTAACTTCCGCTAATGAACGTTTCTTCTCGTCCCTGTTGCGAGAGCGTCTAAGAGCTTCTAAAACTCTTCAAGTTTCAAAATTTTTTATTAAAATTAAAACAAGAAATATTGGCCTGGAAAAAAAAAACAGTTGCAGTAAGAGCCATGTTGCCTATTGTTGTGATATTTATTTATCTTTAGCTTCCATGAGTCCTGCATTTATTGGATGAATAAATGAATATTAGTTTTAGTTTTGGTTTCATTGTTGTGGTTTTGTGTTTTCTCTGTCCTAATTAATAGCCTACATAGATTTATTAGGCCTATGTAGTGTGTTATTACCATTATAGCGTAGCCTGGACCTCAAAGTCACACAGTGTTAGGGGTGGGGACAAACAGTATAAGTTAAGGGGGGGGGGGGGACACAGTACGTAGGCTACACAAATGTGTTGGGGTGATTGAGGGGGGAGGGTAAACTGAGTCTGAGCTGGTGCACAATTTTTCCATAACTTTTGAAAAAAAATATCTATAGACTAGATCTATAGGTCTAAAGTTTAAATTGTAAAAAAATTGACTGTCTTCTTTTCTTCTTTCATTTTTTTCGCACTCAAATTACTCAATAGCCTACTGGTCAATGGGGGGGGGGGGGGGGTTAAGCAACATAAAGCATATATAGGCCTAGCTATGGTGAATTGCACAGTGGTTTAATATGTGAGAGAATAAAGTTCAAAGATTCAAGGATCATTATAATTTTAAAAAAGGATATTGTTACTAGGCCTACGGTACTACAATATTATACACTTTTTATTTTGTAAAGGGAAGAAACCATGTTAGTGCTTGAGGATCTGTTAATATTTTAATCGTCTCCCCTACTGCTTTTATTCTCTGTTTAAGGGATGCAACTCTAGAAATATTATGTACAATAAATTTAAAATGAATTCGTTTTACTGGCATGTGCAGGACGGATGTCGTCTGTGGAGTTGAGATCCTCGTCTTGTAAATAGCTTCTTCCCGTTAACAATGCGTCATCCCGGACAAGCCATCCCAATATTGCTACAGTCTGGATGGTAATATTCCTCTGCCATTCAGCTGGTGAGCGGTGGTAGCACTGGATCAGTTGGACTGCAGTATCTGGTTGTCTAGCGAGGGAAGCCTTTACTAACGACAATATTTAGGCTTATATTTAACTCGAACTCCACAAAAGAAGAAGGAAACAATGTGGTTATAATACAAGTCTTTATATATGTACAAGAGATCAGCCACACACCCTTTCGTCGTCTTTTTTAAAAATGTCCTCGTTTCTCTGGCGCTACTCAAACGCATTCTGCACACACAACTTTCACGCAGTGTATATCAGCTCTCCCTGAACATATAGGAGAGCATGTTGTCCCATGCAATTAACTTACAGCCTCAAATCATTTTGGTTAAACACCATGGAAAAGAGAATTATTGTAGCCTACGTGTGCCCAGGTGCTCTATCTTTAAACTAATATTAAAATTACTTAACATGCTCTGAAAATCATATGATTGGCATTCATAAGGAGCCCACGTGGGGCCTTCTGAATTAATGGTTTTCAATAATAACAAATCTAAAAATATTTGAAATAAATTAAATAATTAGGCCTAACATTAGGCCTAACCATGTTGAACATTGACAGAGTAGGCCTACATCGGCAATCAAAGGAATTTCGTAATTTACAACATAATAAAACGTCTTATAAAAATAGTTAACAAAGTATAGTAATCTGGCCTATTATTAATGAACTTAAATTATGCCTATTGGTTTTACAAAAACTTTCAACATTTATATTAAAAATAAAATAAAACACAGTACAAACAAAGCACACTTTCATATTACAACTGAACATCGTCATTGTAGGCTTATGCATTCCCTTTTTTATTAATCAGGATACGGTTACTAAAACCCCGACATCTTGTACAACAAATAATTTATTGAACTGAATACAGTTTTAATAAGAATAGTGCCAATTTTCTGCATATTTAACAACTATTTTTCTAGTTAATAAGCTTACAGGGAAGAGCGACTCTTTATATTTGAATTTCCCTCCCTACAAGCGAAAACACATTCCTAACAGTACCGCTGTGTCTAAAAAAAATAGACATCTGGGTCAACGTTAACAGTAGATCCTTACGGCCTCATTATAAATGTAACAGTGGCAAAAGGATATTTAACCCTTCCCGTACCGACCTACTTCTATCTATGCTGCCTTCAATTCCGCTATATACGCGCCCGGGACTGTAAGGGTTAAAATTGTATTTTTGAGGCCCCATTTATACCCCGGGGCACCCTATACTAATACTTATTCACCTTGCTCACATTTGGCTTTCACACACCAACAAAACATTTAAAGTTTAAAGTTAGCGAAAGGCTTATTAACCTACTATTACACTTTTCAAATTCGATCCGGGAATTTTATGAAACCTTTTTATCCACCCATGATTTCATCATTCTCTTGTGTTATAAACAAACTATTTAGCCACTATCTTAAAACACTGTAAAGGGAGGGGGGGGGGGGGGTTAACCTCACAGATGTCTTATAAAAGAATGTTTTTTTTGGAAAACAACACACGCAACATGACGTAAGCACCAACATCCGGATATCTTTGATTGTTGCTGGTTTTTATTTCTCGTACTTTTTTAATTCTCATACGCCATCTTGTTAACAATGAAACGGTTTGCAGATTTTTACTGTAAAAGAAGCTTTAAGGTAAACTACACACGAAATAAAGAACAAATAAAGTATGTTAAACATGTAGAATTTTTTGTCTTTTATTTATTTAAAAAAATTTTTTTTTTTGGTAGACATTAGAGTAACGAATTTAAGAAAATAAAGTTAAGCTTACTAAGCTGAATATTCTTTCACTTTTTTTGTTGTTGTTGTAATGCTAGAAACCTTCTTAGTGGACCAGTGACTTATACAGTTGACCCCAAAGCCTCATTAATCCTCTTGGCCCTTCACCCCCGTGACAACAGGATTAGCATAATGAAATAATGATTTATTGCTGGTTAAGGTAACATAAAAAAAAAGGGGAGACAATATTAAAAAAACGAGAAGACAACCAACTAAAACATCAAAGTTTCCCGATTTTATAGATAAAACAACTAAAGCAATTTTTAAGGCTGTGAAGAAGCTACAGAGATATTTTTTATGTGTGCGAAATGAGAATTTTCCTTTCTCACTTTGTGTGAAAAGCAAGATTTCGTAAAGGCATTTTTTTTTGTGTGGAAAGTTCAAAATATCAGGTGACAACGTTTAGCTTTTCATTAAAATTATTTAGTTTTGTCGAATTACGACTTCAATAGCACGGACAATTAAATTTTTTCTTTCTATGGACATCGCCACAAAAACTATTCAAGTTGTAGAATTAAATTAGCTAGATAAAAAAGATATGTAGAGCAGAGTGGAAGGTGTTAGTACGGTAGATTCGACAGATTCGAAAGACTCGACAGAGTCGTCAGATTAGATAGATTGGAAAGATTAGAACGATTAGATAGACTAGATGGATTAGATAGATTATATGAATTAGATGGGTTAGATAGATTAGATAGATTATATTAGATAGATTAGACAGTTTAGACAGATTAGTTAGACTGTATAGATTCGATAGATCAGATAGATTACATAGATCAGATAGATTAGATAGATACTTTGATTTAACTCTACACCTAAACTGAACCATTAAAAAAATTAAAAGAAAGAGACAATGAAAAGAAAACCTATACTTTTTGTTCATTTAAAGTTAAACATAAGAACGTTTAGAAACCATTCTTCGTTACAAAGAAATCTATCAATACTTCGATATTATAATATTCATCCACAATGAAAAATATTACTTAGAAATGGATATTTACTTACAAGCAACAATTTGATAGGCCTACTAAAATCTAAGGGGCCTGCTATATGTAGGCCTTTATTCATTTTCTGTCCTTGATGGGCCTAATAGTTCTTTTATATTTTTAAATGATTGTTCACTTATGCTGAAAGACGGATCGGCTGTAAGCCACATTTCCATTTGTTTGGATCAATAATGAAATCTTATTAACTAGATATAGTTTACTTTCACAATGACAAAAATATAAATAATAATAAATAGTAAGCTTTTTCCTTCACAAAGAAAAATATAATTTTATATAAATATGTTCACTCCGTTCACTTATTATATTATACAAATGCTAAGAAAATCTAAAGTTAAAGTATATTTGTTTATTGAAACGCGCATTTGTTTGTCAGCCAGCCAGCCAGCCAGCCATGTTGAGCCGTCAGTACTGTATCGTTTGCACCATTGCGGTCGTCCAGCTGATCCTCGTTTGCGCTGCGCCACCTCCCAGTGCAGGACAACCGGCGCGCAGATTAGCGGCCCCAACATTAGCCCCAGTCAACAAGACGTCGGTGTTGACAGCCGAACACATCAAGACTGTACTGGATAGTCACAACGAGGCCAGACGTCTAGAGAATGCAAAGGATATGCCAGAATTGGTAAGAACGACATAGTTGAACAACCCTTAAAAACAAAATATTAAAATAAATCCTTTATAATCCATTTCTTTTATACATTAGCCTTCCGAACATTTTGCTTTTTACTACTCACAAAGAAAAACACACACACACAACTAGATCTAAGTTAATAGAGCGATAACGGTTATAAAAAAAAGGGTAAATCGCTTCACCTTTACCATAACCGAGGGATCGGCAACCTAAGGCACGCGTGCCAGTCTTGGAACGCAGATCGATGTTGAATGGCACGCGGAAGACCCCATAAATGACAATTCGCGCCTCTTCTACGAGGCATTTAGTGCCAGAGCAGAATGACACTTAGGCTGTTGGCACGATGAATGAATTAGAAATCCTACTTTGGCACACTATTGTCAAAAGGTTGCCGACCCCTGCCATAACCCGTATAGGGGTTCTAAAGGCACCATTGCTGACTGCCGCACTATCACTCGCCAGTTGTCACGGTCTTGTGCCGCCCTTTGGTTAATGAAGGACTTGCCGGTCAACTCTTTTAGATCGTCCTCCCATCTTCTCTTCTGTCTGCCTCTTCTTCCCTGAACTGTGACTTGCAGGAAAGTCTTTGCAATGCTTTGGGATCTCGCCACGTTCCCAGACTATCTAAGTTTTATGCTCCTGGTGGCGGTGAGCAGATATTTATTTGGGACAAAAATGTTGGAGATTCTTTTGCGGACAGCTTCATTTGAGATATGATCCTATACGAGATGTTCAGGATCTTGCTGGAAGCATCTCGTTACAAAGGTCCCGATCCTTCTCTGGGATCTGCCGAAAACATGACAACCAACATCACCAGAGTGCGCATTAGACGGATCTTTGAATAAAGGGAGACATTCTCACATGGTAGCTCCAGGACGATAAAGTCTGCATAGGTCATAATGTATAAAGTCTGAATTGTGTAAATATAAATAGTAAAATGACCTCTAAGTATTTTGGAATTGTGTGTTTATATTCTTTTTTATTTTACCGTGCGTTTATTAGTGTAAACTGCTACGTCATCAGACGAGCGTTACCCATAATTCGTAGTATATAACATATCCACGCATTTACTTTGTGATAACACAAACTTGATAAAGCATAAATAATCTACTTTTAACATACGAGATGCGATTCTATGTTCATTGTACATTCATTTTTAAAGAGTGAGTTCACCGTCTGTAATATCTGTACGCACGGGGTTTTGCCACGTACTCAATACAGATACAGATACAGATACAGATACAGTTCTATGGGAGGAAAATACTAAGAGAAGATCTGGATTTCTATTGTGTTTTATAACTGCGTCCTTCTCTGTTGGTTGCTAGTTGTATTTGTTAGCTGGCACAGGCTCTAACACACATTATGTTATAGGCTTTCGAAGACAAAGAGGGCTTATACTTCAATTCCCTCCAGTTGCTTTTTAAAAGTTGAATGGCTTAAACTAAAATTACCCAGGGGCCGAACTGACGAAACGTATTTTAGGCACTAAAATTTGTAATTATGACACAAATACATGTGTGATGAATGCGACTGCAGCACGCTATTATCCATGTCTTCGACATTTCGCTGTCTTAACCTGTCACTGCCAAACTCTTGTTCTTGTTTTATAATATAAAAATGGAAAGACGCAAAGATAAAAAAAAAAGCAACTATTCCTTATGCACAGAACACTGATCTATAAATAAACGGATAAGGCTGCATTTTAAATCTGAGCGTAGCCAAAAAAAAAAGTCACCTTCATCTAGGCTACCTATAAAATCTAGAAAATCTCAAATCTAGGTTGAGTTATAAATAACGATAGATCTATGTTTTTTTAATAGTAGGCCTATTTTGAAACTTTTATTTTTTTTATTCCAATGGTATAAAACACATTGTTTGAAGGAATTCCCGTTTTAATGTGATATAAATGGCAAATTTTCCTTCTCATTCTATTTGTTCAGTAGGCCTATGTTTTTTATCAGTAGGCTCAGTATTCCCGCGAGAAAACTAAATGAAGTCTAATATAGGCCTGTGTCAGTGTTATACACTTTTACATAAGGATTGCTAACTCAAGTATATAGATCTGTGTCAAAGGCGAATTCATTTTAAGTATCTTTCCCTCAAGTGGTATTCGGGCATGGAATTGTTAAACTTTGATGGTCGTCCTCATTAATCTGAAAACTTCTCACTAGCAAATAAAACTAAAATTATTAACGTAATTTTATTCTAATAATAAGATAATTTATGATTAACAAGAAAAGCAAAGCAAAGTTCTAAGATGGCTGGCTGGGTTTGGCTAGCATTTTCTGTGAACCTAATGAGTTTCTTTCTTTCTTTTGTGTGTGGGTGTGTGTGTGTGGGGGGGGAAGTGAGGGGAATAATAAGGCAATAACTATTGAAGTCAGTTTGATTGCGTTTACGGATTGTTAACGTAAATTTTGTATTAGCATTATTATAAATTATAAACATTCTATTTATTTCGTGTGCTATTTACTATTACTTTATATCCACTTAATACGCTCCTTATATGTGAGAACTTTGGCTTTTCATAGATTAGTTTGATTATCCGTCTATTGTGTCAAAACTGTGATTACTGTGATATTTTTATATAGACTATATTCTTCAAAAGAATTACTCAATTAGCTTCATACAATTTTGTTCAGAAAATAGCTACTTTAATCTTCCTGAAAACCTAGACACTACATAGTCTTTAATTGGACCGTCGGGGGTGCTAGAGATGACATGAATAGTATCTTCTTCTAGTCCATTTGCCTCCCTTTTTTTTCTTACGACATCGCCCAGCTTTATTTCAGTCGATTCCAAGATGTTATGCTCTCGTCTTTTTCTCAGACTTTCTCTCTTTCCCCTCCTCCCATGGTAATGGCTCTGAAGATTGCTTTGGCAAGGCCCTTGTGTTCTTGTGATGTGGCCATAATGCCACTCTAGTTTGCGCTTCTCCAACTATATAGGGCTACGGAGGTTGTCGTGTTCCAAAATTGCATGACGGATTTTTCTCATGGATCTACTTTCTCGCCGAAGAAGTGGTCTCTATTTACATGTTAGAAATAATAAATTAATCTTATTTAAAGGTAAAATATTTCACTATACTATTTGTCCTCTCCTACTTTTGCAATTCTGATTTTGCCACTGAAGACGACCAGTTTTGTGTGTGTGTTTGTGAATGCTGTAGGGTTTTGTTTGTAGGCCTATATCGTTGTCCTGAACACAATAAATTTGTTGTAATTAATGAGTAATTTCTACTGTTTAGAAATGGAATCCAGATCTTGCAGACAGAGCCCAAAGCTGGACGGACGGCTGCAAGTTTGCACATCAACCACCAAGAGTAAGGAGATGGGGTCAGTATTTTTTTTTTGTCCGTTATAAAATGATATGTAGGCCTGTCTGTGTATGTCAGGATGTCAATCGCCCAATACATTAATGAAACTCAACCAAAACATCGCAATATATAGACTCGGTGGTCCACTAGCAGGAATTTTGTATTGTTGGCTTATCTGCAGATAGTTTGTATTGTTAGTCTGTAGACAGAGTGTTTGTATTTTTAGTCTGTAGGAAGAGAGTTTGTATTGTTAGTCTGTTGACAGAGTTTGTATTGTTAGTCTGTAGACAGGGTGTTTGTATTGTTAGTCTGTTGACAGAGTTTGTATTGTTAGTCTGTTGACAGAGTTTGTTTGGTTAGTCTGTTGACAGAGTGTTTGTATTGTTAGTCTGTTGACAGAGTTTGTATTGTTAGTCTGTTGACAGAGTTTGTATTGTTAGTCTGTTGACAGAGTTTGTATTGTTAGTCTGTTGACAGAGTTTGTATTGTTAGTCTGTTGACAGAGTTTGTATTGTTAGTCTGTTGACAGAGTTTGTATTGTTAGTCTGTTGACAGAGTTTGTATTGTTAGTCTGTTGACAGAGTTTGTTTGGTTAGTCTGTTGACAGAGTTTGTATTGTTAGTCTGTTGACAGAGTTTGTATTGTTAGTCTGTAGGCAGAGTTTGTATTGTTAGTCTGTAGGCAGAGTGTTTGTATTGTTAGTCTGTTGACAGAGTTTGTATTGTTAGTCTGTTGACAGAGTTTGTATTGTTAGTCTGTAGGCAGAGTGTTTGTATTATTAGTCTGTTGACAGAGTTTGTATTGTTAGTCTGTTGACAGAGTTTGTATTGTTAGTCTGTTGACAGAGTTTGTATTGTTAGTCTGTTGACAGAGTTTGCATTGTTAGTCTGTAGGCAGAGCGTTTTTATTTTGTGTTTGTAGGCAGAGTTTGTATTGTTGGTTTATCTGCAAAGTGTTTGCATTTTCAGTCGTCTGTTGGCGGGGTTTTGGATTGCTTATGTGTTGCCAGAAAATTTGCAATGTTGGTCAATAATAAGAGAATTTGTATTGTTGGTCAATGGGCTGAGAGGTTATGGTGTACTTCTATACATGTTTATCCTGTACTTTTTGGCGTATTTATATTCTCCTCCGTATCGTGTCCTCGATCTTTTTACTTTTTAATTATAAAAATTAACCCCCATGATAATCAGAAAAGTTTAGGCGGATGGGTATTGTAATTTTATTTCAATCCACCTATGCCTTGACCAAAGAACAGTGCCTTAGCCAGGAGTGTAGGGTATGGAGAGCACAGGGCGCACAGCAGTGGTGGGCAAATAATGTGACTTAGAGGGTGGCAACATAGTTAACTTCTCATCACGTTAACAATTTCACCCTAAACTATTTAAAAACCAATCTTTTTTCTGAATCGTGAACAGTAGGCCATATTTAGATTATTATATTATAAGTTTACAGACGTTCGTACTAGATCATAGGTTCTCAACGGGGGCGATATTGCCCCCCCCCCCCCGAAGGGCGGTGAGAAACTTTAGGTAGGGGGGGGGGCGCTGACATTCCCGGGGGCGATTGGGGGGGGGGGGTCGGTGACGGGCAAGTGGGTGGTACAAACGTACCTGATATATTTTAACACCTCAGCTATTTGAATCGATTAGTTTTTTGGAGAATGAAATGTGATGTAAACGCAAGTGCTGCTAAATATCTGAACCCCTCCCCCCCCCCCTCCCAACAGTATGCCTACATATTATTATATTAATAAGAAAGTGACTTTTCGATGAAGTACGGGAATGTATTAGGCAAATATAGTGTGCAACCGGCTGGTCCTGTGGTTGGTTTACCGGACTGTCAACCTGCTGACCGATCACTGACGCCTAACATATGCTAATAATATTAATGATGTTTGATCTCAGTTTTACCGAAATGTCCTTGATATGTTTTAAAACCATAGTGAGAGTATTGCCAATATTGTTAAGCGGTATAGATAAATAGTAATTATACAAACTGGGTAAGTATTGTAATGCTTGAAAATATACATATAAATTCTTTAGTCATATAATATTTATATAATTTTCAAATACTTTTACAGTTTGATCATTTCAAAGTTATAAATTGTAAGCCATTTATTTTTATAAAAGAAAAAAAACGGAAATATTAGCTAAAATAAAAATGGCTAATTATCTCCCTTTAATTAAAAAATGTTTCCATATTAAAATTTGATTCAATAGTGATGCCAAACAAGTTCTGTTTTGTAATATAACAAATATTACTGATTATACTACAGCTTTTGCAACTAAAATTGAAACGAAAATAGACAATTTGCTAGCAACACACCAGACAAACGACTCGCATTAAGATTGTTTTATTTAAACCTTTTGTTAAGGCAATTTTTTTATCTATTAACATTTTTACAATATGTTTCCTTTTCAGTTTTTTAAAAGATAATTAATCACACAAAAAGTCCAGTCGGCTAAAAAAATTGCGGAAACTATAGACCAGATTGGCGGAAGTGGGGGGGGGGGCCTTAAAGAAAGTTGGGGGAGGGGGCGGTGAGCGGAAAAAAAATGTAAAAGGGGGCGATGAGCCGAAAAAGGTTGAAAACCTATGTTCTAGATAGAAGATTATTACGTCTACTAGGCCCAAAACTACTGCAGGGCGAAAGGGATCCGTCGGTGGCAGGGATAGAACCCGCGACGTGTCAGTTGGTTTATGGTTGACAGTCCGGGGAACTAACCGCTGGACCAGCCGACTTATTGTTCCCTCCTCACGGTCAAAACAACAAAAACAAAAACAAACTTCTTAGAAAAAAAGCTATGTCTTCTACCCTTCCCCCCTCCCTCCCCCTTCCCCTTAGCTACGTCACTACATAATAAAGTAATAAACTGTGATTCAAGTCCTATAAATCAAGTTGGCATACAAATAGACATTTTATCTCATTATACTGCCCTTCATACACACACCTGGAGTCAAAAAGTTCTAGATCGATATTCATATAAACTCTGAAGTTCGTTTACTAAATATGGTCAACATATTATGAATGTTGGCAGAATATATGGTCAACATATTGTGAATGTTGACATAATATATGGCCAACATAATATGAATGTTGGCAGAATATATGGTCAACATAGTATGAATGTTGGCAGAATATATGGTCAACATAGTATGAATGTTGGCAGAATATATGGTCAACATAGTATGAATTTGGCAGAATATATGGTCAACATAGTATGATTGTTGGCAGAATATTCCCATTGGAGGGGGGTATGGAACTCTATATTAAGCAATAACACATTTTTTTTCTGTTTGAAGAGAATACGTTTAGAAACGGGTGAACGCTGCTTCACCGGCCCTATAATTATCAATTAGGTCGGAAGGTTCTTTTACTCGTTTTCAATATAGGGCGTTTGCAATCACGTGACAAAAAGCTCGTGATTTTTGTTTACTTTGTGTAGTGGTGTACAAGTACAATGGCCGCTGTATTAATAAAGTTTCATATAGGCTCGTGCTTTTTTTAAATGATGTTTTGTGTTTTAAGTCTTATTAAGATTTAAGCTGTATTATGTCTGTTAAATAAAATAGGCTATTTCATTATTATCATAGACATAGATCATAGACGATGTGAGCCTATTAGTAACTTGACTAGATAACCTATTCACCAACACTATCACTTGGCATCGTAGCTGCCCTACTTAGCCATTAGCCCATTAGCCTAGCCTACGAAACATTAAAAGTGTAGGCCTATAAAGTGAAATTAAAAGTGTAAATAGCTCTAGCCGGCCCTAGGCTTATCACATTAATCAATTAATCTACAGTAGCCTACTACTATTTACCACCTTATTTTTGAGTAGGATAGCTAATATTCATATGTGAATTCGGCATGATAAGAAACTTCACCATATGCCATATTTGTTCCTCAATAGTGGCTTCTATTTACAAAGGACGTCACTAAAAAACTTAAGCTCCGCCCATTGCAAACGCTCTATTGTTATATCCTTTTTTACATGAGCGCCTCCATCTATATCTCTCCAGCGATCATTAAGAGAAACGATTGGTTCACGGAGAACGCTTTATAGATGAACATTACATTCACGGCTAAAATTTGTTCTTATTCACTTTTGGATGGTCCGTGATGGCGCCCCATATTAAATGGTGCAGCGGGCCACCGAAATCGTTGAGCTGGCTCTGTCTACATTAGTATACCTTGTAAATTCTTTTTTCGGCCTGGTCATTTCAAAACGATCTAGAATCTATATAGACTAGGAACAAAACAAAAAACGCATAATGAATGTTTATGTTGAAAAGGGGGGATGGTCAAGGGAGATGGACAATTAAAAGAAAGAGGAAACATAAGTCTCAGGCGTTTTTGTGCGTCTTTACAGCTTGCACGCATTCCAGTCTATGTATGCATTTACCGCCTCTATCTTTATAGGGACGTTCCTTGCGTGAGGGGTTGCCCTACTCCCACTCCTCCCCCTTCCACACCGCATAGGTGCTAATGAGAAGTCTTGCTGACACAACAGGGTGACACCTTCTGACTCCCTTCCTTCCTCTCCCTCTGCTTCATGTCCAAGACTGGGGGTCGCGGATGTCAACACGATGGCTTGGTGTCTCATGACAGCCCCCTTCTTTACATACTTCTTATAACATGACAAGCTCATTTTTCGATGACAAATGTTGTTTTTTTTTTTTGCCCCTCTCTTTTGTAGTCTTTGGATTTATTATCTATGCACTCTCTGTGAAGAAAACAACAATAATAATGAAAGTAACAACACAGGGTTTTTAAAAAATCTATAAATAAATTCAAGCTTTGTTCCCTTGATATGTACTTTGCGCAACACTTTTTAAAAGTCGTTATAAAAAAAAAGAGGAGACCAAGAAATGATCCAATAAAAATGTTAACAGAGAGACTCATTATGTTATTAAAAGATTAAAGAAGCACTTAGAATGTTTCGCATTTTTACATCAGAGAATCTAGTTCAAATGAGAGGAAAAAATATAAGCTTATGGTAGAGGGGGGGGGGGCACGTTAATACACATTTTACATTTATTTACATTAATTGCAAACCATTATATTTTGAGTGGATATAAATACTTTTATTTGTTCCCCTAGGTATCCTGAATCTTTTTATCTACACATTGTATTCATTAGGATATATTTAAAAAAAAATAAAGCTCTAAAAGCAATGTAAAATAATGTGTATCAACTTGCCCCGTGCAGGGGCAATATGATACACACTATGGGGCAAGTTGATACATTGAATAAGATTTAATAATAACACTAATACAATGACAAGTTAAGAAAGTAAACAACGCACAACTTTTATTTTATTGTTTATTTTATTACTTAGAACAATTCTGGTCAATAAAACTTCTATCGTAACCCCATGTTAAGGCTTTCTTTTACATCTTCGCACCATCTGAAATTACAAACAATTAAAAAAAATAATATCCCTCGTAATTTAATACGTTTAAAGTAAATTTTAAAATCGCAATAATCGTAGAATAATATGATAAGTAATAGTTTAAAAGTAATGTATTTAATTAAACCTTTTGATTAGGCGTCTATATAAGACCTAAGCATTAAGCTTAAACTCCTAGGCTAAGTTCTAAATAGGAATAACCCTAACTAGACATTATAAAAAGTAAAGCAAAGATAAATGAAAATTATTTAAATGTAAGCTAAACTCAATAAACCTAACAATCTAATTAAATATAAATGCATTTTTGTAAACAAAAATATGCTTTTCTATGTTTAAATGCTTTTCCAAAGGGGTTAATAGGTAATCGGATATAGTATCAATGTGCCCCGAGTCGTCCGTATCAACTTGCCCCACTACACCGCATTGCATTAATTCGACTACATTAAAAACAAGACGCAAATAACACAATCTTAATATAAATAAAAGTATTCAGGAATCCTTATACAACCTAAATAAAAATATGATAAAATAAAAGTACTTACCGTGTCTGTGAAATCTCTTACGTAATAGTAAGTCAATATTTTTCAAAAATGGCTCAAATTTTAATTTTCCTTACATTTTTCTCAATTTTGATACGAGCGAAGCCAATTTTATAGCAAATGTAGGGCAAGTAGAAGGCTATTTCCTGTACTAACTCTTCTGCGCATACGTAGTATAATAGCTGTAAAAAATAATTTGTATCAACCTGCCCCTGTATCAACTTGCCCCCATCTCCCCTATTTGGTTTATTCCGGTTGGGAAAGTGTGTGAAAGAGAAAATTGACTTAGCTTTTTTAATTTCTGATGATTCGGAAAAACGTATTAAAGTTTGAGAAAGATTGTGAAATTCACTATTAAGGGCAAAACATTGAAAGAAAATAAAAAAAAAAAAAAATCATGGGTTCATAGTAAAAAAAAAAAAAGTAAAGTACCCTTCTGACCAAATTGATTCATAGGGCCGGTGAAGCAGCGTTCACCAGTTTCTGTGGCCACGGCATACTAGGTGATTGTATGGCCAGCACAATGCACAGCCGCCTATACTTTACCCCAACTAATGTCAGGTACCCATCAGAGCTAGGTAGACTCAGGGATACCCTCCAGAGCCGGGAAAAAATCCCAGCCTCCAACAGGATTCTAACCCAGGACCTTCGGTACGGCAGTCGAACGCTCTGCCGCTCGCCACTATTCACTATCATGGGTCCTTAACTTTTTTGTTCCAGAAAACTGAAGAAAGTCTAGTGCAATATTGTTCTGTTCGGAATACAAAGCATAGCCTGTCAAATGTAGCATTAAGATAATTTACACATGCATGCATTTTTAGCCAGCTTTGAGCAGCTAGCTTTGTCTATGTATCTTGCAAGGTCTATTTCTCATTTCTTCCCACAGGTGAGAACATAGCAGCCGTTGGTAACACCAGACCCATCCCGAGCCAGCTGACCGCCATGATCGCTGAGTGGGTGGATGAGAGGAAGTTCAACACCAACGGGACATTTGAGGAGTGCTGTAGCTTTAGGGCCAGTGACTGCTGTCACTATACCCAGGTGGGTACTTTGGTCGTAGCGTACCTGTCTGCTCTGGTGAGTACTTTGGTTGTAGCCGTACCTGTCTGCTCAGGTGAATACTTTGATCGTAGCCGTACCGGTCTGCTCAGGTGAGTACTTTGGTCATAGCCGTACCCGTCTGCTCAGGTGAGTACTTTGGTCGTATCCGTACCTGTCTGCTCAGGTGAGTACTTTGGTCGTAGCCGTACCTGTCTGCTCATGTGAGTATTTTGTTTGTAGCCGTACCTGTCTGCTCAGGTGAGTACTTTGGTCGTAGCCGTACATGTCTGCTCAGGTGAGTACTTTGGTCGTAGCCGTACCTGTCTGCTCAGGTGGGCACTTTGGTCGTAGCGTTCCTGTTTGCCTAGGGGGTACTTTAATCGTTGCGTATCTGTCTGATTAATTGAGTACTTTGGTCATAGCGTACCTATCTGCTCAGGTATGTACTTTGGTCATAGCGTACCTATCTGCTCAGGTGAGTTCATTGGTCTCTGCCGTACCTGTATGGTGAGTACTTATTACAAGACTTGTGTCGTTAAACTTAGTGAGGCGTAGGCGAGGCTATATATGCTAATGTTATGGTGAGTCAGTGGCGAGACTGTGTATTCATGTTCAGGCGACTCATTAGTGATAGTTTGTTATGCCCATGTGAATCATCTGCAAGATCTTGCAGTCATACATAAGCGCGAACTTGGTCGTAGCGTAGATTTTTATATTATCTTATATATTACAGACGCTCATTCTATAAGGAAGATTATTGCGTCCTACGTTAATGAAATGATATTTCTCTTTTTTTTTAGTACTTAAGATCATTCATGTAAAGCTTAACTGACGTTAAGTAAGAACAATAAAATAAATGTATTTTGCTACATATAACAAGTAATGATTTCAAATCTGACAAGTGTTAAGTTACAATGATATAATGAAACTTCCTGTGTCCAAAGGTCATCTGGTCAAAGACAACCCACGTTGGGTGTGGCTACACTGTATGCCCAGAACTTGAGTACGGCACCAACTCACTCACCAATATCGCCTTCCTGGCTTGTTACTATACACCATCGTGAGTACTTCATTTTTAATAAACTAGCCCGATCCAATGAGCAATTCATCACCTACTTTACGCTGTTTGCTGCATATTCCACTCGCAATAAAACTCTAAAGCAGGGGTCGGCAAACATTTGATAATAGTGTGCCTAAGTAGCGTTTCTAAATCATTCAGCGTGTCCAAACGTCATAATGCTTTTTTCTTGTAGCAGAGTCTTTGATGATCTCCCCCGCGTGCCATTGAAAAAATGCTCTGCTTGCCAAGTCTGGCACGCATGCCGTAGGCTGCCGACCCTTGCTCTAAAGTACTCTGACATACATACCATTCTTTCAGTGTGAGCTATTAAAATACTATGTGACTTGTGTGCGTTTATAGATATATATATTTCCATTCCGTGAGGTATGGGGTACACAATTTCGTAACGCCTGAACTTTATGCTAGCGGGCTCCTCTGAGCTCTTCAAACTTTTTGATGGGTGCCCGATTCAAATTGAGGCAAATAAGTGTCGCCTGGAATTATGCTAAGGGTCAGTCTCTTTTAAAATGAAACAAATACAACAGTAAAAGAACTGCACAGTAAATAATATGCTCTTTAACTGAAAAGTTTTTAAGTATTTAAAATGCAGAAAGTATACATTTCATCTATTTATTTTTTCGTTTAGATACACAAGCCCTAGTCCAATGTTATAAATAATGCTTCTATTTAGAGTAATTAAAATGTATAAAAATTACAAGAAATATATTATTGTTCTATTTTTTCAGTGGAAATAGCCCAATAGTAACCTATGACTGGAGACCATACATTTCTGCCAATGTTACACTGCCTTAAAGAGCGGGAAGTGACTACCGAAGCTGAAGTCTGTCTTCTTAACTTCAAATGTTACCAATAAAATAATTTTTAATATGTAACATTATTACATACTAAATATATTTAAATAAAACACACAATAAACAGATTTCGTTTAAACGTTTTTCTTGTGTTGATGTTTTTTTGTTAAAAGGTTGATTTAAATACGTAGAAGACTATAATAGTTAATTGAAATAATTGATTCAATGGGTGTGCCTGCTATCTATCTATCTGTCTATAGGCAAACTTGGAGATTGGAGCAATTTTGAAGGAATCACACTACTGTCCCTTACAAAAAAAATTTACTGTCGCATCTTCCTGCAACGAATCACTACCTGAGTGAACAAGCAGGTTTTCGCAAAGGGAAATCGTCCATCGACCACATATTTGCCCTGTGACAAATTCTTCAGCAGACGCAAGAATGGAACAGCCCACTTTATCCGGTGTTTGTTGACTTTGAAAAAGCCTTTGACAGCTTACATAGAGAGTCACTATAAAAAAATTCTCAGACACAAGGCATCCCACAGAAATTGGTAAAAATCATATAATCCGTTGACGAACATTTTAAATGTAGAGTTACAATCAATTCTCAAACTCCTTTTCCATTAAGGCAGAAGTGAAACAGGGATGTTCCTTATCACCGACACGTTTCACTTAGGCAATTAACTGGCCATTCAAAAATGTCACACGAGACAAGCGACAAGGCATTGAACATCAATATTAGTAGGCATCGACTACGCAGCGACATAGCCCTTCTATCCAGCAGACATCAAGATACCCAACCAAAGACAATCAGTCTAAATGAGACAGAACACAAAGGGCATGAGAAACAACAAAACAATTAACTCTTACAGTCCCGGGCGCGTATATAGCGGAACTGAAGGCAGCATAGATAGAAGTAGGTCGGTACGGGAAGGGTTAACATCCCTGTCACTATAGGTGAGAGAGAACTAGAAGACGTCAAGGAATTCTCTTACTTACGCAGTAAAATAAATAATAATAAAATAACAACAAATGGTGACTGTGACCTGGAAATCAACGCCAGAATCAGTAAGGCAAAACAGACTTGTGCGCCGCTCAGACCCATATAAAGAACATCCTCCACACCAAAATAAGGATATCCAATAGCAATTTTCTCAGCGTCTTCTTGTATGGATCGGAATGCTGGAAAACTACAACCACTGTTTAAAACATAGGTTCTCAACCTTTTTCGGCTCACCGCCCCCAACTTTTTTTTAGCGCCCACTCCCCCCACCCCTCGCGAAGCTAAAGGGTCAGTACAGTTTCCGCATTATTTTTAAAGCCGACTAGATTTTAGTTCTTATTTATTATGCTTAAAAAACTGAAAAGGAAACATATTGTAAAAATAGATCAAGCCATCGCTTGTAGTCCTCGTCAATTAACAATATTTTGCAACATAGTTCAGAAGTACAATAAAGGCATAGTCATAGACATAACAAGAAAATTATAAATTGGCAATCAATATAAAATCATATCGAGACAATAATAGTGAAACAGATATTAATAATAAATTAATTTTATTACGGTATCAATGCAATGCTATCTAAAAAAATCACTGAATGTATTACTTATTTGGAAATTTCTGTAATATTAGAGTGAGCGCTACAGACAATCACCAAGACTTTTAGTAACTAAATTGAATGTTGTCACACAATAGACAGCCAATACTTCTGGAACAGACTACTTCAAATTAAAGGGAGATAATTAGCCCGTTTATTTTGTGCTAATATTTCAAATATTTTATTTTTTAACCAAAAAAATTTATGGCTTACAATTTATTACTTTGAAGTGATCAAACTGTAAAAAGTATTTGAAAATTATATAAATTGCTAGTATGCACTAACATGGTCAAAGGGAAATGACTCAGTAAATAGTCAAAAGTCAATTGTATAGTACAAGAGTTATGGGGACTGGGAAGATTGTAAATGTCACATTCTAGTTTGTTCTACTGCGTCTTAGCTTTATGCTTTGCACGTTTTTCATGTGATACTTGCTTGACTGGGCAAGGCTGATCACGGGGTTTTACATGTCTCAGTCTGATCACGGGGGTAAAGGACCAGAGGAAAGTCAGTCGACTCAAATATCTAGAAGCGTATAGACGCATACGTTAGACTCGGAAATATACCACATTTTATCAGAATACTATTTCATTTCTTGGACTTATATTATATTATATTATTCATTGGATATTATATGTGACTGTGATTTAATGTGATTAAATATATTTGTGCTGCAGAAGAGCGTTGTCAGATCACTTGTGATTACATAGATTATATCGAGTTCTTGCAGGAAGGTAAAATTACTATTTTAATGAACTGAACATTGTTGTTCAATGAGGATTAACAAACACCTCATTAACATAAATATTATATGACTAAAGAATTTATAGGCCTATGTATACTTTTAAACATTATATTAAGTACCCATTCTGTATGATTAGCACGTATTTATTCGCTTAAAGTTAGTATTTAAATACCCCGTTAAGTGTTTAGCCCGAAACGCAATTAAGGACATCTCAGTAAAACTGAGATCAAAATATCAATATTTATTGCAGATATTAGGACGACAGGGATCGGTTAGCGGCAGGAATAGAACCTGCGACGTGTCGGTTGATAGTCCGGTGCCCATGACCAGCCGGTCCCAATGACCATAGGCCCCTGTTTCTGTAAAAAGTCATTTCGATACTTATTTCTTATTAGTATACTAAAATGTAGACTTACTGTTGGAGGATATCAGATATTTAGCAGCACTTGCACTTACATCACATTTCATCCAAAAACGAATCGATTCAATTAGTTCAAATCATATCGCCCCCGTTGAGAACCTATGATTTAAAGGAAACTGGAGGTCTTCCAGACACAAAGCCAACGAGGCATCATCTGGCTAAAAACTATCTTGAATGATGACCTACGCGAAATAACAGGAGTAGTCTCACTAGCAGAGAGCATCTCAGAAAGGAGATGGTGATCAATGGGACATGTTTGCAGAATATCAGCTGACTCCCTCCCCAGGACAACCCTGAGATGGACCCCCAGGGAAAAAGGTTGAAAAGAAGACCAAAGGAAATATGAAGAAGAACGTTTGTACGGGACTTGAATGCTAGGGGCCTTAACGGCACCTCACAGCGGACCGAAACAGACTGAGATCTCTGGCTTTCGCATCAAGCGCTAGCCGGGACGGAGGGGATTGAGGAAGTGATATATTATAATATTCTTGTGTGCGTGTCTATATTTCTATCTATCTCTCTAATCTATCAATCTATCTAATCTTTGTCTCAATATAATCTATTTATAGAGTTGACGCAAAAAAATAAAAACGGCAAGTTTTTGTGGTAGCCTGAGAAAAAGAAATATATTTTGTAAAAATACAAAAAAGTATTACTGACTAATAAAGCTTTCCTCATGACTCTCAAAATACTAGCGAAACTATCAAATGTAAGTTTTTAATGGAAAATCCTGACATTGTTACCAACAATTTAAATGAACGCTATTTAAAGACCAAGTGAACAGCTTTTTCTCGAAGGGACGAGATTTGCAGAAGTCTCATACGGAAGTGACGTGTTAGAAGGAAAATAAATAAACATAACACGACCCACAAAATCTATATTTAACCATTTTGTTAAAAAAAAAGACCGGGAAAAGATTCAAAACACGTGGAAATAGATTCAAAACACGTGGAAATATTCATTTTTCCTTGTCGGAATTCCTTCTCTGACGTCACTTTCCTTTGTTGCCATATTAAATGGCTACGAAATTTGGATTTTTCCTACACACATTTAAGTGCTAATACTGAACTAATTACTTGAAAGTTATGTTTAATTTTTTGTATAAATGATTTTATTAGCATTTGGGTACGGAATACACTATTTACAATCAAAATAAACGTTTATCTCAATTTTGATAAAAAGCTGTTCACTTGGTCTTTAAAAATATTAAAAAATATAATTAAAAAAGAATTTGTTCTACATTTTATACATAGATCAGTGTCAATGGTTTCTTTGTAATATCATAAGCGGAAACGTACCTACATTTCCGGTATCCTTATCAATGGCTGCGTAGTCAATGTCATTGATTGTATAAGACTGTCAATTAAGTATCAACGTGCGTTAAAGCGATATATTGCAAGTAAACAAACTATTATCTTTTTATCTAGTTATACTGCTTTGCCAATGCTCAGATAAACGCGAAGACAAAAACACTTTCCTTATCCCTTATGCGAAAACAAATGCATGTAAGTACTCTTTCTTCACGAGTGGCATCCGGGCATGGAATGGGTTGCCTGAACAAACCAGGAAAACTAGTAACTTAACATTTTTTTAAACACTAATAAAAATGCAGGACTAGACTCAGACCATGGATGAGCGTAGGAGCAATATTCTTCTTCATAAAAGGCGCAACTGTAATAAATAAGATCTGATAAAATATCGAAGCCCAAATGATATAATATGTTTTTTTTATTATAAAGCCATAAAAGTGTCTTAATATTTAAATCTAGACTACCTTGTTCTTTGAAATGAACTGATTATGACTATGGTACTACCCTTCCTCGGGGCCCTCTCCCCGCCTCCTACCACCTTCTTTCGACATTTTGGTTGACTATGGCTGGTGTCACGTGTAGACTAGGGTGGGGAAGTGGAGAAAAGACGGCACCAATTACCAAAAACTATTTCACAACATCTGGAAACATTTTGAGAAAAAAAATATTTATCTGAACGTGAACTAGATAATCAAGGTGTTACAGAGAAGAAAAAGGAAAATAATTGTGAAAAATATAACTTTAGAAAAAAAAAAGAGTTGTGTTGCCTAAAGCTTTTGGGAGGGCCTTAATGAATGACATAGACAGTGCAGAAAAAAAACCCGTCCGTGTCAAAGTCCTAAAATGCCAAAACCCCATTGAGTTAGAGCAGTGGGGTGCTACATTTTCTGTCATTTGGGCCGTATCAGGAATTTAATAGAATTCGACGAACCAAGCATTATAAAAATAAATGTATTGACATTATTAATACAATAAATTTAAGAAAATAAAAAGCCATTGGGCCACCTTTTGCACGTCCCAGAATTAGAGGTTCTACCGAGTTCATTTCCTCCCAAAACAATGACACAGGTTGCGTGGAAAGTAGAACGAAGATATGAAACCATCAACCACCAAGGGTAAGGAAAAGCTGAAAGCTCCTGGCGCCAGGGTCAAAGGAAAAGCTCCGGAGAACCCCAAGGGTGATAAAAAAGCCAAGGGAGGTAAGAAATATGTACAAGAAAAAAACAACAAATTGCTGGTGAAAATAAAAATCATTATCGGTCTCTTAACCGTGATTTCAAAAAAGAATTGTAAAAAAAAAGCATAGCGATCTTTCAGCCGTACCTTCAGCAAAGTCAATTGTGTCCCTTTATTCGTGACGCCATTCGCTGGCGATTAAAGCAAAAGCTGTTATTTTTATTCAGTCTAAGCGAAATAGCGTTTAGCATAGCAAATTTTATTGAAGAAAAGAAAAGAACAATGTTCTCTATTGTCAGTTGAAATTTGTATGCACAATGGAATGCAATATAACTAATCGCATGCCATTAGAGTCGTAAGAGATAAATTAAATAGTAGTATTAAAAAAAAACACTATTAAATTATTTAGGAAGATGTGTAGAGCTTTCGTAGTTCCAATTTGTATTTCATGAAGTGATACAAGATGGTAATCCTAAACGACTCATGTCCCAACAGATGTCCGATCGTCCACCCAGGAGAAAAAGGACGTGCCTCAGCAGGAAGAGGAAGCGGAGGAGAATATATGCGACCAGCAAACGCCAGAACTGCTCCGGCTGTCGGACATCACAGAGATTAGTGCAGAAGAAGTCAATAATATAGGTTTAGTACTCAGTATTTTATGTGGGTGTTTTTTTTTCTCATTATTATTATTCTGTCTGCCTCTCTCTCTCTCTCTCTGTCACTCTCTCTCTCTCGTTTCTACCTCAATCCGCACAGGTCATGCCTGGGACAGAGGTTGTAGCTATGGTGACTTCTTCATACCTTTCCTTCAGTCTGGTGCACGAGTGCATGGCCTGCTACCGCTTATCTTGAACTCAGGCTCTAAGGGGGGGGGGGGCAATCTCAGTCGGGACTGGAAAGCAAGCAGTCGACTCTTGGAACGTGTGTGTCAAGCACCGCCTTGAAGGACTCAAGAATGATGTGCATAACCTCACAACTTTATCTTATATATACATGGATAAAATATTGTAGACACAAACAAACTTGACTTTCTCACTCTCGCTCTCTCTCTCTGTCTCTCTCTCTCTTTATATATATATATATATCTTATATTATATGTATCTTATATATGATAATATAAACACAAATTATAGCTCTACCCCTTTCTCACTTTCCCATACGAATCTTTTGTCTCCATTTTTGTATGACAGGGTCTTGAAAAACTTAATCCTGTGTATCACATAGAAGCATTGGGCCGCAACTATAATTTTCCATCGGTCTCGGTCTTTGGCGGCTCCCTTTTTTTGTGTCCATGTGAGGCCAACAGCCTTTGCCCCACCTACGACTGACCTCCTCCATTCTGCCTGGGTCCGCCCACTTTCCTTTCGCCCAAGGGGATTCCAGGCAAGTGTCTTGCCACATTGTCCTCTGGTCTTCTTAAAGTTGACAGGTTCAATGGTTTGTTATTTTCATGGGATGATTTTTTTTAAATCTCTTAAAATTGTTGATTCCTTTCTAGGAATATCCCAGAAATCCAATCCGCTTCCGAAAGCTCCAAATGAGAAATTCAAAGTGTCCAAAACGAAGGCCAAGGTCTCAGAAAAAAATGTGGATGAAGCGAAAACCTCAGCCGAAGGGGCTGTGAAAAAAGCAAAACCCAAGCGTTTCAAAGAGTCCAATATTCCTAGACCGGCATCGGCCGAGAGGAAAAAGCAAGCCACCGAGCGCAAAATCGAGACACCGGAGAACGCAGTGGACACATCCGATCGCCTGAAAGAGTGGCTCTCAAATTTGAACACAGAGTCGAGCAAAGACTCACTGGCCGTCCACAACAACGGGTCGAACCCGTACGAGTCGTCGGGGTCGACTGCGACAAAGCCTTCTTTTGGGAGCTCCGTGAACGCCCAATCGCGCAAACCTCTGCCCGTAAAAGAGGCTGAGACGCAGACGAATGCTGACCTCGAAGCGAGGCGGAAGAAGCAGTTGATGATGGAGGAAAACGCCAAGCTTAGACACGAGCAGTTTCTGCAACGTTATCAGCATTTAGTGGACTTGCAGTTTGTACAGACCGCCAAGATTTGGCGCCTGAGCCAAGAATTGCAAAATTTATCTTTGTTTGATATTAAGAGCCGATCGGAGTCATTTTCGCAGACAAGCACCGGATATGAAGACAATCGCGATTGTATGATTGATGCCATGTTGGGCGATCCGGGATGCTTCTCGTTGCAGACTGGCGATGATCTCCGAAACGTAGGATTCGACGCTCTCTCGTGGCCCGATACTCGACCGAACCCGAAAGCCCTGAGCTGGCTGGAGCACGAGTTGACCCACTGCGAGGCCCTCGAGCGAGAGAGCCGCGACATACCGCAGCACGTTCTCAGTCACGCCCCTTGCCTTTACGGGAACGGTTTTCTCCAGAGAAGGGAATTTAAGCCGGCGGCTACAAGGGTTGCATTCGTGGACGACTGGTCGACGGACGGGAGGATATCTTTCCCGAAGGGCAAGTCCTTGAAGAAACGTTTGCAAATCTTCCGGAACTCAATCAAGGTGCGCAAAGAATCGCCTAAACGCCGTGGTAAAAAGGGCAGAATGCTTAGAAATGCAACACTGCCGCGAGAGTTTAACAGTGGGCAATATTATTTGCTGTTGCTAATGATTATAATTCAATTCTGTATTCAGTTAGGTAATATGTAAGATCGGATTTCATCACTCTCATCACTTGAAACATTTTGCTACATTTTATAAATATTAATTGTGTGTTTTACATTAGTGACTTCGAAATTTTACTTCTTTTTCGTTAAAGCACTACTTTATTGAAGTCCACTGATATTAAAAAAGAACGGATACAGCCTCCTTTTTCAGGAACAATGGTCACACACACTCACTAATCCTTAAAAGCGAGTAATAGTAATAAACCATCTATACTTGAAATAAATATATACGATGAAAAGGAAGTCTTGAAATAATATATTAACAGTTCAGTTTACGGGAAATATAATTGTATTGATAAGTTAAACCATATACTATCAATGACGGGCGCTTTATGCATCAAGAATAGTATTTCCTTGCCTAATCCAATCTTTTTATATGTTAGATCTGTACAGCTTTGGTCACTTCCTTGAAGTTCATCATAGGATTTAAATTTATACAATTATATACAATGAGATGTTTGTTTATTTTATTTTATCTTATATATTTACAATGGTTTTTTTAAATTTTTCTTTTATAAATGAAACTTTATATCTCAATGGTCTGACTACGGCGCTAGTTAAGCAGATGCCCCATCAAGATAAGAACAATCAATGACTTGCTCCTTGTTCAGAAATAGGGTATAACATTCAAGATATATTGCTGTTTAAAATGCTGAGTACAACTGAAAGTGAATCAGTTTACAGATACAAGTGTATCATATTTTTGCTGACGACACACCTATTAGAATAAAATGGAAACATGGGTATACATGTATGAGAGTGCAAGAGACTTATGAAATTTTTATGATTTATAATTCACATAGTTTTCTTTACATGACAATTTTTTTGCTATATTTTATCATGTTCTTTTATTATTATTATTTATATAGATCTAAGTACACTATATTACATTGATGAGAAAATGAATTTTAAAATAAACTTTTAAATAGGTATAGTAAACTTTCTTTCTTTTGTTTCGTTCGTGAAAGCAGAAGACAAAAAAAACTCGCTTACCAAATTATTTCTTTGTTGTTTTGTTTTTCAAATATGTTTTTTTGTTTAAACTGTTCTTGTTTTGGTAAGAAATATATTAATGAATGTTTAAAAAACTGATTTACAATGTTTGTCACGTGACTCAACCCAACTTGAAGTATAATAAACCCAATAATCTAAAGTGATGGCAATCACTTGATTGATAAACTGTATAGATCTAGGCCAGTGGTTCTTAACCTTTTGAAGTCGGGGAGCACTTTTGATCATGACAAAAATATGGGGAGCACCAAAATCAAGGAGTAAAAAAAAAAAAAATACACATACGTACGACTTTTATTGAAAACAAAAGATTATAACAAAAGTAAAAAAACAAACATTGAGCAAAATTTAATGCGAAACCTGAGCTTGACGGTTTTTACAAACTTCAGTGATATTAGGCCTAATTTTAGAAATAGCTACCCTCAATTCTTCATCCAAATTAGTAAGTGTTGCTCGTTTTTTAGTTTTTATGTTGGTGACTATCGAGAAACCGAGTTCACACAAATATGATGTTGAAAATTGCAACAAGATTTTAAGTGCCTTCATGGAGAGAGCTGAGTATTCATCTTGCACAAAGATCCAAAATTCCTCCAGAACGATTTCGGAAAATTTTATTTTAAGTGTACGATCCGATGATAGGTTGATTAATTCTTCTTTTTCTTGGTATGACAACTTACTATTTGATGTATCAACCGTGGCAAAGGGATTACGTATCCAGTCATATGTTTCTACGTTAATTGATGGAAAATAAAATTCAATCTTTTCTTCTAATAAAGTTAAATGCTATGTTACTGCTGAAATAATTTCGTCGGTAGTGTTATCATTAAGAGAAGGAAAGATATCTACTTTCTTTGTCTCCAACAAACGATTTTTCCCATAAATAACTTTTTTCCGAAAGGCTGTCGATTTGTCGGTCGATGTTAAAAAATTGTCTTTTCTTCCTTGAAAGCTGGTATTCACACAATTTAAATAATCAAAAATATCAGCTAAATATGCCAATTTAGCACACCAAAAGTCATTTTGAAGATATTCCACAAAATCATCCATATTTTCATTTTGGAAAAAGGTCATAAATTCATCCTTCAGTTCTAAGAAACGACGTAACACTTTTCCTCTGGATAACCAATTCACTTCAGAATGCAAAAGCAAAGATTCGTACTTGGCTTCCATTGAGATGTAAAGATTTTTAAAGACGCGCATTTTCAAAGGTCTCGATTTTATGAAGTTTACCATATTTACAACTTTGTCTAGCACAGGTTTTAATGCTACTGGTAATGTTTTGGACACCAGAGATTCTCTGTGCAAAAAACAGTAAGTAGATATAATATTGGCGTTTCTTTTCTTGGCGAGAGTCACAAACCCTTTTAATGAGTTTACCATTGATGGAGCACCGTCCGTACAGATTCCCACACACAACTCCCATGATATTTTGAATTGTTCGAAATAGGAAGAAATAAAATCAAAGACATCTTGTCCTGTCGAACGTTCGGTAAGCTCAAGACAGCATAGAAATTGATTCACTATTTCGTTTTCATGAATGAAACGAACGAACCCTAGTATATGAGCTTTTCCACTTATGTCAGTGGACTCGTCAATTTGCAGAGCAAAATACCGATTGGAAAGCTTATCGGCAACTGTTTTCTCGATATCATCCGACATATTTTTAATTCTATTTTTTATTGTATCATTTGAACGAGGAATTTTCATTATTTCCTTTGTTGCTTCATCGCCAAACATAATTTTAACCATTTCACAACATGCAGGTATAATTAAAGACTCTGCTATAGTATGTGGTTTTAACTGAACAGCAATCATTTCAGTAACCTTATATGACGCCAATTGTGCCTTATCGGAAATTTTCATTTTTTTCAAAATATTTTACTTGTTTAGCTTGCGTATCTAACAATCGTTTGAAATAATCTTTAGTTTTTGTAGCAAGGTTGGCGTGATTTGTAGAAAAGTGACGTTTGAACTTGGTAGGAACCATCGCGCTGTTGGATAATTTTTCTCCACATACAATACATTGTGGAATGTGATATTCTTCCTCACAAATGTACGTAAATCCGAAACTTAAATATTCTTCAGTAAAAATAGGCAAAAAGGCTGATTTTTCCCCGTTTGGACTACCTATTATAAGCATTTGTTCAGCTCAATCAGATAGAGTAAGTGAGTGAACATTAAATTTTGAGTTTCATAATTTCGCGGAGCACTTGCAACTACCTCGCGGAGCACCAGTGCTCCGCGGAGCGCCGGTTAAGAACCACTGATCTAGGCCAATGCAGATCCTCAGATCTGTTCTATGGGTTCTATGGGTAGTAGCTTAATAGCTTGACTCAACTCTTCCATTTCCTCTTCACCCTCGGCCATGTTATTTTTAATTCTTTTTTTATAGTGCATTCGGTTCCTTATGTAATAATACAAAGCTTAGCATCCTGACCGTACACATTAAAATTAATTATAGCTTGGTAATATCAAAGATTATAATAAGATGGACCGCTTGCTCTATTTTTGGAGCTTATATGTTCTTTTTTCCTAGTGCTCAACCAAAAAGGCTGTCTTGAATGACTTCTGCGCTCCTACGATTGCATTAAAGGTTTCCGTTGTATACAACTTTCGATTTTAATCTTAATTTTCTATTGAGAAAATCATAGCAAATTACTAAATCGGAAGTCTAGAGGACGTAGTGCGTTCGGAAAATCCGAAACTAAGTGTTTCAAGTTATCAAATAGCAGAAATATCAAAGCAAGCGATCCGTCTTATTATATACAGTCTTTGTTATATATGCTTATGAGTCAGTATATGTACGGCGCGTCCCATTTTACTGTGTAGTGGCCATCTATATTACACGCCACTGTTGACCGAACAGCTCGGAGAAGGCTCTGACATCAGGTGATCACTATTGACTCACAACTGCTGTCAGAGCTAAAAACCACGAAGGCCAATTATTCAGAACTGACATAGCTCTAGGCTCTTTTTAGCTTCTAACTTGAGGAGGAAGATAAAACATAGAAATATATACACTATTGCCATTTAGAGAATATAAAGCGTTTCATATGAACAATATATAGATTTGAAAATACAAGAAGTATGCAATGATAAAAGCAAAGACTATAACAACATGGACCGCTTTCTTTAATATTTCTGCTATTTGATGACTAGAATGACTTCTTTTCGGAATTCCCGATTCCCTTTTGCATTGTACACTTTCGTTTTATTTAAGCGCTATGATATCCTAAATGAAAAATTTAAATCGAAAGTGGTATACAGCGGAAACCTTTAGGCAGACGTTGGAGCGTATAAGTCATTTAAGACATTGTTATTAGATGCTCTAAAAATAGAGCAAGCCGTCCGTCTTATTATAGTCTTTCATAAAAGTGAGTGATTGAAAGAGCGAACACAATAATTACTTGTCTAATAAATTGTAAGAAATGAAATTACATGAAAATAAACTTTGTTGCAAAAAAAAAACAACAAACAATCGAAACGACGCATACGAATAGAGCGTTTGCAATGGGCGGAGCTTAAGTTTTTTAGCGACGTCATTTGTAAATAGAGGAACAAATATGGCATATGGTGAAGTTTCTTATCATGCCAAATTCACACATGAATATTGGCTATCCTACTCAAAAATAAGGAGGTAAATAGTAGTACTGTAGATTAATTGATTAATGTGACTAGACTAGGGCCGGCAAGACCTATTTACACTTTCAATTTCATTTGATAGGCCTACACTTTTAATGTTTCATAGGCTAGGCTAATGGGCTAATGGCTAAGTAGGGCAGCTACGATGCCAAGTGATAGTGTTACTGAATAGGCTGTCTAGTCAAGTCACTAATTGGCTCACATCGTCTATGATCTATGTCTATGATAATAATAAAATAGCCTATTTTATTTAACAAACATAATACAGCTTAAATCTTAATAAGACTTAAAACACAAAACATTATTTAAAAAAATCTCGAGCCTATATGAAACTTTATTAATGCAGCGGCCATTGTAATTGTACACCACTACACAAAGTAAACAAAAATCACGTGCTTTTTGTCACGTGATTGCGAGCGCCCTATAGTAGGCCTACGCTATATTCTTCTGTACAAAAATAGCGTCTTTAAGGTATAAGATAAGATTTTTATAATTAATTATGTTAAAAACCCCATACAACTACAACTACAATATTATTTTCTGGTATTTATTGTATAAAAAAAACAACAACACAAAAAACAAAAAACAAAAACAAAACAAGATCACTCTAATGTTAGTTCACCCATCACCTAACTTATAGCTTGCAAATATTTAAACATGCGTGGCCTCCCCCTCCTCCCTTAACTCCCTCTCTCCCTTACCCCGCCCCCCATCGTTTTTTTTTTTTTAAAGTTAAGTCCAAACCTAACGTGTTGACCGATCATGTCTTCCCTGAGTGTGAAGATGTTTGCTCCTCGGACAATCGGATTGCAGGTCTCTCCCTACCCCCCACCCCCGTACTTTTTGACGCAAGCCATTAGAGCAATGTCCAACATAACCAAAACCTACCTGACCTATTCCGTTTTAGAACTAGAACTAAATCTATTGGATAACTTCATATACTTTGCTATTCGCTTTGTACTTCATTAAAAAAACATTGATCTAGAATTGATTCGTTAATTTCGTTTGTGTCAAACAGAATATGTAAACTCAAAAGTAGACATCGGTAATGTGTTGGTGATTGTTGTTTTTAAGTCTCATGGAGGATTAAAACCAAAAAACAAGCGAATTTTTAGTGGTGTGTTTGTTTGTGTCGATTTTTTTGTTTTCTGTTTGCAAAAAGACGATTATGTTTGTGAATACCCCTCTGTTTCTCTTTTTCATAATTCTCGAGTATTATCCTTATTATCTTGTTTACAGAGGATACTAGTTGCACAGTGAGTAGGAGGAAGGTTGAAATTTTTGGGACTTGAGGATAGATCCTGTTAATTTTGCACATAGTACAAAGCTTAAACTCTTGTTGTGGTGTACATGAAATTTTCAGGATGGATCGTACATTTTTCAGATCTTTATTTAGTGTTCTGATTAAAAGTGCATTGTGCGTTACGGTTATTGGCAAACAAGGTATTGTATTTTAATTCAACAAAATTATTTTTTCTTTGCTATATTCCTCATTTAAATTGGTGTGTAGCATCCATCTATTAGATCATGGTTTGGCAACCCACGGCACGCATAGCAGCATTGGCACTCAGAGCGATTTTGTATTGGCACGCGGAAAACTCACAAAACACGCAATTTAACTCTCTTGTATAAGAAATTAGGTACTAGAGAAGGATGGTTTTTAAGATATTGGCACGCTGAATGAATTATAAATCCTTATATCGCACAAGATTTTAAAGGTTACCGACTCCTGGTTTACATGACCGACATTTCTGAGCACATTTATCCGAACTCTAAACAGTGTGTACAATTTGTCCATTACTCAATAGTCATGTAAAGGTCTTTGGATTCAATATACAAGCGATAGCGACAGTTAAAAAGTGTGTTGGCCAATATAGATATTCAGATTTGGTTGAGTATAGAGCGTTTGCAGTGGGCGGAGATTATGTTTTTCGTGACGTCATTTTGTAAATAGAAGCCACTTGATGTACAAATGTCGTGAACTTGTTCTTTATCATGCCAAATTAACATCTTAATATTGGCTATCCTACGCACAAATCATTAGATAAATCGTCGTAGATCATCTTATTAGTACAAGAGAAAGCCTGTATTTTTTTCAACGATTTTTAACAATTTTCGCTCAATTTATCATCTTAATATCCGACCGGTAATTGCTGCATTTGAATTGATTTATTGAAGCATTGAAGTAATTCATTATTTTCATTGTAGGCCTAATCGTTCAAAAGTATTGTAACATTTTTAATGTAAGAATCGTGTGATATGCCTATTAATCTAATATATAATTAATAAAATACATATTGATACAATAATAATCATTTTAAACACAAAAGATCAATAAAAAAAGCTCGAGCCTATATGAAACTATATTAACACAGCGGCCATTGTTTGTACACCAATACACAAAGTAATAAAAAATCACGTGCTTTTTGTCACGTGACTGCAAACGCCCTATTATTAGGAAATGAGTTTCCAGGTTTCATTTAACTTCGAATATAATGGAAACTTTCAGCCAGTTGCTTACAACACCCAGTCGTCTTCACCTTCGTTGTTATTATAATGCTAGTTAGGCCTATATTAAATGTCCAATATATTGTTAGTATAAAATCATTCACTATGGTATGGAAGTACTAGGAATACCATAGACTATAATATACATGGACCGCTTGCTTTAGTTTTTCTGCTATATGATGACTCGAAAGACTGCTTATTTCGGAATTCCCGATTCTAAATGAAGTAATTGTAATACAAGTTCCATTTTATTGAATCGCACCATTTTTTTTTTTAAATTTTGTGCGTCAATCTATGACTAAGATATGGACGCTATGGATGAGGAAGTTTTTGTTGATGAATTGAAAGGCATACTGGAGGTAAATTTTCAACTTAAATAATTACTTATTGAAGAAGTATGGAGTTTATATGTTAGACTCATGTTCGGTGTATATTATAGTCTATGGTATTTCTGCTATATGATGACTTGAAACACTGATGATCGGAATTCCCGATTCTAAATAACGTAATTGCCATACCGGAAATAAAGTTATTGATATACAAGTTCCATGATTTTCTCAATGAAAAATTAAAATCGAAAGTAGTACAGAGCTGAAACATTTATAGATCAGTGTGGTGTGCGCACGGAAAAAAAGAAAATAAGCTCTAAAAATAGAGCAGGCGGTCCATCTTATTATAGTCAATGATATATTAATAGGCCTACAAGTATTCATTTAGAGTCGAAAAAAATGCGATTTAATAAAACGGAACTTGTATTACAATTACTTCATTTAAAATCGGGAATTGCAAAAAACAGAAGATAATAGCATAAAAAACTAAAGCAAGCGGTCCATGTATATTATAGTCTATGGGAATACTAAGAGTTGAAAAAAAATAATTTTTTTTAAATATTTATTGTATAAAAAAAACTATTTACTACTTCTAGAATAAAAACACAATCTATTACATATTCCCGGCGGGCACGCCATGCCGTATCGACGGGAAAAAAAAACGTGATTTTCAAAGTCTTTTCATAGTTTCCATGTTTTATTTTCGTCGATACGACGTGGCGTGCCTTCAGGGTAAACATTACTTTGTTATAGAAACTAATACGAATAGGTTTAAACTATAACAATATCACAAAAAACTATTCGTGGTTTAGGCTAAGCTCACTGCCTTTATTATACAAATATTACTTGAGAATATGAACACTATACATGCACTGTATGCCGTGTCCACGGAAACTGGTCAACGCTGCTTCACCGGCCCTATGGATCAATTTGGTCCGACGGGATACTTTACCTACATACACTGTATATGTATATATACATAATAAAAACGAACATAATACGCTGCTTATGATGCGAAAACACTATTTAAAAACATAAACTCTTTTTATAGAATTAAAACCAGTAAAAAAAAAGTCCTTTAACGGTTGAGGTGTTAGCAGAAAGCATCCGATATGCATCTGGACTTTTTGTATAATTTTTGTTCATAACCCTTTTACCAATGACATTTATTTATGTAGATTTATATCTACTTTGTAAGAGAGCCTCTTTTACATTTGGTACAAAATTTTGTACTTCGCCCCCCCCCCCCGCCCCCCAAAAATAAAGAATGTTGATCATTATTTTATGTTTAAAATAAAGTTTAAAACAAAGTTTATATTTATCTTCTCTAAGCCTTTTGAGACCCTCATTGTTTTACCTTTAAATTTAGTTGATAAATTATTTTTTTTTCTGTCTTATGTTTTTGAGAAAGTTTTGTGTTTTTTTCAAATAGGGATATATCTTTTGATGCAATCAAATTACTTTTTTTGTAGACCAAAGCAGGGGTCGGCAACCTTTTGATATCAGTGTCCCGAATTAGGATTTCTAATTCATTAAGCGTGCCAAAAAAGCCTAAAGGTGATCTTGGTTTAGCAGTCAACTTCTTGTAACAGTACCTGAATTGCCTATTTTTTTCGTAGCCATCCGCGTGCCATGGAAAGTCGCTCTGCGAGCAAAGTCTGGCACGCGTTTCGCATGTTGCCGAACCCCGGACTAGAGAATCGTAGCCTTGTTCTTGTATAAAAAATAGCTATTTGTATATTTTTTTGCATGTTGTTAAATGCGCGCTGAGCTTACAATATGTTAGTTGCCAGCGCATATACAATACAACAAGAAACCTATTCCTATTATTAAATAGTACTGTTTTTTTTACTTTCCAGTCTGTGTTTTGTTGCCTCAAGGAGCAAAACATTGAGATGATCTTCTATACTCAATTATTCTATTTTCCCTTTGCTTTCATTGCCCACATTCGCCTCCAGGCCAAGCCCAGCAGCCGACTTCCAGCCTCGAGTCCTTCCGGAAAGTGTGCTACTTCACCAACTGGTCGTGTGACCTGCTGGTCAGGGAGGCCCACTTCTGCCTGCGCCACGTGGACGTCAGCCTGTGCACTCACATCGTGTACGCCTTCGCCGGAATCAACGTGACGTCACTGTCGCTGTCCCCGACCCGGGTGGACGATGAGAGCAGAGGGGATGTCAAGGTCAATTAATTTTATATTGTTATTGTTGTTGATTATTATAATACTAGTAGTTATGCCCGTCAAAATCACGGAGAAACGAATGACTATAAAGTGTTTTGTTAAAACATTGAAAAAAAAATATTACAATTAAAACTGTGGTGAGAACGCTTATTTCGGTACTTAGTAAAAAACAAAACACAAATACATTTAAAACATTAATAAAAATGCAAGACTAGACTCGGACCACGGATGATCGTAGGACGCTATAATCTTCTTTAAAGAAGGAGCGTCTGTAATGTATAAGATAAGATAAGATACCAAACTATAAACAAGTAAAAAAAAAAAAAATGGTAGAGAATGTTTCGCAGTACATAAAAACCCAGTTCCCTAAAAAAAAAAAAAATTTGAAAGCAAGGGAAAACTTCTGAAGGACCAAACAACAAAGCATATAAATGGCGATCCGGTATATAACTTTTATTCATTAGTAAAACGTTATTAAAAAAAAACTTAACCAATTAAGCAATATAGACTCAGTTGATAAATACAAATTTATTTTGGAGAGCGATTCCAATTTATACATTTAACTTTTGTCCCGATTCGGTAAACGGCCTTGATGTGTATAAGACCTAGAGAACTAACATAGGATATATATATAGCCTATAAACAAATAAACTACGCGGTAATTATAAATATTGATTTACATATATAGACTTTATAGCTATCACGACGAGCAAAGAATTATTTTGAACATCAAGTATATCAACTTTGAAAGACATTTGTGAATTTGATGATATTTTTGTATGCTTGTCGATTTATACAATTTAAAAATAGAAAACGTTTAAGTGAAGCCGGCTGGTCCAGCGGTTAGATCACCGGTCTGTCAACCAAAAACCCAACTGACAGGTCGCGGGTTCTATCCCTGCCACCGACGGATCCCTGTCGCCCTGCAGGAGTTTTGGGCCTAGTGGACGTAATAATCTTCTATCTAGAAGGAACGTCTGTAAACTTATAAGATAAGTCCTTTCTTCAGAGCTTATGCCCTAGACTCTAGACAAACTCCTCTAGATTATCTTATCTCTGTGGATATGTCAGTGAGACATGATACACAAGGCTCGTCCGAAATTTTCCTTAGACACATAGGCCTATATATCTATTATACTTGAACTCCCAAGCTGTACCAAATCCATATCTATATCACAGCCCGAGACTGCCCTTTAGTCGTTTGATTGTCTTCAATGATTTTTTTAAAAACTTTTTTTCAGGGTCGTTATGTTTTGTTTAACGAGCTAAAGAAAAACAACAAGCAGTTAAAAACTCTTCTGAGCGTCGGAGGATCCTATCAAACGGAAATGTTCGTGCAGGTGGCATCGTCGGCAACAGCCCGGAGCCAGTTTGCCTACAACAGCGCCCACTACGTCAGAAAGTGGGGGTTCGACGGCCTCGATCTGGATTGGGAATACCCGCTGGAGAATCACAAAGAGGCTATGACTTCCCTGATTCAGGTACGGTACTGTCCAACTATTACAAAGCCGCTGTCAATTACAGGATTTCCCTGTTTCGGGCCTTTACTCTTGTGATGCTACGTTTTATAATGATTAGAACAAACAATAATAAACTGATGTTAAATTGTATACTCCGTAGAAAGTTACATTTTATATAGGTCTAGCTTACTGTTGTAAAACTAGTACATACCCAGCAAGCACACCATGTCGTATCGACGGGGAAACAACGTGGAAACCACGAATTCTCGTGGTTGCCACGTTGATTCCGCGTCGATAAGACTTGATGTGCCCGCTGGGTAATTACTGTGCGTTGACAATCAAAGAGCCGGCACTGACTTGAGATGGAGATGGTCGGTTTACCTTGAAGAGAAATGATGATGGCTTGTTGTTAAAAGTATAATTATAACTTTATTATTCAATAGTTTATTTATTTTGTTTTGTTTTATTCTGCACTTCATCTCCTGCAGGACTTGAGATTGTCTTTCCTTGAAGAGGCAGAATTGTCCGGAAATCCAGAACTCTTGCTGTCCATAGCGGCGCCCGCCAGCGACGAAAAAGTTATGGCGGGATTCGAGGTCAACTTAATCAGCCAGTGAGTGTACATGGGCAGAAAACTTCTAGCTTTGGGGAAATTTAAAAAATGCACGATATTTAGCATCAAGTGGCTGTTTTGTTTTTCTTTTCAAAAAGCCATTGTGGGGGCACAATCGTTCTTGCCACACCGGACGTTTTAGGTTTGAATCCAGGTAAAAGTTGAACGATTGTTTGTCAGCTGGATCTGAAGGTCCACAAGCACACTGAACATGGATTCACAAGCTCTTTGGGGAAAGATTGAATAGACTGAAAAGAGCGACTTTACATTTAGCTATGTGAGCGCACATTGCAAACTTGTGTGTTAGTGTATAGTTCTAGGTTTATATGCGTTGTAAGTACTAATTTTTTTCTTTTTCTACTAACCAAACTACATAACAGTATATTATTTTGTTTAGTTGTTATGTGTTGTTATAGATGATAATGGTAGGTTTAGGGGACAATAATGTATGTCTGAGATTGATTAGCTTGGGGGCATCTCAGTAGGATGTGGTTTTCTGTAACATGTGGGTGTAGGAAATGACTACAAGTTGATGGGTGTGTTGTTTTTATTCTGTTTAGATGTAAATTGTGTGCTATATAACCTTTTTCTTAACCGGAATATTAGACATTGTTCTTCGCGATGAGGGAAACTTTGTGTTGTCTTGCTGGTTGAGTGGGGTTTTTGTATCTTAGTATTACTTAAAGTTGGCAAGACTGATAGTGTAAGCTTAAGCTACTCATTATTTAGCTGGCTATATTAATTGTTCGCGATTGTTTATATGATGATGATAGGCCAATATTATTTTGTTTCCCTGTTTTCTTTTTAGGCAACTTGATATGATTAACCTTATGGCTTATGATTTCTACGGCGCATGGGGGCGAATAACAGGATTCAACAGCCCCTTGTACCCAAGGGCGTCAGATACGAGAATTTCACATAAACACTGTGTTGTGAGTAATATCACCTAAGGCTTACATATGAGTCTTTACTCAATCGGATGAATTAGTCTATCTAGTTCTTATTTTATTATCTAATCCAGGGGTCGGCAACCTAACGCAAGCATAACGATTTACAGTGGCACGCGAAAGACCTCCTAGAACAGCGGTTCCCAAACTGTGGGGCGCGACCCCCTTGGGGGTCGAATGACAATTTCGCGGGGGTCGCCAAAGACCTTCGGAAAACGTATGTTTTTGATGGTCTTAGGAGTCGAAACACAAATTATCTCCGTCTCCAAGCAAGTCCACCTACATGCAGATACATCCGCATACTACGTGTAGGTTACTTGGCATAATGACATCAATACAGGTGATTGTGACAAGGTCGGCACCATAATGCACGCATGCGGACCAGTAACACCGTGTGTAGAGAGTTGTATTAAAAAGCCTCTTCTCTGTTAAAAAGCCTCTTCTCTGTTAAAATCAGCCATTGTGTTAAAAGCAGTAGTAGGCCTATTGGTGATAGATTTTGATCGGCCTGGATTTCAAAATTATTGGTGACCATAAGTAATCGGAGCTAACTTTATGATATATGGACAAATATTAGCAACAAAGACATTGCCACACCAGTTCAAAAGAAGTAATATAAAGCGTCATAAGTTGTGCCCTTTTGTAAAAACAAGATCTTTAAACAGTCGACTGTTTTCACAATTGTGCAACGAGTATGATGCTCCGAACAATGCTAGACTAGCTAATTCACACTTGTGAGATGATTGTCGAGAGAAATTAAAACTTGTTTTTTTAGCTTCATGGTGAACTATTGTTTTTAAATATATTTTATATCAGAAATCAAGACTGCTCTTTGAAGCACTTTTCGGTGATAAAAGTGTACTGCAGACAATAACTTACTTGGTTTTCATCATTGTCATCTTGAATGAGTTAAATTTATCACTGCAAGGAGGAAAATATAACATGCCTTAATTTATCTAAAAAGATCCGATCATTCCAAACGAAATTTAGCTTTTGCATAAAAAAATTTGATGAAAATGAAATGTATATGCTGTCTACTTCAGGCCTCACGAAGAGGGCGTGTGTTTGTGTGTGTGTGTGTGTGTGTGTGTGTGTGTGTGTGTGTGTGTAGTTATTGCGCTGCGCCGAGGCCCATAAGAATTTATCTTTGTAATATTATTTGTAAGATCAATGCTGAAGTTTAGGAAAAGTTACATTAATTTCAATTAAAAACTGTACTTGATTAAAGTTTGTGAATAGGCTTGTAAGGTTGTGAATGATATGATTACATTCTAATGGTAAATCTTATGGCAGTTTCATAAAATGGTCCACAGACCTTTTAAAAGATTCATGATATCTATAAACGCATGTAATGCAAATAAATCATCTAGATTTGACTAGTGTTGAAAAGTGGGATCGAACCAGCACTTTTTTTTCTCATGCGGCTCCTGGTCTACTTTATCTGCTTTCTTTGAAACATTTGACAAAATTAAATGATTACGATGATAAATTGTGTGAAATAACACTTTCACATGTTTGCAGCCGAAATCTCATGATACTTTCCAAATCTACCTGACACTACATATCTATGTACTTGTCAGAAGCCCATTCACATTTAAAGTTTAAGATATTCCTGAGAAAGCACAAAGTTCATTGAGCTTATTAACAACGATGCATAAAGAACTGATTTCTCTATAATGCCAGGTACAAAATTCTGAATCAAATCTTATAAGTTTACAGACGTTCCTTCTAGATAGAAGATTATTACGTCCTCTAGGCCCAAAACTCCTGTAGGGCGACAGGGATCCGTCGGTGGCAGAGATAGAACCCGCGACCTGTCCGTTGGTTTTTGGTTGACAGTCCGGTGAACTAACCGCTGGACTAAACTATTTTGACTGAGATTGCGTTGTGTAATTTTCTTCAATTTCCAACAAAATATCTTAGTAAACAGTCATGCTTTTTCACCTTGTTGGTTATGAAGTCTAAACACAGTAGACTTATTGTTGGAGGTGAACATCTTAGTTGTGCTCTTGCAAAGATTGTCCCAAGAATTTCTGAACCGATGAGAAATACGCAATGTCAACCATCACAATAGATGACGTTCGTGTTGTAATTAGAAATATAGGCCTAAGCTAAGACCTATACAGGTATCTTGCAATATTTAATTACATTTGTTTTTATGTCATTTTTTTAATTTAATTATTAATCGCTATGATTTAATTAGGTTAAATTTGTAACATTAAAAAAAAGCTTACATCCTGCATATTAGATATTTACATTACAATTCATAACAGTCGAAAAATGCAGTAATAAACTAGAAACGAAATTATTAATTTTTTTATTTTTTTTCGGGGGGGGGGGGGGGGGGAGGGGGGGTCGCCAAAGCATGATAAACTGTAAAAAGGGGTCGCGGCCTAAAAAAGTTTGGGAACCACTGTCCTAGAAGGTTTTTCGCAGTCGATACGACGTAGTTTGCCCGCTGGAATGCTAATTACATTCAAAAGAGTTTTTATGCTCATTCCTCTTAATTAATAATACCGTAATTATAACTATTTCTAAAACAAATTTGTTTTATTATTGGAATGAATATAAGAGGCTTATATACTTACTTACGCCTACAACCCCTCTCGGGGCATAGGCCACCAACAAGGGCTCTCCAGCCATCCCGGTCCCGAGCGAGTCTTTCCAACTGTCCCCAAGAATGACCTGATCTCTTGACGTCGGCATCCAGGTCACGGCGCCAGCTGTTTCGGGGTCGGGCCCTCTTCCTCTTTAATTGGGGGTTCCACGATAGGGACTGTCTGGTGATGTTGGACACTACTGTACCCATGGGCCTCAAAGCGGCGTAGTGTGTAAACCGCCAGTAATTTCTTTGAAACACCGGCGGGCTAACGCATGGGGGACAGCCCCCGCAGCATGTCCGAGATCCATTGCACTGCCGAGAGGCCACCGGGTCTCGGTGGGGAGGAAGCAATGGATGCTGCAACCCCGTCTCACGACCCACCCGGTGCCTGGATGCCTGTGCCTATAGTACAGGATTTGTGCTACCGGGTGACAATGCAGATATACGGGAGAGCCACCACGATAATGATCCTTAGGGGAACCGCAGTGAACGGTCGCTGGCCTGCGGAATCCTTCCCTTTTACATGGCACGCCACGCCTTCGGCGTGCCGTGGGGTGGCTGGATCCCGGACAGGGTTTTAAATAACCCACTTCTAAAGCGTTACGCCCCGGCTTAAGAGCTTCGGCTCGTCCGGGTTTTGAGACTTTTTACAAGGTGATGTTGGAAGCTGGTTTTCGGAGTGTGTGCCCCAACCATCTCCGTCTTTTATTAATTATTAATGTTTAAAAAACTCTTTAACTTAAATTGACTTTATTAATGCAGAAAATGTTTATTTACAACGTAAATAATCTTTATAGATCCAATTATACATTGAAAAAAAGAGTATAATGCTGAATTTTTATAAATAAAAAATAATTAATACGTAACACTTTTTACTCTTTGGAGAACTTCATTCAAGGGAGATAATTAACACGTTTTCTTTGCGTTAACTTTTCTAATATATTTCTTTTTTGTTTCCTTATAACTTACAATTTATAACTTTAAAAGGACTAAAAAAATAAACAATACTTGAAAATTATATAAATATTATATGAAAAAATAATGTATATGTACATTTTAAAACATTACATTAACTACCCAGTCTGCATGGTTATTACTTATCTATACCACTTAACTTTAGTAGAAAAAACACCGTTGCATATGTTTCCTTTCGTTCTTGGTTTTGAGCTACGGCACTGAATAAATTGTCTTATAAAAATAATAGAGTTTAACAGTTAGACTTTGACGATGTTAGCACGCTGAATGATTCGGAAATCCTAGTTTGGCACACTTTAAACAAAAGGCTGCCGACCTCTGATCAATTCTATCCTACCTACGTCACTTAAAAAAAGTATTTATTCTATCAATTTTATTCATTTAACCATCTATTCACCTATCTATCCATCCATCAATCTCTCTATTGTTCATGTATCCAGTCTATGTATAGACCTATCTAAACAAACCATCACCTTTAGGGCTGTAAATTTCTTTCATTAAATCTAGAATTATTTAATTGTTTTAATTTACTGTAATAAAACAGTACATAACGTAATAAGGTGCCTGGTTATCAAAGTGAGCTAGCCTCACAAGTTTGACATCTGGGTTCGACCCATGATGCCGACAATAAGAAATAAAATAAAATCCACCGTCGACTTGGGGAGGAGATGGGCACCACCAAGTCTACACAAGCCCACAGAAAGGACTAATGGATACGCAAGGACCATAACGGTTAAGGGGAAAAAAAAGACATTATATATACACAAACATATACATGCGTTTATGCTTGTGTGTGTTTAAAGAGAGTTAGGTGAAGAGAGATTATTATTATTTCATTAATCTTATTATCTTAAATTATTTATATTGTAAAACAGGAATGGTCAGTCAATTTATGGCTCCACCTAGGTGCCCCTGCCCACAAAATTAATCTTGGAATCGCCGCTTACGGCCAATCCTTCACTTTGGACACCAAGAAAGGGGAATCAACCCATTTAAACGTTACAAGCTCAGCTGAAAAGACTAACCTCCCTGCCACGAGCGCCGAAAACGCAACACTTGGGTCAACTTTTTGCAAAGACAAAATCTGTCCGAAGATCCACGCAGCTAACGGGACGCGAACTGACCAGAGGGAACCACTTCCGGTCTTTGGGGTCGGTGCCAAATCTATCGGACCTGGAAAACCGGGACGCTTACGTCATTTCAACGGACAACTTTCTTATCCGGAGGTAAACAATTTATTTCTACCATTATCGTTTGGGAAAAATATAAGTATTTTATCAATGCAGATTTCTGAGCTATATAAAACGTTATTTAAAATTTAAGTCGAAAATAAAATACTACTGTAAAAATGGTTAAAAGTTACTTTGAAAAAAAATTCCAACTTTCATTAATTTATGACACTTGATTGATATGCAAAGCTTAACTAAAACTAGTTACCTTTCTTATTATATGGCATTTGAGAGTGTAACTGTGCTAGTCAGGAAAAATAAAATACATGTTAAGACTAACTTTAACTATTTCTCTGTCTAATGCAAGTTAAGACTTATGGTAGCCAAATACAAGCTTAAGCATTGTTTGTACTGTAGAACCTTAGAAGGGAATTCGTATTCCCAATCGGACCGAATTGATCCATAGGGCTAGTGAAGCAGCGTTAAAAAGTTTCTGTAGCCGCATCATACTACGGGATTGGGTGGCTAGGGCAAGGCTTAGCCAGACTTTACTTCTCACCAAACTTAATATCAGGTATTCATCGGGTCTGGGTAGACTCAGGGACACCCTCCCAAAACCGTGACAACGAAATCCTAGCCATGATTCAAACCCTGGGCCTCATCGGTACGCCAGCCGAACACCAAACGGAAAGTAGGAAGTCATATCATAATAAGCTTATATTTAAATGTATTTATGTATCTGTCCACAGATATGCGAGAATTCTCTATTGAACAATGGGCGCATCTTCTGGGACGAAGAGCAGCAGGTTCCTTACGTCACTTATGACGACCAATGGATCGGTTTCGATGACGTCAGGAGCGTAGCCGTCAAGGTGAGTATTCTTTTGAAAATTAAAAAAAACAACCACCGTTTATTTCAGATAGACATAATGTGCTGACACACCACGAACCGGGACGGTAGTAGATAAAAACTAATGTGAAAATGGCGGTCATTTTTGATATTCTAATGCTAAATTCCCGTTAACTTATACATAAGAACTTTTCAAACTAACAGTTTTTTTTTTGTTTTTTTTTAGGTATTACTTAAGAATGTTATTTGTGCAGCTTTTTCTCGTATTATAATCAAATAAAATTTCGTTTTGAGATAAAATTATTTATAAGTTAATAAAACTTTATTTTAGATATGTAAAAAATGTAACAGCTTGTGTATTGACGCATTATCAGTACGGAAGCTAAAAGTTTTCAAGGACAATCGGTTAGGTACTATTTATTCATCCGCTTAATATTTACTTATCCGTTGAACAGCTAAAGTGTTGAAAGTAGGTAGTGCATGCTTATTTATTTTTTTTACAAAAAAAAACTAACAACAACAAAAAAAAAACACAACTCACTTGCCTCTACATTTACTTATGTCATTTTTTAGTAAATTTTGACTTAATTAATCGAATTTTTTTTTTTTAATGTTTGGATGAATGACATTGTTTCAATAACACATCTAAAACTACATAATATCTAAATTGGCCTGCTTCAGAACCATTCCGTGGGATTAATTCACTTAATATTATTTCCGGAAAGTGTCAACATATAAATACAAATAGATAGAGAGATAGATAGTTAGTTGGATAGATAGATAGATAGATAGATAGATACATAGATAGATAGATAGATAGATAGATAGATAGATAGTTAGATAGATAGTTAGATAGATAGATAGATAGATAGATAGTTAGATAGATAGTTAGATAGATAGATAGATAGATAGATAGATAGATAGATAGATAGATAGATAGATAGATAGATAGTTAGATAGATAGATAGAAAGATAGATAGTAAGGAAATTAGGTCGTAAGTTAATTCAACTGCAAGTCTGTGTGGCATTTCTTTGTTGATTTTGAGCTTCCTTGGCTCATTTATTCCGAAGACCAATCTCCTGGAGTTACGAGAACAAATGCATATTATAAGTACTCTTTCTTCCCTAAGAGCATTCGAGCATGGAATGTGTTGCCTGAACAATATAGAAAAACCAGTAACATAACATCATTTAAAACCTCATTAAAGATGCAAGACTAGACTCGGACCACGGATGAGCGTAGGACGCAATAATCTTCTTTATAGAAGGGGCGTCTGTAATATATAAGATAATAATTACATACTTTCTTCTCTATCTCTCATTGAACAGGTGAAGTGGGCGATCAAGCAACAGCTGGGCGGCATTATGTTCTGGTCTTTGGACTTGGACGATTTCTCTGGCCAATACTGCGGAGAGGGTCGCTACCCTTTACTGACCGCTGCCCACAGCACAGTGGCGTGTCTTATGGACAGGGCTGTAGAAAACACGACAGTGGGAAGCTCTTACGACGACTGCCCCGGGCGCAGATCGAGGAACGGCTCCGAAAGCACCCTAAGCCTGTTTGAGCTTCTCCTGGCCCAGTCATTGGTCATTTCAAACGGCGGCCTCGACGATGATTGGTCGAGAACCGGTCGTAATAGTTCTCGATCGCAGATCGCGTTAACGAGAGGGAACGATACTCGCCCCGCCGGATCACGCACCGGAAGCCTGCTCATCGACAAGCTAAGGCACAATCCCGGATTGAGAGGCGCCGGGGGAGTTGAGGCAGGGGGCAACTCGACCAGGGCGCGTTTGCAGCACGACAATGACAGGCAGGGGAATCTTACAGGCCACAGGCGTGCAGGACCTAAGAGACAGCCCAATGACAATAACGGGCCTCATCATCGGCGTAGAACCGGCCACGAAAACGGCGATCCCCAGAAGGATCCCAATGTCTTTCCGGAAAAAAGAGGTAAATTCGGCGAGACCCTTTCTAAAGAGCAGAATAACAAGGGCGAAACGGATTCCTTTGATTATGAAGACCTGGACAGCGCTAGCGATCTGCTCAACAACTATTACTACTACATCGCCTTCAAGGCAGACACGACCGTGCCTCCGGACGTATTTACGACCACATCGGCACCAACCACAACCACCACGAAGATGACAACGACGAAAAGGACCACGGCTGCAACAACAGCTACGACGACTAAACGCCCAGCCGTCACCACCACGAGGCTGAGCCATAAGGAGAAATCGGGTATTCCCGCACATCTAAGACGCAACACTTCCCGTAGAAATGCGTTGAATTTCGGCAGCATTTTGACTTTCATCTTACTGAGTATTTTCTTTTAACTTTTTTTTTTTAAACCTACTTTAAATGTCATTTTTAGTCAAATTCATATCATTTATTTTGATAGCAGCTTCTGTTTTCGAGCTAGCTAAATTCTAAATGTTTTCAAATGTTTATATCGATTTTGTTAGTTTATTGTTTAGGCTTGTTCAATTTTGTTTGTGTTGTTTTTCTTTTTAAATGACTTTTTGATAATTAAAACTATTTTAAACCATTAAACCGAAATTGTTTGCAACATTATTTGCATCTTTATTAAAATAGGTATACTCAGTCTGGATGGGGCACCGGTTGAGAGGTTGAGGGGTGAATAAAATAAAATAAAATATTTTCTTTAACTCTAGAGCAAATTTAGAAAAGTGCTGCAAGGCGCATTAACAAAGAATATTTATGCCTGGTAAGCGAATCACCATTTGTTATAGATAATAAGCACTATACGAAAAATGTTTATAAAGTGTATTAGTGATGACGATGATCCTTGTCCATCGTTATCGATGTGGACCATCCTTTGTCAGCGTCATAGATGCTTATGGGTTCGAAGATGGCTGGTGAGGCCTATTCTTGCCCGAAAGTGTTTGCCGCAGTAGGAGCATGGATGCGAGGCCTGCTGGCCGGCAGTGGCGGAGCTGTCATGTCCTGCCATTTTGCCCTTATCATCTGTTGTAGGCAGCTCAGATGGAAGTGATTTAGCTTCCTGCCGTGGCGGCTATACAATGTCCAGGTCTCACATGCATAGAGAAGGATTGGTAGAACGGCTGCTGCATAAACTTTTAATTTCATTTACAGCCTGATGACCCTCCGACTACATACATTGGACCGGAGTCTTTCAATGGATCAAACTTGCCCTGGCTAACCTAGTATTGACTTCATCATCTATATGCATAGCCTGTGAGAGGGTACTGTTCAGCTTTAGACCATTTACAGCATAGGTACTCAACGGGGGCATTATCGCCCCCAGGGAGCGATGAGAGTCTTTAGGGGGTTGCTGACGTTCTCGGGGGCGATTGAGGGGGGGGGGGGCGGTGAAGGGCAAGTGAGTGGTACAAATGTATCTGATATAATTTGAACATCTCAGCCATTTGATTCGATTAATTTTTGGATGACGTGTGATGTAAAAGCAAGTGCTACTAAATATCTGATACCCCCCTGAGTAGGCCTACATATTATTATACTAATAAGAAACAGGAATCGCATTAAGTTTTCGAAGAAGTAGGGGTCAGTATTAGATAAGTATGTCCAGTGCAGCTGGTAGGTCCTGTGGTTAGTTCACCGAACTGTCGACCGACACGTCGCCGACCGATCATTGTCGCCATAACATCTGTGAATATTATTGATTTGTTGATGTAATTCAATGTGTTTAGGACAATTTAACAAACAAGACCATTATAATTAAGTAGAATAAATACGTAGTAATCATACATAATCGGTATTAAATGTAATGTTTGAAAATATACATATAAATTCTTTAGTCATAAAATATTTATATAATTTTCGAATACTTTTTACAGTTTCAAAGTTATATTTTTTTTAAAAAAAAGATAAAACATCTTAGAAATATTAGCTCAAATGAAACGGGTTAATTATCTCCTTTTAATAAAAAAATGTTTCCACATGTATTCAATAGTGATGCCAAACAAGTTATGTTTTGTAATAATATAAAAAATATTACTGACTAATTATTACTTCTTTATATAAATTCAACATTATGGTATTCATAACAAGATTTGATTATTAGAGGATTAAAATAATTTACGTTAAACAGTTGTAAATAAACATTTCCTGCATTAATTGTATGTCTTTTTAAGGAGTTTATATTTTAAACATTAATAATTACAGAAATTACATAATATAGTGCTATTAAATAAGTCGCTTATATTTCTAAATTAATAATACAAATAAATTTGTTTTAGAATTAGTTATATTTATTTTTAATTAAAGAAGATGAGCATACAAACTATATTAAATGTAATTAGACTGTATCAATTAATAAGCGGTCCAGTGTAAGTGACCTCTATGTCTGCTTAAAACAGCTTTGATGTGCGATAAAATCTGTTCACAGGTGTAAGTTGAACCAAAATCTGAAAGTAAAAGAGTGAATGCCTAGCAGATTACTTTCCTAAGCAGCTACCTTCCAGATTTTTTCCGCAAACGGGCACATTTGGACGCACATTTTTCAAATGTTTAAAATTCAACTTGCTACATTTTAAAATCACCAATGTTCCTCAACTTAAATAAATATCTACATCTGAAAAAGCCCAACAATCTATCTTGATATATTCTTCAACATTGGGATGTACATGTAGTTAAATGTTTTGAAATTGATTTCACGACAAGAAATGTCGAGTTTCAATGCAAATCCATTCCAGTGGTCCTCGTAAATGCAATCTCAACTCACTGAAATGTGTCAGGAAATCGTCTTGAACTGTCAATTTTCCTCATTTAGAACCGTTGTTGTTGTTATTCTTATCAAGAAAAAACACCTCTTATAGGTCTCTCGCTTGCCATTGAAAATCGCTTTGCGTGCCAAGTTTGGCACGCGTTTCTTGGTTGCCGACCCCTGATTTAGAGTACGTTGTGAGATTACCTAAAGACATCACAATTTTATTTATAACTGGATGAGTCCACGCTACCAGACAATCAACCTTTTTATTAAGCTTACGTTTATTTGAGTATTTTAAATTTGCCCATTTAAAAAAACAAATAAATATAATAATACTAGTGGTTATGCCCGTCAAAATGACGGAGAAAAGAATGACTACAATTTTTTTTTACAAATTTTGTTAAGAGAGAAAGACAAAAGACAATATTAGAATAAAAACTGGAGTAAGAACGTTTCTTTTCGGTATTTAGTTATTGTTAATTTTAATTGTTTGTGGTCGCCCTGACCCTGGCATATGCATAAGAATTGTTGCTGTCAAGCTTCTGGCCTAAAAGACTGGCGTAGGTGTAAACCGCCGATACATTCCCATTAAGAATACACCGGCGGGCGAACGCATGGGGGACAGCCCCAGCAGCGGGTCCGAGATCCATTACACTGCTGAGAGGCCACTTGTCTCGGTGGGGAGGAAGCAATGGACGCTGCAATCCCGTCTCGAGAACCACCCGGTGCCAGGGTGCCTGTACCTATAGTATAGGATTAGTGCTACTGGGTGACAGTGCAGGTATACTGGCGAGCCACCACGATAATGATCATTAAGGGAACCGCAGTGAACGATCGCTGGGCTGCGGAAACCTTTCCCGTTACACGGCACGCCACGCCTTCGACGTGTCGTTGGGTGGCTGGAGCCCGGACAGAGTTATGCTCAAACCTAAGCGTTACGCCCTGGACACAAGAGCCGAAAGGCTTGTCCGTTTTTTTTTAAGAGACTTTTTAATTCGATATTAAAAAGTAGCGAACAGTTGTGTTGACTTGACTTGTTATTAATAATATTAAATTAACAATAATATACTATCTAAAAGAACAAAAAACACAAATACAAAACAATAAAAACGGAAAATAATACAAAAAATATTAGAAAATAATATTTCAATGCAATAAAAACTATAGTGAGAACCATTTTTTTTTAATTTAATTTTTGTTCTTGCTTATTGTATCAATAAAACAGTATTGAGAATATTTCTTTCTGTATATAGTTTTTTTATATATTGTGTCCGGTCGCCCTGGCACATGCATAAAAAGTGTTGCTGTCAGGCTTCTGTTATTTAAAAGTAATCATTTATAACTTGTCCTTTATAATCAGTATCATTTAATTTATTGAGTGTAGAAAGTCGCCTATTAAAGGATGTTCTCAATAGCAACCTGAATCCATTCAATAATTAAAACATGTGGTTAATTTTACTTAGAATAAAAAGATAATGTCAACATCTATAATGAAAAAAGGAATTACTTGATAGACATTATGTCATTCGATAGTATTTTTTTTAAGTAGCCTTTCACCATTCAAACTCTCCAAGCCAAATTGCGGTGTGCAACTTTTGAAAAAAGGTCTCAAAACATTTTAAAAAAAACAGCATAATTGGGAAAATCCGATAAGACCCTTGCGTTCAACATAGTGAATCTTGCGTTCAATATAGTAAATGAACGGAAATGGCCATTTGATTTGTACGGTTATATTCATTTGCATAGTTTGATATAACATTTTTAATTATTAAAATCAACACATTCATGATATAAGTACATAGGTGATAAAATAAAAATTTCTTTTGGAGGACGTTTCCAATTTCTACATTTAACTCTTGTGTCAATTTGTGAAACGGCTGAGGAGCCTATAGCAAACAATATATATATATATATAGTCTATAAACATATAAACAAACTCACGGTAATTATATTGATTGATTGATGATTGATGATTGATGTTAGACTACTAGACTTGTACTAGAAGACTTTTTAGTGTGAAAGAAATTCCCCCAGCGGCGATGGTATGGCGTATAGTGGATTGATGTTGTAGTTTTTTTTAAAAGTAGTCTGATCCAGATGTATTGGCTGACTATTGTGTGACAACATTTAGTTATTAAAAGTCTTTTAACACCTTTCTTAAATTTTACTTCACGCAGCTTATAGACCCCCCCCCCCCCCCCCCCAAAAAAAAAAAATAAAAAAAAAAAGTCTTGATTATTGTCTGTAGCACTCACTACAATTTTACAGCAGTTCAAAGATTAGTACTGTATTCAATGATTATTTTTAGATACCTTTGCGTTGAAACCCGGTACCTTAAATTAATTTATTAATATTAATAATATCTGTTTTACTATTATTGTCTCGATATAATTTTATATTGTGTGCTTATGTTATAATTTTCTTGTTATGTCTTTGACTATGCTTTTATTGTACTTGTGTAGACCTACTGTGTGGAAAAATAAAGATTGTTCATTGACTACAAGCGATGGCTACTGCACAAAGAGGTGCGTTGGTTAGCAAAAGATGAGTGTTTAAATATAATGTATGAGGCTGAACTTGGATTCGGTGCTCGAGTTTTTGAAAAGCAAATGCGATTCTTTGGGAGACAATCAATCAGTTTCTCTAGGTCTGTGAGGTTTGGCAACAATTTTTCACCCTCTTTTGTGGAACGTGGATTTTATGCAAGCACCATTTTGTAAAAAATAAACAACCAAAAACAAGATATATATATATATATATATATATATAAGATAAGATAAGATAAGATTGCTTTATTGATCCAAATGAATGGAAAATTGACTTGATTACATAAATTCCGTTTTTTCAGCATACCTAAAACAATATTAAAGAACCATTTGTACTCAAACACAATAGACATTCACGCACACTATCATACCATTTATCATACAAGAAAAAAGTAGGCCTATTATTTAGGAGTCAGCTATTGAGCCATCGTATTTCCTGGCTGAAAGGTGATTCTTTTGAAAGAGTCTTACTGACAGTGGAACAAAAGAGTTCTTAAATCTCTCTGTTCTTGCCCTTATAGAAAGAAGCCGACCACTTCGACTAGATATTATGTAGCTATCATGAAGCGGGTGTGCATGATCTTGGAGGATTTTATCAATCATAGACAGGCACCTTGAACTGAAAATATCCGCAAGAGATGGTAATTCTGTCTGTGTAGTACGAGAGGCTTTGTTTATTAGGCGGTCTATCCGATGTTTGTTCAATGTGGTGGTATTACCATACCAGCAGGTGATTGCAAAGGTTATGATGCTACCAACAGTCGCCGAGTAAAATAGATTCATAATGGTTTTCTCTATGTGAAATATTTTTAGTTTATTAAGACAGAAAAGTCGTTGGTGCATTTTCTTACAAAGGATTTGGCAGTGGTCAGACCAAGTCAGTTTGTCAGTAATTGTGACGCCAAGATATTTATATTGCGAGACTTGATCTATTATTTGGTTGTTTATGTGCAAATCAGTCAGCTTGCGTTTTTCTTTCCGGAAGTCTACAATCATTTCTTTCGTTTTTGTGATGTTCAATATCAGGTAGTTCTCTTCGCACCATTTGTAGAAATCTGAGGTCGTACTGTGATAGAGACTGTCGTCACTGGAAACAAGGCCGACAATGGCTGTATCATCGGCGTATTTGATTACAGATACTGTATCGATTGCTGAACTTTGAATGTCATTGGTGTAAATTGTGTATAGAACGGGAGAGAGGACACACCCTTGAGGCGCTCCAGTGCTTATTTCTCTTATTTGTGAGGTACATCCCTCTACTCTGACAAATTGAGGGCGGTTTATCAGAAATTGCATGATCCAGGCTTGGGTGCGTTGACTGACATTTAAAGCAGATAGTTTCTGTATCATAAGGTGTGGTTGGATGGTATTGAATGCAGATGAAAAGTCAACGAAGAGTATTCGAGCGTAATTCTTCGGCGTATCCAGATGGTGGTACAGTCTATCTAACATTAATGCTATAGCATCCTCTGCGCTTCTGCCTTTTTTGTAAGCAAATTGGTAGGGATCAAGGCTTTTGTGCACCTTATTTAGTATACGTCTGAGAATAATTTTCTCAAAACATTTCATGATAATAGATGTTAAAGCGACAAGCGATATATATATATATATATAGGCTCAACATATGCAGACATATTGTATCACATGAAATCAGTCCGCTATTCAAACAACGAAATCGCACCTTATATACGAGCCACTTTCGTGACACAAAAATTGTATAAGACCCGGACAATGGTGCGACTCTAATTATAAAAAACAATCAGTATGCCACTTTAAGCAATTAGAATGTTGGATGAGACTAGAAGAACAGGAAAGAGCTGGGAAGAACTGAAGCTATTGGCAAGAGACCGTGGAGAGTGGTGTGCTTTGACAGAGGCCCTATGTTTTATCAGGAACTCAAAGGGCAAATGATGATAATGACGATGAAAAAAAAAGCAATAATATTCAGCCCATCTGTTAAGGCTTGTCATATTAATAACAATCATTAAAATAATTTTTCTAAAATGTTTTAAAATAATTTATTAGATTATTTATGTTTATGAAATCAATTGAGACAAACTAATATAAAGCTACATTTGAATGTACAAAACGTAAATAGTATAGGACAGTATAGGCCTATAGTTAATTGGCCTTTGGGCCTACGTAATGTGTGGATTTGGTCTATTTTCTTAACATTTATAGAGTGTTTCGAAATGATGTAACTACAGTAGACTAAATAAAGTATTATGATCGTGATTTTTTTATTTTAAAAATGTCATTACGAAGTTTCGGTCCTAATTACGAACTCTTTTACATATTACATATTATGAATTGTCGGTCCTAAGTACGAATTTTTCAATCTCTTATCTAGGCAGTCCAGGATATGGCTCTCACAATCACTACGCATGACAAAGCTTACATTAATGGAGCATTCTATCAAAAGCCATAATATAACATGAACGATTCCCCGAGGGTAAACAAAAATTCATGCACCAAATGTTTAGCTAATTTCAAAATGTGTTCTGCTATTGCCATTACGAAAGTGAAGTTATTTTTTCACTTTTACAACAATCTATGTTTTAAGTTCAAGGAGTAATCGTGACAAACTGGCAGACGATAAAAGGACGACAACCAATCGGGAATTAGTATACGGGAAACCCCTTGCTCTTTATCCCCCCCCCCCCACACACACACACGCCCTCCTTCTCCTAGACCGTGACTAGTGAATTAATAGATTTAGATATTCATAAGATTAGGGGAATGGATTTAGTGAGACACACACAGACAGATCAATGAATAGAAAAGTTACTTATTTACACACATAAACATCCTACAGAAAGACAGACAAATTATATAGATAGTGGATAGATAATAGCTGATTGATAGATGATAGCTGATTGATAGATAATAGCTGATTGATAGATGATAGCTGATTGATAGATGATAGCTGATTGATAGATAATAGCTTATTGATAGATGATAGCTGATTGATAGATGATAGCTGATTGATAGATGATAGCTGATTGATAGATGATAGCTGATTGATAATTGAGGATAAATGATCGATGATATGACTTATAGGTAGATAGATGATAGATAGATAAATAAATATACACAGCTAGACATATAGAAGCATAGATAGTTATGTAGGTAGATATATACACACATACAGTTGATTTACACGAATAATATATGAAATCATATCAATATTACAATTAATATATCTCGGGTAATAAAATTATAATGAAATCAGACCGCGCCTTAAAAACTACCTACACATCGGCAACTACAGTAGTTGAATAATTAAATGCATAGTGTAACCTGTTCACCTTGTTCCTTTCATATTGAGGAACATTAGTGTTCAAAGCATGTAAGAGAAAACACCAATTTTCTATACATAAAAAAATACAGAAAAACCCATACATATTTTTAGACTTGTATTATTTTTGTCTTTGTAAATGAATTAATGGTTTAACATAATTGTTTTATTAATTGATTAATGCTCAATAAAGACGATTTTATAATTAACCCTTCCCTTACCGTCCTACTTCTATCTATGCTGCCTTCAGTGCCGCTATATACGCGCCCGGGACTGTAAGGGTTAAACTGGCTGATGATATATTATTTCGTAATGTACGATGAAATCCCAAACAGACATACAGTGTGACATACAAACAAAGACATAATATAGAGTAGAACATGAACAAAGAAATATAGAGTGGCACACAATCTAAGACAGACAGATTGACACGCTAAGACAAAAGTCAGAGTGGCATGCAAACACACAGAGATATTTACAGGTTCTAGTCTTGATTGCTGGCTTGTCTTAACGAAGAAATTCAAATATAATATATAAATGAATGCCATTTTACAACAGTGAACCCTGGAAATGTTAATTTTCTGCTTGATCAAATACATACACACACAAAATATCTAGGACTGAGTAGTGACTAGTGTTACTAGTAGCGTATACTAAAGTACCGTACGCCTTACGACCAATCAGCACACGCGACAGGTGGGTTTTCTCGTGCGTGGGTGTGGAATGGGGGCGTAAGGGGTACATCCTACATCTCTAATCCTGACCTTGCGTTTAGAACTAAGGACACAAGCGCACCAGAACATTCATTTCCGGGTTCAAATCCCGGTGAAGGCTAGGTTTATTTTCTTGAGTCTGGAGAGTGTCCCTGAGTCCACCCAGCACTAATGGACACCTGACATTAGTTGGGGGGAAAAGTAAACGCAGCTTGGCATTATGCTGGCCGCACAATCCCCAAGTGTGCCGTGACCATGTGTAAACTCTGCTTCACGGGCCCTATTAAACCGAATTGATCTCACAAGGATAGAGCCGTAGACTAGTGCCATCTGTGTTTCGTAGCCACAGTTTGTACAATAGTTTGGCTATCAAGGTTGTTTCGGCAGGGTGTGGGATGTGTAGGTGGGTAGGAAGTAGGGAGTACTTTTTAGTTTTGTCTTTGTTCTAAAGCAGGAGTCGGCAACCTTTTGATAGTAGTGTGCCAAAGTAGGATTTCTAATTTATTCAGCGTGCCAGCAGCCTAAAATTCATCGAGCTCTATAACTCAATTAATTGTAGAACAGACTTGAGTTGCCGTTTAGGTGGTCTTCCGTGTGCCATTGGAGATTGCTCTGTGTGACAAGTCTGGTACAGCGTGCCATAGGTTGCCGACGCCTGTTCTAAAGTATTATAAACAATTATTTTTAGTACAAACCCGATCGTAACAATCAAAATAGCAAAAATACAAATAATAAAAAAGCATAACTACATGTTTAACGTTCTTCTGTGTGTTGAAATGGGATTTCTATAGAGCGATTGCAATAGGCGTTGCTTAGGTTGGTGACGTAATTATGCAAATAGCCTCCATGATGGTGATAATGGGGAATAAAACATTTTTAACATGTTTATTTTACACGCAAAATATAAGGAATTTGTTTGCATAAATCTTGATATTTAACTGTCATACTAGTCCTTAGTAGTCCGTCCACGAAGTAAACAAGATTTTAAATTTCTTTATTTAGCCTACTAAAATGATTTTAAAATAATTTGTGTCTTCTGACACATTTTCAAAACTCACAATTAATTATGCATAGGTTGATGCAAATAAAAACAACAATAAGTGTTATTTCTGGGTCTTTTGATGTATGAAATACAAATAGAAAAGCCTACACATTTCTGGTGTAAGCGATGTGATGGGAATTAGACAAATTTCGCCATTACAAAAAAAATAGAAGTTTTATTTGAAAATACTCATTGTTATCATGTGATATAACTAAAAACAACAGTAGGCCCTCTCTGAGACTTTAATTAATGTTTGCAAAGCATTGAATGAAGTGTATTGTATGAATCCAACATGGTTATTTTGAAATATTTCCTTCAGAAAAATAATTCGTGACCCACCACATAAGTCCGAAATACTTATATACCTTTCCTTTTAACATCGCTAATTCTGATAAATAGACTAATAGATTGTTGCTGTCTACGTTATAAAAAATGTATAACTGTGAAACATTTCGATTAGATCGATTTGGCTACATAGATCTATTTAGTAATTTTTTCGTTTTAATTTCTAATTTTCTGGAAAAATTGTATGAGATAAAAATGTATTAGTATCAGACTAGTATCAGTAGCGTCGCCAGGATTGCAAGGTGTGGATGGCAAATAGTGCAAGGTAGGGTTAGGCAGGAGACAGGGATAGGGTTGTCACTCACATGGGTGTCAAAAGGAGGACACTGAGAGACAAAAAATTGGACAAATGGAGGACATTGTGTTTCAATTGAATAGTTTCGCAATAAATCCGTAATCATTACAATTTTATTACAAGAGCTTCCAATAAGTGCGTATTGGTAAACTGAACAAGAAACAGTTTAGTTAAAGAACAAATAGCCTAAATTCACTGTAGCCTGAAAGGCAGTTTACTTAATTTTGGGCAACTTTGAAAAAAACAAACTTAACAGCTCATACAGGAGTCTGAAAACCGATAATTTTTTTCTGGTACAAATGATCATGCACTTGTTTATGAATTATATTCTTAAGAGGTTAATACTAGTCCTATGTTTAATACAATGCATAAAATACTACAAAAGCCGGACATTTTAAAGTTTTTTTAGCTTTGCCTGCCTGACGGAGGACAATAGTCTAAAAAAAGGAGGCATTGTCCTCCTTTTGCCGGACGTCTGGCAACCATAGACAGGGAAGGCAACTCTACAAATTACAAATGATAAATTACATATATAGCGCTATGGACAAATCTTAACGTGTATGCATGCATAAAAGTTCAAAAAAAAAAAAATTCCGGTCGAATTTTATCATCTTATTCGAAACAATGTCTGTGTGCTGGGTTACTAGTTGTACGAACATTTGTTGGGGATTAAAATTTCTTTCATTTCCAAAACATGTTTACAAAAGAAAACAATGTATTGTGAATGTCAGAAGGGAATAATCACCTTTTTATAACATCAAACTTATTGCTTAATGCAAAAGAATTTTTGTTATTCGTTTTTATGAATTTGCGCATTTTGTTTTTCAATAACCAAGAAAACGCAACTCTTGACTAATTTATTTTGTAAACAAATAAACATTTAACCTCACGCGACTAACACTTGAGTATGAATTATCGCCTACTCACTTTTGATGTTAAAAACGGATTCCTCATAACAAATATTTTATCCTTTGTATAATTCTAAAAGACTAGAACTAGCCGTCGAGGTTGAAATCAACTGTTAATAACCAGCGAAAGCATGCTTTTTTTGTTTATTAGATTAAAAATAAAACCGGAAGTTCACGATCAACCCAGTTCAAAAGTTCACGCGTCATTAAGACTTGTCAATTCATAACAAAGTCTTCGAATGCGATTTACATTTACCATCTCTTATTAAAATAAATCGAAAAAGTGTGTTTTTAGTTTTGTTTTTAAAATGTCTATATTGTCAGCTTGTTTGATTTTGTTTGGGAGTTCATTCCACCACAGAGGTGCTACGACGCTGTAGGAGCGAGCTGCAAACTATACCGTGTGTATAATGTGTGTGTGCAAGAAGGTATAGTGAACATATGGTTAAAATAGAGAACAAATTTACAACTGGTGCACAATTTCCCCCTAAACTAGTTAAAAAATAACAATGTACGAAAAGCACATTTGTGAAACGTAAATTAGAAAAGATTAGGTCTAAATATTTCTATGAAAAGAACAATAGTAAACAAAAAGAAAAAAAATATTGTTAAAATCCTCGGATTGGAAAAACAATTTGGAAGGGGCGAGTGGGGAGGGGTAGGAACCATGCATCACCCCCCTCGTGGCTACGCCTATGAGAGTTAAAGTCTATTTATTAATCTATTAAACAAGTTTTAAAATGTATTACAATTAACTATAGCATAGTCCTTTCCGTTTCAAATCTATTATATACATAAAAGCCAGCGTCTAAAATATTGTTACTTGTTATAAGGGGGGGGGGGGGGTAACAAATTGTTGACGTAATTTATAGGGGGGGGTCTCTGAAAGTTTGACAGTTGTTGACAAGGAGGAGGGGGGAGGTAAAAATCGCCTAAAAATTGTTGACGTAATTAATGGAGGTCCCCAATGGCGTGTTATCAGTGATTGTTATTATAATAAACACGCTAATTATTTTTGGTGGAGGAAAAGCAGCTAGGAAGCGGGGTGACGGGCAATGATGATGATGATGATGAATACATCTATCTATCTTTCAGCATATTGTGATGTAAGCGTTTATAATTAATTAACTCCCTTGTTTGTTTGTTTTTAAGTTGTGATTACCTTCCTTTGTAACTGATGGTCACATTCTTTTGGTGACACTGGGTGACCCTTGTCCGTTTGGCATGAGCGAGCCCGAAGAACTATGTGGTCTGTAGTTCGAGTAGAGAGTAGAGCGTATTGAGAGACTGTTTAGGCTGTGTGTTTAATTCTTCATGTGTTCTTCTTAAAATCGTGTTATTATTATTGACTTGTGTTAAGCTTCGATGTTATGTGTTATGTTAAATTAAAAGTTGTGGTTACATTTTGGTTTAACTGCCTCACGGAAGTTTTCTGTTGTTAGTAGGCCCTATTTATTCCTGACGTTTCTAAATTGCTTGGTTGATAGTTTGGGCGAGATATAAGGATTCTTCAAGGGTAACAAAAAGTACGAGTGATAAACCGCCCAAAAACCACCATCTTAAATTCCGTACGACCTTTTTTTCACCTTTCTTTTCTTTCTTTTCTCAAAACAGCTTTCTGTCTAAAAAGTCCTGTGCAATATATACAAGTCCATGCGATCTTATCACAAAGAGCCTTACTGCTTTGAAACGTTTTCGTATGTTGGTTACTCCTGTAGTGTCCCGTGTTGTTATAATGTACCGTGTATATATATCAAGGTTCAGTGGTCACCGTATTGTTGTTTTTTTTATAGAATTTTAAGTGGTGTGCCTGGAAGATTACGAGCGGGTCATGGCCCCGTGTAACGTTGTCCTAATTAAACGTCGGTTATTGTTCAACACCTGAACCCAAGCGGTTGTGTTTCTGCTTTTAAAATAAACTTAGACACTACAACTCCGTGAATAGAACATTTTTAGCACAATGGGTTAAAAAAAAAAAAAAAAAAAAAAAAAAACTATGCGTATTATTTTGTCTTTTAAAATAAATACCCAGATCTAGTGGGGAAAATACCCAGGCGTGGTACTACAGGGAAACAGGATATAATTACTATTCTTCCCATGTTTTTTTTTTCATATTTTCATACCAGCTTGACTAACGCTATTCATACAAAGTAGGGCGTTTCATTCATGGGAAGAAATCAATGTCGGGATGAATTCATTGGTAACAAAGTCGTCAAAGGTAAGAAATGGTTTTTAGCACTAGTGATTCAGTCACGTCTTCTATGTACATAGTCACGTCTTCATTGTAAATAGTATTTCATATATTTATCCCATTTATATTTCTATATCTATCTCTCTACCTATCTATTTATATATATTCCATTCAATCTATATTCTATCAATTAATAAATCAATCAGCACTCAATCTATCCACCGAGCTATTTATCCAGCAATTTTTTTTATACTATCAAAGTATCAATGTATAAATCTATCTATCAACTTCGCAATATATTTGTCAATCGATATATAAATCAATCAAGCTATCTATCAATATATTTACAAATATACCTTTCAATCTATCAGCCTATCAGCATATCTATTAGTCAAATTAATCTATCAATATTTCCAACAACCTATCTTATTATATCAATCAATCTATCAATCTATAAATCTAAACATCAATTTATCATTAAATCTATTACACAATTCATCCAATATCTATCGACCAATCACTCTGTTATTATCTCGCTGGATCGATTGTTTTTATTTGTCATTCCATATCTATAAGCTTATATCCTCTCTGTCGTTCTGCCTAACGATAACTTGAAGTCTATTATACTATATAGCCTAATATATCATTCCGCGCATCCTGCTTTATAGGAGACAATAACTTTTACTTTCGATTGTTAAATGTTCAATTATTTTTGCGCCATTCTTGTATAGGGCCTACTACTTTAAAGACTACATTCTCTCTCTCTGTAATTATCTATCAGCTCTTCTCTCAATGTATATTTTTCTCTTTTGTTCCATCCACTTTCATCTGTCTCTCCTTTTATTACATTTATTTTTTAATTCTTTATCTCTCATTCGCTCACATTTTCTACATGTCTGTCTGCTCGTCTGTCTATCTTTATCGCTCTCTTCCTTTTCTTTTATCTGTCTATTCAAAGTCTTTCTATTCTCTCTTTTCTTTTCTATTCATCTCTTTTCTTTTCTATTCTCTCTTTTCTTTTCTATTCTCTCTTTTCTTTTCTATTCTCTCTTTTCTTTTCTATTCTCTCTTTTCTTTTCTATTCTCTCTTTTCTTTTCTATTCTATCTTTTCTTTTCTATTCTCTCTTTTCTTTTCTATTCTCTCTTTTCTTTTCTATTCTATCTTTTCTTTTCTATTCTATCTTTTCTTTTCTATTCTCTCTTTTCTTTTCTATTCTATCTTTTCTTTTCTATTCTCTCTTTTCTTTTCTATTCTCTCTTTTCTTTTCTATTCTCTCTTTTCTTTTCTATTCTCTCTTTTCTTTTCTATTCTCTCTTTTCTTTTCTATTCTCTCTTTTCTTTACTATTCTCTCTTTTATTCTTTCCCCCATAACCCGCAATTCTATATTTCTAACTCTTTTGTTTTTCGTTCTTACTTGCCCCCCCTTCTCTATCCCTCTCTCTCTCTCTCCCTCTCTCTCTCTCTCTCTTTCTCTCTCTCTCTCTCTCTCTCTCTATCTATCTATCTAGCACACAGACATAAACACACAAACACACTTGACATTTTTTTTAATTCTGTGTCACTCAGCGTAACATCGCGCGTTATAAATGCACCTTCCTTCAGGACAAAAATATTGTGTAGGCCAGTGCTTCTCAAAACTTTCAGTATGGCGGACTAGCAAAACATGGTTTTTAATCTTAGCTTTTCTTATTTGTCAAAAACACCCCTTCTATACAGAAGATTATTGCGTCCTACGCATATTCGTGGTTTGGGTGTTGTCTTGTATTTTGATTAGTGTTTAAAAAAAAAGTTAAGTTATTGGTTTTCCTGGCTTGTTAAGGCAACCCATTCCGTGTGGGACGCCACTCGGGAAGAAAGGAAACTTACATGCATTGGTTATTGCATATAGAATAAGAAAATTATGTTCAATAAACTTATGTCTATCTTAGCATTTTAATGGGCAGTTGTCGTGTTGTATTTTTAAGTTAGAATTTATTGCTTTATATAGTATCACTTGCTTGCTTGACTATCCAATCCACATTACGAAATATCTCTATGGACCAATCTGATCTTTTGTTCAGGAGAAACTGGGTGAGCTCCCTGTGCAATAAAAAAAAAAAACTAACTTGACAATACTTTGCGTCATGACATCAATTCATCAATGCCCATCAGTGGAGTTCCGCCACCTTATTATCTTACTAGTGGTTATGCCCGTCAAATTGACGGAGAAACGAATGATTACAATGTGTTTTGTTAAAAGAGAAATAAAAAAAAATAACTGACACTATTACAATAAAAACTGTAGTGAGAATGCATCGTTTTTTAGTTTTTGTTCTTTTTTTTTAATCGAAGGCATCTCAAAGGGAGATTATTCTGAAATGGCGCTCAGCTTAGAACTTTAACATACTATTACGGTGATTATCAATAGATCGAAGTTTATTTAAAACAATAAATAAATGAATTAAGCAATATTGTTTATATAATAAAAATTTCTTTTGGAGGACGTTACCAATTTATAAATTTATCTTTTGGCCCGATTAGTCAAACGGCTTAGGAGCCCATAGAGGACAAACAAATATATACATATATAAACAAATATATAAACAAACTTACGGTAATGATGTATATTGATCTAATAACTTGCAGAAATTTCTTCTATAAAGAATAATATGGCGTCCTACATCCAGTGCCCTAACATAGGGGGGTCAGAGGGGGGCATATGCCCAGGGGTGACACTTCCAGGGAAGAGGCGGCAAATGTAGTATAAATATAGCAAATAGAGCACTAAACAAGCAGTTAGAGTATGCAAAAAGGGCGGCAAAAAATGTTGGCCCTGGGGCGCTACATAAGCGTAAAGGCTCTCTGCCCACATCCATAGCACAGCTAATAATCTTGAATTAAAACCACGCAACTTCACATGGTTTACTATTGTACAGTCTCGCTGTGTAAGTTTATATTGTTCAGTTCTGTTGACATTTTCTTTGACTATCACCTTTAATGAAACAGTGTGTTGACTTGCATTCTTGTGCTAATTTTTTATTTTGCTTAAAAACAAAAACTACAATAAGATGGACTGCTTGCTTTTATATTTCTGCTATTTGATGACTTGAATGACTTCTTTCTTGAATTTCCGATTCTCTATTTGTATGGTACACTTCCGTTTTATTTGATCTTGATGATTTTCTGAATGGAAAATAAATAAAAAAATCCAAGGTATACAGCGGAAACCTTTAGTAGTCATTTAAGACAGCGTTATTGGCTGCGTGCGGAAAAAAGAACATATACGCTCTAAAATTAGAGCAAGCAATCTTATTATAGTCTTTGGTAATAACTAATGATCGTCGTCCAGTTAGATACCACAAGCTACTTACTACTAATTTGAGACAATAATAATTTATTTAAAGCTTAAGGAATTGTATTTTAAGGTTAAATGTATTTTCATTAAAGTACTTTCCTCTATTTTATCTTATCTTATATATTACAGACGCTCCTTCTATAGAGAAGATTATTGCGTCCTACGCTCATCCATGGTCCGAGGCTAGTCTTGCATCTATATTAATGTTAGGCTACTTTTATTTCTAAGTGTTAAAATGTCTACAATTGTCGGTCTTATCGTGAAACAATTTGCGGATCGGCGACCGAGGCCTCATGGACCGGCACCGATCCGCGGACATCCACTTTGAGAAGCACTGACGTACGTAAGTAATAACAACACAAAGCAAAACAACTCCCACACCAACATTGAACACTTTCACGAGATTTGTATAACACATCCGAACATGTCACTCTACCTTGCAATATAATAATAATATTTGTATAGCGCTGCCGAGAAACATAATGTAAGCTCAGAGCCCATTTTAACATACAACAAAGAACACGGATATAATCTCTAGGCTAAACCTTTGTATTTCACAAACTTTCAGGACGAACAGGTTAGTTGTTAACACTCAATTGTGTTGTTTTTTTTATACTTCTTTTCTTTATTTCATCACAATTGTTTACAAACACAATGCTCGTTAATTAAAAAACAACAACCAGTTACTTGCAACTTTACTACTAGTATTCCCGGGCATACTCCCTGTATATTTTTTACAACTCTCTTTAGTGTCAGTTTTATGTATTGCGGACTTAATTTAGAAACCTGACCAGGTGAACTGTTTTCAGAATTTAAACTGAAAACACGATACTGCGTAGTCAAGAATTTTAAATGTAATGGTATATACAATGTGTCCATAATACGACTTTGGCTCGTTGGCAACTTGGATTGTCAGAAATCCGGCACTGTTGTGTTTGTTGTTGTAGCATGGATTGATGAGTAATATATCTGAAGCACCCATATTTATGATATTTGTAAACCACTTCCTGTATGCCCCCTCCCGCCCCCCCCCCACCGCCCAGAAGCCTCGTATAAACTAGTGGGTCTCCCAGATTTTTTTGTCCACGGAACCCCAAAATCTCCAATCCAAACTAAATAAACTGAACAACTCCAATCAAATCCAAACTAATAATCTTAAAAACACCCATAAAACAAAAAATCTGAAAAACTTCAATAAAACAAAAATCTTTACAAACACCAATAAAACAAAAAAACAACTACAAACAACCAATCCAAATTAATAATCATAAAAACACCAATCCTATCTGAAATTCTTAAAAAACATCAAACCAAACTAATATTCTTAAAAACACCAATACAAACAAAAATCCTAAGAACTCCAACCTAATTCAAACTGAAAATCTCAAAAACACCATACTCAAAATGCCTTAAAAAAACGTACGAGCCTTCCAGCTCTTATATCCAGGGAGTAACGATATTCAGGAGTGAACCAAGGAGGGGCACACCGAGGTTCTGTCCGGACGCAAGCCACCCTACTGCACGCAGATAGGGTGTGCCATGTAACTTAGTGCATTTTGCTCCGAAAACAGTACCATATCTTTCTCCCACTGCGGGATAATTATTCCCCACGGATCATTATCGCGGTGGCTTCGCCCGCATATCTGCAATGTCGCCCGGTAGCGCAAATACCTTACTATAGGTATGGGCATCCATGCACCACGGCGGGGTTGAGGCGGGAATGCTGTGCCCATTGTTTCCTCCCCACCGAGGTCTCGGACCTCTCGAATGCAAGTGAGAGCGATTGCTCTCGGACGCACAGCGAGGGCTGTCCCCCATGCATTAACTTACCAGTGTTCTCTTGAGGCAAGCGCAATGGGGATCTTCTCCAATCTAAACTAAAAACTCTAAAAACTCCGATATAATCCAGAATCCAGAACCAAAACTATAAATACTCCAAGCCAAACCAAAATTAATAAAAACTCCAATCCGTACTAAAAATCCTACATCCTTGGAAGTTTTGTTCTCCGAAACAAAAAACATAAAAAAAGATATAAATAATTGATGATTCAAAATATATCTATTTTTAAACTTTTGAAGAGAGAAACCTTGCAATGATTTCTACAGCCAAGAATTTCTTGATTCGTTATATGGTCAACCATCTTTTGTGTAGCATAGATTTAATTGTGCTAAGAATTCTAATTTGCATAAACAAGACAATGCAAATGAAAGAAAAAAAAATTATATGATATTTTAGTGGAAGCAGAGTTAAATTTATCCTTGCATTCATACCCACAAATATTTTAAAAAAAAGAAGGATTTAACACTTTGATAACATCATTGAAATAACTGTTTAATCTTCCTGGACATGTGATGGCATAAGTTTAAAAAATGCGTTAGTACAAAAAGAGTGCACTTGATCTAGTAGACGATTCACACCGAAGGCTAGGCACTAACTATAACTAAGCTAAAATCAGCTAAAATGATACAAGGTCCATATCCGCAATTATCCCCATTGGTTAGCTCAAAGACTATAATAAGATGGACCGCTTGCTCTATTTTTAGAGCTTATATGTTCTTTTTTTTCCTTGCTCAACCAATAAGGCTGTCTTGAATGACTTATACGCTCCTACGATTGCATTAAATGTTTCCGCTGTATACAACTTTCGATTTTAATCTTAATTTGCATTGAAAAAAAAATCATAGCGAATTACTAAGTCGGAAGTCTAGAGCAGGGATCGGCAACCTAAGACACGCGTGCCAAACTTGGCACGCAGAGCGATTTGCAATGACACACGAGAGATCACCAAGTGGTGTTTTTATTGATAAAAACAACAACAACAACATTTTACGGTTATGAATGAGGAAAATTGACTGTTGAAGCCTTTGTTTCTGAATGACATACCGACACATTTCAGTGAGTTGAACTTGCATGTACAAGGACCACTGGAATGGAGTTGCATTGAAACTGGACATGTCTTGCCGTGAAATTATTTCAAAACCTTTACATGTACATCCCTATATTAGGAATGTATTAATAAGATAGTCGGGCTATTTCAGAAGTACATTGAAGCACTCAAAGCTGAGTTTTCTAATCAAAGGCAAGACTTTCAAATTAATGGACTCATTTTTTTCATACCACATCAATTCTAACTGGTTTGATATTACTACAAACTTCTTAGATGTAGATCTTTTTAAAGATCTTTTTAAACATTAAAAAATAAATGGTCGTCCAAATGTGCCCATTTACGGAAAAAAATTTGGAAGGAAGCTGCTTTGGAAAGTGATATGCTATTCTCAACTGCAAGGCATTTGTTATTTTACTTTCAGCTTTTGGTTAAACTTACACCTGTGAACAGATTTTATCGCACATGAAAGCATACAAAGAGGTCACTTACACTGACCTCTTATTAATTGATACAGACTAATTACAGTTAAAAGAGTTTTTATGCTCATCTTCTTTAATAAAACATAAATATTTAATAATTCTAAAACAAATTTATTAGTATTATTAATTTAATAAATATAAGAGACTTATTTAATAGCACTATAGACTCTATTATGTAACTTTTCATATCATATCATATATATATATCATATCATATCATATATATATATAAATCTCAAAAGGAATATGTGGCTGGCTGGGTATGTACATACCGCATAATCTTTTTAAATACTGGACATAAAAACGTGAAATTTGCTACAAATATTCTTTGCGTTACGGCGGTGAACACTGTCAAGGTTTTAAAAAAATTAAAATGACCGCAGTGGTCAGTTTGGTCAAAAAACGCGAAAAAAACGACATATTTTGGGTTCATGTTGAATTTGCCGTTCCAACTTTTTATAGTTTTTCGATCGATCGCGCTAAGAAAATAAAAAAAAGGATGGCGTTGAGATTTTTTTCAGGATGACGTCATCAAAGTTTGCGCAGAGATAGCTGGTTGTCTTTTTTTTTTATGGCGTCATCGAATTTTGCGTATTCATTTTAATTAACTTCGCTTAAACCTTTGCTAATGTACTTTATGAATGAATAGAACAAAATATATTCACGTTTTAATTTGCGTCGTAATTTATAGCGGGATATTTTTAAATTGTTATAATGGGTAATGATTAATGGTTTTAATGGGTATCTTACGTTGTATCTGGCAAATAAAAAATTCCTTCACGGTTTTATTCGTGTTGTATATGTCCACAGAATAGGTATAAAACAGAATGCGCAATCGCATTTTATTTCTATTTTGGGCAGTAATACCAACGCCATACTAAGCTTTTTTAAACGCAGCGGTCCTGGTTACACTCTATATTTATGCTTATTTAGCCTACAACGTCCTTTTCTTCAAATCTACAAGTTCGAACACCCAAAGCTAATATTTCAGGCAAAATGTGCATAAACGTTTGTGTAATAAACTACAACAATAATGCGAAAACGACTGATTATCGTAAAAAAGAGCATGTCAAACTGCATTGCTTTCCTGACTCCATAAAGGATAAACAACAGCATAAACAACCTCATAATAACTCATTATGAATTATATGCCTATTTCCCTTCATAATTTTAAAAGTTTATTTTGGTTTAAAAAGTATATATATTTATGTACCGGTAGCCGTAGCAATTTAGTTACCGGTACCGAGCTACGTCTAAGCCATTTTTTTTTCAAATCAGTACCGGGTAATAAATATTTTTACATTATATTGGCCTAATCATATAATGTTCAAAACAAAATGGGTAATTAAGTCAAATTTATATAAAAGTAAGTCTATAATGAAAGATAATGTAGGCCCTATATATATTGTATATATTTATGGCAGACGTAGATATCCTTTCTCATTTTACTATAGTAGCGTCTCTAGCGACCGCTGCATTACGGAAAATGGTAACTTTTAGTGACTGCGTATATAGGGATTGTGCATTCTGTTCTATACCTATTCTGTGTATACGTCTTATAAACTTTGTAGCGGGAAATTTTTCAATTGCCAGGCAATGTTTAAATTGCCAAGCTCAACGTTTTAAAGTTTTAATTTATATCGTATACTCTTATAAACTATGTAGCGGGAAATTTTTATATTGCCGGGCAATGTTTAAATTTGCCGGAGCAACTTTTTAAAGTTTTAATTCATTTCGTATACATTGTATAAACTATGATTCATATCGGTTTCAGTTGTTTTTTTTTTTCCTGTTGAATTTAAAATTTAATTCTAAGTTTGCTTCCAAAGCAACAATAAATAAATAGCTAATAACACCAACAAAAACAAAAAAAAACAAAAACAAAAAAAAAATAATTATCTACGACTAATGTTGTAGCAAAAAAATATATCAAACATTCATTTTCGAATTAACAGTACTTTTTAAAAGACATGTGAGTTCTGTTTTACAGAAAGAGTTTAATTACCCAATTATCTCACAAAATTCGATCATAGTGGTCATACTTTGAGCAAGAAATAAAAAAAAATTATTTGTTTTTCCTTTTTAGTTGTGTATTGAATTGGTGTATAATAAAGTGTGCAAAACAAAAATAAATTTTAAAAAATACTGACCACAAAAAAAAACATACTACTTTATGTATGTTGCAAAAACAAAACTAAAAAACTATAATGTGTCAAGCATATTCTAAAAAAAAGCCCGTTCGAAGAATCGGGCACATATCGGCTTGTATATATATAAATCTCAAAAGGAATATGTATGTATGTATGTGGCTGGCTGGCTGGCTGGCTGGCTGGCTGGGTATGTACATACCGCATAATCTTTTTAAATACTGGACATAAAAACGTGAAATTTGCTACAAATATTCTTTGCGTTACGGCGGTGAACACTGTCAAGGTTTTAAAAAAATTAAAATGACCGCAGTGGTCAGTTTGGTCAAAAAACGCGAAAAAAACACAACTTTTGATTCACATTGTCTTTGCCAGTACAACTTTTTATAGTTTTTCGTCACAAGGTTAGAAAAAAAAGGATGCGCTGAGATTATTTTTATGACGTCATCAATCTTTGCGCATGGATTTTATAGCAATGAAGGGACATTTTTCATTCATGTTTAAATTGACGTCATCAAACTATGTGCATGGATTTTATTATCTCAACTCAATGACGGGAACAAATTTTCTTCATGTTTAAATTGTCTACGTGCCGTAAACAACATAAATTCTTTACACTACCAATACTGTAGTTGATTTTCTTAATCTATCACTACTTTAATACTTTACACTGTGAATACATGACTTAAAGCTAATAAATAATTTAAAACTTTACAAACATAGGACAAAGCAGATAGATATAGTATTTTTTTTTCTGTTTCGGGAAGTAATACCGACGCCTTATTAAGCATATTTAAACGCAGTGGTCCTGGTTACACTCTATATTTAAGCTTATAATTATATGGCGTCATCAAATTTTGCGTATTTATGCGTTTAAGAAGTTGTTTTAATTTGCGTCGTAATTTGTAGAATGCAATTTTTAAATGGAAGACTATTGTTTATAACTCCATGGGTTATTTTATCCAGTTCCAAGAACTGGGCACCTTTAGGCTTATCGCCTTGGTAACGGCCATTGTTTAAATTACCGGGCAATGTTTAAATTACCGGGCAATGTTTAAATTACCGGGCAATGTTTAAATTATCGGGCAATGTTTAAATTACCGGGCAATGTTTAAATTACCGGGCAATGTTTAAATTACCGGGCAATGTTTATAATATCGGGCAATGTTTAAATTACCGGGCAATGTTTAAATTACCGGGCAATGTTTAAATTACCGGGCAATGTTTAAATTTCCGGGCAATTTTTTTTTAATTACCGGGCAATGTTTAAATTACCGGGCAATGTTTAAATTACCGGGCAATGTTTAAATTACCGGGCAATGTTTAAATTACCGGGCAATGTTTAAATTACCGGGCAATGTTTAAATTACCGGGCAATGTTTAAATTACCGGGCAATGTTTAAATTACCGGGCAATGTTTAAATTACCGGGCAATGTTTAAATTACCGGGCAATGTTTAAATTACCGGGCAATGTTTAAATTACCGGGCAATGTTTATATAACCGGGCAATGTTTAATTTGCCGGGCAATGTTCGAATTGCCGGAACTAACTTTTTAAAGTTTTATTACGTGTCGTATACGTTTTATAAACATTATTTCATATGGGTTTATTTGTTATTGTTTTACATGTTGAATAGAAAATTTAATTCTAAGTTTGCTTCCAAAGCAACAATAAATAAATAAATAGCAAATAAACAAAAACAACACAACATAGGTCTGCGACTTAATGTTTGTCGTAAAAAAATATATCAAACAATCATTAAAAAAAAAAAAAAAGTACTGTCGAATGTTCTTTATCAATGAATAGAACAAAATATATTCATGTTTTAATTTGCGTCGTAATTTATAGCAGGCAATTTTGTAATTGTTATAATGGGTGATGAGTAATGATTTTAACGGGTAATTCATGTTGTAGCGGGCAAATAAAAAATTACCTCACGTTTAAATTCGTGTCGTAGGTCATGCGGGCAATCTCATTATAACTGCCTGAGTAGTTAGAGTGTATGTAAACATAACTTTTAGCCGGTTCGGAGGACCGGGCACATAACGGCTTGTATATATATAAATCTCAAAAGGAATATGTATGTGGCTGGCTGGCTGGCTGGCTGGCTGGGTATGTACATACCGCATAGTCTTTTTAAATACTGGACATAAAAACGTGAAATTTGCTACAAATATTCTTTGCGATACGGCGGTGAACACTGTCAAGGTTTTAAAAAAATTAAAATGACCGCAGTGGTCAGTTTGGTCAAAAAACGCGAATAAAACGACATATTTTGGGTTCATGTTGAATTTGCCGTTCCAACTTTTTATAGTTTTTCGATCAATCGCGCTAAAAAAATAAGACAAAAGGACGCGTAGAGATTATTTTTATATGACGTCATCAAAGTTTGCGCAGGGATAGCTGGTTGTCTTTTTTTTTTATGGCGTCATCGAATTTTGCGTATTCATTTTAATTAACTTCGCTTCAACCTTTGCTAATGTACTTTATGAATGAATAGAACAAAATATATTCACGTTTTAATTTGCGTCGTAATTTATAGCGGGATATTTTTAAATTGTTATAATGGGTAATGATTAATGGTTTTAATGGGTATCTTACGTTGTATCTGGCAAATAAAAAATTCCTTCACGTTTTTATTCGTGTTGTATATGTCCACAGAATAGGTATAAAACAGAATGCGCAATCTTCAAATCTACAAGTTCGAACACCCAAAGCTAATATTTCAGGCAAAATGTGCATAAACGGTTGTGTAATAAACTACAACAATGATGCGAAACGACTGATTATCGTAAAAAAGAGCATGTCAAACTGCATGGCTTTCCTGACTCCATAAAGGATAAACAACAGCATAAACAACCTCATATTAACTCATTATGAATTATATGCCTATTTCCCTTCATAATTTTAAAAGTTTATTTTGGTTTAAAAAGTATATATATTTATGTACCGGTAGCCGCAGCAATTTAGTTACCGGTACCGAGCTACATCTAAGCCATTTTTTTTTCAAATCAGTACCGGGTAATAAATATTTTTACATCATATTGGCCTAATCATATAATGTTCAAAACAAAATGGATAATTAAGTCAAATTTATATAAAAGTAAGCCTATAATGAAAGATAATGTAGGCCCTATATATATTGTACATATTTATGGCAGACGTAGATATCATTTCTCATTTTACTATAGTAGCGTCTCTAGCGACCGCTGCATTGCGGAAAATGGTAACTTTTAGTGAGTGCGTATATAGGGATTGTGCATTCTGTTCTATACCTATTCTGTGTATACGTCTTATAAACTTTGTAGCGGGACATTTTTCAATTGCCAGGCAATGTTTAAATTGCCGAGCTCAACGTTTTAAAGTTTTAATTCATGTCGTATACGTTGTATAAACTATGATTCATATCGGTTTCAGTTGTTATTGTTTTTCCTGTTGAATTAAAAATTTAATTCTAAGTTTGCTTCCAAAGCAACAATAAATAAATAGCAAATAACACCAACAAAAACAAAAAAATATTTTTACATCATATTGGCCTAATCATATAATGTTCAAAACAAAATGGGTAATTAAGTCAAATTTATATAAAAGTAAGCCTATAATGAAAGATAATGTAGGCCCTATATATATTGTATATATTTATGGCAGACGTAGATATCATTTCTCATTTTACTATAGTAGCGTCTCTAGCGACCGCTGCATTGCGGAAAATGGTCACTTTTAGTGAGTGCGTATATAGGGATTGTGCATTCTGTTCTATACCTATTCTGTGTATACGTCTTATAAACTTTGTAGCGGGAAATTTTTCAATTGCCAGGCAATGTTTAAATTGCCGAGCTCAACGTTTTAAAGTTTTAATTTGTATCGTATACGTCTTATAAACTATGTAGCAGGAAATTTTTATATTGCCGGGCAATGTTTAAATTTGCCGGACCAACTTTTTAAAGTTTTAATTCATGTCGTATACGTTGTATAAACTGTGATTCATATCGGTTTCCGTTGTTATTGTTTTTCCTGTTGAATTTAAAATTTAATTCTAAGTTTGCTTCCAAAGCAACAATAAATAAATAGCAAATAACACCAACAAAAACAAAAAAAAAACAAACAAAAAATATTGATCTACGACTAATGTTGTAGCAAAAAAAAAAAAAATAACAATCATTTTCGAATTAACAGTACTTTTTAAAAGACATGTGAGTTCTGTTTTACAGAAAGAGTTTAATTACCCAATAAACTCACAAAATTCGATCATAGTGGTCATACTTTGAGCAAGAAATAAAAAAAAATTATTATTATTTGTTTTTCCTTTTTAGTTGTATATTGAATTGGTGTATAATAAAGTGTGCAAAACAAAAATAAATTTAAAAAATACTGACCACAAAAAAAAAACATACTACTTTATGTATGTTGCAAAAACAAAACTAAAAAACTATAATGTGTCAAGCATATTCTAAAAAAAAGCCCGTTCGAAGAATCGGGTACACATAACCGCTTGTCATATCATATATATATATAAATCTCAAAAGGAATATGTATGTATGTGGCTGGCTGGCTATGTACATACCGCATAATCTTTTTAAATACTGGACATAAAAACGTGAAATTTGCTACAAATATTCTTTGCGATACGGCGGTGAACACTGTCAAGGTTTTAAAAAAATTAAAATGACCGCAGTGGTCAGTTTGGTCAAAAAACGCGAATAAAACGACATATTTTGGGTTCATGTTGAATTTGCCGTTCCAACTTTTTATAGTTTTTCGATCAATCGCGCTAAAAAAATAAGACAAAAGGACGCGTAGAGATTATTTTTATATGACGTCATCAAAGTTTGCGCAGGGATAGCTGGTTGTCTTTTTTTTTTATGGCGTCATCGAATTTTGCGTATTCATTTTAATTAACTTCGCTTCAACCTTTGCTAATGTACTTTATGAATGAATAGAACAAAATATATTCACGTTTTAATTTGCGTCGTAATTTATAGCGGGATATTTTTAAATTGTTATAATGGGTAATGATTAATGGTTTTAATGGGTATCTTACGTTGTATCTGGCAAATAAAAAATTCCTTCACGTTTTTATTCGTGTTGTATATGTCCACAGAATAGGTATAAAACAGAATGCGCAATCTTCAAATCTACAAGTTCGAACACCCAAAGCTAATATTTCAGGCAAAATGTGCATAAACGGTTGTGTAATAAACTACAACAATGATGCGAAACGACTGATTATCGTAAAAAAGAGCATGTCAAACTGCATGGCTTTCCTGACTCCATAAAGGATAAACAACAGCATAAACAACCTCATATTAACTCATTATGAATTATATGCCTATTTCCCTTCATAATTTTAAAAGTTTATTTTGGTTTAAAAAGTATATATATTTATGTACCGGTAGCCGCAGCAATTTAGTTACCGGTACCGAGCTACATCTAAGCCATTTTTTTTTCAAATCAGTACCGGGTAATAAATATTTTTACATCATATTGGCCTAATCATATAATGTTCAAAACAAAATGGATAATTAAGTCAAATTTATATAAAAGTAAGCCTATAATGAAAGATAATGTAGGCCCTATATATATTGTACATATTTATGGCAGACGTAGATATCATTTCTCATTTTACTATAGTAGCGTCTCTAGCGACCGCTGCATTGCGGAAAATGGTAACTTTTAGTGAGTGCGTATATAGGGATTGTGCATTCTGTTCTATACCTATTCTGTGTATACGTCTTATAAACTTTGTAGCGGGACATTTTTCAATTGCCAGGCAATGTTTAAATTGCCGAGCTCAACGTTTTAAAGTTTTAATTCATGTCGTATACGTTGTATAAACTATGATTCATATCGGTTTCAGTTGTTATTGTTTTTCCTGTTGAATTAAAAATTTAATTCTAAGTTTGCTTCCAAAGCAACAATAAATAAATAGCAAATAACACCAACAAAAACAAAAAAATATTTTTACATCATATTGGCCTAATCATATAATGTTCAAAACAAAATGGGTAATTAAGTCAAATTTATATAAAAGTAAGCCTATAATGAAAGATAATGTAGGCCCTATATATATTGTATATATTTATGGCAGACGTAGATATCATTTCTCATTTTACTATAGTAGCGTCTCTAGCGACCGCTGCATTGCGGAAAATGGTCACTTTTAGTGAGTGCGTATATAGGGATTGTGCATTCTGTTCTATACCTATTCTGTGTATACGTCTTATAAACTTTGTAGCGGGAAATTTTTCAATTGCCAGGCAATGTTTAAATTGCCGAGCTCAACGTTTTAAAGTTTTAATTTGTATCGTATACGTCTTATAAACTATGTAGCAGGAAATTTTTATATTGCCGGGCAATGTTTAAATTTGCCGGACCAACTTTTTAAAGTTTTAATTCATGTCGTATACGTTGTATAAACTGTGATTCATATCGGTTTCCGTTGTTATTGTTTTTCCTGTTGAATTTAAAATTTAATTCTAAGTTTGCTTCCAAAGCAACAATAAATAAATAGCAAATAACACCAACAAAAACAAAAAAAAAACAAACAAAAAATATTGATCTACGACTAATGTTGTAGCAAAAAAAAAAAAAATAACAATCATTTTCGAATTAACAGTACTTTTTAAAAGACATGTGAGTTCTGTTTTACAGAAAGAGTTTAATTACCCAATAAACTCACAAAATTCGATCATAGTGGTCATACTTTGAGCAAGAAATAAAAAAAAATTATTATTATTTGTTTTTCCTTTTTAGTTGTATATTGAATTGGTGTATAATAAAGTGTGCAAAACAAAAATAAATTTAAAAAATACTGACCACAAAAAAAAAACATACTACTTTATGTATGTTGCAAAAACAAAACTAAAAAACTATAATGTGTCAAGCATATTCTAAAAAAAAGCCCGTTCGAAGAATCGGGTACACATAACCGCTTGTCATATCATATATATATATAAATCTCAAAAGGAATATGTATGTATGTGGCTGGCTGGCTATGTACATACCGCATAATCTTTTTAAATACTGGATATAAAAACGTGAAATTTGCTACAAATATTCTTTGCGTTACGGCGGTGAACACTGTCAAGGTTTTAAAAAAATTAAAATGACCGCAGTGGTCAGTTTGGTCAAAAAACGCGAATAAAACGACATATTTTGGGTTCATGTTGAATTTGCCGTTCCAACTTTTTATAGTTTTTCGATCAATCGCGCTAAAAAAATAAGACAAAAGGACGCGTAGAGATTATTTTTATATGACGTCATCAAAGTTTGCGCAGGGATAGCTGGTTGTCTTTTTTTTTACGGCGTCATCGAATTTTGCGTATTCATTTTAATTAACTTCGCTTCAACCTTTGCTAATGTACTTTATGAATGAATACAACAAATAATATTCACGTTTTAATTTGCGTCGTAATTTATAGCGGGATATTTTTAAATTGTTATAATGGGTAATGATTAATGGTTTTAATGGGTATCTTACGTTGTATCTGGCAAATAAAAAATTCCTTCACGTTTTTATTTGTGTTGTATATGTCCACAGAATAGGTATAAAACAGAATGCGAAATCTTCAAATCTACAAGTTCGAACACCCAAAGCTAATATTTCAGGCAAAATGTGCATAAACGGTTGTGTAATAAACTACAACAATGATGCGAAAACGACTGATTATCGTAAAAAAGAGCATGTCAAACTGCATGGCTTTCCTGACTCCATAAAGGATAAACAACAGCATAAACAACCTCATATTAACTCATTATGAATTATATGTCTATTTCCCTTCATAATTTTAAAAGTTTATTTTGGTTTAAAAAGTATATATATTTATGTACCGGTAGCCGTAGCAATTTAGTTACCGGTACCGAGCTACGTCTAAGCCATTTTTTTTTAAAAATCAGTACCGGGTAATAAATATTTTTACATCATATTGGCCTAATCATATAATGTTCAAAATAAAATGGGTAATTAAGTCAAATTTATATAAAAGTAAGCCTATAATGAAAGATAATGTAGGCCCTATATATATTGTATATATTTATGGCAGACGTAGATATCCTTTCACATTTTACTATAGTAGCGTCTCTAGCGACCGCTGCATTGCGGAAAATGGTAACTTTTAGTGACTGCGTATATAGGGATTGTGCATTCTGTTCTATACCTATTATGTGTATACGTCTTATAATCTTTGTAGCGGGAAATTTTTCAATTGCCAGGCAATGTTTAAATTGCCGAGCTCAACGTTTTAAAGTTTTAATTTGTATCGTATACGTCTTATAAACTATGTAGCGGGAAATTTTTATATTGCCGGGCAATGTTTAAATTTGCCGGACCTACTTTTAAAAGTTTTAATTCATGTCGTATACGTTGTATAAACTATGATTCATATCGGTTTCAGTTGTTATTGTTTTTCCTGTTGAATTTAAAATTTAATTCTAAGTTTGCTTCCAAAGCAACAATAAATAAATAGCAAATAACACCAATAAAAAAAAAAAAAAGCAAAAATAAATAAATATTGATCTACGACTAATGTTGTAGCAAAAAAATATATCAAACAATCATTTTCGAATTAACAGTACTTTTTAAAAGACATGTGAGTTCTGTTTTACAGAAAGAGCTTAATTACCCAATAAATTCACAAAATTCGATCATAGTGGTCATACTTTGAGCAAGAAATAAAAAAAATATTATTATTTGTTTTTCCTTTTTAGTTGTATATTGAATTGGTGTATAATAAAGTGTGCAAAACAAAAATAAATTAAAAAAAATACTGACCACAAAAAAAAAACATACTACTTTATGTATGTTGCAAAAACAAAACTAAAAAACTATAATGTGTCAAGCATATTCTAAAAAAAAGCCCGTTTGAAGAATTGGGCACATATCGGCTTGTATATATATAAATCTCAAAAGGAATATGTATGTATGTGGCTGGCTGGCTGGCTGGCTGGGTATGTACATACCGCATAATCTTTTTAAATACTGGACATAAAAACGTGAAATTTGCTACAAATATTCTTTGCGTTACGGCGGTGAACACTGTCAAGGTTTTAAAAAAATTTAAATGACCGCAGTGGTCAGTTTGGTCAAAAAACGCGAAAAAAACACAACTTTTGATTCACATTGTCTTTGCCAGTACAACTTTTTATAGTTTTTCGTCACAAAGTTAGAAAAAAAAGGATGCGCTGAGATTATTTTTATGACGTCATCAATCTTTGCGCATGGATTTTATAGCAATGAAGGGACATTTTTCATTCATGTTTAAATTGACGTCATCAAACTATGTGCATGGATTTTATTATCTCAACTCAATGACGGGAACAAATTTTCTTCATGTTTAAATTGTCTACGTGCCGTAAACAACATAAATTCTTTACACTACCAATACTGTAGTTGATTTTCTTAATCTATCACTACTTTAATACTTTACACTGTGAATACATGACTTAAAGCTAATTAATAATTTAAAACTTTACAAACATAGGACAAAGCAAATAGATTTAGCTTTTTTTTTTTCTGTTTCGGGAAGTAATACCGACGCCATACTAAGCTTATTTAAACGCAGTGGTCCTGGTTACACTCTATATTTAAGCTTATAATTATATGGCGTCATCAAATTTTGCGTATTTATGCGTTTAAGAAGGGAACAAAATTTTGTTTTAATTTGCGTCGTTATTTGTGGAATGCAATATTTAAATGGTATAAGTTACCGGAAAATACTTTATCCCCGCTTAAGACTATTGTTTTTAACTCCATGGGTTATTTTATCCAGTTCCGAGAACTGGGCACCTTTAAGCTTATCGCCTAGGTAACGGCCATTGTTTAAATTACCGGGCAATGTTTAAATTACCGGGCAATGTTTATAATACCGGGCAATGTTTAAATTACCGGGCAATGTTTAAATTACCGGGCAACGTTTAAATTACCGGGCAATGTTTAAATTACCGGGCAATGTTTAAATTACCGGGCAATGTTTATAATACCGGGCAATGTTTAAATTACCGGGTAATGTTTAAATTACCGGGCAATGTTTAAATTACCGGCAATGTTTAAATTACCGGGCAATGTTTAAATTACCGGGCAATGTTTATATAACCGGGCGATGTTTAATTTGCCGGGCAATGTTCGAATTGCCGGAACTAATTTTTTAAAGTTTTAATTCGTGTCGTATACGTTTTATAAACATTATTTCATATGGGTTTCATTTGTTATTGTTTTACATGTGGAATAGAAAATTTAATTCTAAGTTTGCTTCCAAAGCAACAATAAATAAATAAATAGCAAATAAACAAAAACAACACAACATAGGTCTGCGACTTGATGTTTGTCGTAAAAAAAATATATCAAACAATCATTAAAAAAAAAAAAAAGTACTGTCGAATGTTCTTTATCAATGAATAAAACAAAATATATTCATGTTTTAATTTGCGTCGTAATTGATAGCGGGCAATTTTGTAATTGTTATAATGGGTGATGAGTAATGATTTTAACGGGTAATTCATGTTGTAGCGGGCAAATAAAAAAATTACCTCACGTTTAAATTCGTGTCGTAGGTCATGCGGGCAATCTCATTATAACTGCCTAAGTAGTTAAAGTGTATGTAAACATAACGTTTAGCCGGTTCGGAGGACCGGGCACATAACGGCTTGTTGATTATAAATGTTTAAATTATAAACTCCTTAAATGGACAAACAATTAAAGCAGGAAATGTTTTTTACATCTGTTTAACGTTAATTATTTTAATCTTCTACTAATTAAATCTTGTAATGAATACAATAATGTCGGAGTTATATAAAAAAATAATCACTAGTCAGTGATATTTGTTATATTACAAAACATAACTTATTTGGCATCACTGTTGAATCAAATGTGGAAACGGTTTTTTTTTAATTAAAGGGAGATAATTAACCAGGTTTCTTTTTAGCTTATTTTGATAATTTTTTTTTTTCCATTTATGAATTAATGAATACTTTTAAATTTATAACTTTGAAATGATCGAACTGTAAAAAGTATTTGAAAATTATATAAATATTGTAAGACTAAAGAATTTATATTGTTACGAGTAGATTTATTTCCATATTATATTGGTTCTGTTATTATTAACTAAAGTTAAAATGAAATAATCTTAAACCCGAAATGTTTCCGTGTTAGGAATAAAACATGTTATGTCTAGACACTACGTCATAGCAATAAAATACGTCACATGCACGAGGGTTGAATACCGTTTAGTTTAGTTCTAGTTTTGGCGCTAATGTGTGAGGACTGTTTTTGACCACTTTCTTAAAGATAGGATTACAGCTTAACTCATTATAGAAGAATCTCAACTGATTAAGTTTCATTATATAATACTGGTACATGTATTCTGTGGTATTGTTATATTTTATCATCTCAACTTGTTGGAATAAAATTGTGTTCAATTTCAAACAGGATTGTGGATTTCCTATATATTAAGGTACAGTTTATCTAAATCACTTTATACACAAAAGATTCATATCGCGACGAGTCAAATAAACATCAAATCTAATTCAATAACATCAATATAAATTCTTATACAACCTTGTGAGATCCAAGATGGATATGAATCAAAATAATATATAATAATACATTACTAAAAATATCATCTAACGTCAGTAGCTGATTTCGCACGTGACAAAAGATTGGGGGCTCAAGTCCTGGATCTAAAGTTTGTATGTATAGGAATTGAGAATATACAACTGTTTTTAGTGAAAACGATTTACAACAAATATTTATTCAAATTCTGTCTACGTGGGAGGCACTGTCTGTGTTCGGACATACTGTTTTCAGCTTTGTACACAATCATCTTAAAATTTATCTTCTACAAATATTAAGTGGTGTAAAAATATTTCAAAGGACTTTATGAAAGGTAAAGTTGAAATTTTTTATCTTCTATTTACGTCATTAATATAAAACATGGCGGAAGCTAATCTTACGTTGGAGCAATTGAATATTTTTGCTATCATGTCAGAACAGTTAACTAGCATGTCACTAACCCAGTTAAAAGAGATGGCAAACTCTCTGGGAATAGACATTACTGAAGTTACACCAGTTAGGAGTAAATTGATTCAAGATATTAAGGACTGTTTGAAAAGACATGGTAGAATGCTTGAAGAAAATACTATGAATAGTGAAGAATCAGTGGTTCTCAATGTATCAGAAACCCTGAAAACAGACATAGATAACCATGAATTTAAAATGAATGGAAATGAACTAAGTGCAGACATGAAATTCCAGTTAGAAATGAGGAAGTTAGAAATTCAAGTACAATTGGAAGGTAAAAGAATAGAAGTACAATTGGAAGGTAAAAGAATAGAAGTACAATTAGAAGGTAAAAGAATAGAAGCAGAGAAAGAGAAAAGATTGGGGAAATTGGAAAAAGAAAGAATCGCTAGTAATGAAAGGATTGAATTGGCAAAGTCTCGTTCGTCAACTCATACGATTCAGGAAACAAATAATGTAGAACTATATAAGTTTAAAAAGCATGTCCCAAGCATGGAGAACATAGAGATTGATGAGTTCTTTATGGTCTTCGAAAGAAACTCGATCGATTATAAATTTCCTGAAGATAAGAAAGCAGTACTTTTACGTTCAGCTCTAACAAAAGGCAAGGCTTTAGATGTTGTATTGAATCTGACTCCAGAAGAATGCAATGATTATGAACTAATAAAGAGCAGAGTACTATTGAGTTATGTTCTAACTCCAGAAAAGTATCGAAAGTTATATCGTGAGTACAAGAAGGAACCAGAAGTTTCACATGTTGATTTCCTGAGATTAGAGAAAAAGTATTTTGATCGATGGTTACGTTCTAAGAATGTGAATAAAGATTATGAGAAACTATATAATCTCATACTGATGGAGGATTTTACTGAGAAGATTCGCACTGATATAAAAGTTCATTTGGCTGATCGTGGTATTGAAATAGCAGAACAAGCAGCAGTAAAAGCCGATGAATACGTCATTATTCACCCGCATAGCCATTATTTTCAAAATGACAGAACAAGTTTGAGGACTCAAAACAGTAATACAGAGAGGAAGTTAAGATCGACAGAGGATAAAAGTAAACAAAAAGCCGATAAACAAGAGAATTCAAGTTTTGTACAAAAGAGAATTACCTGTACATTCTGTAAGAAAGATGGACATATAAAAGAGAATTGTTGGAGTCTACATAAAGAGAAAAGACCCATTAAAAACAAGAACAACGTGGTTTTATCACACATCGCCGTACAAACTGAAACTCACATAAATAAAACTGCCCACAAAAGAATTAAAGCTGAAAGAAAGACATCTGATGTTAGTCATGAGGAGATGGCGAAACACGCATGTCCAAGTTGCTCAAAGTCGGAAAAAGTCTTTGAAATGAAGACCGAGGCTATTGAACATTCTAGTTTCAACTCCAAAGGGAGTGTGACAGATGAACAATCAGTAAATAAAACGTTTACTTATGGAGGCAGTAGTGTAGCAAGAAACTCAGTAGGCAGAGAACTACCCGAGTGCATGCTATCGGATGTTAGCGAGGGCTATGTGTCACCTATAGATAATCAAGCTAGAGAACGGAAGATTAGAATTCTACGTGACTCCGGTGCTGATATATCTCTACTGTTGAAGAATACTGTACCAACGTCGAAATTGACTCATACAGGCCAGTATGCCTTGATCAGTACTATGGCTGGAACACTTACGGCACCGTTACGTCGTATACAGTTGAAGAGTAATTACTTCACTGGATCTGTTATTGTTGGGATAGTGAAGAAATTTCCCTACAGAGGCATTTCATTACTTTTAGGAAGTGACATTGCCAAGAATCAGGTACATCCTGTACTTAAAGAAACTAAAGACTCTGTTCAGTGTAGGAATACTGAAAATTCAGTATGTGTTATCACCAGAGCTATGGAGAAACAGCAGATGACTAATGAATCGACAAAGAAACCAGAACCAACACCAGAGATTGACTTACAAGCAACCTTCATGGCGGATGTTCTAGGTGGTCACTCAAGTCATACTGATCAAAATAATTTGTCGCCTAGACAACTACTCATTCTTGCTCAAGGCAAAGATCCAGAGATTGGGAAGCTAAAAGAGGAAGCAAAGAATGAAGGAGAGTTAGAAACAATGGCCGCAGGTTATTACCTGAGGGACGAGTTGTTGATGAGGAAATGGAGAGGGAAAGAAAACGACGATGAAACATGCAGCGAAGTACATCAAATCGTGGTACCCAATGTTTACCGCAAGGACATACTACATATGGCCCATGATTCACCGTATGCTGGTCACCTAGGGATACAGAAAACCTTCGACAGGATTCTTCCATATTTCTTCTGGCCTGGCCTACGTCGTGACGTCACATCGTTTTGCAGATCATGTCATGTCTGCCAGATGGTCGGCAAGCCAAATCAGACCATTCCGGTAGCTCCTCTACGACCCATACCAGCATTCTCAGAACCCTTCAGTCACATCATTATAGACTGCGTCGGTCCGTTGCCTAAAACTAAGGCTGGCCACCAGTATCTGTTCACTATAATGTGTTCGGCAACGAGATTTCCAGAGGCTATTTCTCTACAAAGCATCAATGCCGACAAAATATCTGATGCACTTATCGGATTCTTCACCCGATATGGTCTTCCAAAAACCGTGCAGTCAGATCAAGGTTCAAATTTCACATCGAAATTATTTCGCCAAGTCTTAGAACGGCTGGGTATTCGTCATGCAGTATCGAGTGCATATCATCCACAGAGTCAAGGCGCACTGGAACGATACCACCAAACATTGAAGAATATGCTCCGTACTTTCTGTTTCGAGCATAACGACGACTGGGATCGTGGTATTCCCTTCGCACTCTTCGCAACCAGAGAGGCTGTACAAGAATCTCTTGGTTTCAGTCCCTTTGAACTGGTATTCGGACACACAGTTCGTGGACCACTTAAGCTGTTACAAGAGACATGGTTGTCATCCACTGAAGACACTGGTCTACTGACATACGTGGAAAATTTTAAAAATAGACTGTATAATGCATTAAAAGTTGTCAGATCTAATCTTTTGCAGGCACAAGACAAGATGAAGGTCTATTATGACGTCAACGCAAGAACCCGTATCTTCCAACCTGGTGATAAAGTTCTCATGCTGACGCCACTGTCTGGTCAACCCCTGAGTGCCAAGTTTACAGGACCCTATGAGGTTATGGCTAAGCTTAGTGAGGTTAACTATCTTGTAAAGACCCCTGAAAGACGGAAATCGCAACGAATGTGCCATATCAATATGTTGAAACCATACATTACCAGAGAAGAACAAAAAGTTGTTGCCTCGGTAAACACTGTTATTAAAGTCGGGAATAATTCACCCGAAATTGAGCGTGAAGTGGCAGAAAGCAAACTGCAAAATACAAAGGCTCTGAAAAACTTAAATGAAAAATTGGCACATTTACCTGATTGCGAACAATCCGCTATCAAAGGTCTAATTAATGAAAATATCCATTTATTTGAAGATGTACCTAGTAGAACTAGTGTAGTTAAGCATGATGTTATTTTAGATGAAAATACTAAAGCTATTAAACAACATCCATACAGGTCAAATCCTATCCAGTTAGAATGCATCCGTAAAGAGGTTCGCTACATGCTTGACAATGACATTATTACACCTAGTAGTAGTGACTGGTCTTCCCCTTGCGTATTGGTACCTAAAGCCGATGGATCCATGAGGTTTTGTGTGGACTACCGTAAGGTAAACAAAGTGACAAAAACTGATTCCTATCCAATACCAAGAATCGACGATCTAATAGATCAAGTGAGTAATGCTAAGTTTGTGACGAAAATTGACCTATTGACGGCGTATTTTCAGATTCCACTGACTGAAAGGGCTCAGGAGATATCATCGTTTGTAACCCCTGACGGACTGTACAAATTTAAGGTCATGCCCTTTGGTATGGTTAATGCACCCTCTACTCAAAATGTTTCAATGCCAGGATTAATCCTAAAAGTTCTGCCATGCAACCATCGAGTATCTAGGTCACATAGTGGGGAATGGTTTGGTAAAACCATTAAATGCAAAGGTTAAGGCTATTCGTGAGTTCCCTGTTCCTGAAACCTGTAAACAACTCCGTAGTTTTCTCGGGATGGCGGGGTACTACCGTCGGTTCTGTCAAAATTTCTCAACCATTGCATGTCCATTAACAAATCTATTAAAGAAGAATTGCACTTTCAAATGGTCTAATGAATGCCACCAGGCCTTTGATAAATTAAAAGATGTTCTTTCTGAGGCACCTGTATTAATAACACCCAATTACAGTAAACCCTTTAAAATTACCGTTGACGCGTGTGATACAGGGATGGGAGCGGTCATTTCCCAAAAGGGTGATGATTCACTGGAACACCCGATTAGTTTTTACTCTCAAAAATTTGATAAGCATCAAAGAAACTATAGTGTGATAGAAAAGGAACTTTTAGGATTAATCCTGGCATTGAAACATTTTGATTTTTATATCAACGGTTCTCCATATCCAATTGATATTTTAACTGATCATAACCCTTTAGTTTTCCTTTCCAGGGTTAAACAGAACCAAAGAATTATTCGCTGGAGCTTATTTCTCCAAGCATATAATTTAAATGTGGTATATTTACCAGGTAAACAAAATGTGGTTGCTGACACGTTGTCGCGCATGTAACTGTTAAACCAGAAGATGAAAGTCAGTTTCTCATTAAATGTTTTCTTTTATGTCATTCATTGTATTGATTAACATTTATATTATTGTAAATATGACAATAAATAAACTATGTTTTGAAATATTGCAATATGAGACATTACAGAACAAAACTTCAAATTCTACTAGAAACAATCATACGTTGTAAGGTAAAAGGTAACTATTGCATACAGCAATTGCACACACACCGGTATTTAACTTGAATACATTCACACTTGTGTTTGTTCAATTGATTATTGATGTGTTTTGCAAATTGTTTGTTTCTATGTCGTCATGTTATAATTTGGATGTCTTATTTTATGCTATGTAAAAGCTAAATCAGCTGAGATTATAACATTTTTTTAAAAATATTCTTGATGTCATAATTGAGACATCATAATAATAATATAATAACTGAAAATCATTAGTTAATGATACAGTGATCGGTTATAAATAAATTAAATTTTCTAAAGAATTATCTATCAATTATTAATCAGTTCCACTTATTTGGGTAATTCATATCAATTCTATGGGAATTGGTTATTGGTGGTAATAGTTTTATGGTCAACGTTGTACACACAATAATCATAATTGTAAATATTAATTGATAAATAAATGTTTAATTAATAATCATTGATAGAATAATGTGATAAGGGATTCCATAATAGCGACTTTGTTATTAAGGGATATGTAATATATGGTTCATTTTAATCTTTAAAAGATTGTCCAATAGTCAATTAAATCTTACGAAAAGTTTGGGAATTCGGTTCATTTTATGGGTACTCTACAAAGAATTCCATACTTAACGCTGTCTGTAATTCCTTTGTGTCTTAAGGGGGGGCGAGTGTTACGAGTAGATTTATTTCCATATTATATTGGTTCTGTTATTATTAACTAAAGTTAAAATGAAATAATCTTAAACCCGAAATGTTTCCGTGTTAGGAATAAAACATGTTATGTCTAGACACTACGTCATAGCAATAAAATACGTCACATGCACGAGGGTTGAATACCGTTTAGTTTAGTTCTAGTTTTGGCGCTAATGTGTGAGGACTGTTTTTGACCACTTTCTTAAAGATAGGATTACAGCTTAACTCATTATAGAAGAATCTCAACTGATTAAGTTTCATTATATAATACTGGTACATGTATTCTGTGGTATTGTTATATTTTATCATCTCAACTTGTTGGAATAAAATTGTGTTCAATTTCAAACAGGATTGTGGATTTCCTATATATTAAGGTACAGTTTATCTAAATCACTTTATACACAAAAGATTCATATCGCGACGAGTCAAATAAACATCAAATCTAATTCAATAACATCAATATAAATTCTTATACAACCTTGTGAGATCCAAGATGGATATGAATCAAAATAATATATAATAATACATTACTAAAAATATCATCTAACGTCAGTAGCTGATTTCGCACGTGACAATATGTATACTTTCAAACATTACATTAACTACCCAGTTTGAATTCCTACTAAGTATCTCCTCCGCTTAACAATTGGTATTAATATCATTCGAAATACTGTGGAGACCCCGTAGAACCGAGGAAAAAGTCCACAATTTAAATACACATAAAATAACATAGCAAACATAACATAGCAAACAACAGTTATATACAGATAAAAGAATGTCACTTTAGGTTTTTGGACTAGCACTTTAGTGACGATTTGAAGGCTGGAACTGTAGGGGCAGTGATGGAGGCCTGGTCCAGGGTGTTCCACAGCCTAATGGCTGACGGAAAAAAAAGAATGTTTGTAGACGTCGGTGCGTGCATGTGGGACATGCAGCTTGAGCTGGTGGCCTCGGGTAGAGCGGGACACTTTCTGCATTCTGTTTGTTTGGGTCGAAAGGTCCACGTGGTCGTTGATGATTTTATAAATCATGGACACTTTGTCAATTGCTCTTCGTTGTTGAAGTGTATCTAGGTGGAGTTTTGCTACTAAGGCAGAGGCGCTTGATTTGGTGCTGTAGTCCTCTAGTATTCGACGCGCTGCGCGTCGCTAGGTCATCTCCAGTTCGTCAATCAGGTTTGCTGGTGGGGGTCCCAAACTGGCGAGGCGTATTCTAGGATGGGGCGAGCTAAGCTTTTATAACAGTGGGTCTGAATTTTCGTGGAACACCCCTTTAGGTTTCTATGGATGAAAGCGCAGACTCTGTTAGACTTCGTAATTCCTGCGTAACCTTACCGATATTATAAAACAAATACATTATTTCTCAGTGATACTGAGATCAAAATATAATTAACACCTAAAGGTACTAACACATAATAATTACCATAAATTAAATGTGACAAAAGTATAATAAAGCAAGTAGACTTTTAGGCTGTTGGCACCAAGAATGATTTGGAAATCCTAGTTTGGCATACTGTTAGCAAAAGGTTGCCGACCCCTGGTCTGGAGGACTTAATGCGATCGGAAATTCCGAAACTAAGTATTTTCAAGTTATCAAATAGCAGAAATATCAAAGCAAGCAGCGTTCATCAGTTTATGTGGCCACGGCATACTAGGTAATTGCGTGGCCAGCACAATGCCCAGCCGCCTTTAGTTAAATGGTAATGGTCCAGTTTAAAAAAGAAAGGAAACAAAAACGGCTTCAACGAGGGTCATAATAAAGGTATGAGTCTAAAAATAGTAAGTCAATATTTGTACAAAAATGCACCCGATCGTGTCCGTTTACTTGGTGTAAAAGACAGTTGTGACTTTGCTGCACAGCTTGAGGGTCTTTCCAACCCCACCACTTCCCCAAGGAAAATGTCATTTTATGTGCAGCTGGACCTAAGCCAGTTCAACATCCATTGAACTATCAAGAGCTTCCATGATCTCTCTCGCTCTCTCTCTCTATCTTTCTCTCTAACTTTGTGATTGCTTACTAGACCGTGAAGCTGTTGTGCTATCTAGATCATGGGATTCCCTTTGTAGCATGTGATTGTACTCCGTTTGCTATATATACACGTTTATCTTTTGCCCATTAAAGTTTGTTCGGTTAAACATTGTAAAGTTTTTTTTTTTCCCGCGGCTATTTCTTTTACTTATGTTGCACTATAACAGGGAAACTTTTTTCAAACGAATCGTTTTTCAATTAATCTAATCGCGGTATCAAATGCAACTTTCCAACTCGGAGAATTATTATTTTTCAAATGAATGTTTTTTTTCCGATTAAATGCAAAATTGTAACTGTCTTTAAAATCTTCACAGAGCAGCCAATGCTTGAAAATCTAGCTTTCCTTAATAATGTTTTCAAATCGAGAGCACAAAGTTAACTTTCTTTGGGCCGTATTGCTGCTGAGAGTTAACACCCTTGCCCCTTATACAAGTCAATCTTATATGACTGAATTGTAAAAGGGGCAGGGGTGTTAACTCTCAGCAGCAATACGGCCCATTTAAATTCGTTTAAATCTTTTTCAATTGGAAGCAGAAAAAAAAATAACTTTATTTAAAAATGTACTAATTGGAACAAATAACTAAAAATTCGTTAAAATGTTTGTAAACTGAAAAAAACAACAACAAAAAAACACTTCGTTATAGGAACGTACAGTAATATTTTTTTTCATATAGGTCTACATGTTTTACAGGGATTGTAAAAGTCAAACGTTTGTTATAAATTTTCTCTCAGCGCAGGTAAAAGAGTGTTTTGTTGTGTGGTTATTTCTGTGGCTACACAGTACACAGCTTGCGTTAAAATTACGCGGGTTTTTAGGTTGAGTGTTTCCTTATTTCACTACAACCAAGGTACGTATAAGAGCCACAACACACCTACTTATAAACTATACTATACTTCCTTATTTCACTACAACCAAGGGACGTATTAGAGCCACAACACACCTACTTATAAACTATACTATACTTCCTTATTTCACTACAACCAAGGGACGTATTAGAGCCACAACAGACCTACTTATAAACTATACTATACTGAGTAGGTCATAGTTGGGAGGAATCTGGGTCGCACTTACGGTGCAAATAGTATTAGGATAATAAAAAGCCGACAAAAGTTGGCAAAGTTCTGTATAGATACAAAGTTGCGTTTTAGGACTTAGGCCTTCTTGTCCAGACAACTCCACATGACCTATGAACTTTTGTCTTGTATTGAAACCCTTATATTTATATAGGCTTACAAGATACCTAAACAGTTTTACACTGTTAGTTGCATATCTAAAGAATATACTTGCTATCAGCATTAGAGATGTTTGTGATTGCGTGTTTTTTTAAACATATTAAAATGAGCTGATATTTTATGTGTAACTTTGCTTGTAACCTTAATGTATGTAGGCCCTATTTACTATGTGGCAAATAAAGAATGGGCTTATTTGGTTTATTGTTTTTTTTCCTTAATACAATTTGACGGATTGGTATATAATAACCGTTAGCCCAAAGAATGATATTTGTGCTCTATGCATGTTTTTTCTTGCTCTATGTTAAATGCGCTCTGAGCTAACATTATGTTCACTGACAGCGCAACATAGATACAATTATCATTTTTATCATTTGTGTGTGTGTAAAAAAAAGGGGGAGGGGATATAGCAGAGGTGGAAAGTCCTGGTGGAAAGAAAGAAAAAATGCGTATGCACAAATTGTCCTCGGGGGAAAGGATGCAATTTTTTTTTACCTGAGTTTGTCAATAGCACATTTTGTAAACCTCGTTCGCTTTTTCACAAACTACCAATAGGCGCTTTGCGTAGGAGTGTCTTAAACAAAGTAGCCGTCTAGAGATGGATAGTAAGTTGATATAACGATATACCACTGGAGAGAGTGTTAGATGTACTGCATATATAGCCTATTATTACTCCAAAACTTTTTTCTTCATTATTCCTCCTTCAAAAACACTTTGGAGGGGTGGGGGTAGGCGGCTGAAATTTAACAGAATGTGTTGTTATCAGCAACGAGTCTATCTGCGAAGTTTCAGCTAGATATGATGACAGGAAGCTGATCAATCACCATTAGAAAAAAAAATGTAACTGGCTGACAAAGGGAAACAAAAACACGATGTTCATAAAACGAGTTTAAAAACAAAGAAATAGACTAGTGATTGTTCAGACATAGCAATAATTCAGTTGCCATAAGACGTCCTTTGTGGTAGACCCCTCACACCTGGCCTGCACTGTGTGTGTGTGAGTGACATACTTTGATCGCTAATCGTAGGTAGTCTAATAGGTAAGGCTAAAGGTGTTGATCTACATTTCATAGGACAAACCACCGTTTAGCCGCCAGCAAGGTCCAGCTGTGTTGATTGCATCGAATAAATTCCTTCACTCTTCCCCAAACATCATTCCCTAACACGGATGTACCGACATAATTAAGTTAGGCAGCGTTGACAAGTTTCCGTGGCCACGGCATGCCCGGGAATAGTGTGGCCAACACATTGCCCAGTAGCCTGTATAGCTCCTCCTTAGCATGTCTTTTAATTCACTGAGATTATACAAAATGGTAGACTGAGTGAGTGTGTCATCATGACAAAATTAGGTTTTTAGTGTGTCCAGGTAGAAATGTCCCGCTTTCCTTTTGTCTTCTGAACAGAAAAAAAAACCGTGTTTTGTTGGTGATAGGGAGAAGGAGGGAAGTGTTGGGAAGGAGGAGGTAATAAGTAAGCAGAAGCGAAACAAAGGATGGGGGCTGGGGGTGGTGGAAGGGATCGGCCGGGGGGGGGGGGGCGCTTGAATGAAGAAAAAAAGTTAATTTGTTTTCGGCTGAACATTTTTATTGAAGAAAAAAATAATAATTAAACACATTTTTATAAAAAGACATTAATCTTAACGGTCGTTGGGGGAAGCTAATAGACACTGCATGTCCATTAGTCTTCTCAGTGGGCTTGGTAGACTCAGGCCCCACGAGAGGGCCGTACCGGGGACCGTGAGAGTTTAGGGGGCCCATGAATGTTAAAATTTAAAATTAAATTGGCAATTACGCAAGTATTTTTTAATTGTTGCTATTAAGCTAAGAAGAGATGCCCCTAAACCTCCTACAATCTCACGTGGCACTGGGGGCCCTTAATTTTGATATTCTTTGAACATTTTGTTAAATATGAAATAAAGCCTTTAGTTGTAATATAGGGCCTAATTATTTTCGATAGCATCTAGGATTTCTTATTTTTCTCCAAAGACACGTACAAATATAGACCTATGAGCCTTACAGGCTTACAGTTCTCCCTATTAGCTTAGTAGCCTAGGTCTACTCTATATCGCTGCATACTAGTACGGCAGTCAAAGCTAATTAGTCAATCATTTTACACTTTATATTAATGATCTCCTGTGCGGTAGCCAAGAGGGGAGGTTGAAGGTATCATAATTTTAGACAAATGCAAATACACATTATTCAGTTGCAGCCCCAAGAGGTGGAAAAATACTGTCAAAGCTCCATGGCATTTCTAGCACCATTTGGTTAGATCGAGTTGAAAGTGTAGACCATTTGTAGCTCAACTACCTGGGGTTGAGTTTGGCTTTGGAAGACCTGTTAAAACTGAATCTTACTCCGAAAACCAGAAACGAAATCCATGAAATCTCTATGTTATGTCGGTTCTTTCACTTGCATCATAATGTCAGTCGTGTGTAGAGACCGACCGATATTCGGTTTCGGCTTCGGTTTCGGCGCCGAAAATAGGCAAAACCCCTTTTCGGCGTGGGTTCGGTTTCGGCCGAAGCCAAAAGGTTAGTTTTCGGTTTGTTTACGGTTTCGGCCGAAACTGATATTGATTTTCGGTCATCTGCCGAATATCTATTTTAACTTTCAAAATTCAAAATGCTACGCTATTGTTGCATCTATTACTCTGCTTATTGATACTTTCATTTAGTTAATGTGAATTAATCTGTTTGAAGCGAAAACCGGATTTCGAAAGGAAATCATTCATAACTTTGACCCACGATTTATTTATCTTTTTATCTGAAGAAATATTTGTAAACCCTGTTTGATTAGCACAAAACAATTCCTTAACATTGTATTCCTTGCAAACACTCGTTTGTCAGAGGCGAATTATAGTTTTTTTTTTTTCGAATTCCGAATATTGCTTGTGAATTTGCGATACAAGCACATACAACAGCAAATGCAGATGTTAACGTTAGTCGTCGGTACAGACATTTGATCTATGTATTCGAAAACAAAAAAAAACTGGAAAAGGTTGCGAGATACTTGGACTTCAAAAGGAGGACATAAAAAGACAAAAAAATGACATATTTAGTGTTTCACAATCCACAATCAGTTCAGTTTTATTACATTAGCTGCCAATGATTGTATGTTAGTAAAACTGACCCAACATTTTATTTAATGTAAACTGAAAAGCAACTTGGACAATTATAAAAACAACTTTGCAGAGCATGTAAGGTTCTTTTTAAAAACGGTTTATTTTCTTGCCGGACGTCTGTCAACCCTAGATAGATGTGTCTGGGATTTTATTCATATTCTACAAATATTCTTTTAATGTGTGTAACATATAGATCTAACATCCACTGATTTATATTATAATTATAAAGGTCTAAATTTATGACACTACAGCTTTTGACTTCTGCTAATTCAAAATCAACTTTTTTTTTTTACAAAGATTTCAGATTTTCACCACGTTCTAAGGATCAATGGTCCTTCGTATTACTTTTTAGTATAATCAATGCAAATTTGTCTTTTCCAAACTATAACTTACTTTGCCCGGGGGCGGAAAGGGAGGAAAGAAAATGGGTAAAAAATCGGATATTTCGAATCGAAAATAGGTTTTAAGGAAAAAAAAGGATATTAACATCCCTAATGTGAAGTAGAAGACTGAAGTTAATAATAACGGATTATTTAATCACTCCAAAGAATGGTTGACTCAAATAGAGTGCCCATTAACTAGTTAATATTACACATAAATGTGCAGTCTTTTGAAATCATTTGTTTCGCATTTTCGGTTTATTTTTCGTTTTCGGTCGAAGTTGTAGTTAAACTTTTGGTTTCGGCTTCGGTTTCGGCCGAAAGTCAATGTATAATATTTGGAATGGTTTCGTTTTCGGCCGAAACTAAAATTTTGGTTTCGGTCGGTCTCTAGTCGTGTGGCACAGTATACTAGTCCTATTGACTTCTGCAACAAAGTCATTCAAGCTTGTGATGCGACTATAGATACGGAAGTTGTAAACACAGAAAGCTTATAATATGCACAACTAGGGGCTTTGCGAAACCGTTGGAAACCAATGCGGAATGAAGCTAAGCTTGTTTCAGCCAACCTGCAGATAGAAGTAAAATTGTTTAGGAAGAGTAATAGGCCTGCAACTGTCAGAAAAAGAACAATATTTCATGATTAGGATACACCTAATGAAAATGTGAATGAGATGAACGAAACAGAAGAATGCCTTGAGAAAGCCCACTTTCGAAAACACATATTTTATGTTTTATTGAAGGGCTTACAGTTTACAGTTCAATTTAATTCAGTCAAAGATATTTCTGACACATTCAGCTTTTTTTTTGTAACTAACAAAAGATGTCAGAAGAAGACTTGAAGTATAAAGCTGCTAAGTTAGCAGAAAAGTATTATAATGACATAAGTTGTGAAGACTTTCTTCAGGAAATAATTTACCTAACAATGGTTCACAATGCAAATTTTGGTAATGAACAGTTGGGTGCATTGGAACTGTTAAAGGCATTGGCAAATTCCAAATTAGAAAATATTAAAATTCGTCCTAACATAAAGGTCAGTTCGAGGATGTCCTTTACAGCACCAGCCACAGTAGCATTAGCAGAGAGGAGCTTCAGTAAACTTAAGCTCATAAAAAAAAATACCTTAGGTCCACCATGAGTCAGGATCGTCTGAAAAACTTGTCTAGGGTCAGTATTGAGTCTGGCATTGCAAGACAAATAAACTTTGACACTGTAATTCGTAGTTTTCCCAAGAAAAAGGCGCGCAATTTAAGGCAGCCATGTTTTAATAAAACTAGTCTTTTTTATCTGTTTTTTTATCAGTCATGTAGGCCTATTGATGTATTTTCTGTTGACTATTTCATTTTACGAAACAGTAAGCATTCAAAAGATGAATGATTTTGGTATATTTGTAAATAATTAATGATTTTAAAAAAACAGAGAAGAAAAAGACTAGTTTTATTAAAACAGGGCTGCCTTAAATTGCCTGCCTTTTCATTGTCAAAACTACGAATTACATTGTCAAAGTTTATTTGTCCTGCAATGCCAGACTCAATATTTACCTAGCCAAAATGTTAAGGTGATCCTGACTCATGGCGGACCTAAGGTAATTTTTTACTGAAGCTCCTCGCTGCTAATGCTACTGTGGCTGCTGTAAGGAGCATCCTCAAACTGACACTTATGTTATGAAAAATATTTTCTAATTTGGAATTTGCCAAAGCATTTAACAGTTCCAATGCACCCAACTAATCTTTACCAAAATTTGCACAGTGAACCATTGTTAGGTAAATTATTTTCTGAAGAAAGTCTTCACAACTTATGTCATTATAATACTTTTCTGCTAACTTAGCAGCTTTATCATTCAAGTTTTTTTCTGACATCTTTTGGTAGTTCCAAAGAAAGCTGAATGTGTCAGAAATATCTTTGACTGAATTGAACCAAACTGTAAACTGTAAGTCCTCCAATAACACTATCCAATACAACATAAAATATGTGTTTTCGGAAGTGGGTTTTCTCATGGCATTCTACTGTTTCATTTATCTCATTCACATTTTCATCAGGTGTATCCTCATCATGAAATCTTGTTTCTTTTGTGGCGGTTGTATTACTGTTCCTAAACAATTGTACTTCTATCTGCAGGTTGGCTGCAACAAGCTTAGCTTCATTCCACATTGCTTTCAAACTATTTCGCAAAGCTTTTAGTTGTACATATTATAAGCTTTCTATGTTTGCAACTTCCATATCTATAGTCGCATCACAAGCTTGAATGACTTTGTTGCAGAAGTCAATAGGGACTAGTGTACTGTGCCACACGACTGACACCGACATAACATATAGATTTGATGGATTTCGTTTCTGGTTTTTTGGCGTAAGATTCAGCTTTAACAGGTCTTTCAAAGCCAATTCAACCCCTGGTAGATGAGCTACAAATGGTTTTACACTTTCATTCAATTCGATCTGACATATGGTGCTAGAAATGCCATGAAGCTTTGATAGTATTTTCCACCTCTTGAGGCTACAACTGAATAATGTGTATTTACATTTTTCTAAAATTATGATACCTTTAACCTCCCCTCTTGGCTACCGCACAGGAGATCAACTAACTAGGTTAGACTAGTACGCAGCGATATAGGCCTAGGCTATTAAGCTAACAGGTAGAACTGTAAGCCTGTAAGGCTCATAGGTCTTGTTTTGTAAGTGTCTCTGGAGAAAAATAATACAAAATAGATCTTTCATCCTATCGAAAATAATTAGGCCCTTTATCACAACTAAAGTCTTCATTGCATATTTAACAAAATGTTCAAGTACACATTCAAATAATATCAAAATTAAGGGCCCCCAGTGCAACGTGAGATTGTAGGAGGTTTTGGGGCATCTCCTCGTAGCTTAGCAAGAATTAAAAAATACTTGCGTAGTTGTTAATTTAATTTTTAGTTTTAACATTGAAATTCATGGGCTTCATGGGCCCCCTAAACTCTCATGGGCTTCATGGGCCCCCTAAACTCTCATGGGCCCCGGTACGGCGTACCGGCTGTACCCCCCTCTCGTGGGGCCTGCAAGGAGGAAGTACTATTTCCTAGGTACGATAGGTCAAAAAATATTTTTTCCGATTTATTTTTATATTGATAGAAGGCTGTGTACCAAAAATCAACTCTGTATCTCGACTCCTTCATACCTTATGCAACAAAGGGTTTAATAAAAAAAATTAACAAAATTAACATTCTAACTATTCATCCATAGTTTAGTCATTGTGAATAAATTTAACTAAAATGTAAAGAAATTACACACAAAAATCCGGCTACAAACAGTGACTATCAGATACTTTGTTTTTACGGATAATTATAGGGCGTCGCCGCATTCCCGCATTATGATTGGGCTTGTTGTGGTATTGTAGCCTAGCCTACGACCCAATTATAACTTCAGCCGCTCTCAAGGTAAACGTCACTGTGTTATATTTATAAACAGTGTGTTGAAATACAATGATGAATGTTAATTAGAGGCTAGAATAGCCAGTGGCGTACCTTTGGAAAACTGCACCCCGGGGTGGAAGGTTCAAATCAGCTTTGTATTTAAAATATATTTTTTTTTGTAAGTTAACGTACGTAGAGGTTAAGAAAGTGTCAGTCAGGCGGCCTATCCAGGCTTTGATCCTGAGAGGTGGGGGTGCAGCCGCCTTCTCCACCACATCCCCTTCACATTACGCATTTTACTGAGTACAGGTAGGCTGCCTGATATCTACGCTAGAGATGACCCAATAGACGTGCAGCACGACGTATCTTACAGGACTACGGCCTCAAAACAAGCGCCTCTTCTCTGGTGACCAAACTCCATCTTAAGTCCCTACAACACCGCAGAGCGGTAGACAAGGTCACGATGATGTACAAGATCACGAAAGGCCACGTGGACATGTCCACACAGACAGGTCGCATCCAACAAGTGTCCAGCTCTACCAGAGGTCATCAGCTCAAACTGAGTGTTCCACACACACGCTCCGATGTTTACAAATATTCTTTTTTTTCCGTCAGCCGTTAGAGCGTGGAACTCAGACCGAGCCTCCATCACTGCTCCTTCTGCGCCGACTTTCAAGCAATCTCTTAACTGTTGGATCAGCAAATGAAAACTCTTGTTGTGTGTTATAAATGATATAAGTAGTAATGCACACTTTTAATCCCAGAGCATTCGCAATCAACTTATCCTTACCTTGTGGAATTTTTCCTCGGGTATAACGGGGTATCCACAGTATTAAGAAGAAAAAGGTGCAAGCTATAAAAATGATACTGAGCGACTTGTCACATGGTCGTGACGTAGCCTAATAGTCTAAAAATAACCAGATCAATAGGGCTTTTGCAATCACGTGACAAAAAGCACGTGATTTGTGTTTACTTTCTGTAATGGTGTACAAGTAATACAAGTATTAATAAAGTTTCATATAGGCTCGAGCTTTTTTTAAATGATGTGTTGTGTTTTAAGTCTTATTAAGATTTAAGCTGTATTATGTATGTTAAATAAATAGGCTATTTTATTATTATCATAGACATAGATCATAGACGATGTGAGCCTATTAGTGACTTGACTAGATAGCCTATTCACCAACACTATCACTTGACATCGTAGGCTAGCCTACGAAACATTAAAAGTGTAGGCCTATAAAGTGAAATTGAAAGTGTAAATAGGTCTAGCCGGCCCTAGCCTTATCACATTAATCAATTAATCTACAGTACTACTATTTACCTCCTTATTTTTTAGTAGGATAGCCAATATTCAGATGTGAATTTTGCATGAAAAAGAGCAACTTGACTTTCACCACGTTACATTTTTACCTCGAGTGGGTTCTTATATTTACACAAATACGTCACTAAAAATAGAGTAAAAACCTAAGCCACGCCCACTGAGAACGCTCTATTGAAAAACAAAGAAAGTTTGTGTTTTTTTAATAGGGAAATCCTGTTATTATTGAATTGTATTGGGCGACGATGTATTGTGTTAAAATATGTTGAATTAAAGTTATGTTAATTATTCCTGCTGACGCCGTGTCCAAATTGCTTGGATGAACGTTTGGGCGAGAGTTAAGGATTCTTCAAAGGTACCAAAAAAGTCATTGAGATAAGCTGCCCACCCTTGACAGCGAGACGCAACATAATACTCAGGTCGTTTAGCGTGATTGTGGCACCCTAGGAAGGAAAGGGGGTCTAACGTCTCCTGACTTTACAGACCACTACAAGGCTTATTGCTTAGTTATCGCCCCCACTCCTATCCTCCTCCCCACCACACTTTCTTTTTTCTATAAATAGAAGCGTCTTTTTCTATAAATAGAAGCGTCTTTTTCTATAAATAGAAGCGGTTGTCACGATACTTTATATACAATTTTTGTTCTGTCAAATTTCTTGGGACAATAATTTTTGTAAACCTGCTAAGTCCCACTAAAAAAAACCCAGTGTGCTGAAAAATATTCCGGGCGCAATCACGTGACAAAAAGCCCGTGCTGTTTGTTTACTTTGTCTAGTGATGACAAATGGCAGCTGTTTATCTATAGAGTAGCATAGAACATTTGCAATAGGCGTGGCTTGGGTTTCTAGGTCACGTAACTATGGAAATAGAAGCCATGATAGAGGCATGATGGAATAAAATTGTTCATTATTTTGTCTATTTTACACCCAAAATAAAAGGAATGCTTAGCATGCCCTATGCTTTACTTCTAGATACTAGTCTAAGATAGTAAGTTAAGGCTAACGCCGCTAACTTTCGTCAATCGACATCTTCAATTAAGTATTCTGGACTTACGGATTCTTTTCCATTGATTTTTAAGGGTTTAAACATAGACTATAATACACATGGACCGCTTGCTTTAGTATTTCTGCTATATGATGACTTGAAACACTAATTTTTTCGGAATTCCCGATTCCCTTGTGCAATGAACACTTCCGTTTTATTTAATCGCTATGATTTTCTCAATGAACAAGTAAAATCGAAAGTTTTATACAGCGGAAACATTTAGGCAAACGTAGGAGAGCCATCATCATCATCATCAGGAGAGTAGAAGTAATTTAATTCAGCGTTATTGGTTGCGTACGGAAAAAGAACATAAGCTCTAAAAATAGAGCAAGCGAACCATCTTATTATAGTCTATGATAATAGGTCACAAGTATTCCTTCAAATTCGAAAAAAATGCGATTTAATAAAACGGAAGTTTGTATGGCACGTAGGCTACTTTATTCAGAATCTGGAATTATGGTACATTCGATGAAGTGGGAAAATCGGAAACTCGGAAATTCCGAGTAGGAAGTTTTCCCATTTACGAACTTGGTGCATTTTTGCATAATATTTTGTCACTTATCTATATAATATGTATAATGTGAATTAATTACATCTTCCTTGACGACGTTGAAAATTAACATAAAATATAGAAGAGTTACCGTTACTTTGGGTATGTCCATTAATTACGTTTTACAATTTTTAGTAGATTTTTACCTATGGTTCCTACCATCCTCCCCCCCCCCCTAACTCGCCCCTCCCACATTTTTTTCAAATCCGAGGATTTTAACAATAGTTCTGTTCTTTCTGTTTACTATTGTTCTTTTCATAGAAATATTTAATCTTTTCCAATTTTACGTTTCACTAAATGAGCATTCGGTAGCCTACAATGTTAATTGTTCAATAGACCTTTTCATCATCATTGATATGCCTTCTTCTACAGGCAATGTTTCCTTTGCTTTTTCTTCAAAATGATCGAACATATCCATGGAACCTTTAACAAAATGCGAAAATGAAGCATAGGCCTACAATTCCCTACAAGGCTATACATATAGACTAATTTGGGGGTCTGGCAGCGATTGACTAGTCTTGTGAAATTCATCCAGCAAGTAATTCTATTTTGCACTCATTTTATGGTGGTTGTGCACAATATTAGCCATATTTTCCCCTGTGTGGCTACCCATATCTAGGAAAGCTAGAAAACGTCCAATAGGGAGCCCATCATCTTGTGAAACATATAGGCTATATAGGCCTACCTCACAATAACAGTGAGCTGATCAATATGGGACCGGTCTGTAGTGGAATCTACAGATAAACTGAAGTACCCTGCAGTTCTTAAATCATCCAAGATTGAGTATCTTACTTTAGTGTGCCATAATTTTGATAAATTCATCACATTTTGTATAATTAAGTAGGCTTTATATGACAATTACTCACTCGTACAATTTATTTTTGGGAACCTTAAGTTATTTCTTGTGTAGCTTATAAGTAAATACAGCACTGTCCATACACAGATATACAAACTATATATAACAAGATGAACACAAAAATAACGTGTCAAATCCATAATTGATATATTAGGCCTAATTGTATTAACGTTAAACCATGTTTTTACAAATTTACATGTTTGCTATGTAGGCTATATGGCACAGGACACATGTAGAATTTTGTAATAAATTTGTATCACTTTTTAGGTAATAAAAGGTAACATTGTTGACGTCAAATTTTCTTGACCTCCCCTCTCCCCTATGTCGACAATTGTCAAACCTTTTCAGACCCCCTCCCCCCTATTTAGTTGACGTAATTAATGGACGTCCACTTAGTTACGGCTTTTCAACTCATATAGATAAGTGATTTTATCTTAAACATTATAAGCCGAAGAACTTATATTTCACAATAATATATAGATCGGTGCTTATTATGCATACATATTTTTTACTCTATTTTGAAAACATAATTTAATTTAAAATGGTATTTTTTAATTTAAAAGAGCAATGTACATAATATTTTTCTTTATTTATAATTTTAACAAATTTTGTAAAAAAAATATTATTGCAAGGTTGCTAATGACGCATCGATAAAACCAACAGTTTTAAAATGCACAGTGTCGGAACACGGAACATTAGGCTATTCTATTGCTACTCGGAACCTCCGAGTTTCCGACTTTCCCACTTCGTCGAATGCCATATTACACACAAAAAAAGAAGAATTAGGTTAGCAGTTTTGCAGAAAAAACTAAAGCAAGCGCTCCATGTGTATTATAGTCTATAGTTTACATTTTAACGTTGAGTGTTAATTTTCATTGCATTACAGCGTTTTATATATTTTTTAAGTCATATTGTTGAAATGATGATATTTAAAAATAAAACCCTCTTAAGCTTGTATTAATTCGCTGCCATTGTTCACCACTACACAAAGTAAACAAACAACACGTGCTTTTTGTCATGTGATTGCAAATTTCTATCTTAACTTGAAAGTGCGTCAAGTTGTTGGCATGTACTTGTTCCAAAAACAAGACAAGTTTGGATCTGAAAGCCTTTACATTGGTGGCTAGATCAGAAACAAGATTTTTCTCTCCTTGTAATTTTAGGTTCATAAAATTTAAATGACTAGTCTGTAGTTATGTCTGTGGCAAAGGCCAATTTCCACACCCTCTTTTCATCAGACAGTAATGGCTGTGGCTTGCCTTTACTTTCCAGGGACTCACCTATTTCCTTTCTTAACTTAAATACTCTGCTCAGAACTTTCTGCTGTGTAATGTGGTAAATCTTTCGATTCTGTGTCTGTATCTTTCAACATGGCTCTGACCTATCTATGACTGAGCCCATGTGACCTTATTAAATTGACCATCTCACCACAGGATTCAGTACACTGCTAATATCCATATATTTAGCACACAAAGCTTGCTGGTGAATAATACAATGTAGGAACATTGGTTGTGGACTTTTTTTTCATTACACATCTGCTTCACTTGTCCAACCACGCCTTTCTTTGTGCCACTAATGTTCTTTCCTCCATCAACAGTAACGCAACTGAGGTTAGTCCAGTCCAAGTTATAATCAGTAAATGTTTTTTTCCAACTCATTGAATATATCCTCTCCGGTAACAGTGTCATACATGCTGTGTGGGGAAGCCAGCTATTGTGTTGTGTTCGTGTCTTCATCCACACCTCTAATGAACACAATCAGTTGAGAGGTGGAACAGCTATCCAGCGACTCATCCATTGAATTGAAAAATGGTATAACGTGCTTGCATTCTTCGCTATTTGATTCACAATGTTTTCACCCATATCTGCAACACGGCGGGCAATGGTATTTGCACCCAAAGCTACATTTTAAAATTGTTTGTTAAAAAGTTCCTCAGCCACCTCCCAACAAACATTCCTTCACTACTTCACCATCTGTAAACGGTTTGCCATTTTTAGCCAGAACGTAAGCAACTTTATAACTGGCCTTAGTTAAAGATTCGTTTTCATTTGAGGATTAACTGAACAATGTCCTCTGAGATGTGATTGTCATTTTGTAATTTAGCTAATTTTTCTGCACGGACTTCATTCTCCAAATTATGTGCATATTTCTCCTTCTGTTTGCTTGGATGCAAGTCTTCTTGGTGGGAAGACAAGGCGTGCATGCGTGGCCTTGTACTAGAAACATTGTTCGCGTTTTAAAGGTGTGCCCAATTTGAGAGTGGGGGAACAACTTTTCACCCCCCCCCCACCTTTTCCCCCTTTATAGGCCTACTATTTGCTTACAATTTGTCTCCCTTCAGCCCTTCCTAAAAATTAAAAAGTAAAGTATCCCGTCGGACCAAATTGATCCACAGGGCCGGTGAAACAGCGTTCACCAGTATCCAAAGCCACGGCATACTAGGTGATTGTGTGACCAGCACTATGCACATCCGCCTTTACTTGACCTCAACTAAGATCAGGTAGACTCCAGGACACCCTCAAATCATGGGAAAAAATCCTAGCCTGCATTAGGATTCGAAGCCAGGACCCTTGGATCGTCAGTCAAACACGCTGCTGCTCGGCTACCGTGCCACATTCAGAACTTCCTAATGTACACTAAGCTTATTTATCTTTCCTCCAAACTCGCATTGTTTTTGTCTCAATCCTTTCCATTTGAAAAGTAGAAATATTAAGCAGCGAATAAGGTTTTGCATTGTATAAGTGATCGGTTGGAAAACAAAACGCACTACTGCGCGCCTCAATTTTAATTCGGTAAAAACATAATGTCCACGTAAACGGTAGTTGAACTTGGCAGAATACAAGTAAAATTCCATAATTTTTTTCCGTAGATAAAAAGGACTCCGCGGGCCGCATGAGAGGGCCTCGCGGGCCGCATGCGGCCCGCGGGCCGTAGTTTGGAGACCCCTGCGTTACATCATCTAAGATCGTCCTTCTCTGTCTACCTCTGCATCTCTTTCCCGCAAGCTTTTCAGTTATTATGATATTTTCTATGTTTTCCTTTCTTATTGTATTATTAATTCTTATTACATACTGCAATAATACCATCTCTCCGTCTCTCTCCCTTCACTCTCTCTGAATGTAAGGTTTGATTGATCGTTTGTTTTTGTGTTTGTGTGTGTGTGTTGTTGTAGTTGTTTTCTTTAAGAATGACGTTAACCTTTACATTTTGCAATTTTTCTCTCGATGATAAGCATACAAACACAACAATGCACATAAACTCAAAACACACACAGACCTGACACGCAAAAACAGAGAGACGACCAACGCACATGAACACACACACACAGCATTAACACACACACAAAAATATGTAATCTGTCAAAAGCAATGTTCCCTGTCAAGCTTCACTTCAATGGGTCCTATATATAATAGAGAGGTAGGTAAGTAGGAGGATATATAGATAGATAGATAAATAGATAGATAGATAGATGTGAATACTCCAGATAATTGAAACTGATAGTACTTTGTTCTTGTAGCACTTTGTTTTTATTTAAATCTATTATTTCCTACAGGAAACGTAGACGTCATCAGCCATAGAACGGAGCCAAGATAAATAGAAGGTCTGCGGCGCTCAGAGAAGGGTAACACGCTCAAACGGGCGACTCCCAGAGAAGGACAACCCGCTGAGAAGGGCAACTCCCAGAGAAGGGCAACCCGCTTAGAAGGGCTACTCCCAGAGAAGGGCATTCCGCTTAAAAGGGCAACTCCAAGACAAGGGCAAGCAAGACACGTACAGGGTGATGGAATCGTCCATCTTCCTCACTTTCATAATAGCCGCGGCACAAATTGGCTTGGCCGGATCTGTGAACATTTGTAAGTATGACACATTAAAGATCAAGTGAAAAGCTTTGGATCATAACTGATTTAACCCTTACAGTCCCGGGCGCGTATATAGCGGAACTGAAGGCAGCATAGATAGAAATAGGTCGGTACGGGAAGGGTTAATAATATATTATTTGGATTTTAAATATGAGGCACGGTGGTCCTGGGTTCAAATCCTGGTGAAGGCTAGCATTTGTTATTGGCAAGCCCCACGAGAGGGGGGTACAGCCGGTTCGCCATACCGGGGCCATGAGAGTCTGAGAGTTTAGGGGGCCCATGAAGCCCATGAATATTAAAATTAAATTGGCAATTACGCAAGTTTATTTTAATTGTTGCTATAAGCTAAGAGGAGATGTCCCAAAAACTCCTACAATCTCACGTGGCGCTAGGGGCTCTTAATTTTGATATTTATTGAATGTGTACTTGAACATTTTGTTAAATATGTAATGAAGCATTTAGTTGAAATATAGGGTCTAATCAGTGGCGTACCGAGGGATGGTGACAACCGGTGCGGTAAACTTTGGGTGTCACCCCATCCCCCTCGCCCACGACTTTCACCATAGTTTTCGTCTCCTTAAGACAAGCCTGTAGTTCAAACATGACAAAAAAAAAATTACAATATTAATTTAATATTAGAAAGTAAAAGCAATAAACAACTGAAACAACCGTACGGTTAGTTATTTTTATATTAAAAGTACTTTATTTAAATTTTTCCTTTCCAGCTCTTCAAAACTGCAAGCTTGTCAATCCCCTCATCAAAATCTATATCATTCACAATATCTCTTTCTATCAATAACATAGCCATATCTGAAAGTCTTGATCGTCCCTAGGTGGAGCGTAAATAGCTTTTTATATTTATAAGCTTTAGTTTTGAAAAGCTCCGTTCACAAGAAGCCACAGACACACATACCGTTAGAAATAATTGAAGGCCTAGCGAGAGTGTTGGAAGAGATTCTGTGAAGTCCCATTTGGCTATGAATTTCAAAATATCTAATAGGTCCTACTGACCAGTCCATGGCTTTTTTTTAGGTCAATATAAGCTGCTTTTAGGTGCTGTCGGATGGCTCATCGTAGAAAAAAGTTTAATTTGGGAACGAACACCAATAACTCTTTTTCACTTACTGACAGTAGAATCTTGGGCTGAACAGCCTCAAACATATCTGCAATTTCCTTAAACGCTGTTGATCTGGAGTTCAGAATGAAAGCGATCAATACACACTAGCATCTCCCTATTGCTTTATTCTCGCATAGAAATTCCGGCATCTCTTAATTTTTTCTCCTGCCATTCTCTACTTGAATCTTTATCTTCTCTCTACGGAAATCCAATGTTGGTCTGATTTTATAAGTGCTTGTTCAATAGCATGCTCCACTAATTGACTCCGCTTTTCGTGCAAAAACAATCTTAAGGCTTCTAACTTGGTCACCACCTTATGCTTTTAGTGGTGTTTGACAATTGATTTCAACCTCGATGGCCAGTTCTGGTCTTTTAGAAATATACATAGGCTACAAGATTAGTTATGAAGAATCCTTTTTTAACATCAAAAATGAGTAGGCGATTATTTATACTCAAAGTGTTAATAATAATAATAATAATTGGTCATTTATATCGCGCCTCACTCCATGTTATTCGCGTTAGGTTAAATTTAGCCTTGTTTTTAAAATAAATTAGTCAAGAGTTGCATCGTTGGTTATTAAAAAACACAAAAACAAAATAAAAGGAAAATTCTTTTGCATTTAGCAATTAGGAATAATAAATAGGTGATTCTTCACGTCTGACATTCACAATCCATCGTTTCCTTTTGGCGACATCTTTTGGAAATGAAATACAATTTAAACCTCGACATCTTTTCTTACAACCAGTAACGCAGCACACAGAATTGTTTCAAAGTAAATGATCGAATGGATCGGAAATGTTTTTCTTGTCGACCTTTTATGCATGCATAATCGTTAAGACTTGTCAATTAGTTTGGGATTATAAATAGGTGATTCTTCACGTCTGACATTGACAATCAATCGTTTTATTTTGGCAACATCTTTTGGAAATGAAATAAAATTTAATCCACTAAAGCTTTTGTACAACCAGTAATGCAGCACACAAACATTTTTTGAAGCAAATCTTATCTTGTACATTACAGACCCTCCTTCTATAAAGAAGATTATTGCATCCTACGTTCATCCGTGGTCCGAGTCTAGTCTTTCATTTTATTAATGTTTTAAATGATGTTAAGTTACTGGTTTTCCTGGTTTGTTAAGGCTACCCGTTCCATGCCCGAATGCCACTCGGGAAGAAAAAGTACTTATATGCATTTGTTCTCGCATAGGGGATAAGGAAAGTGTTTTTGTCTTTATGTTTATCTGATCTTTGCAACAAGTTGTTATTAGGTTGTATTTCTAAATTAGAGTTTAATGCCTTATGTATTATTACTACTTTACTCTTTGTCCTTCTGTCCTCTAGTGCAGGGGTCGGCAACCTTTTGCTAATGGTGTGCCAAACTAGGATTTCTAAATCATTCAGCGTGCCAACAGCCTAAAAGTTAACCTGTTCTATTATAGTTGTTTTATTATTTTCTTTAGGACAATTAACCAACTCCGTAGCAAGACTAATGCCAAAAGCAAAGGAAATCTATAGAGAAAATCATCGTTAAAACGGTATAATATTTAATTAAAAAATATAATTTCTTTGTGATTATCGTCGTTTTTCTTTGCATTTATATCAAATACAAAATTTTATTACCAAACTTTCATAATTTATGGTAATTAATTTTTTTGTAAACATTACCATTTGGTTTTCAAGATATGCATATAGCAACTTCTAATTTCTAATATTGATGATACTATTATTTGTTCTCAGATTAATTGAGATTTTTTTAGTTTTGTTTACTGCAAAATGGGGAAAGAAATAATATTAAGCAGAAGCGATACTTTGTAATCATACAAACTGGGTAGTTAATGTAAAGTTTACAAATGTGCATATAATTTTTTATTCATATAATATTCATATAATTTTACACTACATTTTACAGTGTGGTCATTATTAAGTTATAAGTTGTAAGCCATTTAGTCTTTTATAAAAGAAAAATAAAAAACATAATATAAGAAATATTAGCGCAAAAGACGCAAACTATCTCCCTTTAATTAAAATTAAGTTTCTAAATTTGATTCAATAGGCCTAGTGATGCCAAACAAGTTATGTTTTGTAATATAACAAATATTACTAATTATTATTTCTTGATATGAATCCAGCATTATGGTTTTCATTACATAATTGAATTTTTAGAGGTAGCCTATATAATTAATTTACGTTAAACAGTTGTAAATAAACCTTTTCTACATTAATTGTTTGTCCGTTTATCCTTAAGGAGTTTATCTTTTAAACATTAATAATTACAATTGCATATAATTATGCTATTAAAAAGTCTCTTATATTTATTAAATTAATAAAAACTAATTTGGTTTAGAATTACTTATATTCATGTTTAATTATAGAAGATGAGTATAAAACTCTTTTAAATGTAATTAGTCTATATCAATTAACGAGCGCCTTGTATTGAATGCCCTCGCTAATTTAAAATGGCAGATACATATTTATTCATTTCGTAGTAGTGAAGTGTAAGTGGCCACTTTGAGTGCTTAACACAGCTTTCATGTGCAATGAACTCTGTTCACACGTGTAAGTTGAACCAAAAACCGAAAGTCCTGGCAGAAGAAAAAAGCAGAGGACTTTCCTAAGCAGCTTCTATCCAGATTTTCCCGCCAATCGGCACATTTCGATGTCCATTTTTTTATATAATTCAACTGGCTGTGGTTTAAAATTGCGAATATCCCTCCACTAAAAAAAAAATAAACATCTAAGAAGGTTGTAGTAAGATCAAGCCAGTTAGGTTTGATGTGGTATGAAAAAAAATGAGTGCACGAATTTGAAAGTCTTGGCTTTGTTTAGAAAACTCCGCTTTGAGTGATTCAATGTATTTCTGAAAAAGCCCAACTATCTATCACAATATATGCCTTTACAAAGGAATGTACAGATAGTTAAATATTTTGAAATTTATTTCGCTCAAGATATATGCAAATCCATTCCAGTGGTCTAACAGTTCAAGTGCTTTTTGACCCCATCCTTGTAAATTCGTTCAACTCACTGAAATATGTCAATCTGTCATTCAGAAACATAGGCTTCAACGGTCAGTTTTCCTCATTTAGACACGAAAAATAAATTCTTTTTTTCATCAATAAAAACACCTCATGGAGGTCTTTCGCGTGCCATTGAAAATCGCTCTGCGTGCCATGCTTGGCACGCGTGCCTTAGTTGCCGACCCCTGCTCTAGTGTTTCTAGGTTTAGTGATTTGACTAATGTGGTACTCTTGTTAATTGGGAATATTCACTTGTTATGAACCTTGCAGCTCTTTTTGAATTTGTTCTAATTCTTTAATGTTTTCTTTAGTTGATGGGTCCCGTACAGATCCTGCATATTCTAGTATAGGCCTAACTAATGTGAGATAGCATTTTAGTTTTATATTCTTATTACATTTGTAAAAGTTCCTTTTTATGAATCCTAATGTTTTCTTTTATTTTTTAATTACTTCATCATTATGAGGGTTCCAAGATAACTTATCATTTATTATTACTCCTAGATACTTAGCAATGTTAGTTTGAGTTAGTTCTTTACCATGAATATAGTAGTTTGTTATTATTAAATGATCGAATGAGACCGGAAATGTTTTTCTCTTCGACCTTTCATGCATGCATAATCGCTAAGACTTGTCAATGACTACGAGAGATTGCCCCCCCCCCCCCCCCCGGTCTGGTAACACATATCCTGTGGTCATTTTAGTAATATTTGTTTTAAATCTTTTTTTTTCTTGCTCATGGCAGATTGTGACGAACGCTTCCAAGAATTGTCGTCGCAAGTCCCCATCTGCTACCACATATCACAGGAAGAGCTCACTTGGCAGGAAGCTCAGAAATTCTGTCACCTGAGAAAAGGCTCGCTCATCGACAAAGTTGTCACATTTTTTCGGATAGATCCAAATGTTCTTGTGGAGAATGGTTAGTTTGTTGTTTTGTGTGTGTGTGTGTGTGTGTTTTGAATTCATCATGGGAGCAAAGTAGTAATAATTCATAAAGCATTCAATTTTAGCTATTCTAATCTCTTATAACTAGTAGTTATGCCCGTCAAAATGACGGAGTAACAAATGATTACATTGGGTTTTGTTAAAAGAGAAAGAAAAAATAACGAACAGTATTACAATAAAAACTGAACTAAGAACGTTTCTTTCGGTGTTTAGCGTTTGTTCTTTTTTATTGTTCACGGTCGCCCTGGCCCTGGAACATGCATATTAATTGTTGCTGTCAAGCTTCAATTCTAACTTAGAAATACAACACTAATCTCTTATAATGCTCAGACAGACATAAAAATAAAAAACACTTTTCTTATTCCATACGCAAGAGCAAACACAGATAAGCTCTCTCTGTCTCTCTTTCCCCCAGTGGCATCCGGGCACTGAACAAACGTGTATATCCAGTAACATCATAACATCAATTAAAAATACTTATCGAAAATTCTAAAGTAGACTGAAACCACTATTAAGCGTTGGACAATATAATCTTCTGTATAGTAGGAGCGTCTGTAATAGAGAAGGAAATCGAACCCACTTTTTAAAGTTCGGTTCGGTGTTCAGTATTTATGTAGTTTGAAACAATTTTTTAACAGGCTAGCGACTAGGGTTGCCAGACACATGAGTGTCAAAAAAAAAAGACAAGAATATTTTTTAAAATTATATTTTAATTAATGATACAAACATCTTAAGAACATAATGACAAAAACACTTTCCTTATCCTTTATGCGTGAACACACGCATATAAGTACTCTTTCTTCACGCGTGGCATCCGAGCCTGGAATGTGTTGTCTGAACAAGCCACGAAAACCTGTAACTTGACATCATTTAAAACATTAATAAAAATGCAAGACTAGACTCGAACCAAGGATGACCGTAGGAAGCGATAATCTTCTTTTAAAGAAGGAGATACTGTAATATATAAAATAATAATTCTACGCTCACGGATTATCAATATATAGGTTCAATAGAAATAAAAGCATATCAGACAAGGTTTCTTTGCTCGACAGGGCGCGGTGGACGAGCGGCAAAGCGTTCGGCTGGCGTACCAATGGTCCTTGGTTCCTATCATGGTGAAGGCTAGGATCTGTCCCCTGAGTCTACCCAGCTCAGATGGGTGTCTGACTTTAGTTGGGGTAAAGTAAAGGCGGCTGATCCACACAATCACCTAGTATGCCGTGGCCACAGAAACTGGCGAACGCTGCTTCATCTGCCTTATGATGGCTTTCTTTTCTCGGTTGTCATTAGCCCCTGGAAAGAAGCTATAATATTAAATCTGAAGAATTGAAATCTCCGAAAAATGCCTAAAGCTAATTGCCGAAAGATAGCAGACTCACTACAACTATAAGCCGTACAATTATAAACTCCGAAAAATGCCTAAAGCTAATTGCCGAAAGATTGCAGACTCACTATAACTATAACTAAAGCCGTAAATAGTTAAAGATTGTTTTACTTGACTGGGCTTTGTTTTATTGTGATATAAAATAATTATAACTATCTTAAATCAGAGTTCGGCAACCTATTCATGTCTCTTCTAAAATAAATTGAGTGGTCGAGCAGGATAACTTTTAAGATGTGGGCACACTGAATGAATTAGAAATCCGACTTTGACACACTATTAGCAGACGGTTGCCGAGTCCTGGTCTAAAAAATGTGATTTTTTTTGTGTGTGCATTATTTTAATATAATAATCGTATTGCAATAAATATTGCCAGACTATCCTCAATTGCGGGCCCTCAAGAAACCATTATGGCAACAACCAAGTGGCGCAAACTGACATGGTTTCGGTCATGTGTTGCAGCACACTAACCTGCCAAAATCCATCCTCCAAGGCACTGTAGAGTGTGGACGTCGGAAAGGCCGTCAGCGGAAATGCTTGTTTGAAAATATAAAACATTGGACAAAGCTGCAAATGACTGAACTATTGACAAGCCGCCCAAGATAGGCACAAACGGAGAAAGATGACTGCTGAGGTGTCCATCCCCTCCCCCCCTACCCCAAACGACCATAACGGTCAAGGGTTAGATGATGATGATTGCAATAAACATTTGTCTAATCATTGCTCTAACTCTTGCGTCTTTTCATCTCTTTCTAAATTTTAGTCTATCGCATTTTAATATTTATGCCAATCTGTATAATTTTAGGTCTTCAAAAGCTCTGGTCGGGACGTCATATTAGAAACAACAGGCTACTTTTGGACAGCTTTCCCATGGTAAAACAGTAAGTTAAACATTAAATGTGTATAATACCATACCTGCCATAGCTTCCACAGTTGGTCGACGAGCTTACTTTAGGGTAAAGGGGGGGGGAAGGGGGGTGCAGGATATAGAAAATAATAAGAAAAAAAAAAGACAAGGCGTCCTGGGTTTTTTTTTTGTGTTGCTCTTGTTTTGAACATCAGTTTTATTTCTTTTCCATATCTCAGTACAAATATATTTATTTAGCCATTTTTAATTTAGCCTTAGGTATATTGACGAGTTTGCTACAATTAACAATTTGTACTAACAAATAAGTTTGGGGGGGGGGGGTCTCCATTACATAATTAATTAGAAATAAAAAAAAACTACTAATAAACCATGAAGTGCGCTTGTATTTATTGCTATGAAACGAAACTTACATCTAGGATAGTTAATTATGGTAATTGATTACTGGGGCCCTATTTACTGGATCGTGGTCCAGCTGCACCATTTGAAGTATTACACATATTTCATTCTCATGATGCCCCAAGTACGTGCTTTATTTTTCTTAATGTTTAATCCAGTCCTGAGGCTTACTCTTCCAAACAAACAAAAAAAGAAAAGGCATGGCATTATTAGTCACAAGAGGTTCACTTCGCGATCCTCGGTAAAGCCTCGAATCATTCGACTGTCTACCAGCCTACCCACTGTAAATCTGACTGGAATGCACGATTGAAGTGAAATGCTAAATTTAGTGGACTAGAATCTTTTTTTAATTTGTGACTTGTGACCCTCCACCACGAAATAAGTCGCGTTGTGCCTCAAGCTATTTTGAGCTACAGCCGAAATTGTGTCGTAGGGGTGTAAAATATGGATTTTCAGATTTTGATAAATTCTAATTATTTATTAGTTTCTGCAAATTCTGGAGCGAGCTTTAATTCAAAAAATAATTATAAATTATTAAAAAAATATTTTTAAAGTAACACCCAGTATGGTTTCATGTGTAAAAGCGAAAATGTCAATTTGACATTTCTTAAATTCGGGTTTCAGAGAGGCGGTACAGTAAAACACACAAATCTAAGAGACTATTTCTAGGATTTTTAAACGGTTTTCATAATTAAATTCAGCATTTAAATGACTATAAGGATAACTAAAAAACTCGAAATGGCCTTAGGGCACAATGCTACTCATTTCGTGGTGGAGGGTCACCTATGTAAATAAATTATTTACACAGACCCTAGCGGGTGGCTGAATGGGGCTGCTTTCGAGTTCATGGCGAAGAGGTCGCGCAAGAGGGGAGCAGCTCCCAACAAAGTCGGAGATAATATATCTTACTCTATTTTTAGAGCTTATATGTTCTTTTTCCGTGCGCATCCAATAAAGATGTCTTAAATGACTTCTACGCTCCGACGTTTGCCTAAATGTTTCCAATGTAAAAACTTTCGATTTTAATTTTAATTTTACATTGAAAAAAAAAACGATGTACAGTGCAAAAAGGGAATAGGGAATTCTGAAAAGAAGTCATTCAAGTAATCAAATAGCAGAAATATTAAAGCAATATTAAATCTTAGTATAGTCTTTGGTTTATTATAGAATATTTGTTTTTTTTTTACTGTCTGGTTTTGGCTTTTCCCCACAGTTTAGGCAACACGGATGACGTTGACCTCAACAATACGTGGACCAAAGGGGCAAACTGCTTTCTTCTTGTGTACAAGGAACAGACTTGCAACGTTGAAAGGTAATGAGGCTAAATGGTCATAGTTGGGGGGAGGAAACTGCAAAGGAGGTTGGGGACGACTAGTGTAGGGTATCCGGAGTCAAAAGTGCAAATGTAAGGGTGTGTGAGAAAATAACATAAGGTGTGCAAGGTAAGATGTGGGGGTAGGATGGAAACACCTCAGGAGGAGGGGGCAAATAGTGCATGGTTTGAAGTGCAAATAGTGCAAGGAAGGCGGATGAATATTGTTAGGTAGTGGGGGCAATAGCAGTTACATTCGAAACGAGTGCACTTTTCTTAACTACTAAATAACTATTATATCTAGCTATAAATGAATAAAAATGATCTTGTGTTTTAATCCCAAGGTCCAATTAAATGGCCAGTTCAATGATTTAATTATGTTCTTTAATCACATGGTCCAATTCAATGATTTTACCTTGTCTGTTTATCCCTAGGTACAATTTAATAATTTTATCCTGTGCTTTAATCGCATGGGCAACTTCAATGATTTAATCTTGCGGAATATATTTCTGGCACTATAGGTTTTACAAACCGCCTTAATCCATCATCGTAATGTGTTTTGGTTTTGTTTTTCTTCCAAAATTAATCATTTCAGTGAGTTCTTTTGCCCAATACGTTTCATCCAAGAGCTAGTGCCCTGCACTGAAAGACATCCGTTTCTTTGCCAGCTTGATGGAATGAGAGACGACACGCCTACGTCTCGCAGTAAGGCAAATCTCTTACATCTTTGGTTCTCGCACTTATTGTTTATATTTTAACATTATTCGCTTAAACAAAGACTATAATAAGATGGACCGCTTGCTCTATTTTTAGAGCTCATATGTTCTTTTTTTCCGTGCGCAGCCGATATCGCTGTCTTCAATGACTTCTACGCTCCTACGTTTGCCAAAATGTTTCCGATGTATACAAGTTTCGATTTGAATTTTAAGTTTTCATTGAGACAATCATAGCGATTAAATAAAACGGAAGTGCACAGTACAAAAGGGAATCGGGAATTCTGAAAAGAAGTCATTTGAGCCATCAGATAGCAGAAATATTACAGCAAGCGGTCCATCTTATTATAGTCTTTGGTTTGAAAACAAAATTAATACTTATCTTTTTAATGTAAAAATTCTTATTTGGAGAAGGAGAGACTAACGAAAATTACAACAAAAAGAAAACTTATGTTTTAATTACACATTTTGTTATTATGTTATGCTTTTCGCCCCACCTGGGACATAGGCCGCCACCAACAGTCCTCCAGGTATCCCGATCCTGGGCCAATTTCTCTATCTGACTCCAGCTTAGCCTTACTTTTAGCATCGGTTTCCATATCGCGCGTCCAGGTGTTTCTCGGCCGACCTCTTTTCCTTTTACACATTTTAAGGTGGTACTTTATATTTACCAGTGTGAAAACATACATTATATACTGTGAGATGGTCATTGTTATTACTGAGGGGGTACTTGTATGCACAGATAAGGGTGCTATTAATAGTTGTGACACGTTTAACTAACCTAACCTTACCCTTGTAAGTATTAAGTGGTATCGGATGGTACCGAGGCCTTGTAAAATCTGAAAGAGCACACAAACCTAACACTGAGTACACTTATACAATGTTGGGAAATATGACGAATACCCACGCATATAACTTTCTTTGATTGCGCAATTGAACCTGAGCTGGAGTACCCAAACAGTTACTCATCTTTTATCTTATAAGACGGCCTAAGGCCGAATCACCGGCGTTTGTGGCTTTTAGTCTTTGATAACGAGATAATCAAAACTTGGTCTCGGGATGAAAATAAATGATTCGCCTTGCACACAATCACGGATGCATGCGTCCCGAGGCCCCAGAGGGGTCTTTCAAGGAAGTTCCACTAAACCACAGGATCTCAACGGGGGCGATTTCGCCTCCCGGGGGGCGGTGAGAAGCTTTACGGGGGCGCCGACATTCCCGGGGGCGATTGGGGACGGTGAATGGCAAGTGGGCGGTACAAACGTACCTGATATAATTTGAAAACTTCAGCTATTTGAATCGTTTAATTTTTGGATGAAATGTGATGTAAACGCAAATGCTGCTAAATATCTGATATCCCCCAGCATCACCATCATCATCAGTCCTTTGGATTCCTTGTGGAACTTAGAGCCTCTGTCAAAGCACGCCACTCTCCATGATCTCTTGCCAGTCGCTTCAATTCTTTCCAGACTTTTGTCAGTAGTAATGTTAAGAGGAATAGATACGTAATAATCATACAAACTGGGTAGTTATTGTAATGCTTGAAAATATACATATAAATTGATTAGCCATATAATATTTATATAATTTTCAAAGACTTTTTTACAGTTTGATTATTTCAAAGTTATAAATTGTAAGCCACTTTTTTTTTTATAAGGAAAAAAAACATTAGATCTAGCTCAAATAAAACGGGTAAATTACGGTATCTCCTTTAATTAAAACATGTTTCCACATGTGTTTCAATAGTGATACCAGACAAGTTCTGTTTTGTAACAAAACAAATATTACTGACTAATTATTCTTTCTATATATACATTCAACATTATGGTATTAATAACAAGATTTAAATATTAGAGGATTTTAAAAAAATACGTTAAACGTAAATAAACATTTCCTTCATTAATTGTTGGTCCATTAAGAAGTGTATATTTTAAACATTATAATAATTATAGAAATTACATAAAATAGGCCTAGTTCTATTAAATAAGTCTCTTATATTTCTAAATTAAAATACAAATAAATTTGTTTTAGAATTAATTATATTTATGCTTCATTAAACAAGATGAGCATAAACACTCGTTTAAATGTAATTACTCTGTATCAATTAATGAGCGGTCAAGTCTTTGAATGCTTAAATCAGTTTTCATGTTAGATAAAATCTGTTCATAGGTGTAAGTTGACTATTTAAATATAATGTATGAGACTTGGATTCGACGCTCGAGTTTTTGAAAAGCAAATGCTATTCTTTGGGAGAAAATCCATCAACTTCTCTCGGTCTGTGAGTTTTGGCAACATTTTTGTATTGCATTCTTATCACCTTGTTTTGTGGAAAGTGGATTATATGCTAATACCATTTGCTTGTCAAAAAAGAAACGAAAAACAAGCTGCAAATAGTCAAGCGCGGAGACTTAAGGCTTTTGCAACCAAAATTGAAACAAATATAAGCTTAGGCAAACTACAAGCAACACGCCAGGCAAATGATTCACCTTAATATTGATTTATTTAATCCTTTTGTTTATTTGTTTATCTATTAATTCTTACAATATGCTTCCTTTTAATTTTTTTTAAAGACAATAAATAAAAAAAAAAGTATGGTCGGCCCTAAAAAAAAATGCGGAAACTATAGTCCAGAGTACTCCAGAGGGGTGGAGGGAGGGGGGTGGGCGCTAAAAAAGGTTGGGGGGAGGGCGGTGAGCGGAAAAAAATTGTAAAAGGGGGCGGTGAGCCGAAAAAGGTTGAGAACTTATGCACTAAACCTATCCCCATGGCGTAGAATAACGGTGCTTCTGGCAGTATCTAACGGACTAAGATGGATGCTGTGCCTAAATGCAGAATCTCACCGCTTTAGCCGGTAGTATATCCTCGTAATATTGGCGGTCGGGGGGCCATCAGTCCGGCAACGAAAGGACAGCTAAGTCGTGCTGAAGTTCAAGGCACCATGAAAGCAATCGCTGACTTAGGGCAATGGAAGTTCATTTCTGGTACGGGGGTGTGTGGGTGGATGGAACTGGCAACAAGGCCAGCAATTTATGTCTCTTTTACTGGCCGTCGAGTACTAGAGCAAGATGACGTTTAGGCTGTTGGCACGCTGAATGAATTAGAAATCCGAATGTGGCACACTATTATCTAAAGGATGCCGACCCCTGAACTAGATTATTATTATTTAAAAGAGACATACTTTACTTGTCGAACCATTAACCCTTACAGTCCCGGGCGCGTATATAGCGGGACTGAAGATAGCATAGATAGAAAGTAGGTCGGTACAGGAAGGGTTAACAGCCTCTTATAGTTACCCTCGATCTTATCCTCGCATTATGCAAATTAAACATGTGACAAAAAAGGCAGTACACTGGGTGGGTGGAATAGGCAGTAATAAATCATTTTTCTCAATTGGAATGGACTTAAGTCTAAGTCTAATATGGATGTCAACGGGATAATGTAAAATTTAATGGTAAAACCCAGTCGTTTGTATTTTACAGTCCTGGGGGGCGTTCTACTGACCAGGAAAGAATTCTTGCCGGTTGAAGTGTTCTTGTCCAAGGTGAACTCGACACACGCCGACATTGACAAGGCGTGTCAGGTGACATTGGCAGGTGGCAGAGCTTACAGGTGACTCTATACGTCTCTTTTTCTACATTATCTATATACGAGCATCTATGTATCTATTTAGTCTAATCTAATCAATCTTTTCCAAATCTGTCTATCCGCCGTAGTTCTATTTATATCTATATATAGCCTATGTCTATTCATATATCGATGTATCTTTTTATCATCTATCTATCTATCCATCTTGCTATCTGTCTGTCTATCCATCTTTCTATATTTCTATGTATATAGTATTTCTATCCATTTATCTATCTATCTATTTATCTATCTTTTTACCTTTCTATCCATCTATCGATATTTATATACAATTCATATCTAGTATGTTTCTCTAATCTATATATATATAAAGATCCTGTTTGTGTCCCCACGGATCCCCATTGGTCAATTTGAAAACATGTGAGTTTGTGTCACTGAGCTATTTAGGCCTAGGCCAATATACTGTCTAATAATTTTTCACATCGCACATATGACTTCGCTAGCTCAGTGGTAAACGTAGCGGACCACTATTGCGGGCGACCCGGTTTCGATTCTCCAGTTAGACTTAGACTATACCTTTTTTTTTCTACATTTTTTTTTCAAACTTTTAAAAACAAAAGACACTGCAAATGTACGGACAATTTAGATTTTCGTTAACTAAAAATACTTGCCTATTTTTTTTACCCGATTACAATATTTATTTTAAATTACTTTCCTAAAATTCTTCAGTAAAAAAATTATAATTAAAATATTAGATTTATCGCTTTCTTTTAATTATAGTTTTTATCTGCACCTTATAGGCCTACAGTACTGTTTTTTTTTTCACCCGGGCAACGCCGGACAATGTAGCTTGTTTATCCCTATAACTAGCTATCCAGCTAACAATTAACCTAGTCAATTTTAATTTATCTATAAAATTTATCCGCATATAGTTCTGTCTAATTTGTTCATATTTATGGTATATACAGAACTAATTGTCTCATCTTCCGTACAGGTACAAGGATAACCCAACCTTGTCTATGCACTTTTCAAGAGGTGGCTACGCCCAAATGGTTGAAATCGATGGCATTGACAGGGTTCTTTGGGTGAAGCCGGACAGTGGGCAGTGCTTAGCTATCATCTTTCCACCTGCGAATTTGTTATTGGTTAGTGACTCCATTATACTCATTGTGCTCATTGGAACTTGGTCACTATTTCAAAAGGCGTCCAACAGCTAACAACAAATGTGTGCTTCTCACATAAACTTATAACAAAATAGTCAAATCGTGTCACCATTCCGAAAGTCTAACTAAAAGCGAACAATAAGTTAATGAGCAGCCGTTACAAAAATTGTTTTTGGAGTTTAACGGTTGAGCATATAAACTTAGTACAAAGTAGTCCAATTATTGTTACCCCCAAATAACGCATGTTAAATAAAAGCATGGTTTCCCCGTTGTGACGTCACATATCCCGACAGTTTCTAGACTGCTGCTGCACGTGAGAAGGAAAGGGGAGATTAGTTGTGTTTACTGAAGGTGTCGAAATAACACGTTCGCGCTTTCTTTTACAGCTTTAGCAAAAAATGGTCGCACCAAAACGTCCAGCGCCATAATGTCCAGCGCCAAAATGATCAGCACCAAAATGTCCAGCGCCAAAAACGGTCGCGCTAAAACGGCAGCGTCTGGACGTCCTGCCTCGATATTTTGTATAAATGAATTCATTAAGAATTCTGATACGGAATGCAAATATTAAAACAGTTTGCGTGTTAGACATTTTAAAAAGCTATTCAGGTAGGGCCTAGTCCTTACTTAAACAACTTAACTTTCAATCGTTCAACAGGAGAGTAATACGATAGACTTTCTGGAGACAACCTGGCCGTGCAATTATTCCCAAAGTGTTCTATGCGAGATCGACAAAGTTATTAACGGTAAGTTGTATAGAAATCTCTCCCCCCCCCCCTATCTAATTCTCTCTGCATATACGAGTGGTAGATTTGGACGTCCAGAGTTTTGTTTAACTCTTTCAGGCAACTCGCTTTTTCTGAGTCACTATACACAACCATTTAAAAACAAATATCTAAACCTATGACAGGGATGGGCAAACGATGCAACGAGTGCCACTTTTTGTTTCTGGCACGCGAAACCGTCCTTTGTAATGTCCATTTAACGACTTTTTTTACAAAGTTTTTTCTTGTTCAATATATATTTCTGGGATTAATTAATACAATGCACTTGACGAGGACATTAGATAAATAATTTGACCTCACAAATTACCCAATTACAATTTCTTCCTAAACCTGATTAGTGTTGTAATATTTGCCTCTGAAACTGTTTTTTGTTGACAAGACAACTGCCTCCGTATTACAATTGCTCCGCTGGTTCGATTTTTTTTTTAAAGATGAAATGGCCCTTACATGTATTTTCAGTCATACTATAACTATAAGGTGACTTTTATCTCTCGAATGAATATGTGTCCTTTCTTCTTAAGAATTTGTTCTGTAAAAGTTGCACAGGGGACAGGATTTTACTTATAAGTTTTACAGACGGTCCTAGAAGATAGAAGATTATTACGTCCACTAGGCCCAAAACTCCTCCAGGCCGGCAGGGATTGGTCGGCGGAAGGGTTAGAACCCGGGCCGTTTTGTTGACAGTTTGGTGAACTAACCACAGGACCAGGTTTTGAAGGACATAGTCCGCATTTTCGGGAATTGTTCCACAGGGTAACATTTCAGTTGTTCGACATTGTAGTTTGCGAAACATGTGTTGCTTCAGCCTGTTATGACCTGTCCTTAGCCTGAAAATTATAAGTTAAAATCGCTGTTGAGTTCGCAGCAAGCATCATATGTGAGGTGGATTTGGAGAAGTTCATGACATCAATTAAAACAGGGATATCTTCCAATTTGTGTAAGCAAAAAAAAAATTAGAATTGGAAACCTGAATTTGTAGTTTTAGTGCAGAAGTATGAAAAACCAGCAAGCCTAATGTTGAGATTTAGGATAAACTCATCAAAGTTAGTCCTTAGAAGTTTGAAAGAACCACGATTTTATTATGAGTGTTGGACTATCTGACTTTTTTTTTGCTTTCTGAAATCTCTTTTGCACATCCTCCAAATTAAACAATCGGTTTTATTTGTGAAACTACCTAGCGGGCACACCACGTCGTATCGACGGGAAAAAATAACTTGAAAACCACGAAAAGCCCGCTGGGATATAATCACAAACTTTAAAAATGTAACTTTATTCATACTCCCATTTTCTTTTCTCGTTGTACCAGCTACCAAACAGCCAAGAATAGAAGTGAAGAGCTCCTTGCCGCTGGTCAAAGTAACGCAAAATGAGATTCAGGCGCCATCGTCCATAATTGAGAATCTCATGACTGGCGAGTTTTCTCTAACATGCACGTTAGACGATTTTCAACCAAACATGGTAGGAGACATAGGCCTACTACATTTTAGTTTTTAAAACTTTATCTTATTTATTACAGGTGCTCTTTCTATATAGAAGATTTTTCCGTCCTATGCCCAATCGTCGTATGAGTCTGGTCTTTCATTTTGATGTTTTAAATGGTGTTAAGTAATTGGTTTTACTGATGTGTTCTTGCAACCCATTCCATACCTGGATGCCACTAGGAAAGAAAGAGCGCTGACATGATTTTTGTCCATATAATAAGGAATACCTTTTTAAAAAAAATTAAATATGTCAGTCTGAGCACTCGCGTCGAACACTTCATTACACTGGCGAGAGCCATCATGCTCGGTAGGGAGGAAGAAATGTGCGCAACAATCCGTCTCGCCAAGCCGGGTACAGTCTTCACAGTCACATTCACTACACTAACCCCCCCCCCCCCCCAATACTTTGTTGAATTCCTCTTGGATTATTAACTAGGCATCATTGCTTGTATACCTACACTGTCGCCCGGTAGCTCGAATTTGAAGGGAAGAAAGTCTGAGGTTTTTGTTATTTAAACATAAGGGAATATTTAAATATAACGTACGCACTGAAGGGGATTGAATTTAGGACATTTTTGCATACGGGAGGTTGATTGAAATGAAAAAAAAAAAGACAACACTTTTAATGGAGTGACATTTCGAAGACTTGCGTTATAGGCCAACTGAGAAAATCTACCGCACCATCCCCCTTCCCTTCCCTATCCTAAAAAAATATGATTGTGAATTAAATCCCCCTTCCCCCCCCCCCCCCCCACATATACCAGGGATTCCTATACCCAGTATGAAAAAAAATGTAACACGTTAAAATAATGCGATAATAAATTGCGTACATTTTGATCATCGTGATAGAATTGAAAAAAAAGCGTATTTATTTCGAAAGTCTTCTAGGAGGTCCGAGCGTAATGTATAATTGAATACACTTCGTTACTGCGACAGACCTACTAGAAGATGTCGACAATTCAGCGTTCATTTGTCGACATACCCACCTTGTCAAGACTGGAGAAATTCATCTTGTCAAGATTGTAGAAATTAAATTGTCAAAATATTAGGAATTCATCTTGTCAAGATTGTTAAAAAACAATTATTATTATTATTATTATTATTGGTTATTTATATAGCGCTTCTATCCATGCTATTTTAGCATGCTCAGTGCGCTCTGTAAACACAATGCTGCCTGCTGGCGCAAATATGTATACAGGCCCAAAACTCCTGCAGGGCGACAGGGATCCGCCGGTGGCCGGGCTAGAACCCGCGACGTGTCAGTTGGTTTTTGGTTGACAGTCCGGTGAACTAACCGCTGGACCAGCCGGCTTCACAATCCACATTGTAAAGTTCCGAGAAAGTTATCCTGTCAAGATGGGAGAAAATAACATTGTCAAGATGCAAGTTCTTCTTGTCAAGATGCAAGTTCTACTTGTCAAGATTAAAGAAATTATCTTGCCAACTTTTTTTTTTCTGATGGCAGGCTCATTAGCATTGAGTGTCTAAAATTCTACCTTTTCAAGGTCAGATTCACTTGCTAATGTTTGCACCATCATAGCATTTGTTATTTACCTTTCTTGATGGCAGGCTCACAAGTGAGATAGATCCAACTTAGAGAACTAGGTTGCATATGTGAACTCACTTTGTGTTTGACTCCATCATAATAGTATATATAGTATTATTTTCTGATGGCAGGCTCATTAGCATTGAGTGTCTAAAATTCTACCTTTTTAAGGTCAGATTCACTTGCTAATGTTTGCACCATCATAGCATTTTTATTTCCCTTTCTTGATGGCAGGCTCACAAGTGAGATAGATCCAACTTAGAGAACTAGGTTGCATATGTGAACTCACTTTGTGTTTGACTCCATCGTAGTAGTATAATATTATTTTCTGATGGCAGGCTCATTAGCATTGAGTGTCTAAAATTCTACCTTTTCAAGGTCAGATTCACTTGCTAATGTTTGCACCATCATAGCATTTTTATTTCCCTTTCTTGATGGCAGGCTCACAAGTGAGATAGATCCAACTTAGAGAACTAGGTTGCATATGTGAACTCACTTTGTGTTTGACTCCATCATAATAGTATATATAGTATTATTTTCTGATGGCAGGCTCATTAGCATTGAGTGTCTAAAATTCTACCTTTTTAAGGTCAGATTCACTTGCTAATGTTTGCACCATCATAGCATTTTTATTTCCCTTTCTTGATGACAGGCTCACAAGTGAGATAGATCCAACTTAGAGAACTAGGTTGCATATGTGAACTCACTTTGTGTTTGACTCCATCGTAGTAGTATAATATTATTTTCTGATGGCAGGCTCATTAGCATTGAGTGTCTAAAATTCTACCTTTTCAAGGTCAGATTCACTTGCTAATGTTTGCACCATCACAGCATTTGTTATTTACCTTTCTTGATGGCAGGCTCACAAGTGAGATAGATCCAACTTAGAGAACTAGGTTGCATATGTGAACTCACTTTGTGTTTGACTCCATCATAGTAGTAGAGTATTGTTTTTGATGGCAGGCTCACAAGTGAGTGATTTGAAATCCAACTTACAGAACAAAGTTTAAAAAATTCACTTGCTTTGTGTTAGTCTCCATTATAGTTGTAGTTGTATAGTATTCTTATCTGATGGCAGGCTCATTAGTATAGTTGTCTAAAATTCTACCTTTTCAAGGTCAGATTCACTTGCTAATGTCTGCACCATCATAGGACTTTTTTCCCATTTTGGATGGCAGCCTCACAAGTGAGATCCAACTTAGAGAACTAGGTTGGATAGGAGAACTCGCTTTGTGTTTGACTCCATCATAATAGTATAGTATTATTTTCTGATGGCAGGCACATTAGTAACAAGTGTCTAAAATTCTACCTTTTCAAGGTCAGATTCACTTGCTAATGTTTGCACCATCATAGCATTTTTATTTCCCTTTTAGGATGGCAGGCTCACAAGTGAGTGACTAGAAATCCAACTTGGAAAACTAGGCTGGAAATATATACTTGCTTTGTCTTTGACTCCATCATAGTATTTTAGTAATCCCCATTAACGAAGGCATCCTCAACTTCGAGTTACTACAAATCCATCTTTTGACGCTAGATCTACATGAAATACAACCTTCAGGGCCCTCAAACGAGTCCAGAACTGTGCTGCCTGAATAGTCCTCATGAACAAGAAAGAAGTCAACTCATATTCTCTGCTCTGATCTCTGCACTGTCTACCCATTAACTACCAGATCTCCTACAAGCTGGCTTCTCTCTGCTGCAAGTGCCTGAATTACTCTGCCCCGGATTACCTTCGCCCCTGTGTCGAACTCTACACCCAATCCCGTCGACTTTGCTCGGCTTCTGACGCACTGACTCTTCGGATCCCTCGAGTGAAGCTAGTGTCCGCTGGCCAGCGTGCATTCTCCTAGTCGGGCCCTGGAATCCCCTCTCACTACAGCTACGCCAGAGCCCTAGCTTCGACACCTGAAGACTTACCTATTCTAGAAGCAGTATTCATCTGTACATGTATACATTATCGTCTGTTCTTCTTTGTTTGTACTCTGTAACTATTGTCAGCGCATAGAACTGTCATCAACGGGATATGCGCTATATAAGAGTTATTCTTAAAGCGAGACATGCTTTCATCACCCTGAGACCAGTCTGGAGGTAAATAGCCCTGTCTATCCGAAACAAACTGCGAATCTTCAACACCAACGTAAAGGCAGTGCTTCTCTACGGATCAGAGACCTGGAGAGTCACCAACACTCTGAGCAATAAGCTTCAAACCTTTGTTAATGGCTGCCTCCGCAACATATTAAAGATTCGGTGGACAGAAAAAGTAAAGAATACCGACTTGTGGCGACAAACAAATCAGGATCCCCTCGAACAGCAGATCGCCAGGAGAAAGTGGCGGTGGATTGGGCACACCTTACGGAAGCCCCCTCAAGACATCACGCGACAGGCTCTGCAGTGGAACCCCCAGGGAAAAAGACGGGTTGGTCGCCCGAAGACCACCTGGAGACGCTCCTGCGAGGAGGAAATGGCAAGCTGCAACCTGTCATGGGGTGAACTAAAAAAGGCTGCCCAGAATCGAGTGCGCTGGAGAGCTGTTGCGGAGGCCCTATGTTCCACAAGGAACCAAAGGAATTAAAGCAAGCAAGCGACCTTTTCCAAAACAGAGATCACAATAAATTACTACAAACACGACGCAAAGAAGTGGACATTCAACTGTAAGCCACGCTCAGGAAACAGACAAAGCAAAATCCAATAATGACTACTGAATTCATATTAGAAAAGCGAAATGGTGCCAAAGATAACCTCGAAAAAAAAATCTCATAGAAAAGAATCGCAATTGCATAAAGTAACAAAACATCTAGGTCCAGCCGCCAGAAAAAAAAACTCTTACAGCTGTAAAAGGAATTGTAGACATCTGCCCTGGAAAGAAGTAATTATCATGCCAATCCTTAAAAAAAAAAGAAAATATTCCCAACAGAAAGACAATTACAGACCAATCAGATTCTTGAGGAGCATGGGGATGACACTGGATAGGGATTTTGTGTGTGTGTGTGTGGGGGGGGGGGTTCGTGCAATGGGTGAGAAATAGGGGGTGTTCACAAGTTTCTGTGGTCACGGCGTACTAGGACATTATGTGGCCAAGCCGCCGTTTTATTATGCCCAATTTAATGTCTTTATTTTTGTATTGTTTTGTTTAAAACATAAATATAAATATATAAATATAAATATACAAATATAAATATATAAATATAAATATATAAATATAAAACATAAATATATCTTTTCGTAATATATTTTATATGCTTAACTAAATGTCCGGCGCCCATCAAAACTAATATTTTTTATTGTTTTGTTTAAAACATAAATATTTTTTCGTGATATATATTTTATATGCTTAACTAAATGTCCGGCGCCCATCAAAACTAATATTTTTTATTGTTTTGTTTAAAACATAAATATCTTTTCGTGATATATATTTTATATGCTTAACTAAATGTCCGGTGCCCATCAAAACTAATATTTTTTATTGTTTTGTTTAAAACAAAAACATAACTTTTCTTAAATAAAATTTTATATCCTTGGTCCAGGGGCAAGTCCGGGACTTTCTTGTTTAAGCCGCCCCTTAAGTTGAGACTTCAGCTTAGTGTCCCACTTAGGAATGTAAAACTAACTATGCTTTGTGTTGGCTCGGTGCGCAAATCAAAGTGATCAAACATGCATTATTTTCACTTTTATGGGACACGGACGCCGAGCGACAGCGCGTTCGACTGGCGTACCGAATGTCCTGGGTTCGAATCATGGGTTTAAATTCTGGTAAAGGCTAGAATTTGTTTCCCTGGTCTGGAGGGTGTCCCTGAGTGGCCAAGCTCTGATGGCTATCTGACCTTAGCTGGGGTAAAGTAAATGCAGCTGTGCACTAAGCTGGCCACACAATCACCAAGTATGCCGTGGCCTCAGAAACTGGTGAACGCTGCTTCGTCGGCCCTATGATCAAGTTGGTCCGATGGGTACTTTACTTATGTTCAGTTTAGGGCAACTTTAGGGTGTCAATGTCTTTTCACTTGCTATTCAAGTAGTCACAGGAGTTATAAGAAGCTAAATAACAGTCATTTTTGTCTTTATCCCCAGTTTCAAGAAGTCACAGTATTCAAGAACTTTATTCCAATTTCGACTTTTGGTATATTTCTTTCCAGCCCTTGGCAGGTGTCTATAGTAAGTATAGGTTTTATTGATTAATGTATATTAGTACAGTTTTGTTTGACCGCTGGCTGAAGTATGCATTATTTCATAGGCCAATGATATGCCTGTCTTCTCTGTGTAGGGTCTGGTCCATTGGAAACAAACCCACTCAAAGCCACTAAATGAAGTATTTAATGTTAACCCTTCCCGTACCGACCTACTTCTATCTATGCTGCCTTCAGTTCCGCTATATACGCACCCGGGACTGTAAGGGTTAAATAAAATATAGTGCAAAAGTTTCAAGTAGAATCCCTTTGTACAAAACTTTAAATTTTAAATTTTCTGTGGCACACTTTCATTGGCCCCTGATTGCAGTAGGTATATTTTAACTGTCCAGAAATTGCAAATACGTACCTATTGTTATTTGTGCATAGCATGTTAACCCTTCCCGTACCGACCTACTTCTATCTATGCTGCCTTCAGGTCAACTATATACGCGCCCGGGACTGTAAGGGTTAAAATAGTTTTCATATAGCACTTCGAATTGTCCTGATAATTCATTGAGATATGTTTATTTATTTTTAAAATTTAGGCGTTGAGATTATTTTTGTTCAATAGGGCGTTTGCAATCACGTGACAAAAAGCACGTGATTTTTGTTTACTTTGTGTAGTGGTGTACAAGTACAATGGCGCTGTATTAATAACGTTTCATATAGGCTCGAGCTTTTTTTAAATGATGTTTTGTGTTTTAAGTCTTATTAAGATTTAAGCTGTATTATGTCTGTTAAATAAAATAGGCGATTTTATTATTATCATAGACATAGATCATAGACGATGTGAGCCTATTAGTGACTTGACTAGATAGCCTATTCACCAACACTATCAGACTATCACTTGACATCGTAGCCTAGCCTACGAAACATTAAAAGTGTAGGCCTATAAGGTGAAATTAAAAGTGTAAATAGGTCTAGCCGGCCCTAGCCTAATCACATTAATCAATTAATGTACAGTACTACTATTTACCTCCTTATTTTTGAGTAGGATAGCCAATATTCAGATGTGAATTTTGCATGATAAAGAACAACTTCACTTTCACCACGTTACATTTGTACCTCAAGTGGCTTCTTATATTTACACAAATACGTCACTAAAAACCTAAGCCACGCCTACTGAGAACGCTCTATCGTATACAGTGAACCCTCGCTGCTTTGCGGTTCGACATTCGTGGATTCACGACTTCGTAGGTTTTTTTCAATATATTATATGAGAAAATATATTGCGGACTTTCCGGAAATTTAAAAAATAGTCGCGATATATGAAGACCCAAAATGTTTCGTTAATTCCACAAAATGTTTCGATAATTCCACAAAATGTTTAGTTAATTCCACAAAATGTTACGTTAATTCCATTAAAACATTAGTAAAATTATTATTTCCTAGTTTACGAACAACAAAACGTAAATGGGGGTTTTTAAAAGTCCGAATACACGTTAAATAAATACTGTAAATATGGTGTCCCTACTTCGCGGTGTTCTCCCAGTCTCTACAACTTTCTAGTGCATATGCTCTTTTGCATTCTGAAAACTTCGGGGAAAATCCATTCTTGCACTTTTTCGCACCAAAATCTATGTAAGCATAGAGGTGTTGTAGTTGGGTTATTACTGTTTTGCATAGCGATAAAGGGGCTTTTTTTATTTACAAGTGAAGTTGAATGTTAGGCCTATTATTGTACATAAGTTCAAGGATAAAATTCTTCTTTAAACTTTCAAGGAGTGGCTTGAGTGTATTATTTCATAGGGAACCAGACCCTACACACCACCACATCTACGCGCCCTGGGTCAGCTGCGTCCTCAACTTAATAAGAGAACAGCTAATGCCGTAGCAGTCTCTCTAATTAAATCACGACTGGATTATTGTAATAGCTGTCTGTGGGGTCTGCCCCAGAACCAGCTCCAAAGACTCCAGAAAGTACAGAACACTGCGGCACGCATTGTATCAGGGATTAAGAAGTCGGACCACATAACCCCAGTTCTTAGAGATCTCCACTGGCTCCCTGTGACCAAGCGCATTGACCATAAAATTCTGTCACTTGCCTATAGCTGTATGGAAGGCACTGCCCCTCACTATCTTCAAGAACTTGTTCCCAAGCATGTGTCCACTAAGGGGCTGCGCTCTTCATCACAGTCACTACTCAAAGTACCCAGTGTGGACGGTCATAAAAAGAAGTCATTTGGTGTACGCTCTTTCGAGTCAGCAGCGCCTTATTTATGGAATAAATTGCCTCAGACATTGAGGGATTCCAGAAAAAAAGAGTCATTCAAGAGAAGTTTAAAGACCTTCCTCTTCAACTAGACGTATAGTTTTTTGTTTTTAGCACATCCACAACTGAGACGTGGAACCAGAGCGCACTGAGCATGCTAACATAGCATGGATAGGCGCGCTATATAAATCATCATCATCATCATCATCATACACATAACGAATGAATATTCCCAATTGACAAGAGTAACACCATTAGTCAAATCACTAAATCTAGAAACATTAGTGGACAAAAAGGCAAAGAGTAAAGTAGTAATAATACATAAGGCATTAAAATCTAATTTAGAAATACAACCCAATAACAACCAGTTTCAAAGCTCAGATAAACATAAAGACAGAACACTTTCCTTGTCCCTTATGCGAGAACAAATGCATATATAAGTACTATTTCTTCCCTAGTGACATTCGGGCATGGAATGGGTTGCCTGAACAAACCAGGAAAACCAGTAACTTAAAACATTAATAAAAATGCAAGACTAGACTCGGGCCACGGATGAGCGTAGGACGGAATAATCTTCTTTATAGAAGGATCGTCCGTAATGTATAAGATAAGACAGAAGACCAGGGGATATATCAGTTTACATTAAATTTTGTCTAATAGCAATAGTCCATACTTTAATTGTTCGTTTATAGAACTAAGTATATTTTAATTGGCCGCTAATAGCAATAATTATTATTTAATTGGCCCTGTTTGCAATAGGTTTTTTGTTAATTGTCTACTAATTGCAATAGGTATATTTCCACTGTCAACGAATTGGTATATGCATACTTTAATTGGCCTCTTTATATACTATATGAATATATACTATATATATGTATATATATATGTACTATATGTATATTTTAATGGGCTACTGTTTACAACAGAGAGGCTTAGGGCTGGAGGGTGAGGGAGTATTTAGTCTTTTTTTTCGCCCATTAATGTTTACGCCACTTTTGAGTTAGATTCTAATACATAATGAATCACTTTCAGATGAACCAGACGATAGGCAACCTCTATGAACACATAGACTATAATCAGTATTTTCATTGTGAGATCAATGATCTGAAAACTGGGACAAGTCTGGAATCTGAGCACGTATTTCTTCGCCTCACGGGTAAGCAAGTTTTTTGATGCATTAAAAAAAAACTAAACTTTTTGTTAATAAAAAACTTTAGGTTTAATCCATAATCACATTTTAATAATCATAATTTTCTGAAAGCTTAGTGGTACAATTTTAGGATTCCCTATGACATGGAAAAAATGAGAGATGACAACTGCAAACATGATAATAACGTATTAATGCAGCGCTGCCAACATGTCAGATCTGAAAGATTTGGAAGTGGGGGTGGGGAGCATGCTGTAATGTACAATCCCAGTGGGACTGCTCAGAGCATGCTGGTATATTGGGGTAGAACACGCGATTTTCTTTTGTCGCACCATGGGATTTCATGCCTAAAGAAAACTCAGTTTTGTTTTAGTATTTTCCCAACTAACCGTCAGATGCCCCAAACTAAACACGATCGCCAAAGGCGTAACTAAAAGGGATGGAGGGATAACAGAGGTGCATACGTCCTAGGGCGTCATATTAAAGGGGCTACAAAAGAGGCTTACTGCGTTTAATTTAGAAAAAAAAAGTGATTTGAAGGGCGCAAAATATCTTATAGCTATGCCTCTGATAATAGCTTTAACTAAAATTATATTTTTCTTCATCCTGTTTTTCAGATTACGAGATTTATTCAGTTCACGTTGGTCTTCTGGCCACCAGTACTCTAACGGAGAAACTGGCCCAGGTTCTCTTCAACGCATCCATTTTAAACCAGTGGAACTCTAGCCAGTTCAGTAGACTTTCACTGCCTGCGTACCCGTCCTTTGAGTCCCCTCTGAGCCCCAGCCTGTTCGATGGACCTCCAGTAAGACTGATGTTGAACCCAGAGGCCTCCCAGTCGCCACCCAATGAGACCACAACTACCACCACCACAACCACCACCACACCCGATGCCGTCACGCCGTTGGTGACCATGGCCTTGACTGCCGAGGGTAACTTCTCGCTTCCACGATTAAGTTTTGCCAGCAATGATCCAGTCGGCATAGACTCAGTGGTATCAGGATCCGACTTAGTTTTCCTCGACTCGGCATTGAAGAAGTTGAGTTTCTTGATGCAGGAGAGGAGATTCGCAATCAAACCTTTACTATATCAGTAAGTTTATTCACAGGCACCTTACTATATAAGTAAGTTTATTCACAGGCACCTTACTATATAAGTAAGTTTATTCACAGACACCTTAGGCCTACTATATAAGTAAGTTTATTCACAGACACCTTACTATATAAGTAAGTTTATTCAAGGACACCTTACTATATAAGTAAGTTTATTCACAGACACCTTACTATATAAGTAAGTTTATTCACAGACACCTTACTATATTAGTAAGTTTATTCACAGACACCTTACTATATAAGTAAGTTTATTCACAGACACCTTACTATATAAGTACGTTTATTCACAGACACCTTTTCCCACACCTTTCTTTCTTTCGTAATCTGGTTATTAAATCTTTTTATTTAACTTCGGAGGGGGAGGGGTTCGTGGTATATGTTTCATCCATCGCCTGGCAAGCTCTTAGTCAATGGGATCTTGAAACAAATCGCTTAAAACATGAACATTAAATTGAGTCCGTTCAGTAACTCTGAAAGAGTAGCATGAACATTAAATTGAGTCCGTTCAGTAACTCTGAAGGAGCAGCATGAACATTAAATTGAGTCCGTTCAGTAACTCTGAAAGGGCAGCATGACCATTAAATTGAGTCCGTTCAGTAACTCTGAAAGGGCAGCATGACCATTAAATTGAGTCCGTTCAGTAACTCTGAAATAGTAAAAAAAAATTATATCCTCAACGCTTAACATCAGGACCGGATCAAGTCGGTCAGAGGCCCTAGAAGCACTTAAAAGATTATGGTATCCCCTTTCTCTTTTCATACGTAATGTAAAATTCTGTTAAAACAAATACATAAATTGGATATGAAATATTGGTACACGTTTTATGTAACAATTACCACGATATGCTCACATAGTCAGAAGTTTACGTACAATTAAAGTCCAAACGTTTATTTAATACGTGACACTATGTGCAAGTTTGTGTCTCTGTGTCTATTATTACAACATATTAATATGAGTTATAGGCTTTAGTGAATTATTGCTATGGAATGTTTCTTTGGTTCGTCCGTTTCATTGATGTCCCAAGCAAGGGCTTATTTTGTTTAATAATCAAGCCTTGTTTATGATGCTTGGACTAAAGCGAAAGTGGTATTTTTTAGCACGATTCATTTCATAACATCACAATTTATATAAAAATCATAGCCAGCAATATCAATACATTTTCGTTTTGTTAATTAAAAGTTCTTTTTTTTTTAACCTTTTTTTGATAGAAAAGATGAGCAGAAACTTGTGACGTATTTCTACAAGACATTTGATAGCAACTACAATATATCTAACATGACAGAACCGTTGCTGATGAATATATCGAACGAGATAAAGGCGGCTTTTAAGCGGGTAAGGTGTTGCATCAATGAAGGGGTTTAGCCTGTTAAAATACGTTAGAATACAACAACAACAACAAGGGTTACGTTAAAAGCATAATTATATTTAATATTTTTTTTTATAATGCCTTTCATTATTTCTAAATGTAGTCTGGACTGCTACAGTTCGATGCTAATTCAGTTGAGGTGTTTAGCATTGATTGGTGCTGGCCTATTCAAATTAACGACAAGGTGACCAATCAGAACTACGAATTGCCCAAGTCTGCTGCAGGTTTTGTATGGAGAAGTCCACAGCTGTGTGCTCAAGGTAAAATCTGTTAAATTAGCTTCTTCTTTTTCCTCAAACCAGGCTGCATAGTTTTTTAGCGCTTCTGTCTCTTGCAGTCAATGCCGAACGATGTCTTGTTGGATGGTCTGTGTTGTTTTAAAGTGTGTTTGGTCGTGGTATGTTTAAGGGGCGATGGTGCATGTCTGAGATTAGTTATTTTTCGGACATTCCAGTTGGAAACGTTACATTGTTTCATTTAGGAAGGGGCATATGACTGCAATAATTTGAATGGGTTTATTTTCTTTTTGGTCTGAGCTTACAACTACAGTTGTGTTCTTAATAAACAAAACTGATGCATTGTTATTTTGCGGGAGAGTGTGGGTGAGCACTAACTGGTGTCCGAAAAAAAGACCAGTTGAAAGAATCCCAAAATGCAATCAAATAAAACTTGTCTAAAACAAATATAAATCCACAATTGTTTTTGTCATATATATTGTTACAAAATGATTAGTTTTTGGCATTAATATGGTTGAATTTCTAAGATTCCGGCATCACACATAAAATATTCTTATCTTATATGTTACAGACTCTCCTTAAACGCAAAATGATTACGTCTAATGCTTATCATCTTATGAATTTAGCCTACAGACGTTCTTGTTAGATAGAAAATTATTAGATCTACGTCCCATGCCTAAAACTCCTGCAGGGCGGCAGGAATTGGATGGCGGTAGGACTAGACCGGGGGTTCATCATGTTGATCGTCCGATGTGCTAAGCACACAACGGATCAGAATATCTCTCTCTATAACCATGGTTTGGTTGGTACCTTGTGTTTTGTTTAGAGATTTAAAAAATTAATAAAAACTTGTCGCTTTTCTTTTTATTTGCATTTCATGAACCCGTTTTATGATTACATTGTTGTGTGTTACGTTGTTAATACTTCTTTTGGATTTTTGTTTTTGTTTCATTTCTTACAGATGCGAAACCTCTTGCTACAGCTAAATGCGAAGGGGATAAAATTGTTGGTTTGTCCTGGGGAAAGTTTCAAATCAATCCGCTTTGCAACTATTCATCCTCATCTGGCCCAAAGTCAAATTTCACTATTTCTCTTCAGATTCTATCACAGGTAATATATATTTCTTCTGTCATTTATTTGAGTGTAAAGAAAAATGTGTATCAAGTTCTTTTCAATTTTACAGTTTTGAGCAAACGAGACTATCTTATCACATGATTTGACGAGAGATCTTACGAATTTCTATTTTTAATGAATTCCTTATACATTTACCGTAGTAGATTTTGCTTATCATCATCATCATCAATCCATTGACCGTTGTGGTCTTTTGGGGGGAGCGAACGGTCATCTCAGTAGTCACCTTTCTCCACTTTTGCCTATCTTGAGAGGTTGTCAATAGCAGTCAACTGCAGCCCTAGAACTGTCCAATATTTTATGTTGTCGAACCAGCATCTCCAATCGCTTATCAACAATTTGTAAAAACTTTCACAGACTTTTTGAGCAGTAGAAGTTTCTCGCACTTCTCTCTTTTTCATTATTTAAGACATGACTTTCTTGTTTTGAAAATGATGTACTGCTCTTTCTTTTCCACTGTGGTCTTCAGGCGACCCATTGCATTAACCGAATACCACTCGGGAAGACATATAATAAAATATAAATAAGGAACTAAATTTATAAAAAGAAATGTGTCTTTAGCTAGCCGTCTTTCTGATGTCAAGCGAGACAGTAATAATATAAAATTGTATGTATATTACAATTTTGCTTTTATTTTTTCATCCTCTCTAACTAAAAGGTTTCAAAATTGAGTAATTTTATTTTATGACGCTTGTTATTAACAATTGGATATGTAACATTGTTTATATAATGTTGCTAAAGTGCAACACAAAAACAAATAATAAAATCATGGGTTGACATTATTTATCTGTTCACATATTTATGAATAATTACTTATAGTTCTTGTAATTTATTTTTAAAACAAGGCCAACATATCAAGTGACAATGTCGAAAACATTCTTAATTCAACTAATGACATCATAGAAAAGATTCCCCAGAAGATAATTAATGCAGAAGATGTGGCTTACATAGCAGATATTCTTCAGAAAAGTACCAATGTCACCGACCTGTCACCTACAGTTGTGCAAAAATTTCTGGACTGTGCCTCAGCAGTCAACAATTTCCCACTTTCCGTTTTGAAAGAATCACAGAAAATTGCCAATGCCACCAACAGGTGGGTTAATAGAACTTAATGAGAATAATATATGGATCTAATTTGTCCTAATTTGAAATGAATGTATTGTTTTAAGATATCTTAGTGAAGCTAAATGGAAATAATATGTATAGAGATAATATTTGTCTTAATTTTAGAAAACATGTAACTTATGTCATGTTGTATTGTATATATTAATTATTGAAAGGATAAAATGTGTATCTACTTTAAGAGAATATCAGGGCTAAATCAGTAGACAGTATAGGCCTACTATTTAATGTTACGGAACTGATAATGTGGAAATTGACCTATTACTAATTTTTGTTTAATTTTTACAGGATTTTAAAAGCCGTTGATCAACTGGGTAATGTAATTGAATCTTCGCCACATCCTGGCACCAGCTTTCAGCGTCTGATATCTGGCGGGCTGGCCATGGAAGTTTGGGACATATCTCAGAACTATGACAATGTACCCATAATTGGATTAAAGGTGTGTTCCTTTAAGAGGTCCTGTGGTTAGTTCACCGGACTGTCAACCGACACGTCACGGGTGCATTACCTGCCTCCGACCGATCCCTACCGCCCTGCAGGAGTTTTGGGCCTAGTGGGTGTAATAAACTTAAAAGACATAAAAGACAAATTTTAATATATTTAATGTAATATATATGTATAATAAAAATTTTACATGGAAGAACATAGTTAAAGAACAAAATTAAATGTATTCATTCAAGTCCTTATTAAATTGCAAGATCGTTGATAATGAGTTAACCAGTTGTTGTTGATGATGATTTGTTTCTCTATGAAGACTATTATAACTGTTATAACATTATAACTGTCGGTTATTTTCAGCTGTTGTCTGATGGCTCAACTGAGATGCTCACAACGAAAAACCTGATTTCATTATTCGATGAAAAAAGTATCGGCTATCGAGAGCTGGTCGTGGCTATTATTTTACCCCGAAACTTGATTGAGGTGAGAAACACGTTTTACATTAAATGTTTTCATCGTGTCGATGGAATACCGTTGAGTTCTCAACTTAAAAATCCTGCCCTTTAAACACAGAAGTAAAAGCGCAATTTTTTAAAAGGAACTTTTGAATTGAAACAAAGTCTTTGGGGCTTGTGTTCTTAATAAATAATAACATAAAATCTCAGCTTGCTTATGATTTCGTAATAACAATTTCTACTTTTATTTTACTTCTTAAAAAAGAACGCCAATATCTAGATCTATGCTGAGTTTAAACAACATTAATTATATCCAGTTTTAAGTCTATAATGCAACATCGATGAATCATCTCCACATTAATTATATCCAGTTTTTTAAGTCTATAATGCAAACATCGATGAATCATCTCCACAAGCCACAAGCAATCAGCAATTGACAAATAAAGATATCTGTAATAAGTAGATTATACAGCTCTATTTAGGTTCAAGGTTCTAATATAAATTGGGAGCCACTATATGGATTTACAGTGTTTGTATATCAAAGAAATAAGCAGCCTCGACCATATTATTATATTGGGTAGAAATGGGGATGAGAAATAGCAGCTTACAGATGAATAGCAGTTCTAGTTTAGTATTGTCTGCTTCACTGGCTCCTACTACTGACAATAGTCCAGGTGTGACAACCTTTTGATAATAGTGTGCCACAGTGGAATTTCTAAAAATAATTCAGCGTGCCAATAGCCTAAAAGTCATCCTCCTTTGCCACTCACTTTCTTTATATCTTATCTCTGTAATATATAAGATAAGATATAAATGAATAAACCTTTAATCTCAAAATATTACACGACTAAAACTGATATTTCAATTCTACAGCAATTAAAGTTTAATATAAAGTAGGTGGATGAAGTAAAAGAATTTCGACATAAATTCTATGACATTTTGGGGGGGGGGGGGAATGATTAAACGATCTTTTAAAATTCTTTGTATTTCCAGTCCTATATAACAGTTAACTCCACTGTTAGGTTGGCGATGAATGTGAATAATGATACAACATTGCACGTGGCAAGTGTAGTGGATCAAAATACCAACAAAAGTCTCAACAGTAAAGTTATTGCCGCAAAAGTAAGTGTAAAGTCAAAGTCTCAACAGTAAAAATATTGCCGCAAAAGTAAGTGTAAAGTCAAAGTCTCAACAGTAAAGTTATTGCCGCAAAAGTAAGTGTAAAGTCAAAGTCTCAACAGTAAAGTTATTGCCGCAAAAGTAAGTGTTAAGCCAAAGTCTCAACAGTAAAGTTATTACCGCTACAATAAGTGTTGCTTATTGTGTTCTCACCTGGAAGCATTAAACTATATATTCAATATTTGTAATGAAATTTCAGCTCTCTAGTAGTTTGTCATTAGGACGGTTTTGCTTAAGGCCGGAAGTTGAAACGTAGATTGTTATAGGGTGTCTGAAATACCGGTTTTGCACAGTGCACAAATTCCAATTAATATTTTCTGGAAAAAAAATTCTTCCGCTTCTTATGGTCATGTCAAAGGTCTTAAGAAAATTAATTGGCTTTGGAATGAAAGCATGTAGCACACCTGTTTTTTTGTTTGTAAATATGTTATTTTGATATCACCTTATAGATAAATAAAAGTCCTTTTTTAGATTGTTTATTAAAGTACCTTTTTATTAAAATATGAACACTTTAACATATTTAGTCCGATCACTTTACGACTTCATTTATACTTTAGACGTTTGATTTTTCCTCAGAGAAAATCTACAACAAACATTCCTTTTAAATCATTTAACATGTTTTTTCTGTATTGAATTTAGCTAATCGCCGATGGCCAGCCAATACGAGATCTGGGCAATCACAGTGTCAAAACATATTTCCTGCCTTTAGTGTCGCCAAATTCCAAAAGTCGCAAGAACATGACCACTTGCAGTTACTGGGACTTTGAGGCTAACTCAGGAGCAGGAGGGTGGAGCTCCAAAGGGTGTGAGTTCCAGACAACCATCGAAGGCAGGGATGTCTGCGAGTGCAATCATTTAACTAACTTTGCAATCTTAATGGTGAGTTTCAAAATATCAGCTGCCTTTAGCACTGATAAGATAAGATACGATTTCTTTATTGATCCGAAAAGGAAATGTGGTTTGATTACATTGCAGTATTACAAGAACACAAGCACAACAACCAGAACAAATACAACACACACATTCATACTAGTCATCTTCAAGTCTGTTCATTATTAGGGTATTATTGAGATGAGCAGAACTTAGCACTATATTCTCTAATTAATGTTCAGATCGTTCTCTCTACGGCTTGTACAATACTGGTACTACTAATTAAACTCTTTTGTTTATTTTGAAATCGCTAATTCTACCACTTAAGCTTTTTTTTTTAATTGCTTATTAAATAAGCATAAAAAGTAAGCCTTTAATCTAAATTAATATCTTATGTTCTCTTGTATGTTCTTATATGATACAGAATATCCTTCAATACAAAAGACTACCGCATCCTACATTTATTGATAGTTTAAGTCTATTCATTTTAAATGGGGTTTTTAATTGATATTAAGTCTGTTAAGGCAACACATTCCATGTCCATTGCACGAAAAAGTTCCTCTTCATATAAATAAAACTAATCAGTTTTAAGTTATGTTTTTGTATTAAAGCACATTAAGCAACTAATAGAATAATATGTATCTTATAATTAACAATAAGCTTAAAAGATTATATTTTTGTGTTATCCTCGTCAGAATTTTTATGATCAAGACAGCATTGAGGAGGAAAATCGGCTAGCTCTTAGCATCATCTCTATCATTGGTCTCAGTTTATCTATAGCAGGACTTGGAATCTCTATTTTATCATTCATATTCATCAAGTAAGAAAATGTGGTATTAATATATAGAAAGAAAAAAAGGCTTCTCTATATCATATTAAATGCTGACATTTCCTTCTGTCAGATTCAGACAATGAGGGGGGGGGGGTCTTAGTATACTCTCTGACATTATTTCTGATAACTATCATTATCCTTTTACCACGCTGCCACCATGTAATACAGCACACAAGAGCAACGTGTACCGTGACGTAGGAAGGTTTTGGAAGCTACGATTAAAGAATCTTCTGTTACATTAGAACTTGAATCAGCCAAAGTGCACATTCCATTGCCACAAGAAGCTAAATGCCCAGTCGAATTTATTTTTCCTTCACTAGTGTCATATACTCAGCTCTGCATAAAAGCGTTAAGATAAAAAAGCGGAAAAGGGGGGGGGCGTGCCGTGTAACATAGGGTTCTGTCTCCACATCCCTTGAACAAACTGTATCATTATCGTGGTGCCTCGCCCGTACACCTGCAATGTCGCCCGGTAGCACAAATCCCATACTATATGTGTGAGCATCCAGGCACCAGGGCGGGTTTTTAGACGGACTGCTGCGCTCATTGCTTCTTCCCCATCGAGGCTCTGGGCCTTTCGGCGGTGCAATGAACATAGGACGTACAGTAGGGGCTGCCCCCCCCCCCCAAGCGTTTACCCGCCGTTGTATTTATTAATTATAATTTTCTTACAACAAACATTAATTCAGCTAATATTTAAAGAGTTTAAACAAAATTTATATAAATCAAAATTAAAATGCTAGTAACTTATATATAATTTAAACTTAAAATGTTTACTTCAAATCTAAACAAATAAAATAAAGTTTAAAAATTAAACAAGTGATATGCATAAGCTAATTGTCTATATTAAGTTCATATTTCTCTTAAATGATATTCGCTATAATAAATATTCATTTATTTTGTTATTAAGAAGCTTACACAAAAGTCGTCCGCAGCAGACTTTATTTCAAATGTCACTGGCGCTCATCTCTTCCTGGATTGTGTTTCTGGCGGGAATCACGCAAACGTCCTCCCACGTGGGCTGCATTGTGGTGGCTGTCCTGTTGCATTATTTCATTTTGGCATCATTCATGTGGATGTTGATGGAAGGAATCCTGCAGTACCTGCTGTTTGTTAAAGTCCTCAACACATATTTTACGAATTACCTTTGGAAAACGGCCATACCTGCATGGGGTAACAAAAAATCAAACGTCATACATGCATTTTTTATATTTTTTTACTATAGGCCTACGAATCATTAAAAGTTATCAATAGTTGTCCTGGGTATGATATTTTTGCTGTTATTCGGGGTTATAGAGCAAGTTCGATAATTTTGAGACTAATTGAAACTTTTAGGTGGTCACAGCAAAATGAACATCAAAATTTTAGAACTTTTATGGCTTAACTATTCTGCAATAACTTTTGCCCTAGATATATTTATATTTTATTCATTGTTGAAAGAAAGCACTTAAAAGAAGTGAGACGTCACTTGGGGAATAATAGCTTTTAAATAATATCATTAGAAGTCTTTAACTAAGAAACAAAGGAAGTGAATTAAGACCAACAATAGTCATGAACATTAAATAAAGAATGTGATCACATAATTTAGCTAACCCATAGCATTGCACTAAATAGACTTACTTGTATAAATAGCATATTTATTATAAGAATAAGAACTGTTATAAAACAAACTTAAATCTCCTTTTTTATCCTAGGCTTACCTGTTATTCCCGTTATTATATTGCTGGCAATTGATACAGAACTTTACAGAGGTGGGAAGGAATAGTAAGTAGTCATACTATTTTCTTTATTAGCATTTTAACAATGAAGCTAATTACCATTTGGTACATTGTGGTATAGTGGGTAGTGTTTTAAACCGACCAGTCTGAAGGTCTTCAATGATTACCTGCGTTAAGGAAATGTGTGTTTGCGACACAATCTCCTTGCATGCCTCGACCACGGAAACTTCAAAACGATGCATGAAAATAAAGCTCAATTGAGAAATCGTCATCTTATTAAAAATTATTTCATACCCTATGACAGTAATCCGCTCTTATGTATATGTTATGCACAGATAGTGTAGGCCTAATTTTGCCCAATCCAACTTGTAATAGTCATTCAGAACCCTGCCAATCAAGAGTCTTCACCTATGACATGGTAAAGATAATGATAGTGAAGGTCTACAGATACCCAACGACAATTAAATGATTAGTTGGCGTTGGCCATTAGCTTAGTAGTTCAAAGATTAAGCACAGTTCATGAACTGAGCAATGACAGTATCATACATTGTGGACTACAATCATCACTATCTCCTTCTTCTTCTTCATATTATTGTGGAGACCCCGTTAGCAGATTGGTGGGTTATGTTTATAAAATCCTTTTAGATTAAAATATAGAATTGAATGTCACCTCAGTAATTTTAGTGGGTTTCGAAAGTGCATATCATATAATAATGTACCCTACTAATTCTAATTTGCTCCCAAACTCAGCTGGGAAAATAAAAAGGACATCTATAATCTATACAGCCACATTATCCCTAGGTTCGAGACAGGAAATTTCATGTCTCTTTACCAATATTACAAAAGTTCTGTTCAATTAACATTTATAAAAAAAAAGCCGAAAAATGTCTATAAAATTCTAAAATAAATACTTGTTATTTGTAAAGACTTAGCCATTATTATTCTTTTTCTTTTCTAAAATGTTTTGCAATATTTAAATGTTTTTCCCATAAATCTCTCACAGTTGCTGGCTATCACTTCCTGCATTTTATTACGGGTTCATAATTCCGGTTGGTCTCATCATTGTTAGCAACATTGTCTTCTTCGTAATGGTTGTGATTAGTCTCTGCAGACGGCGAGACATGAGCAAGCACTCTTCTGTGAAAAAAAATCAGATGCTCGTCAACATTCGCGCTTCCATCATTTGTTTTTGTGTACTAGGTAATGCCACTACCATCAAGTATATTACATGGTCTAACCAAGTCAATCGAATGTTTTGTTTTTAGGGAGAGAAAATAGGTTTTATGGTCCTGCAAGGGGAAAAGGGATACCTTTCAGACTATATGGGTAGCACAACTATTGTGAAAACAACAGCAACACTATATTCTTATCGAAAGTTTTTGGGTTTGGGGGAGACATCTGAATTTCGATTGTGCCCAATTAAAGAGGGGTGTGGTGGAGCTGCTGCCCCATGAGCCAATGTTTGGATATGGGATCCAAAATTTCAAAAATGTCTAATCATGTATGCCTCCACTTACTAATAAATCCAAAATTATATTTCTAATAGGCGAATCTAGTTACGCCACTATTTGTGCCAGTTTGTTTATTATTTCATCTTATGGTAATAAAATCTAGTAGTGAATCTCCTTACCTTGTAATACAAAAATATGTTGAATTATATGCAACAAGCTTAATTCCCAGGCGTTGCCCGGGGAAAAAAATTACATGGGTCTATATAAGCTACAGATTTTAAAATATGTATAAACTACAATGAACATAAAGCTATAAAAAAATAAAAAATATGATTATTATTTACTGAAAACATTTAGGAAAGGTATTTACAATAAATACTGTAATCGGGTTAAGGAAAGGCGTTGCTTTTCTTTAAAAAAAAATTTGGAATATCCCAGGCTACTGGCTGAGAACATCCGTCTCCCGAATGCGTCTAAAATATAATTATTAGATTTTGCTTACTGAAAACATTTTAGGAAAGCTTTAAGTCCTGAAATTCTTTACAATTCTTTTTAAAAAAAGTTATATGAAAATTTAAAAAAGTAGAAAAAAAAGTTATCTGTGGGGAATCGAACCCAGGTCGCACGCAAGGCAGTCGGCTACGCTAACCACTCAGCATTGGAGGACACATACCGGTAGCGAGATCGCAATCGTAAAATATGAGACGATATGGTCACGTGTCTTTAAATTGTCCAATATGGATCGGATCCAAACACACAGTCTACTTTATATATATATAGATTATATCGTCCGCCCTGCAAGAGGTTAAATATTGGCAAAGGATGTGATAATCATTTTTCTAGTAGAAATGTCTTTAACTTATAAGAAAAGCGCAAACACAATTGTCATTCTAAGTAATGAACTATGTTATTTAGTGTTATTTCTAAGTTATAATTTAATTTGCTATGTATTACTAGCTAAACTACCCGGCGTTTGGCCGGAATATTAACTATTAAATGTCGTAATAAGGACAAAAAATACAAAAAAAATAATCGTCACACGGCCAGAATACTATACCACTATACTAACAAGAACATGTGCTGGAAATTATATATTGCAAAAGTAAAATATAAACAAAAAGGTCACGTGTCTTTAAATTAACCAATGAGAATCGCAATAAGTAGGCCCTACATGCTTTTTACTTTAATATTATAGAGAATATTAACGTCTTCGTTTTTTAAATCGTCTTTTCGAAGTCTAGTAAAAAAAAATAATTCATCACTTGTTCTTTTTATTTGTACAATGTTTAATTTAAAATCATTAAAATTGTGCTTTATTGTTTCAGGATTGACTTGGATTTTCGGATTTCTGACCATAGACGATGCGCGTCTTGTGTTCCAGTATTTGTTCTGCATCCTGAATGCATTCCAAGGATTCATCATTTTCATCATGATGACCTTGCGCGACCACAACATACGGGCATTCTGGTGGTCGAAGCTGTGCTTCTGTTGCAGGCGTGTGAAGAAAAGAGGTAGATACAAAGTTAATGGTAAGGTAGTGGTCCACCCACGCAATGTTATTGCTGCCGGCTTCTCTTTGCTGTTATGTTGGCACCTAACAAACTCCTTGATAACCAACCAACTATAAGCATGCTGTAATTTTCTAAAAGTTTGGAAAATCATTGCAGTTTGTTTTGTAGGGCCTACGTGAAATCTCAAGTGTCATCCCTAGTAGGCCCTATTTAGAAAAACAAACTGTTTGTAACCCATTGAATGTTAGCATTTAAAATTTTTACAATGACAATGTTAACATTTTAACCATTAGCTTTAATTTTGCTTTTAAAAAAAAATTTAAGAGTGAAAAAGAAACGAATCCTTTTTTAAAAAGAAGAAGAATGTTGGCTGACTGTATAACTAACATTATTACAAGGTTAAAGAAAGCTGAGACTGGCTTATGATAACCACTATCTATATTTTTGGTTATGTTTATAATGATGTATTCATAGCATACGACCATTAGAGTGCAGGGGTCGGCAACCTACGGCACGCGTGCCAGACTTGGCACGTCGATTTATTTTCAATGGCACATGGAAGACCCACAAAAAACTTAATTCATGTCTCTTCTAAAAGAAATTGATTGGTGGCGCAGGTTGACTTTTATGGCTGTTGGCACGGTGAATGAATTAGAAATCCTACTTTGGCACACTCCTGTCGAAAGGTTGCCGACCACTGCATTAGAGGACGTAAGCTCTTAAATGGTGTCCCTTTCATTTATATTTGATATTAAAGATTCAATAAAATACACATACACAAAAAAAAATCTGGTCCTACGGTTAGTTCACAGGACGGTCACCCAACACTTCAGGGGGTTCTATCCCTGCAGCTGACCGATCCCCGCCTCCCTGTGGGAGTTTTAGAGAGTTTTGGGTCTAGTGGACATAATAAACTTCTTTTTAGAAGGAACGTCTGTAATCTTAAAAGATAAGGTCGACAAATATTTGTATGCAAGCTGTAATCAACAAAGTGACAGATCCTGGTTGAGCTATATACCATTTAAATTTGCAGTACTGCACCAAATGGGCATTGTATTACGGTAGACGCTTCCCCTTGATGTGCTTTTCTTGCTTAATATGGTTAACCCAGACCTGTATCCTGCATATATCATTCATTGATGATAAAAAGTGCATTTTTTAATCAAAAGTCAACAAATTAAAAAAAAAATAGTCAAACGTATCTCAGTTAATATTATTACTTATCCATCGTGTGCTAATCATATTGCTTATATATGCTTTAGTTTATATAACTAAGCCATTATATTAAGCAATCTGTTTTATAACATATCTAACATATCTGACCAGTGCATTATTAAGATGATAGTAATACTATCACATATGCAGGCCTACTAACATTAACAAAACCCTAGCTTATTTTTTGTATGTTTTACATGAATTTTTAATGGGTACATGATAAAGAAATCAATGTGGGTCTAGGGTAAATATCTTATGAAAGTTTACTTCAATTTTATAACTTTAAAAATAAATAAATTAGAAAGCTAGAAATATAGGCTAAATAAGAGCTTACATGTAAATATTGTAAATATAATATATTAGTTAGAAAAGTGTAAAAGATGGCCAATAATTGACCTCACAATTTGTATGTTTGTTGTTTCACTATTCCAATAGACAAACATTATAAAAATGATTTTTTTTAAACTATTCTTTAAAGTTCTATTTATTTTATACATGTTTCTAATTCTATTTTTCTATAAGCTGAAAACATGTTTTTACATTTAAGCTCATTCATATTTAGGCAATTATTTTTTATACCAACAGAAGCTGGTTCAGAAACACCTACTGGAGACTTGAGAGTTAAAAATAAAAACACGAAAACCAACAGTTCCAGCAGCAACACCATGCTATCAAACAATGACCGAACCAGACAGCCATCGGACACCCAAACACAGCCGTATCAATTGGACATTTTCCCTCCTGATTACTAAAAATTGTGGACATTCTCATATGAATAGTTAACCGTCCCATCATATTGTCTCTGTTTGCACTAAACAGTGTGCTCTATAATAAATATACTCATTCCCATACTAAATGGTGGGCCTTCTCAAGTAACATTTTCCTCCCATCTAATTCGTTTCTTCTCTTTGTTCTTAAAAGCACAACGCTTTCACATACGTTACTCCTAATATTCCTGGCAGGAGACAAAAATTGAACACCTTCCACCTCAGGTGTCGCAGACGCATTTTAGATATAAGATGGCAGGACAGGGTTTCAAATCCAGAGGTCCTACGAAGAGCAGGGTGTCAAGACATCCGTATTACTCTCAGTAACAGACGTCTCAGCTGGCTAGGTCATGTTCGCCGAATGCCACAGGGTCGACTCCCACAGGATATCCTTTATGGAACATTAGCTTCGGGACAGAGACCTGCTGGACGTCCAAAACTGAAATTTGCGGATGTCTGCAAAAGAGACATGAAGCACCTCCAAATTGACCCAAATAGTTGGGAGATCATGGCGCAGGATAGGCCCACCTGGAGGGCAGGAATCAAAGAAGGTTCCAGGCTTGCGGGAGAGGAGCGCGCCAGGAACAAGAGGGTGGAGAAAAATGTGGTCCCCTCCACTACCTTCATCTGCAGCCAGTGTGACCATGCCTGTACATCCAGGATTGGCCTCTTTAGCCACATGAGGGCATGCAAGTGAAATAGATCGTCACACGAGACTTAGAAATGCCGACGAAACTCCAAATAGAGGGCAAGGGTAACTTGGGTTAAAAAGGTTTGCAAAAACTGACCAAGGTTTCTGAAAGTTTACTGTTATTTATGAAGAACTAGAAAATAAAGCTTGGAAAGAAATAACTAATTTAACTAAATTCAAATCAGTTTTTTTTTTCTGAAATTATCATAATAATTTAGTCATTACTGAAAAACATCCTCAAATAAAAGTTTAATTTAGACTACCTACGTTTATATAATATATTTTTGTATTTACGCATGGGTAGGCCTATATATGGGTACATTTCTTAGTAAATTTTGGGGAAGGTTTTCCAAATGACTGGAAATTTCAAAATCATTTTAATAAGAAACATTTAAGTGGACCCAATGAGGTCCGTCTGTTGAATAAGTTCACACTATTGAAATGTTCTTACCAGTTGTGTTAGATTTTCTGTAAATACTATCGATGCTTTTTTTTATATTAATCTATTTGTTACAGTTCTAATGCGCTCAGTGGCATGTCTCACGACTTTGATATTATTATAAACCTTTTTTTCACACTGTAAGCGTTATACATAAAATACGTCTTTAAAGAGGCGGGGTCAATGCATAGTCTATAAGCAAGACTTGAAGGGGTGTTCTAAAAAATACAAAAAATTGCCAGATGTCATGTTTCTGTTACGATTTATGTCAACTTTTACACAAATGTCCAGACAAGAATTGGTATCATATCGAGACCTGTTTTTTCCTTTCTGCCGATGTCCTGTATGCTGGTTCGACAATGTGAAGTATTGGACAGGGCTGCAGTTGACTCAACTATTGACAACCACTCAAGATAGGCAAAAGTGGAGAAAGTTGATTGCTGAGGTGTCCATTCACTCCCCCCAACAACCACAACGGTCAATGGGTTTGATGATGATAACGATGCATGGTGACCTTGTGTTATATAACTCGGTGAATCTAATTTTAGGTATTATTTTATTTGCTTTGTATGTTTTTAAAAATGTTTTAACACTTCACATACTGTTGTTGTTTTTGTTATTATATTTACCTCGATATTTAATACATACATTACATTTCTTAGACATTATTTGTTTGTTTTTCTTTTTTTTCTTTTACATCTTTATAATATGCAAGTTGGTTAAGTCTTTTTGTATGTAGGCCTATGCCCCCAAAAAAAGTTTATTACAATAATAAATAAAATAGCCAATGCCAACAAGGACAGCGCTCTAATAAAATAAAACCGAATTTGCATGATGTAAAAAAAAATGTAATAGGGCCTATCAGTATGACTCATTCATTTAACATACACAAACATTTGTTCATTTGTTGATGCAGAAATTATAATACAGTTAATACACCCAGTGTTTCAACATTGGTGGTTAAAATATTAAGTAAAATAAAGTACCGTTCGGACCAAACTGATCATAGGGCTGGTGAAGCAGCGTTCACCAGTTTCTGTGGCCACGGCATACTAAGGGATGTGTGCCCAGCACAATGTTCAGCCGCCTTTACTTTACCCCAACTGTCAGGTACCCATCAGAGCTGGGTAGACTCAAGATCCCGGGAAAAAAAATCCTTTACCAGTATTCGAAAATATCAAGTTCCTTTTTATTTTATTTTGACAAACTGACAGTCCATATATATATATGTCTTCAATGTGTGTTTGAGTACAAATGGTTCTTTAATATTGTTTTAAGTATGCTGAAAGACGGAATTTATGTAATCAAATCAAATTTCCATTTATTTGGATCAATGAAGCAATCTTATCTTATCTTATTGAAAGAAGATATGCTAGGACACCGGGCTGATTATAACATTCTGGAGAAAAGCTGGCATTTGGCCTCTTTTATAGATAAAACTTGGGGGCCTAAAGATAATTGCGTTGTTTTATTTTTTATTAAAGCTTTATATAATTTACATGATGCACTCCGTTCTTCTTTAAACTTAACTTAACCGTAAATGGCAGGCCTACTAAAAAGATGTAGTCTTTTTCGTCTTAATATCTATAATAATATTATATTCTTTTTATGTTGTAGTTCGGATTATAGACCCCTTTTCTCTCTTTTAATAATTATTGGGGTGTTGTTTCTTTCATGTTCATTTGACAATGTGCCCTAATGAGGGATTTGGGATTTTTGTAAAAGGTATAGCCAATATCTGGCAACCTTTTTTTTATATAACGACTATAAGACTGTATTGACCTAGTGGGCATTTAAAGCCTTTGCTATTAGAGACTTAAAAAAGTAACTATTGTAGAGTGCTGGGTTTGACAACCTTTTGCTAATGGTGTGCCAAACTAGGAGTTCTCAGCGTGCCAACAGCCTAAAAGTCAACCTACTCTATTATACTTTTAAAAATTATTTTAAAGAACAAATTAATTTTACTCCGTAGCAAGACAAAGGCCAGAAGCAAAGGAGATTATTTATAGAGAAAATTGATAAATCGTTTTAAATTTAAAACAAAATTAACGTGATAGTGATTATCATCCTTTCTTTTTTTTTTGGCATTTATGTTACCTACAATATTTTATTACTAAACTTTCAAATTTATGTTAAATATTGTCAAAACATTATCATTTGGTAGTCAAGTGTCAAGATGAGGCTGATGAGGGCCTGGACCTAATACCTACAAAAAAATTTATTATGATTTCAGGTTAAATGAGATGTAATTTAATGTATTAAAAACACAACATTCTGTCAATTATATTATAGCGCATTAGATAAGATAAGAAGTAATCATACAAACTGAGTAGTTAATGTAATGTTTGAAAATATACATATAAATTCTTTAGTCATATAATATTTATATAATTTACTAATATTTTTTACAGTTTGATCATTTGTAAGTTATATATTGTAAGCTATTTATTATTTTCTAAAAGAAACATATAAGAAATATTAGTGCAAATAAAACGGGTCAATTATCTCCCTTTAATTAAAAAAACCTTTCCACATTTGATTCAATAGTGATACCAAACAAGTTATGTTTTGTAATATAACAAATATTCCTGAATAATTATTATTTCTTTATATAAATCCAACATTATGCAGAGTTTGGCATGCGTGCCTTAGGTTGCCGGCCCCTGGTATAGTGCAGGGTTTGGTAACCTACTACACATGTGTCAGACTTGGCACGCAGATCGATCCCTTTTCAATGGTACACGGAAGACCTCGAAAAGGCGATTCCAGTCTCATCTACAAGAAAAGTATTGTTGGAGCATGTTGACTTTTAAACTGTTGGCACACTGAATAAGCTAGAAATCAAAACTTTGGCACAACATAAAAAAAAAGGTTGCTGACCAATGGTATAGTGGATTTTTTTGGTCTGCAGTAGAAGTAACACAATGTGATTAATAACAACATGATGTGATGAGCTTGAACTAAAAATATAGAGAGATCATCTCCAAAATTTAGACCATAATACTGCAAACTGCAAACTAATCCTAATTCTATATGGCCCTATGGGAAGGGAAATGGGGGGGGGGGGTCCGTTTGAATAAGTCATAAGTTAACTGCTAAAGAAAAATAAAGGTAGGAGAGGGAAGTAAGGTGGGGAGGGGGAGGGGGCAAGGAGGAGAAAATAGAGGAATAGGCAAATGTGCAAGATGGAGGAGTTTATAGGAATGAGTGCACAGCAAGGCTAATTCTGATCTGGCACCATGTGCTTGATAAAAATGTAGGTAAAAATCACAAACACACAAAAAACAACTGAAAATTTCAAAAACAAAACATCTTTATTATTGATCAATATGTTGTATAAATTATGTTGAGGGTAAAATAAGCTAAAGTTTAGAAAAGTGATTCAGAACATTGATATTGATGACATTTTTTTTTTTAAAGAAACAACAGTTCCACATGCAAAAGGCCTACCGGTACAATTTTACAACAATCACTAATTCCACATAGGGCCTTATTTTAGACTAATGTTTGGATTTCAGTATGAGTGAAAAGGTGACTGAAACAAGATCTGTATTTTTTATTTATGGATTTATGATTTTACTTTTTGATTCCCTATTAATATGATCTGCCTATTTTTATTTTTTTTAAACTTTCTTGAGACAGTTTTTTTTCATCATACCTTAACTGTAATAAACATTATTGCATGGTTAGGATGATAACTTAATGAAGACATTCAACAGGGAGAGGTCAATTGGTGTAAACAAAACTTGATACATCAGATTTGCTGTTTAGCCATAAGGACTCATAAGTAAGGACAATAAAAGATAAAATGGTTTGAATAGATTGCATAGTTTAAAAGGATCTTTGCAAGTTGCGCGACAAACAAAAAGCCGCTATAGTAAATCAGGTAAATCATAGATAAAAAGTGTAGGGCTTTTTTGCTTCCATGACAGCAACAAACCTGGGGATTGTGAGACCAGCCATGAAAAGAAAACACATCACAAAGATTCACATCTAGGAAACAGATCTTGGTTTGAGAAGGAAAAATATATTGAGGGAAACTAAAAAGATAAGATACTATTTTGATCTTTAACATTAAGGACTATTTATCATGAATAAAAAATTGTTTAAGTTAAAGAAGAAAAATAGTTTACAACTGTAATAGGTAGATAGTGTTGGTATTTTCATTAAGAGTTCAGTAGTTATCTGAGGAAATATTAAAAAAAACAAATACATGAGAGATAATATCTTCAATACTTTTCTTACCCTGCTATTTTTACAATTTTGAGTAAACATATTATTTTATGATCAATCATTCATAAAATTTCTTTATATAAAATTATTTTAGGTTTATGAAAATATAAAAACAAATGAAAACAAAGAATATATATACTTGTGGAAACAGCTGTATAAGATCTCAAAATAGAGTAAGATATAAAGTATAATCATTTAAAAAAACTTTTGTTACTTGAAAAACAAAATCTAACATACAAAGTTAAGGTTCTTGTGGCTATGGCTTGGACGCTGATTGAGGGGGGCCAGCACAAGGCTTGGCTGCTTCCTTAAAAAATAACATTGCCTGTTATGTTCCCATTAAACTTGCAGGACTAAGTGGATTACCTTTATCAATCATTGGGAGCCAGGATCAAACATTAATTTTACATTAGCCCATACATTGTTAATTTGCTGATGTAATCTAGTGGGAGAGTTATAGATAGACTGATCTCAAATCTGGGTCTTGTTTAAAAATGACTTTCTTTCATCAAGTCTGGAGGGAGAGGTTTCACCCTCTTTCCACACAGCTCTGCTGGGTGCTTGACACCTAAGTTAGCCATAGCAACAAAACGAAAAACTGATGAAATTCTCCTTGACACGATTAGTTAACACTTTCTTTTAAAGACCAAATAAATTTATTTCAGTTGATAAAATAACATGTATCAAAGTGTATATTTATACAAGTGTACCTTATAATAATGTACATGACAATATCTAAAAAGATAATGTTATAAAAGTGTACTTAACAACATCTAAAAAGTGTATGTTATAAAACTGTTGGCAAACAAATCAATGTCTAAAAATATAAAAAAAAACATTTTTGAAAATTTAAAGTTTTAACTACTTTTCATTAGGAAACAATTTGAAAACACAACTAGAATATCATTTAATTGACTTGGTAATGGTATATAATGCTGAGAATTAACATTAAATTATGATAAGTAGAAAAATAAGACCCTAATTACTGCATAGATGTCTTGTAAAATAATACAATATCTACCATTCTATAAATGAATATACTTAATAAACACAAATAATGCTGATCAAAATAATATCATTAAAGCTGTGATAACTGATAACTAAATGGCAATACTGATTCATGTAGATATAATTTGTTGAAACCACACACAAAAAGCAATATAATACTTTAGGTATTTATAAATATCAATAATCAATTATTTAAAAGACAACAACTGCATTTTTACATATAAGCATTTTTTTGTGTTTAGCAATTTATACGAATACTAAATTTGTGTATAAAATTACTTTTAAAAATTTAAGTTGGCAAGACCATGAAGAAATCAAATGAAACAATTTTTGTTTATAATATCACTCGTATGATAGGAATAATACTGAAATCACATTTTATAGAGAAACAAAAAATTGTGTCAATATCTTTTACAAAGTTGTTGTGTGAATAAAAAAATACAATACTGTGTAAAGTGCGGAATGCTGATATTAAGCTGGAAAAATATTAGATGAAAAACAACAACAATGTAATGATGAGCTTTGAAGAAAAACTTCAAAACCATCGGAAAATAGTAAAACACATTCACTAAATGTCAGGATTACAAGTGGTTGTAAGGTGCGAATAATAAAAAAATAGCTTTTTCTAATGTTTCATGAAAAAAGACAAGCTTAATAAAGAATATAAAGGCCTATGATGTACTAGGCCGAATTAAAGAAAATCTTTCACTCAAGTTTTAATGTATTGATAGATTTGTTTCCACTTTGTTTATCTCTTTGACTATTCTTGCACTAGAGCAACATTGATTCAATCATAATAGAAAAAAGCATCAATTAAAAAAAAGTTACTTTTTTTTTTTTAGCTTTTGCAGATTTAAGAAAAAAATGTAAAAGTTATGAAGTTTTAATTGCATTTATTAACCTTAAGCTTGTAACACTGTAAAAAAAAATGTAACTTTCCCTAAAAACCTAGACTTCACAACTGCTTAAAATCAATGGGGGCCGGTATAATTGGCTGATTCCCCTAGAGCCATTGGGTGAACTCCTGCACGAATTTGTTGGGCCTGAACATCATCAAGCACGCTTCTGAAAGATTCCACGCTGACATGGCCTTTGGGGTGGTTCATGGCGGCTCGCCTGTAGGCTTTCTCCATGTCTTCTCCGCACATTCTCACCCCAATATTGGTGAATATAGACTTGATCTGCATTGCATGGGAAGAAGAAGGAAAAATGGGATGAAGATTTAGAGCTCCTCAGGAGTTAGCATAAAAATGCATTGAAATCAGCATTTAGACAAAGAAGTAAAAATAAATAAAATGAATACTATTGGACCAAAGCAGCGATCAACAGTAGCTGTGGCATACTAGGGGATTATGTGGCCAGCACAATGTCTAGACGCCTTTACTGCGCCCTAAGTAATGTCAGGTACCCATTAGAGCTGGGTAGACTCAGGGAAACCAGGGAATAAATCTCAGCTCACATCAGTATTGACAACCAGTAACTTTGGTATGGCATTAGAATGCACTCCACTCGGTCAGCTAAGTCCCTGTTTATTTATCACCAATGCTGATTGATGCATTTCTGTTACACTCATTAATATTTCCCGGAAGACGAGTCCTCAGATGGACACCAAATGGAAGAGGGATGAGGGGAAGACCACTGGGCCAATGGAAGAAGATGTGAAGGCCATGAAAAAAGCCTGGCATGAAATTACTTGGCTTGCCCAGTATAGGAGTCATGCATAGTTCTGTTACTGCATCAATACGCTCCTTGCGAGCGATAAAGAAAAAGCTAGTCATTACACAATGTTGCTTTTGAACATATTGGAAATAATTAAATAAATCCAGATTAAAAATAAATATTTAACTCCGTATTAAAAAGACTACAAGCAAAAACATTTTTATTCTCTTCTAAATATTTTGTACAAAGCTCTACAAGGGTTGAAGCGTTAAACAAAAACATATATCCGTTGAGCACTTACCTCTTCGAAAGTTCTAGGCTGGAGTAGGTCTCTCTCATGGACATTGTGCTGGCTGTATATTGATGGACACATCAGGCCATACAGGAAGGCCTGGTCTCCGTAGTTTGTTTTGTCGGCCAGCCTCCTGACTTTTGGCGCCGAGATGTCAGACCGCACAGATGGTGTGCCATATGTTCGGAAGCCTGGGTTTGAAAAAGAGTTAAAATAAAGACATCATCCACTAATGACAGCTTCATATACATTAAATACATTTTTAATTTCATTTAGAAAACAACTACTGCCAATGTGAGATTGTCATTTTTTTAACAATGTCCATCACTGCTTCTGTAAAGATTGCTCTAAGGAAGTGAACAACTTAAACATGTCTTGGTTGTCACTCAATCTGAGGTCGTCTATCATTTTTTTAAAGATATCCTGCACATTCCTCTCTGACACAATCTGTCATATTATGTCAGTAGTCAATACTACTTTTGATAAAGATCACTTCATCAGTCTTGTCTATTTATATTTTATTAAAAAAAACTCTCTATAATAGTCATACATATTATATATGTGCAGCTTGTTAATTACTGTAATTTGATTAAAGATTAAATTGTGTTCACTATTGGCATTGGCAGGAAAAGTATTTGTAACAGTTAAACATCCAGAGTATTAAAGTTGGGAATTTTTATCCGTCTAAAAATTAAAATTACAATGACCAAATCATAGAAACTTAAATTCCCAACACATGAAATATTTAACAGGTATCCTCAGCAGACCCTGTTGTTGACCATGGGGCTAGTGAAGCAGCATTTACCAATTTACATGGCTAACTGAAAAATCGTGTGGCCAGCATAATGCTCTACTCCCTTTACTCTTTCCCAACCCATCAGTGCTGGGTAGATTAAAAGGCCTAAGGTAACTTTTTTTAAAAGACATTGCAATGTCCTCTACCCACTTCTAGAGCTGATTCCACCTGGGCCAATCACAGCATTATAGAGGGCGTTGCTTGTACTGTGGTTGCCAACGTTGAAGTCTATCTGCTTAACGATGTTGCTCGTGGTCAGTTCTGATGTTTGGGGACCTCTGGGAACTAAGTCTGCCTCGTTGATCAGCTTTTCTGGGGGTCGTATCTTGTACAGGTAGTCAGTGCCAATCATCATAGGTGGCGCTGATACAAAAAAAAAATTGTCAGTTAAGAAAGAAAAAGTCCTTTAATTGTAAAAGCCGTTATACAGAAGTTTCCTCATTTCATAAGGTCACTGCAAACTAGGTAAGCCCTTCAAGGTGCTGCTTGTTGACTTATAATTAAATCTTTAGCATTTAGCTTCCCCCAGAAGGGTGTGGGTGAACATAAAAGGTTTAATTTGGGGAGAGAGGCATTTTCAATTTACTTTAATTATACTTAAACTAGGAGTTATGCCCGTCAAAATGATGAAGAAATGAATAATATTACATTGTGTTGTGTTAAAAGAGAAGGAGAAAAAAACAACAATATTACAATAAAAACTGTAGTGAAAATGTTTCTTTCGTTATATATAAATATTTTTTAAAATTATTTACGGTCGGCTGGCCCTGGAATATGCATATGGATTGTTGCTGTCAAGCTTCTGACTTCTTATAAATAATAGTACCAGGTGACCGATCATTCGATCGGTAATAAAGAGTAGGCGCTTGTACCTTAACATAATGTGTAGGCCTATGTAAAACAACAGTGCATAAATTTAAAAAATACGTCTTTACCAGACCAATAAATTAATTTGTCTTTTTATTTTTTCTACTACACAGGCTTTCAATTCTAACAGTTGAAGCAGACTTTTATTTGTGCAGTCTAATATCTAGATTTTGCCCAATTCCCCCCCCCCCCAAAAAAAAAAAAATAAAAAAAAAATAAAATAAAAAAATAAAAAAAAGAGAACAACAGAATCATAGAACAGAAATATATGTCATTTATGTCATTATGTTATGTATTTAAAAGACTGAAAATGAACAGCGTAGTGTATACTACTACTGTGTATAATATATACAGTGTAGTGCATGTTACTACAGTGTATACTATATACAGTGTAGTGTATACTACTACAGTGTATACTAGCCTATATACAGTTATACAGTTTTTATTTTTTTTTTTTTTTTTTTTCCAAGCAATGTTAGATAAAAGAAAGTTAAATATAGGCCTATAGTTTGCTGAAACCTCATCTAATTCTGTTATTATTTAAACAGCAAACTATTATCTCACTATTAATTATTATGTAAATATTTAAATTGTTTTAATTTTCTAAAATACATTGAAGATGTTATATAATCTAAATAAGCCTTGAGGGCCGTATTATATTTTATGTCAGCCCGCGTGTCACGCACTGGCTTTAGTTTGCACAACCATGTATTACATCAAGTACACTTGGTCTTGCATTAAATTATATCTATCATCGATGCGCAACATTAGTCTAAACAAGAAATTAAACTTCTTTCTGTTGCTGTACAGTATTTCCGAAATGTCACAACTGCGACGCAACAAAACACCACTCTTGAAAGCCGCACCACACGTGGGTCGATCAATGGCATGTTTTCACGGCCAAAATCAATTATCTACGATAAATCTAAAGCGTATTTTTGTCTAACGTTCATTTCCGATTTTTATTTGTGTGGCCGAAAAGGTGTAGATTTTTTTTTAGGTGAAACAAGTCGTGCATTAAAACATGAAGATAATCGTTAGAGCGCTTTTGAAGAAAATTTCCAGACATATATACACATATATATATATATATCAAGGACTACTGAAGACAGGACGTGCAGACTTGAATTTCTGACTTAGCTAGCTAAGGCCAGTTTTTTTAACAGTAGCGATACACTCCCTTGTCGCGCTTATATATGAAGTAAACTATTATTAAGTAACTAACATAATTAATGTCAATAATGTCAATAATGTTAATGTGCAGGGCTGTTTACTAATGAGGGGTTAGGATTGAGAGGGTTTAAAAGAGAATTTGAATATTATTTAAGATCTATTTAGATGATTGAATGATTAGGGCCGTACCCTATAATATATATATGCGGTTGGTGTTGACGGTTTCGTGTGGGGGGTCACCTAAGGAATAAAATAAAGTGAAAAAAAAATTCTAAAAAATCGTTATTTCTTGACCTAAAAAGGGAAAAACGTAACCCACCCATAAAATTTATCTCGCTCATAATTAAGAGACAAATGCACAGCCTCTAAAAAAAAGTGATTATGAAGTAAGTCGATTTTTTGGGTTGAGAATTTTGCCAAGTGGTACATGTATACCATTATTATAAATACGATAATTTGATTTCTATATCTATGGCAAAATTTATTTGTGTTTTCATGACCAAGGAATATAAAGAATGTAAATTGACTGCGATAGTTAAAAATAAACAAACATTAACATTGTGCTCTCCTCTCATATTTTCTGCTTTCAAAAATGGTATACATGCACTATTTGACACTTTAAACAAACGACACTTGTTGGCAGCATTATAATTACCTTTACAATTAACTACACCACATTTATTAGGCATTTTGATAAAAATACACGATCGAAAAATTAAAAACAAACACAGTGAAGTAAAATCCAACAACAACAAGTATCCATGTTTGAACCAAACTGTGCCTTCTATTCATACTCCTTAATAAATAGTGCGCTCATGCTTGGTAATTATTAAGACATTTTAATGGCTATTAGATCATTCTTTGTCATTAAATAAATGAAAATGACATAAACCATTAATACAATGAATCATATTAGTAAAGAATTTTGTTAGTTACTTAATAATAGTTAACATTATATCACTGCGCCAAGGGAGTGTATCGCTACTGTTAAAAAAACTGGCCTTAGCTAGGAAGTCAGAAATTCAATCCTGCATGTCCTGTCTTCAGTAGTCCTTGATATATATATATACATACAATTTTAACTCGTATTATAGTATAGGATTAAACAAAAGGAAAAAAACAAACACAAATACCAAACAGTAAAAAAAAGTAGATAATAAAAAAAAAAAATTTGCAGTACGGGAAAACCCAGTCCCGCAAAAATACATAATGTGAAAGCATTTCAATGGGGCATCATCATTCTGAAATGGAGCTCAGTTTATAACCTTAACATACTGTGATTAGTTAAAGGCCTAAGTTTTTTTGTTTTTTTTTAAATAATGAATTAAGCAATATTGTTTATATAATAAAAATTTCTTTTGGAGGACCTTTCCAATTTATACATTGAGCTTTTGTGCTCATCGGTCAAACCGCCTAGGAGCCTTTATCGAACAAACATATAAATATGCAAACATATAAACAAACTCAGGGTAATTATATATATTGATGATTAGAAGCCCCCTGAATAAAAAAAGATGAGTCCTTAATGCATCTAAGTCAGTCCACATCAATCTAAACATTGGTTTTAATAAATCTATCTTTAAAACAAAAAAAACAATCCTAACAATGGGATTTAAAAATTTTTGCAGTAGTTTGGATGTTATGAATTCAATGGGAAGATAAATAAAGGTCATGAATGAAAAAACAATCAACTTACGCGCCAAGTCATCCAAACCGGTCGGCAACTTCTCCTTCCAGTTGAGAAAGTTGCAGAACTCAATGTAGTTTATCATGCCATCCTTGTCTGCATCACAATAGTCCAGAACTTTTTCCACCATGTCAAAGTCTATAGGGAGGCGATATTTGACACAGACATTATGCAGGTTTGTCAGGGTAATCATTCCTTTGCCTTCCTATTTATAGAAAAAAAAAAGTAACCTTTAATTATTGCTAAGGGAGAAGTAAATAAGAATTTTTTTTTAGCTTTTATCAGCAATTAGCAAACAAAAAGAGATTGTTATAAAAATGTTTGATATTTTCAGAGTTGTCTCACTGCATTTGCAGAGTTTGTTCTCTTCCCTGAGTTTGCAGAATTCCCTCCCCTACAACCACCAACACTTTTATTCACGCTACTTGTTATAGTATAAAATGAATCTCTTATATACTATGTGATATACACAAAAAAAGTTGGATTTATTTGTTGTAATAGTCATGTCATGTTTCCTAGCTAATGTCAGGCACCCACCAGAGCTGGGCGGGCTTATAGTCACCATCCATACCAGGATTTGAACCCAGGAACTTTGGTACACCAGTCACATGCACCCAACATGCCCCGTGATTCATATTTGCGATATTGTAGAGTTTTAAACAAGAGCTTAGCTTAACTTATAAGTTTACAGACATTCCTTCAAGCTAGAAGATTATTACATCCCCTAGGCCCGAAACTCCTGCAGGTCGGAAAGGATTGGTCGGTGGCATGACTAGAACCCAGGCCGTTTTGTTGACTGTCCAGTGAACTAACAGCAGGACCAGTGTCTCTCACTAACACACAAAAAGGCATTTGCAAAACAACCTTTTTTTAGAAAACAGAAGAGCTGGACACCTGTTCTCCACTTCAGCATAAAGGTGCTTAGAACAACACTGTGGGAATCATGGGATACATAGGGAAGGCACACCAACAATCTCCACTAAAAACATTTCCGTTATCATTAAATATATATAAAGTCCTATCAGCTTATGACTCTTTATGCTTTTTGCTCATAAAGCAATTAGTGTATTTAAATCAATGTTTAAATTGTAAAAATTATTCATATGCATAAAAAAAAAATTTATATGAAGTGCTTGTTTAGCTTATATTTTAACTGTTTTTTTAGCTTATATTATAACTGGTTTTTTTTTCTTTTCAATTAGCATATTCTGAATTTTCCCAATTGAAAAATAATTGGTAAGCATTTAATGGGAATTTGTGTAAAATAATGTTAAATAAATAAATGAATGTATAGATCAGGCAATTAGACCAGGATGCCCTGATCTGGCCATAAATGGGTACATTTAGGTAGGCCCTGTGGAACTTTGGGTTGTTGTGAAGATGGATAGTAGCTTTCACCAGGATTTGAACCCAGGACCTTCGATATGCTAGCTGAATGCGCTGCCGCTCAGCCATCGTTCCCCATATTTAACTCTAAACTTGTCTACTTATTACCTGGTCATAGAACCTGAAGGCTTCTAGCAGATTGTTGAAGTGGTGATAGTTGAGCTTTTTCAGCTGCTGCCTTATCGCAGCCACAACTGCCCTCTGGCTCTCTTTCCCCTTGAGGATGCTGCCCACCTTGCGATTGTGGATCACGTCCCCAGCTCCAAATGGGTCCGGCTTGTGGAGTGCCCCGAAGGTGTGATCAGGTGGAACATTCAATGTATCCTTGATACTAGGTACAAATTGTGATAACTTTTAAATGCATATAAATAGAAACAAATATTATTTTAACTGCAAGGTTTGACACATCACAAACAAAACAATAACTTTTTTATCATAATTAAATTTTATATAAAAAAATCAAATATTATTACTAAAATATAGGATCATCAATATTTATATATGAATATATAAGCGTTCATGTTGAAAATAATTAAAACAATAAATATACTATTTTCCTTTCATTCACTACACACAAAAATGTAAGAAAATGATCAGAAGATTACACTTAAATGCAATAAAATAGAATGACAGTGAAGATGGGTTGAGTGTATAAGGTGATAAAAAATGTTGGCTACACCACTCACGGATCAAGAGTTTTTCCCAGCTGTGGCTGAAACTTTTCTCTGAAGTCCTCCAGCCTTTTGCTTACAATCTTTGTGGCTTTGTCCCCTTGGGTCTCGTGCAGCCATTTCATAGTTTCCCTTGTCATTCTGCCGTCATTGCTGTGTGGTGTCGCAATGCCATATCTTTTCTAAACCACAAATAAAAAATTTCTTTCTTTAATTTCAAAGCTTAGACAAAGTGGATAGCTTTGTATACCTTGGGAGTGTGGTCAGTCTATCAGGAGGAGCAGACGAGGACATCGAACGTCTGAATAAATTTGGCGAGACAGGCCTTTGCCAATCTGAAACAGGTCTGGAGATCTACCTACATCTCTGTCAAAACTAAAATAAGGATCTTTAACACAAACGTTACAACGGTCCTACTTTATGGGTCCGAAACATGGCGAACGACAGAGATAACAAAAAATAGACTTCAGACCTTTGTTAACAGATGCCTAAGAAACATACTGAAAATAAAATGGTTCAACAAGGTAGAAAACTCTAGGCTGTGGGAGAGGTGTGGACAAAGAACAGTAGAACAACAAATCATGGAAAGAAAGTGGAGATGGATTGGACACACCCTCAGGAAAGATAACAACAACAGAGTTAGGCCTTAGAGTGGAATCCCCAGGGCAAACAACATAGAGGAAGACCCAGGCGAACATGAAGGCAAAGCATATTGGATGAGGCTGGAAGAACTGGAAAGAGCTGGGAAGAACTGAAGCGACTGGCAAGAGACCGTGGAGAGTGGCATGCTTTGACAGAGGCCCTATGTTTCACAAGGAACCCAAAGGACAAATGATGATGATGTTATTGACATTCCAAAGGTAAAACACCTTTTGTTTTTTCTTGTATTTAGGATTCCCTATGTCAACTCAGTTGACAAATACCCAGCATTACCAGGGGAAAGTAAAGTTGGCTGGGCATGTATAGACCCTACTGTGTCTATGGGAACTGTGTAATTTCACTGCTTCACAAGCCCTATGGACCCACAAGGTTTGAAGGGATAGTTATAACTTTGACACTTTTGTTTGAAATTTAAGCAGATGCCTCTAACTAGTACGTGGTCAATACAATTCTGAGCTGCCTCACATTTTCAAAACTAATACTTAGTAATACAGAAAAGTATGTACATTGATCAGAAATTTAAGACTAATCTTTGTATAATTTTGATTGCATTCAGACCTGCAATATATTAATCCCTATTACATGTACTTGCATTTCATAGATTTTTGTATTTTCCTGTTTACTTTTACACTTCAATTTTGTGATTCACTAATATTTGTATTGACTATACTTGTTTAGTGACATACAACACATATAAAATCCCCCACAACATTCCTTTTTTATAATATATAGACATCCATACTCAATGGCTATGGCTAAAATTCGAGGTTCCTATATCACAGGAGAAAGTAGGCTCTAATAAGTCTATTGTTATAAGTACCTACATCCGGAACCTTCTCATCTTTTTGTGACCAGGTAATTATGCTTTCCTGGACCAGTACCAAGTCACAACCCACCTTACACAAATCTACCACATTAAATTTTCTCTCAGAATCTCTGAGATATAAATGTGAAAAAAGAAACAACAACAGAAATCTCAAATTCTACGCTGTACTGACCTGGGGGTGAAAACCTGGGCTGCTATAGCTTCGACACACTCTTTCAAGTGGATAGTAATCAGCATGTGATCTCACATAAAGGTCATGACCCTCCGAAGCCTCTCGGAAAACCTGCTCGTAATTTTTATTGGGGTTGATTAGACTGCTGGCTCCGGCTTCTGTGAAGGTGATCATAAAGTAATGATAGTCATAGGACAGATCAATGGGACAAGAACATTATGTTTTATAAATAGTTTTACTACAGTAGTGACTTTCATGCCAAATTAAAGATAAGATAACCATACAGGCTATAACTTGTTGTGCTATAAGTTACTAACCCATGTCTGTTGGTGAGCCAAAGGTAAACGTAGCAACATCAAGTCCTCTGGGTAATCCAGGCCTTTGGTCATAGGATTTGCCTAATGGAGAGTGCTTCTGGCTGTGGTAAATATTTTCATCCCTGCAAATGTAAATATTCTTTTATGTTAAACGTAAGAGAAATATTACAAACTTATATATATACTTATATACATATACTTATAAGGAAAAAAATTTATTAGTCTACTTGTGGCGAAACCTCACTATTAAAAAAGGCTAAATGAGTAAACCCTGACATAAAATTAGAAGGCCTAGTCCTTAAAGGTCAACTGAAGAGGTTTTTCTCAAAATTGATTTAATATTTATTTTTGGTAGTAAATAGTATTAAAATTAGTTGTTCAAACTTTGATATTGAAAAAAAAAGTTCCTTGTATTTAAAAAAGAAAAGTAATTCAAAAAAAGCAGAAGTGCCGAGATTTGGAATTGCTAAGGGAAACAATCCGATTAGCTTCATGTTAAAAGCTATTTTATCGAGGGTCAAATATTAGCTGGCATGTGATTTGAGGGGTAGAATGTTATTTTGAGTAAAAGGAAATAAAGCGTGATGTTTGCATATGTGTAGTGAAAGAAGTGTTTCTTATAGTAAAAATAGTCGTAAATGAACGGAACTAAGGTAGGCATGATTTTTCACCACCAACGACCAACCCCTTCCGGAAAGAGAGCAAAAACAAAAGTAATGTGTGTAAGTTTAGTTAGTTGAGTGCCTGGTTTTGAACCTAAGATGTATAAGCTGTTTTCTAGGAATTACTAGTAGTTTGGAGGGGGGTAGGTCCGCTACCTAGACAATATAGCTTTAACACCATCTTCCCCTAAGGACAGATGCCACTATAACTTTTTCCTTCTTAATATTAATGTGTAATGACCAAGTCTTGATTGATCATGTACTTGTCTAAAGCAGACGTGATGACTTCTTGGACATTTGTTTACCCGGCTTGGGCCAAGTTTTTTTTATGTTCTGCCTTTCTTCCCTCCCCCAAAACGTGTTCTTTATAGAAGAAGCATCTGGAATTTATAAGATAAGATAAAGCTCAGTTAGCTTAAGGTCTATGTATTTAGTCTGAGAGCCATGATTGGGGATGCCCCTTCCCCTCCAAGTGTTGCCCATTAGTTGAAACAATTTGCCTGATGAGGCCATGGGTAAAAAGGTGAGTTTACCTGTCCAGGAGTCTTTGCAGGAAAAATGTCTTGGGCTCAGGGTTCACTATTGTACCTGCGCTGAGAGAACTGTGTGTTTTCACTCCATGGGTCATCTCCACTGCCCACTGTTTTTGTGGGTCGTAGGCAGTGCCATAGAAGTTTCTCATCTGCCCAGCATCAGGTCGAAATGTGGCTCGAAATTTCCTTATAACTTCTGGTGATGGAGGCTGTGAATTGATTTGTGGCATACACAAAATATTTCAATTCACACTACACTTTTAAAGGATCACCGCAAGAATAAAATTGTTGAAAACATTAATAAATTTAATAAGAGTGCGTGAAGGGTTGATTAACCTTTGAAAAAAATATAAAAGAGTTTACCAGGCATTAAGCTTTAATATACCGGGTACATTAGTAAGTATTTTAGACCAATATAAACAAATCAAGCAGTGTTTGCAAGTTTCATATATATATATATATATATATATACATATATATACATATATATACAGTCTTATAATATGTTTCAAATGTTTCTTCTAGATAAAAGATTATTACATCCATTGCCAAAACCTCCTGCTGGATGGAAGAAAGTGGTCAGCGGCAGGGATGACAAATCCAGGTAGTCATGTGACCAGTCTAGAGTACTCGATCACCACTATACTAGGTATTCCCCAACAAAATTCATATATTAAGTGATAACTGTACACACTGTCAATGTCCATAGTCATATTTTTGTTACAATTACAAGAAAAAAAATTTTTTTGGCTTACAACATATCAAGGCCTAAGCTACGATTTATTTTCAAAATTTTTATCATTTCAACAAGAAAAAAATTCTTTTTGTGTACTGTGCCTACCCTTTCATCTTTAGGACGCATGCATTGTTCTAAATTTTCTCCTTGTGCTGTCAATTTCCCTGCCTTGGAAAAAAATATTCAATTTAAAAATATAAAATATTATTATAGCCTATAATTATAGAAATTAAAATAGCCTAGGAAATAAGAAAGGTGATAAATTAATCAAAAAGACAAAATTGTAGTGCTTAACGTTTAACAAACACTTTTCTTATTTCATAAGCAAGGTTTATATAAATTATAAATAAATAGTTTCGGACTGAATCATTAAGTCATAAAACATCATTAATCATTATTCATCAAAGACCTATCATTTAAATCATTTAATCATTATCATAAAATATTAAAATGATAGGCCTATACTATAGGCTAGTAGTAGATCTATAGGCTAAATAATTTAAGATAAAAAAAACATTCAGTAGGCCAATAGCCAATAGAATTATGATAATTATATATTAATATTATAATAGGCATAGGTTTATTTAATAATTTATACAAATTTTACATTTTTTATATATAACAAAAATGATTTTAATGCTATATAATAATAATAATAATATGATAATATATATATTTTTACATAAAAACTTTATTTATTAAATTAATTATTAATTTATTACCGCTAAACACTGTGGCGCTCTATCGAAAAACTTTCCTTCATAAATGCTTTTTCCCTTAAAGGGTATATTATTAGCTTGTGTAGCCATGATTTGGTGCAAATTATTTAAATATTATTTGCTAAACTTTACAGTTTACAGCTTAGTCTTCTTCTTTCATTTTTCTTTTCTGAACTTTCCAGACTCTAAAACGCTGGCCTCCATCTTCGTTTTACGATATATGTTCCTAGCAACCAAACTCAAATACATCTGTTGTTCCAATAGATAAGATAAGTTTAAATAATAATACAGCAAATTCTATATGGGAATATTCTAATATTTTGTGTTTAAAAAATGTATTCTTAAGTATGAATTAGCATTCCAATTGTTGGATATGTTATTGTGCAATCAGCTAATATTTATTTTTACTAGCAACCTAAAATTATATTGGATATTATTATCACAATAATTGTTAGTGCAGAAATGTCTACTTTTTAATTTCAATATGGCGACCTCCATAGAATGATTTCATCAGTTAATGACTTTGCTGCTGTGACTTTGCGCATTATAAAGAATAATAATTAAACATAGCCTACATTATCACAGCTACATTTTAAGATGCAAATTATAAAGCGAGCAGGATATGCCGTTTCCCACCTCGTAAAAGCCTCTAAGTCACTAGGGCTAGGGTATGATATGCTTCTATTAAATACTATACTATATCATCTATATATGTCATTACGGTGGATGTTTGGCTGGCATACCGAAGGCCCTGTGTGTGTTCCTGGGTCTGGAGGGTGTCCCTGAGTCTGTCTACCCAGCTCCAATGGGTACCTGACCTTAGTCACACTTAGTGCCTTAGTTGGGGTAAAGTAAAGGCGGCTGTGCATAGTGCTGGCCACACAATCACCTAGTATGCCGTATGCCATGTCCATAGAAACTGGTGAACACTGCTATGGCCCAATTTTTTTCTTCTTATAAGTTTACAGATGTTCCTTCTAGATAGAAGATTATTACGTCCACTAGGCCCAAAACTCCTGCAGGGCGACAGGGATCCGTCGGTGGCAGGGCTAGAACCCGCAACCTGTCAGTTGGTTTTTGGTTGACAGTCCGGTGAACTAACCGCTGTACCAGCCGGCATGTACTTTTACGCACATACTTTGACCAAGGCTTGGTTTGAGTCTATTTCTGCATTTCTATTCTATGAAATAAAGTGTTTTAAATGATGTTAAGTTACTGGTTTTCCTGGGTTGTTCAGGCAACCCATTCCATGCCCAAATGCAACTCGGTAAGAAATAGTAGGCCTACTTATATATATATATGCATTTGATCTTACGTTAGGTTTAAGGAAAGTGGTTTTGTCCTTATGATGTCTTAGTTTAGCTAAATATTGTGACAGATAGTCTTTGTGTGGAATTTTAAAAAATTAAAATTTAATGCCTTATATATCATTACTACTTTACTATTTGCCCTTCTGTCCTCTAGTGTTTCTAGGTTTAATTTATACCAAGGTAATTTGACTATTGGTGTTACTCTTGTCATTTGTGAATATTTGCTAGTAATGCACCTTGCAGCGCTTTTCTGAATTTATTCTAATTCTTACACTTGACTTTTTTGCACCAAATAAAATAATAAAATTAGGCTAATATATTTCTGTAAATAAATTTGTATTTTTAAATGAATTTAATTATGCAATCATTTATTCAATTGAAATAGATTTAGAAACCTTCGTCACATAAATGAAGATGCGAGAAACCGGATTCGAGCTTTAAAAGTTGGTGAAAAACTCCATGGATATACAATTCATCGGGTAACATAATTTTTTTTAATCCTTTTTTTTCAAATAAATATTTTTCCTTTAAACCTTTTTAATCTTTGAATTAAAACTTGAATTAAATTTTTGTTTTGTTTTGTTATGAAATGCTAGATTGATGAAGTACCGGATTTCTATATTACGGCTGTTATGCTCTCACATGATAAAACTGGAGCACAGCATTTACATATAGCTAGAGATGACGATAACAATTCATTTGGGTGAGTCATACCAGTAGACCTCTATAACACAGTAATTACATTACAAGTGGTGAGCGTTAGAGAATATGGATTGTTCCATAAATATATTTTAGATTTATAGATATAAATGTTATTTTCTCTTATGGATCACGTTGGCCAAGCGGCAGCACGTTTGGCTGGCTTACAAAAAGTTCTGGGTTCAAATCCTGGTGAAGGCTCAGGTTTGAAGGGTGTATCTGAGTCTGCCCAGTTCTGATGGGTACCTGTCTTTAGTCCTGACAAATTAAAGGCATCTGGGCATTGTAGCAGGTACACAATTCCCTAGTTGCCACAGAAACAGGTAAACACTGCTTCACCCTATTGATCGGTATAGTGCAAAGGGATGACTTTACTATTTGAGACTACCCATCTCTGGTGTTTATACTGGCATCCATTGGCAGCAGAATCAAATATATGTAACATTTCTTTTTAAACATCTGCCTTATTAACAGTGTAACGCTTAGAACCACACCCCTAGATGATAGTGGAGTGTCTCACATCCTTGAGCATACTGTCCTATGTGGATCTGAGAAGTATCCTGTCCGAGACCCTTTCTTCAAAATGCTCAGCAGGTCTATGGCAACATTTATGAATGCTATGACAGGTAATGGTTCAATGATACTTTTCATAGATAAAGTTTTGAATATTGATTGTCACTTCTATTTAATTAGACTTTATTTTATTATTTGTTTCAATAAGCCAGATTTCACAATAAGGATTTCATAAGTTCTCTTTTTTGATGAAGTTGATACTTTTATGATAAACTAGCTAAATTACCCAGTGTGGTAGGGGTAACAATTAGCTTACATTTTCATTACAGAAATGGTTAACGAAATCGACACAAACATTGAACTTTATATAAATAGAAAATAACCACACAGAATAAAAGTAAAAATATCAAAGATTTGTTTAGAATGTTTTTAGTTTTTTTTTCACAACAAACAAAAATTTAGTGACCGTAAGTTATTGAGAAATATTATTCCTAAAACATTTACTTTTAGGTTTTGAACTTCTTGTTTAAGATAGTTTATAATCCTAAACAAAATTTATGTAAACAGCAATTGTTTAAAGTTATATATTTTCACATTTAAGGAAATCTTACATCATAAGTCTGAAAAAAATCTATTGCTTATCAGCAATTTTAACTTGTATGCTTATCGTCTTACGGTTGCTAAATTTATGTTGACAGTTTTGTGAAACCTGCTATATTCTACGTTTATGATTAAACTGTGTACTCAGTGTCTTCATATTTTAATGCTTACTTAATTAACTTCAGCTTATGATTGGACCATGTACCCTATCTCAAGCCAGAATGAGCAGGATTTTAAAAATTTGATGTCCGTCTATTTGGATGCAGTCTTCTGTCCCCTGCTTAGAGAACTAGACTTTTGGTAACCAGTTGTTGTTTTTCTTTCAATTAATCTCATTGCTATTTATCACAAAAGAATATCAAAAGAAATAGAAGTAAAAATAGACTTTAAAATATTAAATTAAATTTTGTTTATACTTCAAAATAATAAAAAAAATGTTTATTGCCATCATTTAAATTTTTCTTTTTTAAACTTTGACCACAAATGTTAATTTTCCATAGAATTTAAATTTTATAAGGACCATTAATACAACCCCATAATAAATCAACAATATCTTCAATCTTTAACAATGATTTTGAATATTGCTAAACAATTCATTGCAGAAAAAAAAATGAGATCACTACTAAGAATTATAAAAACAAAACTATTACTGAAAAAGAACACGGCTAATTCACAATCTTTGGATAGAAAAATGTATGATAAACAACGACGGCAGCCTTACATTAATACTTTATCCCCAGACTTCACATTAAATCTATAAAGCTTACTGGCTGCGACATGTCCTGGACCCATTATAAAAAACAGTTTTTGAAAGTAGGGGAGGAAATTCAAGGAAGGAAAATAAACAACTCTGCATTCAACATTTATGAAAAGGAAATAATTACTTTTATTCCGATAACATTTAAAAAAAAAATTATTTTTATCCATGTTTAAAATTCTTTATTTATGTAAGCACTATCATAGTTAACTTGTTAAACTGTAACTGCAATATTTCATCTTGTTTCTTTTTAGTCAGGAAGGCTGGAGACTTGAACATACTGATTTGACAAATGTATCATCTCCCATTGTGTTTAAAGGAGTAGTTTACAATGAGATGAAGGGGGTTTTTGTGAGTATTATGGGTATTTTTTGTTTCTACATGCCTGAACTACTTAAACTCTGACTATTTTTAGAATAAGAAGGAAAAATTTGACAAGATGAATCCTAAAAAGTATTGTTGACTATTACTATTAAAAACAATGTATCAGAGAAATCTCTTTTTTTTTTAAGTTGTTAAATAATTTTTTTAATGATTTAATTTTCTAATATTGTGATAATTTTTATTAGAATTATTTCCAAAGCTTTCTAAAGCGAATGAAATGAGTAACTAGTCAGAAAATTTAGTCCAAAAAATTACATTATTACACATATAGTAAACTATTTGTTAATGAAGCAACTTAAACCTCTTTTGTGTTTGACAATCTCTTCCATCCCTTTAGTCCAACTCACAGAATATTTACTCTCAAGAGGCCCTGAACTCGCTGCTTCCAAGCCACACTTACGGTGTTGTCTCTGGGGGAGACCCGGCCAAGATTGTGAACCTGACTCACCAGAGGCTGAAAGAATTCCACGCCAGCCACTACCATCCAAGCAATGCCAAGTAAGTCTTGCTGGGGGCCGAGTAGCTGCCAGCTACAACAGCACTGTTTAATGTCAATAATGGAGTAAAGAGGGCTGATATAGCATTGATCATTGACTGGCCTAATACAGGGGTACTGTGTCCGAACTGCAGTGTGTTCTACCAGTATACCAAAGGTCCTAGGTTCGAATCCTGATTAAAACAAAGATTTTTTCCCATGTCTGGATGGTGTCCCTGAGTCTACCCAGCTCTGATGAAAAGGTAAAAGCGGCTGGTCATTATGCTGGCCACTCTGCTCCATCTGCCCTATCGATCAATTTAGTCAAATGGGACTACTTTACTTTATTGATTGGCCTAATGATAATGACACTTGACATTTTTAGTGGGTGTGATTTAAATAAAAATATAGAATACTAAACTATCACTTTGCATCAAGATCATTCATGTGCTTCATCCACCCACAGATTTTTCACCTATGGTAACTTTCCTGTTGAGAACCATCTGGAGCTGATCAACCAATGCCTAGACAAGTTTGATAAAATAAATCCATCTGAGCTGGTCCCCAATGAGCCGCGCTGGAAAGAACCGGTAATGATGTTATCAATGCTTTTTTTTTTGTTATTCGTGTAAAAGGAAACTTTTTATTTTGTACTTGTGTGTTTTTACTGATCACTGTTGGTGGCCATGCACTGCTATACAAGTCCTAGTACTTCTGTATTATTTCTTTTCTCTATTCATTTTAATGTAAAAAATAAATAATTGGTATCTGTTTTATTCAATATGGAAGTGGTTAAAAGTTTACATTTTTACAGCAAAAAAAAAAAATACAAATGGTAAAGAAATAAATCATTTTGAAATATTGGGGCCAATGGTGAATGTCTTTGTTCATTTCTCTTTACTGGAAATTTGTTTTTTGTTGACATTGTGGAAATGAAAGATTGATTGTTTGTATTAATTTGTATTCGACTGGCAATCTGAAGGTTCTGGGTTTGAATCCTGGTGCGGGCTGGGATTTTTTCTGGGGACTTGAGGGTGCCCCGAGTCTACCCAGCTCTGATGGGTACCTGACACTAGTTGAGGTAAAGTAAAGGCGGCTGGTAATTGTGTTGGCCACACATTCCCTAGTATGCCGTGGCCACAGAAACTGGTAAACACAGCTTCACCAGCCCTATGATCATTTTGGTCTGAAAGGTACTTTTTACATTTTTTCTTACTTTATTTGTTATTCTCAGCAAACAAAAGTAATTTACTGCCCTCCAGATCCGATGGCCGCTGATCCTCAAAAGCAAACTACTGTTTCAGTCAGTTATTTATTATCTGAGTAAGTTTTGTCCTAGTGCCATTGTGTCCTAGTGCCATTGTGTCCTAGTGCCATTGTGTTATTAGTATATGTTGTATTCTTGAGTAATTGCCTGCAAAATTTGTAAGATAAAAGAAAATAATGCCCTCTCTTGAATAGGCCATGCCCTGCTTCTTATATAAAAACAAATCCTGACATGTTTCATTGCCTCCATCACTGCCTACTCTGTACCGGCTTTCAAATCTTCACTGAAGGGCTGGACCAAATCTTCTTCTTCTCCATTATCAACTCCTAGTGGAGCATAGGCCATCAACAATTTCTTTCCATGTCCTCCTGTCTCTGGCTATCTTCTCTAACTCCTTCCAAGTTCTCCCGATCACCTGCACATCCTTTTCTACTTCCCTCCGCCAGGTGTTCTTAGGTCTACCTCTTCGCCTTGCACCCTGGGGATTCCACGAAAGAGCTTGTCTAGTTAAATTTGTTGATGGTTTCCTCAATGTGTGGCCTATCCATCTCCATCTCCTTTTTTTGTATTTCTTGTTCTACTGGAATATGTGCTGTCCTTTCCCATACAATTGCATTTGTAATTTTGTCATACCATTTGATATCCATTATTCTACGTAGGCAGCCATTCACAAAAGTTTGTAGTTTGTTCAAATCCCCCTTTGTTAATCTCCAACTTTCTGAGCCATATAGTAAGACAGATTTTACATTAGAATTAAAGATTCTTAATTTCTGGACTAAATACCTCAAATGAAACTCCGTCATCTGTTTGTAATTCTTGTTTGTGATGTTTTAAAATTGTATGTGTAGTTTAATTGTGGACTTTTTCCTCGGGCCTTACAGGATCTCCACAGTAATATGAAGCAGAATAAGTCTGTTCATGTTAAAAAAAAACAAATGTAAGAAACTGATTGTGTAATTATTATTGTTTTTTTTTCTTAAATAAAAAGGCTAAATAAAATATAAATGGAAAAAAAGGTGAATGATTTTTAGATTATCAAGTTGTATTGGCCATTTTATTTTAATTTTGAAAAATTATAATCATGGTTTGATAGTTGTTTTTATTGACTTTTTTGTTAAATTCATAAATGTATAATCTTCCTTTTTCTCTATTCCAGCATTACTAATCTCGAAGAGAGCTTCACCACCAGTGTTATTGGTTATCTTCTGACCAGTGGAGAGACATCCCCTTTTTACAGAGCTCTACTGGAACCAAACATTGGCAGCGACTTCGCCCCGACTACTGGGTAACTAGCACTGCCTTTTTTGTTTGCTTTTTTTATATAAGTAACGCTTCAGCTTAGTTTAATTAAAACTAAATTAAAATGTTATGCAGGGTTAGATATAATATGTAAAATTCTCTTTCTCCCCAAGAAAGCATTGGGGTTGCCAAAACTAATCAGGAAAAACCAACAGCTAAACATAAGTTAAAACCCTTATCAAAATGCCAGAATAACCTTACAAACATTTTTCATACCAATGTCTGTAACATACAAGAGCTGCTGTATAATTAATTGCTTTAAAAAAGATTAATAATGTATTTTTTTTATTGTCTGACATTGACAGATTTCACGAGGACACAAAAGAAGCCATATTCTCTGTAGGACTTTTAAACATACGTCCGGAGGATGTCCAAGAGGTGCTGGATATAATTGAGGACACCATTGACAAAGTTATCCAGTAAGTTTACATAATTTTACAGTCATGGTATATATTCTAATGTGACTTGGACCATAGAGAATGTCAGTCTTTTAAAGCTAATCAGGGTCAGCCATGAAATAGCGCTAGTGTGTTTTTTTTTAAAGCTTGTTTTTTTTGTTTAGATTCTTTTTACACTCTACCCTAAGATAGTGTTAGACTAGTTTTCAAAGAAATATATGTGTGTACTGTACACTCTACCCTAAGATAGTGTTAGACTGGTTTTCAAAGAAATATATGTGTGTGTACTGTACACTCTACCCTAAGATAGTGTTAGACTAGTTTTCAAAGAAATATATGTGTGTGTACTGTACACGTGTTATAATAAAGCACTGTTAACTGGGTGCCACTTCTGTACCCTTGGGCCTCAAAGCTTAAGCTGGCAAAGGGTGTGAACTCCACCAATATGCTCCCAGTTGGCTAACGCAACAACGCCCTTGTTGCGCGTCCCAAGATTTCATTGCACCAGGTGAGAGCCACAGAGATTCGGTGGGGAGGAAGACGTGTGCGCTGCAGCCCGTCTCCCCAAGCCCGGTGCCTGTATGACCAGGCCTACAGTCTGGTATTTATGCTATTGGGTGACAGAACAAGGGTAAGTCATTCCAAAGGTCTCAGATTTAATTCCAGGATTATGAATTTCTTTGTTAATTCAAAGTGTATCTTTAAGTCCCAATGAGTGACACAATAAAAGTAACAAACAGAAATGTCGACCCGCTGTTAAATCAAACAAATGTATTGTTATTTTTGTGAGGATTGTGCAGCTGCATGTTGGTAGTAATAATAGTAGAGGTCAAAGTGAATTTATAATTTATGTGCACTACATCCTTTAAACATTGCTGTTGTTTCATCAAGGGATGGTTTCAATAAGGAAAAACTTGATGCTCTGCTGCACAGGATTGAGCTGGGAATGAAACACGAGAGCAGCAATTTCGGTCTTAACTTGGCTATGGTAATTTGATTTCTTTCCTTCTCTCTCTCTCTCTCTCTCTCACCCTCACTCTCTCTCTCTCTATCTCTCGTTCTCTGTGTATGCATTCTTTAATTACAGTTGAATAAATATATATGTGAAGCTTCCCCACAAACCGGTACAGAAGTGAAAAAAACAGATTTCTCATTAGAAGCTAAAAAAATGTGGAAAAAAAGAGTCATAGGTCATTTTATTTAGATTTGGACTGATTTTTTTATGAAGATTATCGTTACTTATATCTGTGACATTTTTAAACTAAACTTGTTATTAGAAATTACTTTAAAATGTGCTTTTACGTAGATTTTTTCATAAAATTAAATAAAACGTCTTCCAAGATAAAAGAACTGAAAAGTCTACTAAATATACATTTGTACATTTGAAACTTTAAATAGGTGTGTATTGACAAATTATTTTATTCAATGCATTTGCAAAATTTTATTGCCATGATTGCTTGTGGGGAATATTTGCATTCATATGGTTTGATCTCATTACATCTATAATGCCAAGCTTATTTCTAAATTCAATTTGAATATTCAAGGATATAAGGGTTAAAAGACTTCCTTCTATATCATCGAAGAATTAGTATAAACAGAAGAGAGTCGCCTTAGAGAGATTTGCTTACGGCCTGAGATATAGAGTTGAGCTGTGAACTATTCTTTACCCGTTATAGTACGACCAACGACTGCCTATAACAATTTTTTCTTGTACAGTGGTTATAATGTTCTTGTTACTACTATATTTGGTTTATGTGTGAAACTATCGATGTTATCAAACACGTCAAAAGTGATAATACTGTAAATGCTGTCAAAAGTGATAATACTGTAAATGCTGTCAAAAGTGATAATACTGTAAATGCTGTCAAAAGTGATAATACTGTAAATGCTGTCAAAAGTGATAATACTGTAAATGCTGTCAAAAGTGATACTACTGTAAATGCTGTCAAAAGTGATAATACTGTAAATGCTGTCAAAAGTGATACTACTGTAAATGCTGTCAAAAGTGATACTACTGTAAATGCTGTCAAAAGTGATAATACTGTAAATGCTGTCAAAAGTGATAATACTGTAAATGCTGTCAAAAGTGATAATACTGTAAATGCTGTCAAAAGTGATACTACTGTAAATGCTGTCAAAAGTGATAATACTGTAAATGCTGTAAAAAGTGATAATACTGTAAATGCTGTCAAAAGTGATAATACTGTAAATGCTGTCAAAAGTGATAATACTGTAAATGCTGTCAAAAGTGATAATACTGTAAATGCTGTCAAAAGTGATAATACTGTAAATGCTGTCAAAAGTGATAATACTGTAAATGCTGTCAAAAGTGATACTACTGTAAATGCTGTCAAAAGTGATAATACTGTAAATGCTGTCAAAAGTGATAATACTGTAAATGCTGTCAAAAATGATAATACTGTTGTTATGGACTGTCTCTATGATGACTATTATTACGACTCGTTAAATCGGATTCAATGAATATAGTTGTATCTTTATTAGAAGTCTCTAGATTCTGCTAATCTGTAGCCCAAGCTAGGGGTTCCTTGACTGACAATGCAGCAATGTAGTAATATTCGTGATAATTATCTTCAACACCTTTCTCAACAATGATATATCAAACAACTCCAGTTATTGAATAAACAATTTTATTTAAATTGTAGACTCAATATAAACGATCAATAAATGCATCAACTGATGGCAACATAAATATTTCAATAAATGGCATATAATATACAAGTATCAATATTGTCACGTGCGAAATCAGCTACTGACGTTAGATGATATTTTTAGTAATGTATTATTATATATTATTTTGATTCATATCCATCTTGGATCTCACAAGGTTGTATAAGAATTTATATTGATGTTATTGAATTAGATTTGATGTTTATTTGACTCGTCGCGATATGAATCTTTTGTGTATAAAGTGATTTAGATAAACTGTACCTTAATATATAGGAAATCCACAATCCTGTTTGAAATTGAACACAATTTTATTCCAACAAGTTGAGATGATAAAATATAACAATACCACAGAATACATGTACCAGTATTATATAATGAAACTTAATCAGTTGAGATTCTTCTATAATGAGTTAAGCCGTAATCCTATCTTTAAGAAAGTGGTCAAAAACAGTCCTCACACATTAGCGCCCAAACTAGAACTAAACTAAACGGTATTCCACCCTCGTGCATATGACGTATTTTATCGCTATGACGTAGTGTCTAGACATATGCATGTTTTATTCCTAACACGGAAACATTTCGGGTTTAAGATTATTTCATTTTAACTTTAGTTAATAATAACAGAACCAATATAATATGGAAATAAATCTACTCGTAACACTCGCCCCCCCTTAAGACACAAAGGAATTACAGACAGCGTTAAGTATGGAATTCTTTGTAGAGTACCCATAAAATGAACCGAATTCCCAAACTATTCGTAAGATTTAATTGACTATTGGACAATCTTTTTAAGATTAAAATGAACCATATATTACATATTCCCTTAATAACAAAGTTGCTATTATGGAATCCCTTATCACATTATTCTATCAATGATTATTAATTAAACATTTATTTATCAATTAATATTTACAATTATGATTATTGTGTGTACAACGTTGACCATAAAACTATTACCACCAATAACCAATTCCCATAGAATTGATATGAATTACCCAAATAAGTGGAACTGATTAATAATTGATAGATAATTCTTTAGAAAATTTAATTTATTTATAACCGATCACTGTATCATTAACTAATGATTTTCAGTTATTATATTATTATTATAATGTCTCAATTATGACATCAAGAATATTTTAAAAAAATGTTATAATCTCAGCTGATTTAGCTTTTACATAGCATAAAATAAGACATCCAAATTATAACATGACGACATAGAAACAAACAATTTCCAAAACACATCAATAATCAATTGAACAAACACAAGTGTGGATGTATTCAAGTTAAATACCGGTGTGTGTGCAATTGGTGTATGCAATAGTTACCTTTTACCTTACAACGTATGATTGTTTCTAGTAGAATTTGAAGTTTTGTTCTGTAATGTTTCATATTGTAATATTTCAAAACATAGTTTATTTATTGTCATATTTACAATAATATAAATGTTAATCAATACAATGAATGACATAAAAGAAAACATTTAATGAGAAACTGACTTTCATCTTCTGGTTTACCAGTTACATGCGCGTCAACGTGTCAGCAACCACATTTTGTTTACCTGGTAAATATACCACATTTAAATTATATGCTTGGAGAAATAAGCTCCAGCGAATAATTCTTTGGTTCTGTTTAACCCTGGAAAGGAAAACCAAAGGGTTATGATCAGTTAAAATATCAATTGGATATGGAGAACCATTGATATAAAAATCAAAATGTTTCAATGCCAGGATTAATCCTAAAAGTTCCTTTTCTATCACACTATAGTTTCTTTGATGCTTATCAAATTTTTGAGAGTAAAAACTAATCGGGTGTTCCAGTGAATCATCACCCTTTTGGGAAATGACCGCTCCCATCCCTGTATCACACGCGTCAACGGTAATTTTAAAGGGTTTACTGTAATTGGGTGTTACTAATACAGGTGCCTCAGAAAGAACATCTTTTAATTTATCAAAGGCCTGGTGGCATTCATTAGACCATTTGAAAGTGCAATTCTTCTTTAATAGATTTGTTAATGGACATGCAATGGTTGAGAAATTTTGACAGAACCGACGGTAGTACCCCGCCATCCCGAGAAAACTACGGAGTTGTTTACAGGTTTCAGGAACAGGGAACTCACGAATAGCCTTAACCTTTGCATTTAATGGTTTTACCAAACCATTTCCCACTATGTGACCTAGATACTCGATGGTTGCATGGCAGAACTGACTCTTAGTCAAGTTTATGGTGAGATTAGCATGAGTCAATTTCGTAAATAACAAATGTAGTTGATCTAAATGAGATTTAAAATCGTCACTAAAAACAACAATATCATCGAGGTATGCGTGACATTTAGGAATGTCCTGAGTAATGGTATTTATTAACCGTTGAAAAGTAGAGGGTGCATTAACCATACCAAAGGGCATGACCTTAAATTTGTACAGTCCGTCAGGGGTTACAAACGATGATATCTCCTGAGCCCTTTCAGTCAGTGGAATCTGAAAATACGCCGTCAATAGGTCAATTTTCGTCACAAACTTAGCATTACTCACTTGATCTATTAGATCGTCGATTCTTGGTATTGGATAGGAATCAGTTTTTGTCACTTTGTTTACCTTACGGTAGTCCACACAAAACCTCATGGATCCATCGGCTTTAGGTACCAATACGCAAGGGGAAGACCAGTCACTACTACTAGGTGTAATAATGTCATTGTCAAGCATGTAGCGAACCTCTTTACGGATGCATTCTAACTGGATAGGATTTGACCTGTATGGATGTTGTTTAATAGCTTTAGTATTTTCATTTAAAATAACATCATGCTTAACCACACTAGTTCTACTAGGTACATCTCCAAATAAATGGATATTTTCATTAATTAGACCTTTGATAGCGGATTGTTCGCAATCAGGTAAATGTGCCAATTTTTCATTTAGGTTTTTTAGAGCCTTTGTATTTTGCAGTTTGCTTTCTGCCACTTCACGCTCAATTTTGGGTGAATTATTCCCGACTTTAATAACAGTGTTTACCGAGGCAACAACTTTTTGTTCTTCTCTGGTAATGTATGGTTTCAACATATTGATATGGCACACTCGTTGCGATTTCCGTCTATCAGGGGTCTTTACAAGATAGTTAACCTCACTAAGCTTAGCCATAACCTCATAGGGTCCTGTAAACTTGGCACTCAGGGGTTGACCAGACAGTGGCGTCAGCATGAGAACTCTATCACCAGGTTGGAAGATACGGGTTCTTGCGTTGACGTCATAATAGACCTTCATCTTGTCTTGTGCCTGCAAAAGATTAGATCTGACAACTTTTAATGCATTATACAGTCTATTTTTAAAATTTTCCACGTATGTCAGTAGACCAGTGTCTTCAGTGGATGACAACCATGTCTCTTACCAGTTCAAAGGGACTGAAACCAAGAGATTCTTGTACAGCCTCTCTGGTTGCGAAGAGTGCCAAGGGAATACCACGATCCCAGTCGTCGTTATGCTCGAAACAGAAAGTACGGAGCATGTTTTTCAATGTTTGGTGGTATCGTTCCAGTGCGCCTTGACTCTGTGGATGATATGCACTCGATACTGCATGACGAATACCCAGCCGTTCTAAGACTTGGCGAAATAACTTCGATGTGAAATTTGAACCTTGATCTGACTGCACGGTTTTCGGAAGACCATATCGGGTGAAGAATCCGATAAGTGCATCAGATATTTTGTCGGCATTGATGCTACGTAGAGGAATAGCCTCTGGAAATCTCGTTGCCGAACACATTATAGTGAACAGATACTGGTGGCCAGCCTTAGTTTTAGGCAACGGACCGACGCAGTCTATAATGATGTGACTGAAGGGTTCTGAGAATGCTGGTATGGGTCGTAGAGGAGCTACCGGAATGGTCTGATTCGGCTTGCCGACCATCTGGCAGACATGACATGATCTGCAAAACGATGTGACGTCACGACGTAGGCCAGGCCAGAAGAAATATGGAAGAATCCTGTCGAAGGTTTTCTGTATCCCTAGGTGACCAGCATACGGTGAATCATGGGCCATATGTAGTATGTCCTTGCGGTAAACATTGGGTACCACGATTTGATGTACTTCGCTGCATGTTTCATCGTCGTTTTCTTTCCCTCTCCATTTCCTCATCAACAACTCGTCCCTCAGGTAATAACCTGCGGCCATTGTTTCTAACTCTCCTTCATTCTTTGCTTCCTCTTTTAGCTTCCCAATCTCTGGATCTTTGCCTTGAGCAAGAATGAGTAGTTGTCTAGGCGACAAATTATTTTGATCAGTATGACTTGAGTGACCACCCAGAACATCCGCCATGAAGGTTGCTTGCAAGTCAATCTCTGGTGTTGGTTCTGGTTTCTTTGTCGATTCATTAGTCATCTGCTGTTTCTCCATAGCTCTGGTGATAACACATACTGAATTTTCAGTATTCCTACACTGAACAGAGTCTTTAGTTTCTTTAAGTACAGGATGTACCTGATTCTTGGCAATGTCACTTCCTAAAAGTAATGAAATGCCTCTGTAGGGAAATTTCTTCACTATCCCAACAATAACAGATCCAGTGAAGTAATTACTCTTCAACTGTATACGATGTAACGGTGCCGTAAGTGTTCCAGCCATAGTACTGATCAAGGCATACTGGCCTGTATAAGTCAATTTCGACGTTGGTACAGTATTCTTCAACAGTAGAGATATATCAGCACCGGAGTCACGTAGAATTTTAATCTTCCGTTCTCTAGCTTGATTATCTATAGGTGACACATAGCCCTCGCTAACATCCGATAGCATGCACTCGGGTAGTTCTCTGCCTACTGAGTTTCTTGCTACACTACTGCCTCCATAAGTAAACGTTTTATTTACTGATTGTTCATCTGTCACACTCCCTTTGGAGTTGAAACTAGAATGTTCAATAGCCTCGGTCTTCATTTCAAAGACTTTTTCCGACTTTGAGCAACTTGGACATGCGTGTTTCGCCATCTCCTCATGACTAACATCAGATGTCTCTCTTTCAGCTTTAATTCTTTTGTGGGCAGTTTTATTTATGTGAGTTTCAGTTTGTACGGCGATGTGTGATAAAACCACGTTGTTCTTGTTTTTAATGGGTCTTTTCTCTTTATGTAGACTCCAACAATTCTCTTTTATATGTCCATCTTTCTTACAGAATGTACAGGTAATTCTCTTTTGTACAAAACTTGAATTCTCTTGTTTATCGGCTTTTTGTTTACTTTTATCCTCTGTCGATCTTAACTTCCTCTCTGTATTACTGTTTTGAGTCCTCAAACTTGTTCTGTCATTTTGAACATAATGGCTATGCGGGTGAATAATGACGTATTCATCGGCCTTAACTGCTGCTTGTTCTGCTATTTCAATACCACGATCAGCCAAATGAACTTTTATATCAGTGCGAATCTTCTCAGTAAAATCCTCCATCAGTATGAGATTATATAGTTTCTCATAATCTTTATTCACATTCTTAGAACGTAACCATCGATCAAAATACTTTTTCTCTAATCTCAGGAAGTCAACATGTGAAACTTCTGGTTCCTTCTTGTACTCACGATATAACTTTCGATACTTTTCTGGAGTTAGAACATAACTCAATAGTACTCTGCTCTTTATTAGTTCATAATCATTGCATTCCTCTGGAGTCAAATTCAATACAACATCTAGAGCCTTGCCTTTTGTTAGAGCTGAACGTAAAAGTACTGCTTTCTTATCTTCAGGAAATTTATAATCGATCGAGTTTCTTTCGAAGACCATAAAGAACTCATCAATCTCTATGTTCTCCATGCTTGGGACATGCTTTTTAAACTTATATAGTTCCACATTATTTGTTTCCTGAATCGTATGAGTTGACGAACGAGACTTTGCCAATTCAATCCTTTCATTACTAGCGATTCTTTCTTTTTCCAATTCCTTCTCTTTCTCTGCTTCTATTCTTTTACCCTCTAATTGTACTTGAATTTCTAACTTCTTCATTTCTAACTGGAATTTCATGTCCGCACTTAGTTCATTCACATTCATTTTAATATCATGGTTATTTATGTCTGTTTTCAGGGTTTCTGATACATTGAGAACCACTGATTCTTCATTATTCATAGTATTTTCTTCAAGCATTCTACCATGTCTTTTCAAACAGTCCTTAATATCTTGAATCAATTTACTCCTAACTGGTGTAACTTCAGTAATGTCTATTCCCAGAGAGTTTGCCATCTCTTTTAACTGGGTTAGTGACATGCTAGTTAACTGTTCTGACGTGATAGCAAAAATATTCAATTGCTCCAACGTAAGATTAGCTTCCGCCATGTTTTATATTAATGACGTAAATAGAAGATAAAAAATTTCAACTTTACCTTTTATAAAGTCCTTTGAAATATTTTTACACCACTTAATATTTGTAGAAGATAAATTTTAAAGATGATTGTGTACAAAGCTGAAAACAGTATGCCCGAACACAGACAGTGCCTCCCACGTAGACAGAATTTGAATAAATATTTGTTGTAAATCGTTTTCACTAAAACAGTTGTATATTCTCAATTTCTTATACATACAAACTTTAGATCCCGGACGAGCCCCCAATCTTTTGTCACGTGCGAAATCAGCTACTGACGTTAGATGATATTTTTAGTAATGTATTATTATATATTATTTTGATTCATATCCATCTTGGATCTCACAAGGTTGTATAAGAATTTATATTGATGTTATTGAATTAGATTTGATGTTTATTTGACTCGTCGCGATATGAATCTTTTGTGTATAAAGTGATTTAGATAAACTGTACCTTAATATATAGGAAATCCACAATCCTGTTTGAAATTGAACACAATTTTATTCCAACAAGTTGAGATGATAAAATATAACAATACCACAGAATACATGTACCAGTATTATATAATGAAACTTAATCAGTTGAGATTCTTCTATAATGAGTTAAGCCGTAATCCTATCTTTAAGAAAGTGGTCAAAAACAGTCCTCACACATTAGCGCCCAAACTAGAACTAAACTAAACGGTATTCCACCCTCGTGCATATGACGTATTTTATCGCTATGACGTAGTGTCTAGACATATGCATGTTTTATTCCTAACACGGAAACATTTCGGGTTTAAGATTATTTCATTTTAACTTTAGTTAATAATAACAGAACCAATATAATATGGAAATAAATCTACTCGTAACAATATAGCGACTTCACTCTACAAACTTTCAAACTGAACTAACTTTAAGGAGGTGGGGACTTTACCAAGAAAACTATCATCGAAGATTCTACAGGGTCTTAATACGCATTTTAACCTCTTTCTCTATAAAATACTGCGATCCAGAATTATCCTCCAATTTCCACGGATTTTGAACGAATTATTTTATTTAAACTGCCCTCAGGGCATAAAGGTCAAACCTTGGTTGCCTTGGACTCTAATACGCACTTGTTAAGAGTTCAATGCCTTATTACGTCATTCATCTATGACCAATATTTGTAACACTGTAAATGCTGTCAAAAGTGATACTACTGTAAATGCTGTCAAAAGTGATAATACTGTAAATGCTGTCAAAAGTGATACTACTGTAAATGCTGTCAAAAGTGATAATACTGTAAATGCTGTCAAAAGTGATACTACTGTAAATGCTGTAAAAAGTGATAATACTGTAAATGCTGTCAAAAGTGATAATACTGTAAATGCTGTCAAAAGTGATAATACTGTAAATGCTGTCAAAAGTGATAATACTGTAAATGCTGTCAAAAGTGATAATACTGTAAATGCTGTCAAAAGTGATAATACTGTAAATGCTGTCAAAAGTGATACTACCGTAAATGCTGTCAAAAGTGATAATACTGTAAATGCTGTCAAAAGTGATAATACTGTAAATGCTGTCAAAAGTGATAATACTGTAAATGCTGTCAAAAGTGATAATACTGTAAATGCTGTCAAAAGTGATAATACTGTAAATGCTGTCAAAAGTGATACTACTGTAAATGCTGTCAAAAGTGATAATACTGTAACTGCTGTCAAAAGTGATAATACTGTAAATGCTGTCAAAAGTGATACTACTGTAAATGCTGTCAAAAGTGATAATACTGTAAATGCTGTCAAAAGTGATAATACTGTAAATGCTGTCAAAAGTGATAATACTGTAAATGCTGTCAAAAGTGATAATACTGTAAATGCTGTCAAAAGGTTTTGATTTTCAGCCATAAATTTTCATTGGCCTTCAGTTACTTTGGACCGGCCCCGTTTCCATTACTTATTCTCAATTAGACGATTGGGCTCGCTACTTCAATTATGTGTTCATTCAAAAATAGTTATTGATCAACTGGGCTTTGAACTATTTCTAATGATATGCCTCTGTGACATGTTAACGTCATCAATGCATTCACTGGGATCTTTTGTTATTCCCCCATGATAACGTTGACGTTCTTGCTCCGTCAGGGTCTTGCTAACATATGGAACCACGAGGGTGACCCAGTCAAGGCGCTGCAGCTCAGCCAAATGGTCCAGACGTTCAAGGAAACCCTTAAGAAGAATCCGAAGCTTCTGCAGCAGAAAGTCAAGGAATATTTAAAGGTTTGCTTTTTTGGGGTTTCGGGGGTGGGGGTAATCATAATTTACTTTCTTAATAGGCTAACAGGAGGTGCATTGGGCAAGCTGCAGCACGTTCAGCTGGCGTACCGAAGGTACTGGATTTGAATCCTGGTGAAAGCTAGGATTTGTTCTCAGGTCTGGAGGGTGTCCCTGAGTCTTCCCAGCTCTGACTGGGTATCTGACTTTAGTTGGGTTAAAGTAAAGGCAACAGGGTATTGTGCTGGCCACACAATCCCCTAGTATACTGTGGCCACAGAAACTGATAAACGATGCTTCACCGACCCTTTGGATCAAATTCGTCCGAGGGGGATACTTTACATCATGGTGTTGTAACTTGTTGTAGCAGGCCTTTCACCTTACTCTACACATATACTAAAGCATTTTCTCTATTCCTTCTCCATTCCCACACTTTCCCTCCATAGGACAACAAGCACAAGCTGACTCTTATCATGCACCCTGATGAATCATTCATGGAGAAAATAGAGAAAGCTGAGCAGGACAGGCTGAACAAGTTTGTATCCGAACTGAAAGATGAGGACAAAGAAAATCTCCTCAAGAGAGGTGAGGTTTTTACTCATCATTTTGATTGACGACATAATGCAACAATAATATAACAATAAGCACAGACGACAGCAAACCCGATGTAAAGTTACAATTTACACACTGGTGAAAATTAAACAATTTTTTTAATGTATAATGTGTAAATAAATAGTGGCTTGAGTTATGTTGGTGTTTTTCCACTTCCTAGACATTCACCATCTTTCTTGACCTCTGTACTCTGCAGGCCAGGAACTTGAGCAGAAGCAGAACAGCAAAGAGGACATTTCTTGTCTGCCTTCATTGAGGGTCGGTGGCCTGAGCAAGAAGATCAAACCAGAGGATATAGACATCAAGGAAGAAGGTGACCAATACATTGTTCCAGATGCACATTTTTCACTGTCCCCAGTACACATTTTTTTATTAATGGTGATACATTGTTCCCTATACACATTTTTCACTGTCCCCAGAACTCATTTCTTTTCTGTCACCAAGTATACATTCTGATTGTCCCCAGTTATACAATGACTCAATAGCTGACTCTTAAATGATACTTTTTTTCTTGTATGATAAATGGTATGATAGTGTGCGCGAATGTCTATTGTGTTTGAGTACAAATGGTTCTTTAATATTGTTTTAATTACCGGTATGCTGAAAGACCAAATTTATGCAATCAAGTTAAATTTTCATTTATTTGGATCAATAAAGCAATGTTATCTTATTTTATCTTGATAGTCCCTGGTTCATGTTTTGATAGTCCCTGATTCAATGTTTTGATAGTCCCTGGTTCATGTTTTGATTACCACCAATACAGTTTTGAGTATTCCCAAAGACTATAACAAGATGGACCGCTTGCTTTAATATTTCTGCTATTTGATAACTTAAAACACTTAGTTTCGGAATTTTGGATCGCGCCAAGTCCTCTAGATTTCCAGTTTATTAATTAGCTATGATCTTCTCAATGAAAAATTGAAATCGAAAGTTGTATAGAGCGGAAACCTTCAATGCAATCATAGGAGCATAGAAGTCATATAAGTCGTTTATTGGTTGCACACAGAAAAAAAAGAACATATAAGCTCTAAAAATTGAGGAAGCCGTCCAGCTTATTATAGTCTTTGGTATTCCTAGTTCACATTTTGATTGTCCAAAGTGCTTTGCCTTACATGTCTATGTTTTTCATGATGTTTCCTGTGTTCTCCCCAGGCGGATCATTCATTCAGGTGAGTGTGCAGCCCACAAATGGTGTCAGTTACTTGAGGATGGCCTCCAATCTAGATGGACTTTCAGAGGAACTAATGCCCTATGTCCCACTGTTTTGCCAAGTCATAACAGGGTGAGTGTGCAGTTGAGGGGGAGTGGCGCGATTCGAGGTCAAGTCTTGTATAAATATTAACATTGTTATACTTTTAATTGTGGAAAAAGTAAAGGCCACCGTAGCATTGTTCTGGCTGCGCAATCTAAATGTGTACCAGTGCGTAAGAGTAGTGGCAGGTCAATCCAGCAGCATCTTGAGATAAGTAAAGTAGCAAGGCATTATGATGGCCACATAGTCCCACTCCCCTGGTTTCTGTATTCACTGATACTGGCAAGAGCTGCTTCACCTGTATTTATATCCTAACTGTTTTGTAAAGTGGGCTGTTATTCTTTGTTATTGCTTTCTAAACAGTTTTAAGATACACTTTTTTGTTTCAATAGTTAGTAAAACATTATAATAGATTTTATCTACCATAATGGATCAATAGTATTAAAGAAATTGTTAAATATAAGTGTTTCTTAAATCTCAAATGTGACATCTCTATCTGTTTCACTTGAAAATTTATTTGTGTAGAATCGGGGCTGATTGGCATGACTACTTGTGGATGTCCCAAAAAGAAGAGCTCTACACGGGAGGTCTCAGTGCCTCCCCGCTAATTATCCCGCACCACACGGAGGAGGGCCGGATACAGAGGTCGGTGGTGTTCTCCTCTTATTGCTTGGAGAAGAACTTTGACAAAATGTTGGACCTGTGGACGATGGCATTGAACAAGTTAGTTGTTTTCACATATACACAAACTATTGGCTTATCCTCTTGAACAAGTTAGTTGTTTTCATAAACACATAAACCATTGGCTTATCTCCTTCGCTATTCGTTACACTTGAAAGCTGAAGATATGTTAAGAAATTTTTAGTGCAGACATTTTTTTTTCTATCATGTTTTTTCTACCTCTTGGTATGCTGCTCATAACTATGAACTCACCAACAGGTAGCCATTTGTAAAAAAAAAATATTGACTTTGTGGAGTTTTAGAAAAAGCAATAGTTACTTTACTTTAATATTTGGTTGGGACAGTTTGACAAAGTTTGGGAAAACTGACTTTTTTTTTCAAAGGTTTGGATAGTATGGAAAAGTTTGTACATTTTTCTTTAATGGTCAAAGCAACCCCAAAAATATGTATCTAACAAAAAGTTTTCATTAACTAATAACTTTGTTGTTAAGAAGTTCTTCAATCATGCCAAGTTTTCTTTATCAAAAATTATTCAAGAGTTATTTCAATGAGTACTGAAAAAAATAAAATCCCCAGATAAAATGTTATATTTGGGCTAACTATTTACACTACTGGTAAACAATAACACAATTTACATTACATATGAATCCCAGTATATATTGGATTGTGAATTTTTTTTTTTTTTCACAGTTGTGTAAGGGTTTAGGATAATTTTCTTATTATGAGTTTAGAATAAGAACCCTCATTCTATACTGTTTGTTAGTTAAAATAATTGTGTAATTTGCTTATCTTTATTCATTATTAAGATAAGATAAGAATGGGCATTTCTTATAGCGCTTCTATCCATTCTATTAAAATTAGCATGCTCAAGGCGCTCATGGTGTGAATTGCAGTGGCAGATGTATTAGCCAAAGAGAAAGGTCTTAAGTTCTTTTTAAAATATTCTCTTGTCCCAGATTCTCTCAGTGTCTGCAAGCGTAATGGAAACATTTAGAAAGTTCCTTTAGACATTCACTAAGTCCTTTAGTGCAGTTAATTATATAATTAATTATTTCATCCGTAACATGTTTTTTTCAAAATCTAGATCTTGTTTTTTTTCAAAATCTAGATCTTGTTTTTTTTACCAAGACTTTTTGTTTTACTTTTCATCTAGCCCAGATTTCTCAGACATTAACCGATTGTCCACTTTGATCCGAATGGCCGCCAGTGACATGGCCACAAGCCTCAGTGATGCCGGGCACCAGTTTGCAGTTGCTGACTCGGCAGCGCCCCTAGACGTTGTTTCGGCCATGAGGGAAACTTTCTTTGGCATCTCCCAGGTATGTTTCATGCGTGGCTGTGGAATGAAATAAAATTGGTCATGTGAGTCGGCTCTTTATTTCCTCGCTGAAAGTAAATGTACCAGATCAAATTGAACCGCTTCATTTTTGTATGACACGTTGTATTTTTATAAACAGCTTCAATTAAATTATTTTCATTGTTAAATGTTTTATGTATCAAATTTTTACTCAACATATGGATACATTTACTTGATAGATTTATTGAAGTTTGTGTAGAGAATTGATAACAAAGTTCATTGTGTGGTCTAGTCTAGTGTCCAGTGTATATTCTCAACCCTAGCCACTGAAGTGAACACTTTATGCTTTCAGGTGAAGACAATGAAAAGTGTTGCTGAGATGTCTGACCTGAGCGACATCATTTTCAAATTCCAGTGCATTGGTGACATGGTGCTGGACAAGACATCATTTAGGTAAGTCTTTAACAACTGATGCAGCATTTTCACCTTTGTGTCATGCTTAGAGCAAGGACTTCCCTCATTTTTTTCCAATATTGCTATATTAATCAGTTCATGTAAATGATCAAACCTAAATATATTATATATTTATATTTTTTGTAACCATGATTCTGGTTTGGTTCCGTCATTTGCAGGAGCTCCACAGGAATCGTTGATTACTAGACATGTTTAATTACAATGGTTTCGACTTCATGTAGCCTAGGCATGTTGTGTTGAATCAGGGAAGCCGCTTTTAAATTAAAAAGTGCAATAAAAAAGGTCCTGCTTCCTGAATGTTAAAGTTTGTTAACTTTTTCTCTCCGGAAATATTTTCCTTTTTCTGACGGAATTATCCTTTTTTTCTTTTTGTCATTACTATTACTATCTTCAAATCTTAATAACTTTTGGGGTTCTAATCAGACAATATCATATTTTGGTATTGAATTAAAGGAAACTAAAAGCTCCTTACAGAGAATATAAAATCATTTGTAACTTATATTAAAAGAAATATATTTTTTAACAAAAATTTAAAAAAAAATTACTCACTAAAGTCTTTTTAACACAAATTCCAAGGCTCACACCAAAAATAAATAAATTCCCAAATTAATTAACTACATTGTTTTCCTAAAATATATAACCTTTTTAACTATAAGAAACTAATAATTCTTTAAGAATATAAATATTAAGCCCGTTTTTATCATTTGTGATGCAACCCCACGGAATGGTACTGAAGTCGGCAAAATAGGATATTTAGTTTTAGGTATTGAATTAAAGCTAATTCATTTATCTACATATTGGTGCAAACATCTTTAAAATCCATTAATTAGTTCAAAAGTTATTCAAAATTACATAAGTAAAGGTAAGGGAAGTCCTTTTGGAGAAAAATGAAAAAGAAAACAGTACCGATTTTTTTAAATTTAGCATTGCAACAGATAATTAATTATTTCCAGGACATTCACATATTAACCAATCGTCATGAAAGTTAACAGACATAATCATAATGAATTAATACACAAGCTGTTAAAGTTTTAAGTAATGTTTATTACATTTTTAAACAATTTAATGTTTAGAAGACATTTTGCTTGATTTTAGACAAAAGCTGCATAAAAACAAATTTTTGAGTAATTTCTAAAAATCATTTTAGCTTGAAAATTTCACAGCTATAAGTTAAGGCATTCTACATTATAAATCAATAAATATTCAATAATAATCTAAAAAACGACCTAGGACCATTTTCTTCACATTTTTTGCATTTATTGAAAAATCAGTTTTACTGACTTCCGTACCGGTTCGTGGGGTTGCATCACATTTATTATCACTACCCACCACACACGGCCCTGCAGGTAAAAAAAACACCATAAAAATGCATTTTTTTTCAATGAAAACTCGATGTAAACACAAATCCGGATGTTATTCAAAGGGAAATCATTCTAGATTTATGTAAAAGTAAAATGAAAATAAACGTATTTTAACAAATTGACGCTGGTATCGTCGATCCGACAAAATGGTCGTTTTAAAATCGACGCTGGGACCGTTGATCCGGAGAGAAAGAGTTAAATTGTATTTTATATTCATTTTTTACATTTATTATTTACTGTTGTCCATTTTAGAATATCGTTGAATGCGACCCCCAAGGCCATCGACAGATCAGTTCGAGGCATTAGAAACTTCCTGGGACAGCTGAAAGGGCATGCCGAAATGAGTGACATTTTTCCACATGTAAGCAGACTCAATAAAACATTGTATCAACTGTCACCAGGAGACAAGCCAGGATCTTTGTATAGGATGGAAAGGGGATGGGGGGGGGAGGTAGCTGAAATTTTGCATGTTGAACTATTCTGTAATTATTTTGTTTTAAATGTCAGGGTAGGAGGGTTTCCCACCTTCCCCCCCTCAGATATCTCACTTGGATTCACCCCTGATTGTCACAGGGCCCTTTGTTTTTCTTTTTTTCTTAGTAGAAATGTTCATGACTGAATTAACATTGGAGTTTAAGCTATTTAGTCCTTTTCATTAGATTGGTTATAAAATAGGCTTTTTTCACAACAATACTTTAAATATTTAATTTTTCTTTATCAGTATAGTTGAGCTGTTTAGCTCATTTAACTAGGATGGATGCAGATATTTAATTATCTTGATTAGAATATAATAATAAACTCCTTCTAAGTCAGGATTTTTAAAGCTGGGACTTCAAATTCTCAATGGCACCCATTCTCTTCTGGACCGCAGTGGAATAATACTTGCTGGATCATTTTAAAGCTTAGAAAAGTCAGAATGACCCTGACATTGTACATTACAGATTGATGACAAATGCATATAAGTACTTTTTCTTTCCGTGTGGCATTTGGGCATGGAATGAGTTGCCTGAACAAACCAGGAAAACCAGTAACTTAACATCATTTAAAACATTAATAAAAATGAAAGACTAGGCTCGGACTACGGATGAGCGTAGGACACAAAAATCTTCTTTATAGAAGGAGAGTCTGAAATGTTTAAGATTTAAGATGAAGATTTTATTTGTAATTTAACTTGGCATTTATTGTCTTTTCTGTATGCTGGTTTCTCTGGGGAAAAGATGGAGCCCATTAAAGCAACCTCTCAGAAGACTCACCATGAGCTGCCATTCACAGTGAACTATGTGGCCCAGAGCTACCCTGCTGTGCTGTACACTCACAAGGACTACACCCCGTGAGTAGCTAGACACCATGCTGAGTCTTTTCTTTTTTAGTTTGTTACACTGTCTGCTGGCGTACGAAAGGTCCTGGGTTTGAATCCGGGTGAAGGCTAGTGTTTTTTCCCCGGGTCTAGAGTGTCATCTTCGAGTCTACCCAGCTCTGATGAGTACCTGACTTTCGTTAGGGTAAAGTAAAGGCAGCTGTGCATTGTGCTGGCCACATAATCCCCTAATATGCCATGGCCACAGAAACTGGTGAACGCTGCTTCATCAGCCCTACTATCAATTTGGTCCAAATGGTTCTTTACTTTATTTATTTTTAGTTTAGGGTGTCAATGTCTTTTCACTTGCTATTCAAGTAGTCATTGCAGTTATAAGAAGCTGGCCACACAATCCACAGAAACTGGTGAACACTGCCTCGCTGGCCCTATGGATCAATTTGGTCCGATGGGGATACTTTATAGACTTTTTGTCATATTCTGAATAGTTCGTCTATTTTTTTTTTCTTAAGTTTTAATTTGGCATCCCTCCTAATGTATAAGAACATCCCCAAATATTTTATCAGTTTTTTCCCCACACAAGACCTCACTGCAAAGATAAAACTTCTGAGTCTTATTGATATGTGTCCTTTTGTATTTGTTGTTAACTCATTTTAAAGCTTATTATTCAAGTTTGTTCATGCAGCTTAATTCTTTTATGTTCATATAAACCTGGGCTTGGGCAATACAAACGGAAAATTAATATTTAGACAGATGCTAGTAAAGGTTGACTTGTACTGTGTTCAGGTGCTTCTGGGACCTGGTGGTAGAGCAGTTTTATATTGGGATAGCCATGCCAAGGGTCTTGGGTTTGAATCCAGGTTAAAATGCTAAGTTCCTCCCTCTTCCCCCACTTAGTCTGGAGTCTCTCTGGGTCTATCCACCTCTCATGGCTACCTGACACCAGTTGGGGTAAAAGTAGAGATGGGCAATATATTGTTCTGGCCACACTATCCCCCTTGTGTGCAATGTCCAAGGCGACTGGTGAGCTCTGCTTCACTGTCTGGAGTCTCTCTGAGTCTATCCACCTCTCATGGCTACCTGACACCAGTAGGGGTAAAAGTAAAGATAAGCAATATATTGTGCTGGCCACACTATGCCCCTTGTGTGCAATGTCCAAGGCGACTGGTGAGCTCTGCTTCACTGTCCACCACCAACACATGATCTCAACATGATCCAGAGAACTGAACGTTATGGCTAGTTCATGGAAACTGCAGGCTCAAAGGCAGATTGTTTTAGTCAACACTTAGTAAACGACAAACTTTATAAAAACTATTGCAATTTTTTTCATAATTATTGCAAACCCATCGCTGCACTTATAGAGCAATTTTTTATGAAAATTTTTCTCTTATGGTTGCTTGTATTGTTGTTATTTCAGCCTGACTGTGTTATCAAACTTAATGACGCGAAAATTTTTACACAGAGAAATCAGGTAAGCTGTTGTATTTTTGTCTTTTTTTTTAATGAAATCCTATTTATAATTAAATTTTTTTTAATGATGCAAAAGACCTATAAAACTTTGTCCTAGAGTGAATACATTTTTAAAATGTCTTTAAAAAGTTGATAAAAGTAATACAGTGTTGTCTTGAGCACTCTTTGGCCAAATATCCGAGGGATTAACTCTTTTGATGTAAAATAATTTTTATGATAAAAAATGTGAATTTTTTTAGGTGCACAAATGAAAGAGGGAGGGTTTATTAATTAAACTAGAGAGGCTGTTTACTTTTGTTGTATAAGGCTACACATGTTATCAAATGAAAGATTATTGGAGTGCTTTGTTAGTACTTCAAATTATGCAGGAGTGATGCAAATATTGTTTCTGATGTCACAAAAAAAAGATGAAAAGGGATGGAGGATGTGCAACAATAGAGAGGTCTATGAGTTTTATCAAGACCCTACTATTGTAGATGAGATAAAAAAAAAGGACTGACTACACTAGACAGGCCACCTGGAACAAATGCCAAACAGCAGAGGAGTGAAAGTAATATATACTCAGAAACCCAGATGAAAATGACCTAAAGGCAGACCCAGACTGAGATGGTTGGATGATGTCGAGATAATTATACGAGATAATTCTACGACAGATCAGGGTCTAGGCCTGGAAAAAAGAAGACAATGGATAGGTCCGAGTGGAAGGAGGTGGTGAGGCATGCCAGAGCCCTCCATGGGCTGTAGCGCCAAAGATGTGGATGATGACCAACAGAAGAGGGAGAGAATGATAGTGAGGATACAAGTGAAGAAGACACTGACAATTACACAGTCGTCTCCAGATGGCACTGACTTTCATTGCAACTGTTTTGTTGTAGTGTTGTATTGTTTTCCTTGTGTTTCAGGGAGAAAGGCGGAGCTTATGGCAGCAGAGCTCAACTGGACAGTGGAGTTTTCAGCTTCTACTCATACAGGTAAACCCTTTTTTCATTTCTATCTTTTACTGTTAGAATAACATAACGCCACAACGGAACTCACGTGATGTGGTTCTGGTATTTTGATCAATTAATGAGGAATTTTGTTTTTGTTTTGTTCCTTCATGTGTCTGTTGGTTTTGTTTTTGGCTGACTTTATTTTTTTGTACGTACCACCACAGAGACCCCAAGTGCCTAGAAACACTGGATGTTTTCAAAGCTTGCATTGATTGGGCCAGCAAGGGAGAATTCACTGAGCAAGATGTTGAAGAAGCCAAGCTTGGTGTGTTTCAAGGGGTAGGTCAAACAAATAACTTTTTTTACAATTGTTTCAGAGGGTAGATCAAATGACAAACTTTTTTTACAATTGTTTCAGAGGGTAGATCAAATGAAAAAGTTTTTTACAATTGTTTCAGAGGGTAGGTCAAACAAATAACTTGTATACAATTGCTTCAGGGGTAGGTAAAAAAAAGCTTGTGCATTCATCCTAGAAAAACAACTCAGTGCATCCATCATTTGAAACTGCTAACATTTTTATATCTGTTGTTTTTCTATTTTTCATCTCTAAAACTTCCAGATTGACAAGCCAGTTCCGCCCAGCAGCCGGGGTCAGGTGCTCTTTAAGTACGACGTCTCTGATGACATGAGGCAGAAAAACAGAGACAGGCTGTTTAGAGTGGCCACTGATGATCTTATACGTGTGACAAAATCGTAAGTTTCCACTCACATTGTTGATTTATAATGCGATAAATATAGCATAGTTCACCAGTTCTCAGTGGCTGTGTAGATTGTGTGGCCATCAAAACTTGTGGGACAACTTTAAAAAAAAATTCCCTTGCTTTGTGGTTCTTATAGCGCCACTCAGAAACTCATTCATAAATATACATTTTGAGAATAATCAGCAGTAGAACAAATTTTTTTTTCGTCAAAAGTCATGTGTTTGAGAACTATTGTAACAAAATAAAGCAACATCGGATCAGGGGTGAAGCAGGCTGGGGGGATAAAACATTGTTTGAAACCACTATAATTAAAGTATCCCGTCAGACCGAATTGATCCAAAAGTCCAATGAAGCAGCGTTTCACAAGTTTCTGTGGTCACGGCATAGTAGGTGATTGTGTGGCCAGCGCTATGCACTGCCGACTTTACTTTATCCCAACTAAGGTCAGGTACCCATTAGAGCTGGGAAGACTCAGGGACACCCTCCAGACCTGAGAACAAATCCTAGCCTTCACCAGGATTTGATCCCGGGACTTTCGGTATGCCTGCCCAACGCGCTGCCGCACGGCCACCTTAAACCACTATACTCATGAAAAATTTGATAAATGTTTGGCACACAAAATCTAATTTCATCCCCCCCTTTTTTTTACAAAAATCCAGGCTTCGCTTTGGCACGTGATGTGTTGTCAACATAGTTTTTCTCAAATCTTTTTTTTTTCCAATGATTAAAAATTTTTTTGTCCTTGTTCAATAACATTTAACTTATAACTCAATCCCTACCACAAAATGTATCTTGAGTCACATTTTCTCTACTGCCCTACTGGGCCTTAAGTTAAAGAAAATATTTTTATTGTGTTCCGTTGCAAAGCCCCATCACATTAATGAATACTCTTACATATAACATACAGATGTATTTCTCATGCCCTGTGAAATTTAGCTCGAAATAAACCGATGCTTATATCCTCATGTAAGTGAGAATGATTGAGCGGTGGCCTTTCAACTTAGGGACGCCCAACATTTAACGTACACCTTTTTCTCTACCAGCTACTTCAAGGGGAAGAAGACACCAACAGGCATCACGTGCCTGGGCCCCGCCAACCCTGCAATACAAGCCAGCAAGGAGTGGAAGGTCGTGAAACAGCAGGAAGAAGGGGAGCAGGAGCCACCCGTGTAAACACGCCCCCTCCTCGGCTGCTGTAGTTGTGTTATTGTTGTTGTTGGACTGTATGGTAGAGTTGGTCTTGCACTTTAAACTGTTGGCTGTATATATATTAATTATTTTTTGAAATGAAAGGCGGGGGCATGACAACACAAAGTTGACGGAACAAATTTTCACCGCATGAATCGGGGAATTGAAATTGAGTTTTGAATTATGAAAACATGTTAACTTCATAGTATGAAAACAAAAGTTGTGTAATTCTAATGTTTTGTTATGTGTCCAAGTACTTTGACTGAAATACAACAGTGTTTACTGTATTAAAGGTTTCATGTTATTATTAAAACTGATGTGTTCCTTCTGTGTGAAAAATACATTTAGAAATTAGTCCTGAAATAGATATCTCATTGAAAATATCAGAATATCATCTTCTTTATAGAAGGAGCGTCTGTAATGTATAAGAAAAGAATATATTTTATTGAAATTTTGGCTGAAATTTGTTTTCCTGTCCTTGTTTTCTGCAGACCAAAGTCTTTATTTATTACTAAAAATGACAACTTTACTCCTTAAGCCCTTCTTCTGGTCTGGTCAATTTAGTGACTTAGTTACTAAGATTCTACTAGTTATTTAAAGTGTCAATAATTATTTTAGTACTAATAATTTATAGGTGCAAAAAAATCGGAATTGTAAACTTGCGTACAAACTCAGGCAGCGTTTATGAAGGCTTTATACCATGCTTTTTTAAAAATGAAATGCATTTTTTCACTTTTTAAACTTTAGCCAAAACAGACCTAGAGATAATAAATTATAAACTCAATGACTAAGAAAATGGATGGCTTGTGGAACAGGATGTGAAAAAAATATTTTAAAAATCCCGAATGAAAACTTGAAATTCCAAGGTTTTAAATGCCTCACAATGTAAATTACATCACAGACGAAGAATCAATACAAGTCCTAATTAATCTACATCTAATGATAGTGAAAAAAAGCAGACTATTTAACCAACGATAAGAAAAACATGCAAATTGAAAGGACTGCGTAGGTATACCGACTACATTTGAATATATTTATGTTCGCTTTTATAATAACAGATTAGTGTCTATATAGTATAGGCATGTATATTATATTGATCTAGATACTAATCAATTGACATTAATATCAAGTGTAGCAAAAAAAATACACACACAAATAATTAACACAAAAACAGCAGGATTATGTGGGACTACAGGAATGTTGGACTAGCACAGAATTGCTTTGTTCTTTAATGAAAGTGGAAAAGACAAGTAAAATTGTCATACATTTGCTAGTAATCAACAGTTAATTATTGAATATTTAGATGAATCATTCATTTGTGATACTCCTGTGCATTCTCCCAGAGATATTTTAAGATAACAAGTAAACAAAAGGACATACAACTGTACATACACATATTTTTTTCAATGTCCTTTGAGTGCTTGTATATCAACTATCCAAATTATTTATACCAACTACCCAGTATCCTAATTATTTGAACTCAGAAAGTATAGACTCTTCTCTCAAACCATCTGTGAATTTTGTTTACCAATTATTTGGTAAGAAAAAAACATTTGAAGAAAATCAAGTATGAATACAAATTGTCTTAATACTTTTTCTCCTGTGCTTATGACATGTTGAATTTTTAATTTTTCTGTTTGACTGTGGAAGTTTAAAATTTATTTTGTTTACAATTATTCACTGATTTTTATTGTGTTTTGAAATAAAGAAAATACTTTATCATTGGAAACATAAAGAATTGGTATTGTGTTTTAATTGCGCATGAAAAAAAAAGTAAACTATCAGACATGCTTGTACATAGAGGTAATGAAGATTTGAGAAGATGTATTCCTGGCCAAGGCATACGAGGGCATTGTGTTGCCAGTAGCCTACCAAGCTCAGCTGTCTTTACAGGGTACAGCCATACTTATAGACTATTATTAGATAATAGTCTCTGGTAGCCTACAGCTCCTTGAAACTCCTGGAAAACAAAAAGTTGTGTTCCAGGACCTTAAAACTCCTGGAAAAACTGCATTTAGTCCTGGGAAAATACTAAAAACGCCTTATTTTCCAAGGAGATTAATTATTAATAAAAAAAATCGTAATCACTGCTCTTAGATTGTACTTTCACTTTTCCAGAAAGCCCTATTCGGCGCGCAAACGTTGACGACAACAGTGATGCCACTCCTTGTTTTGTTTTTTTTTTACTAGATCTGGGTTTTTTTTCGATCCAAACTTTTAGTCCCCGTAATGTTGTAAAGCAAAAAAAAAAAAGCTGTGTTGCGAGGTGTCTGTTTTTTTAAAAGCGCTCAGCTTGGCTTTTCAAAAAATTTACTCTTGAAAATCTTCTGAAACACTCCTGGAAAACTCCTGGAATTTTGAGGCAATTTTTCTGTACAAACCCTGCTTTACTTTTTTTAAAATGAATGTGGGGTAATCATCAGAGTTGGCTAGACACAGGCACATTATATGCTCTATTAAGTTTACATTGCTAGGCCTATTTCATATAAAGAGTCAGAGAAGCAATATTGACAAGTTACCTCTATAACTGGGTATAAGGCCTGCCCTCTTCCCTTTATACCTTTAAATTGAACTCCAGACCAGGCGGCGGCAACCTACGGAACGCGTGCCATGCCAGACTTGGCACGCAGAGCTATTTTCCATAGCACGCAAAAGACCGTCAAAGCTAATTTAAAAGATCTAGAATTATACACATTAATTAATAAAAATAAAAACTACGTCATCCAAGTGCGCACTATAAAAAAAAATAATGCGCACCATGAAAAAAATGTATGGCACCATAAGGTGTGATAAAAAAAAGTTACAATTATACTGATTTTTGTGGGTTGAAAATTAGTAAAATATGTTGTCATTGGCACAACATCTATGTGCAAAGTTTCAGCTCGGTAGGATGACGATAAGTGGTACAATTAGCAATACAAAGGTCCGTTCGTATATGTAGTACTGCACACAAAAGCGAAGTTAATATAAAGTATTAAAAGAAAAATAGTTTCATAGTTAAACATTCTTAAAAGCATGTTGATTAATTAAAAACAAGATAGCGTTGTCTCTTAAATAGAGAGGGCTTTTATGGGACATACGGGGTAACACCAGTTCCTGTTGTGACTGTAATCTAGTGTGTACAGTAGTTCAGAAACACAGAACTGATATTTCTATTCTGTGTACTGAACCGTTTCAGTTACCTTAAAAAGTAGGTCACGGTTTTTTAAAGTCTGACACCATAGATTTATTTCTTTACACGAGAGAAGAATGTAACTATAACAGGCTCAACTTTGGGGGTTGACTCTATAAACCACCTGAAATAAATTGTCCAGTTTACTGCATTACCATGGTAAGTAATTTTCTCATTTAGTAACCTTTACAACAGTCCAGTCTGTCTAAAAAAAAATACAAGTTAAAGAAATGTATTAAAACAGTATTTATTCTTGTGAATATATGTAGGTCTATATAAATGGCATATCGTTAAACTTTGTCGCTAAGGCCATTTGCCAAAACAAGCTATATACGTGTCTAGGCGAATATCAATCACACCATATAGGCTTAACAAGGTGAAGGCCTAAATATGCAGTGTGCAGGTAAACAGAGATATAGCATAATAGCCTACATGTTACCGTGTGCTATAAGCTTCATAGGCTAAGTTTCAATTGTCCCTTTGGTGTTCATAATGGGCCATATGGAATATGGGTTGCCCGAACAAACCAGGAAAACCAGTAACTTAACATCATTTAAAACACTAATAGAAATGTAGGACTAGACTCTAACCACGAATGTGCATAGGACGCATTAATCTTCTTTATTGAATTTCTGTAATTATAGCATCTGTAATGTATAAGATAAGATAAACGTTTAGTTACATGTTGTCTATAGAAATATAATAGAATTAAAATTACCTTACCACACACACGTAAATATTTCTACTGTTTATGTAATTTAACAACACAACACGTACGCACACTGGGGATAGAAAGAGGGGGGGGGGGGTAGATTTTGGATTTGCCTCTTTAGATCATTCTAAGTTTCTAAGACTACAAAATTTGGACAGAAAATGATGGATCGATTAATGCTAGTTATAACCTTTGTTAGTAGTTACCCTAACAGAACTGGCTATAAGTATTGGAACAATATTGTGCCAATATTTAAATATGGGCATAATATGTTGGACCAATATTGGGTCAAAATTGTGTGTTGTATCTATAGACACTAATCTGTTATTATAAGCTGATATGATATATTTAAATATATAGGCCTACGCATGGCCCTTTAAATTTGCATGTTGTTCTTATCGTTTGTTAAATAGTCTGCTTAAAAAAAAAATCTTATCAGCCAAACATTGGTATACAATACTTTGGCCAAGATTAAATATTGATTAGACCGATTTCGGGGCCGAAGAGTGAGCTCACGGATATAAATATATTTGCCTTAGATACAAAACAGTTTCGCCCATCTACGGGACCAAGTTTAGCTCAGGACGTGACAATATCCCGCTAAAAATACGTTGTCTATTTTGGATGACCGCAGCGTCAATTACTGGTTGGCTTTGGTTTAAATAAATGGGTTCCAGTCCCGCTATCTCAATTTATGTTCTGTTTTGACTATCTTTTCACATTTGTAATATGGAACAATGCAGCACAACCACTAATATTTCAATGTTCAGATAGTCTCATAAGGATACAAATACTTCTTATTTCACATGCAAAAACAAACGCATTGATGTTCTCTTTGTTCCTGAGTGTCAAGATGTTGGTCTAACAATTAGTATAAGAAAGACCAACGTGATGGTTCAAGGAGCTGACCCACCCAACATTTACATCAACTGTACCAAATTAGATGTTGTTGATCAGGTCACATACCTTGGCTCCACCATAACCACCGATCTATCACTGGACACAGAAATCAGCAAGATAATTGGCTAAAAGAGCAGCGAAGAAAAGTAAAGAACATAGGCTGCCCCTGACAAACTCCAACGGTCCAGATTTCAAGTGCCAGAGATGCGACAGAGCCTGTCTCTCAAGGATAGGTCTCCACAGACACATTCAATTCTGCAAGGCTGGCTAAATCACAAGAGCGCAAATCTAATCGTCTTCCGGGACTATGGAGCCAATGATGATGATGTTCCCGAGTGGCGTCCGGGCATGGAGCGGGGTCCCTGAACAAACCAGGAAAACCAGTAACATTGCATCTTTAATCAAACACTAATCAAAAGAAAGACTTAAAGCACGGATAAGCGTAGGGCGCAAAGATCTTCTGTATAGAAGGAGCGTCTGTAACATACAAGATAACAAAGATCTTGGTTACTTTTTATTTTATAAACCAGGTATAATAAAATTTGATGAGACCCAATAAATTACGTTTTTTATATAGGCTACTCTGGACTAGATTCAATATAAAAATAAAATATTTTAAAAGCAGAGTACAGTGGAAATGTTATTTAAAGATACCCATTCTATGTAACGGTACAATGCTTAAACACCCCCACCCCCCTTGTCACAAATGTTTGATTCCCTCCCACTCATAGATGCGGAGCGTCGTTTATGTACGGCCCCTAACATTATTTGTAAACTATTCGGTCCTTTAGGTCCTCTATATATTTCAATTGGTTAGCTCACTGTTATATTTTTTAATTTTATATTTGCGTATGCTTTGAGTATCTGTACAGTTTGTTAACACTCTAATCCAGTGCAGTTTTTGTGACGGTACGCACCGGTACGGCGTACCGGCACCTTTTTCAATGTGGGGAAAAAATTATTACTTTTCTTGTATTTTAACGTTTATTATAGGCCCCTATTATTAATTTGTTAAAATTGAATTATTTTAAAATTGCGCGCAATAAGAATTAAAATATAAAATGCGAAACTGCTTTAAAAGTTAGGCAATCCGACACTGAGTACCGGCACCTATTTTTTTTTACAAAAAAAAGCACTGCTCTAAACTATGGTCTGAAGCATGGGTCGGCAACCTAATAAATATAAGAGGCCTAGACTATATGCTAGCGTTATATTATGTAATTGACTACTTGTTATAATTATAGGCCTAAATCTAATAAATTGACAGCAGGAAAGGTTGGTTTTTTTTTTACGACTGTTTACGAGAAATTAGTTTTATACCTCCAATTACATCTTTACATCTAAAAAGAAAAAAGAAATTATACGTAATATTTGTTATATTACAAAACATAATTTGTTTGGCACCACTTTTAAATCAAGTTGGTAAAATGTATCTTAATTAAAGGGAGATAATTAGCCCGTTTCATTTGTGTTAATATTTTTAATTATTTTTTTTTCATTCATTGGCTTACAATTTTTATCTTTACAATGATTTTATTACAAAAAATAATTGAAAAAAAAACATAAATATTTTATGAGTAAAAATGTGTATGTACATATGTAAAAATTATATTAACTACCCAGTTTGTAAAGTTACAAGGTATCTATTCCACTTATTTAAATTTCAGTAGTCGCTTTAGTCCCTATTAGTAACTATAACTATTTAAAGGATCTCAGTTAATCGGAGATAAAATTATAATGAGTTTTAAGTAGGTGCAAGAATTATATCTGAACAGCTAAATATTACATTTAGACACTAATGTGAAAGGTATGCAATAAGTAATAACAATGTTTGGTATTGCTACGGTATTAAATTAATTGTCTCAAAAATAAATTAAAAAAAAAAAGTTAGATCTAAAGTTAAGTCGACCTGCAAGGTTCACTACTATTGAGTATTAACTACTGACAAAAGTAGACTTAGATCTTCCCGCGCCATATCGGCGCATCGGGCAATGATAGTTCTCCAGTGGGCTCTGCCCGTAGCCGCTGCTGTCACATCGTTGATGTCATCCCAGTTTATGTCAACAGAGTGGAGGTCATCGGTGATCTTTGTGCGCCATGTTGCTTTAGGTCGCCACATGTCTGCGTTGTCCATTGGACGGCCGCCATCTGGTTGCCGTTCAGGGTAGCCGATGGTCAGGCTGGCGGATTATGTGGCAAGCAAATTTGAGGCGACGTTCGGTGACGGAGGTCGATAGTGGGCGCGTTTTCGTTAGGCGATAAACTTATTCATTTGTAACCCGGTCTCGATAAGTGACAAAAGTAACACCAACAGTTCAATTAATAAAGGCAGAAGCACTAGAGGAGAGAAGGACTAAGAGTAAAGAAGCAATAAATAATACATTATGCATTAAATTCTAACTAAGAAACACAACACAATAACAATCTATTTCAATGCTCAGATAAACAGAGGGACAAAAACTAATGATTGCATATAAATAGATCTACTCTTTCTTCCCAAGTGGCATCCAGGCAGAAAATGGGTAATCTGTACAAAGCAGGAAAACCAGCAACGTAAAATAATTATTAATTTAAAACACAAATTAAAATGCCAGAGCACGGATAAGCGTAGGACGACAAAGGGAAATTACGAGGGGGACTAAGCCCCCCCCCCCCCCCCTCCTGGATTTTTTTCTAAAGTTTTTTTTCAACAATTTCTTTGAAAATATGTACTAATTTCGCGAAAAGAAAATTGCTAAATTTTTTTCACGCTAAAGTTCAGCCGACTCTGGAATAATGTCTGGCTTTGCCACTGGTAGGACGCAATAATCTTCTGTGTAGAATGAATCTTAAACAGATTATATAAAACTTTCAGACTGTTAGCAAGCTGAATGATTTAGAAACCCCCTAGTTTAGCACACTACTAGCATTAGGCTACCGACCCCTGGTCTAAAGTCTAGGCCTCTAGTGAGCCGTGCTAAATGACTGTGCCTCAAATCCTATATCAACCCTCCTATCTAATCTTCTGTTACAGACGCTCCTTCTGTACAGAAGATTAATACGTCCAACGTTTTATCCGTGTCTTAAGTGTAGAGGGGGGGGGGACGGCCGTGCCAGCCGCGCGTTCGGCTGGTCATCCGAAAGTCCTGGGTTCGAATCCTGGAGCAGGCTAGAAGTTTTTCCCGGGTTGCAAGACTAGACTCGGACCACGGATGAGCGTAGGACGCAATAGAATCTAATCTTCTTTATAGAAGGAACGTCTGTAAAATATAAGATTTGTTCAGGGGAAAAAAAGACACGATAAGAAGGATACACGACAATTATAACTTAAATTAAAACGGTGTTTTTCAAGTTGCCTTGTGTTTAAATTAAAATGCTTAAATATAAATACTATTTTATTGTTTTTACGCTATAATTTAATAAAAAATATTATAATGACGATATATTTTTATCACTTTTCAGAATGATGTTCAGATGATCCTGGGCCCCATAAATGATCTTAGTAAATTATCTTGGACACCTTACAGATTCTGAGCCAATGATCTTAGACATCATACAAATCTGAGCCAGTAGTCTTAGAGATCATAAAAAAATCTGAGCCAATGATCTTAGAGACCATAAAAAATCTGAACCAATGATTTTAAAGACCATAAAAAATCTGAACCAATGATCTTAGACACCATAAAAACTGAGCCAATGATTTGAGTTTATAATCGACATAAAGCTTTTAAAATGCTATCCACAAGAGAAACTGCATTCTGGTGGTTCGCCATTTTCCTGTTCTGCTATGTCAAGCACGTCTGCTCACAAGCCACCGGGGCTGAGACGTGCGCATCCGGGGACTGTCACAAGGGAGAATACTTCAACATTAGCTTGGCCACTTGTCGTCCATGCCCCGATGACTCGTACTCGGAAACGAGCGACCACAACTGCACCACTTGCAAACCGTGCACCCGAGCGGAGCTGTACGACATGGCGGTGATTATCAGCCCATGCTCCCCGGAGTCTGACGCAAGCATCGGCTGCAAGGCCGGATACTTCATGTCGGCTGACGAACGCGATCTGGAGACTCTGTGCGTCCAATGTGGCAAGTGCCCCACAGGCCAGGTGGTCAAACAGGACTGCTCGGATTCTTCGGACACGGTCTGCGCGCCGGCCACTCCGTACCCCACGGCTCTGACCGACGACCACGTCTTCGACACGGGTGTTTTGATCGCCTGCATGGCACTCCTGGCCATGATCGTTGTAGGCATAGTCCTCTACGTCGTGAGGACACCACAGTTCAGGCGGGACGTCTTGAAATGTTTCAGTGGCCGGTGTCCGAGCAGAGACGACGACAGACACGAGCGGGAGGTGCTCTTTCTGAATTAGTTCTTCTTGCAACATATTGGATATTGAGTTGAAAACATGTGCACACCTACTGCACTCTTCATATGCACATCTATAATATAGTGGATGATAAATATATCAAACACTGCACTTCTTATTTAGTTCATCAGTAACGGAATTCAAATAAATTCGACACAATATGTAGGTGAAATTGTTCTCATTTAAAAAGTCAATATTTCAAAATGTCAATTGCTTAACTTGAGACATCAATATTTCAAATGGCCCAGTGTTTAAAGGAATCATCGGAAGTATGTTTATACTTTGTAATTTAGTCAAATTCTGGAGTTTCTCAATGAACTAAAGATCATTGTAGGGTAGGCCTATACATGTTTCATATGTCTAGTCTCAATGTTCGTATTATAAGATACGATTTGATCAGAAGTACACATTATTCGTCGATTCTATGAATGGACTTTTCAGAAACCGCAAAGCTATTATTCGCTAATAATGTTGTGTCCAATACATTAAAATCAATACCGCAAAATTTACTTAGTGGAATTATATTTATATGGTGTCGAGTTTCATTTCTGTGTGTGCTTAGTGTGAACAAAAACAACTCGAAAATCAAAACACGGCGAAAATCTGGTGATGTTCGCTTTCGAAAGGATTCGTCGGGTGAACCACTTTTCATTGATCTCCAAGGAGACATAGTCGAACTCAGAAGTAAGGCGTAGTTAATCTCCAGGGCTCTAAGGGATGGATAATCTCAGCTCTCAAACCAAACGGGGTTAAAACCTGGTAATGTTCGCTTGCAAAATGTGTTTCAGCTGAATTAGCATAATATGCAATCCGTGTAGCTCATGAACCTAATAAGATATTTTGGTGTGCTGTTTACATTCTAGTTTCAGTATCTCTGGAATTTTTTTTTTCGATGTTTAATATCGATTATTTACTATTGATCAGTGCTGAAGTTAATGAATTCGATAATTGCCTAAACTTCCAACGAAACGGTTTAGTTACTTATTTATGACAACTTAGAAGTCACAGATGACAGTTTAATAGAGTTTACCACGTAACGTGAATCTGAGTGAAATCATCTATGGAAAAACACAATTCAGATAATGATAAAACGTAATTTCTTCGAAATAATCTAGCTGGCCAGATATCAACACTGCCCGCCACTGGAGACAATTCAAACACAGAAAAGTCTAACGGCTGAAGCTTGAATTGAAACGTTATGATTATGTTTCGTAAATAGACTTAGACCATCACGTGATTGGAGTTTGGTCACATTCGGAATTAGTTCAGAACGAACTCTTATTCTTTGAATATATTTTGTTTAATTAACCCAGGCGACGTTGTCGTTGCTTTTTTTTTTATTATTGAAGAGGACAGCTTCAATAGTAAGATGCACATACAGAGTAACTTATTATTGACTTTAGTATCATTTATGGACGCGCCTATAAAATGATAACATAAGCTTTAAATTATATCACTTGCGGACAGGATTACTACAAAAGACTTGTGCCTTTGTGATTATTTCAGTTTGATGAAACTAGCTTCCAGACCATAAAATATTTATTTGGTAAGTTGCAAAAAAAAATTAAAAAAAAATAATTAAAAATAAACAGAATTTACACTTAGCAATTATTCACGCACGTTTAAATACATATTTTTTTACAGTATGGGCTAAAATATACCTAACACTCTAGAACCCCGGTAAGTCATGCACAGTTGTCCACGGATCGGTGTTATGTTACAGATTGCAAACGTCTGCTATAGAAAGAAGACTATTACATCTATTTGAATGAGCCTCCTGCAGGGGACGCAAAAATCGACCGCACGATACGAACGAACCCAAATAGTCTCGTTGGAATTCTGTGGTACAAGCCTCTTGATCAAACGGCCAGTTTTAAGGTTCTCTAGACCAGGGGTCGGCAACCTATGGCACGCGTGCCAGACTTGGCACGCTGAGCGATTTTCAATGGCACGCGGAAGGCCCCCGAAAAGGCAAGTCAAGTCTCTAATACAAGTAAAGAGCCTTTTGACCTTTATGTTCTTGGCACACTGAATGCGCTAGACTCTAGAATAGATTAATACATTCCCTTTTTTACTTTGGCTCACGAATTAGGCTATATTCAAAATTTTCAAAAGACTCAATGACAAATATAATTTTAACATTTCTATTTCGACATTTGATACAGTAGAATCGTCATTTTTTTTAAAACCTTAGCAAAAGCAATCGAAAAACAGCGATTTGTACCTTTGCGTAAAACGCTGAAAAACATTGTTAAATGCGTAATAATGGTATTCGCTTTACCCTGTCATCCAGTCATAACAGTTAGATGATAATAATGTTAGGGAAATCCCGTAGGGCTTTTCATATTTATTTTCCAAGATCTCGGTAAGAAAGATACGGCAATAAGATTATATATGTTTATAATTTATATCCGGTAAGTAGCTTCACAATAAATCATGCATTAAGGATTGGACATGTGGGCTTTGTTAAAAGCTGCTATAAACAAAATAAACAAACAAACAAAAAACAATTAACGTTATTGGGTTACCAAAACGAATGGCTTACCTAGCCGTGGTTGTGTAAAAATTAGTAAAGTACCCTTCGGACTTACTATGCCTATACTGTATTTCTATGTGGGTATTCTCTTTTCTTGATACCTTAAAATGAATCTATTATTATTAATTTTATTATTTCGGTAACTTTTACTAATTATTTACTAATGTTAGAATATTCTAATTATGTTTTTGATTATGCTTTTATGGTACTGATGTAGGCTACTTTGTGGCAAATAAATATTGTTCATTGTTCATGGACCAAACGGCCGGTGAAGCAGCGTTCACCAGTTTCTGTGGCCACGGCATACTAGGGGATGTGTGGCCAGCACTATGCCCAGCTGCCTTTACTTATATTGTCAGGTACCCACCTGAGCTGGGTAGACTCACGGACACCCTCCAGTCCCGGGAACAAATCCTAGCCTACGCCAGGGATTCAAACCCATGACTCATAGGGTTTACTGTGGCTGAGCCGCAGCGTGTTCGGCTGGCGTCAGGGAATGGTCGGTGTGAGGTCTAGAACCCGGGCCATTTTGTGGACAGTCCGGTGAACTAACCGCAGAACCAGCCGGCCTCTCGGCAGTTTTTAAAATGGTTCTTACAGTGGACGAATTCATATATTTTTGTCCTCTAAGACTTAGTCTGGAAGGGGCCCACCATCGAGGCTCTGCACAAGGCCCCCCTTCAACACACACACAAACGCACACACAATCGTGTCACGCCACTGACTGTAGCCTACTTGTCAGATTTAGGTTCATTCAAGTGTGACATCCTATATCCTGCCAGACTTTTTTACCTTCGTAAAAAAGAACAACCTCCCCTCCCCCACTCCAATCACACACTAACACACATAGCCTACTGCCTCTCCATTTAACACACGCCAAATTTATTATATATTGTTAAACAGCTTTACCTAAATAATGAATTGTAATAATTTTTTATATTTATGTCAAGTTTAATTCTTAGAAAAGGGGGAAATCCGATTTCTAGAAAAGGGGAAAATCCGATTTTAAAAAAAGACAGGCCTACTAATGATTTTGTTTTTAAATCGGAAAAACTGTACATTAAAAAAAAGTATTTAAATAATAAAAAAATGGTTTAATGTGCAGATGTCTTTGAACAGTTTGTTAATTATGACATTCCTAACATTAAACAACATTGTCTATGCCTGATACTTAACAGATTGAAGAGCGAACAAAGAATACAATAGCTGGGTTAAAGAGAGAGAGAGAGAGTGAGAGAGAGAGAGAGAGAGAGAGAGAGAGAGAGAGAGGTAGAGGGGGGATGAACAATAATTGAGTGCCTGCTTATGCTCTACTGTTCATTTAGATTCGAATGTCTTATGGGACTTTAAAAAGAAAACTCGAACACAAAGACATGAAGCTCGTAGAATCTATATTTACACCTGACCACAGGAGTATAAATATCGTAAAAACAATCCGATGACCTTGGCCAAAGATAGAGCCACACCGGCTCTGGTCACGTGGTACGGTTTTTTGGAAGGGGTATTTAAGCACGTGCTATAGTGGCGACCAATGATGATGAGCTAAGCTTTTAACACCGGTAATTGTAATAGCTTAGTAGGCCGGTTGGATTGAATGCTAAAAAAAAACAAAAAAAACAAAACATTTCTAAGCGCTAGGCCTACATTACATTCGAGTTATTGCAAAATAGCGACATTGTTGTAACAGCCCAGCATTTTAGTTTCTGATATTTGTGGAAAAGTAGGTTCATTATTCAAACTTGTTAAATGTTTCTTAGGATTTTGAGGTAAGACGTCTTTCTAGATTCTACGCTTAGTGAAACGATACGCTAACAGCATATAGGCCTACCGGCTAGCAAGCAGTCAATGAAGAAATGTTATATACACATAGATTACATTGGTAGATAGATAAATAGATGGATAGATGGAACGATAGATAGATAGATACATAGATACATAGAAAGATAGATGGATAGATATAAAGAGAGATAGATAGATAGACGGATATACAGACGGTATGATAGGGAGATAGAGGGATAGGTAGCTGGTAAGAAAAGCTACATATCAGATAGGTAGATAAATTATTTCAGACTAGATTAACAATTATTTGGATTAAATGGATTGGCGGATGTATGGATATAACTCGTTTAAACAGTTTCAATGTTATAGACTCTCATTTTCCATTCTATGATGAAGTAACCAAAGAATATTAAAATAATTCATGCATCATTAGCCACGAACTGGTCACACATATAAGGAGCATTTTTAAATAGCAGGAATTACATTTTTATTGATTATCAGTTTAGACTTTAAATTGTAGCCCTAGTGGCTATTCAAGTTGATGAAAACTTAAAAAAAAAAAATGAATAAAGCAAATCTACATTAACGTGTTTTGTTTAACTTCTAATTTCAGTCTTCGTTTGAATTTATGCTTAACTCTGGGGATTGTGGCGTATCTTTTCGGCCCTGGTGATGCCCAGAGAATGATGTGCAGCAGTGGGCCCTGTGGACCTGGTCAGTTATTGGACTCCGATTACCACTGCGTCAGCTGCCCACCAGGAACATACCTGCCCGAGTGGCAACACTCGTGTCGGAGCTGCAGACCATGCTCCACGCCGATCGAGCACAACCACGAGATAATCTTGAGAAACTGTACTTCCGTCACAGACACTGACATCGCTTGTGGTCCGGGGCACTTCAGAAAATTGTACGGACCAGGCGAGCAAGATTGCCTCAAATGTAGCATCTGCCAGATCGGAAGCATTATCTCAGAATGTGGCATGTTCTCGGATGCTGTATGTGCTAAAGCCAAGACGCCAGATAACCAACCGATGATTGCGGGAGAGCCACTGGAGCTAAAAATTCCCCCTCGTTATATTATAGCCCTTGTTGTGGTCTTCGGTGCATTATTATTTGTCTTCATTTCTTACTTAAGGTTTTGTGAAAGTGTTTCTATGTCCTACACGCTTGCGAGAAGTTAAGCTGCTATTATTTCAATGTCTTTCACCTTTGTAGTACGTTACTAGTTTCATTGGTTTGAGTCATTGTCATTAGCTTATCTTATATATTACGCACGCTCCCTCTATAACAAAGATTATTGCGTCCTACGCTCATCCATGGTCTGGGTCAAGTCTTGCGTTTTGATTAGTGTATTAAATTATGTTAATTTACTGTTTTTTTCTGGTTTGTTCAGGCAACCCATTCCATACCCGGATGCCACTAGGGAAGAAAGAGTACTTATATGCATTTGTTCTCGCATAAGGGATAAGAAACGTGTTTTTTTCCTTATGATTATCTGAGCATTGTTACAGATTGTTAGTGTGTTGTATTTCTAAATTAGAGTTTAATGCCTTATATATTTTTACTACTTTACTCTTTGCCCTTCTGTCATCTAGTGTTTCTAGATTGAGTAATTTAACTCTGCCGTTTTAATGCCCTAAAGATATTTGCATTTCTTTCATTTTCCTACACCCGTAATAAGCCTGTAATAGTTAAATTGTAACTATGGCACTAGAGATAAAGAAACATGCGTATTGTATAATAATGAATAAAGTATAAACACGCATTATTAAAAACTTTTATTTTATCTTCATTGCCAAGGATTTGCCACTGTTGGGCCCAAAGAGTTTATTTTCACTTTACCTGTCATTATGTTTTAGACGGAATTTATTTGCAAACAAGAACAAATCAAGTATATGATACTCATATACTTCATTTATTTGCAAACAAGAACAAATCAAGTATATGATACTCATATACTTCTTCCAATTATATACCCTATGCAACACTATATAATAATTTGTATGTTATGTAAATGTTGTACTTATTTGGAAAATACTTATTTTGATTTTCTAACTAAATATTCTGTGTGTGACTTTTTCTAAGCGTTCCGATGGTATGCTTGGCAAACATGATTTGTAAATAAATCAATGTTTTATTTTAAAAACATATCATGATTTTTTTAAACCTTATATTTTGTGATATACATGTATCATACATTGACTGTACTTTGTTATATACCAACCTCCTTTCTACACACCTGCCTGCCTGCATGCCTAGCCATATACTTGTTTACGTTCCTCCCCACCTGCTTGCCTACCTGTATACATCGGCTGGTCTAGCGGCTAGTTGCCCGGACTGTCAACCAAAAAACCAACTGACACGTCGCGGGTTCTATCCCTGCCACCGACCGATCCCTGTCGCCCTGCAGGAGTTTTGGGCCTGGTGACGTAATAATATTCTATATAGAAGGAACGTCTGTAAACTTATTAGAAACATGCATGAATGCTGCCTACGTGCCAATCTACCAATCTATATTTTCGCCTGCATATTCGTAAGCCAGCCAATTGGACTGCTAGCCTCTCTCTTTACGTGCCGACAAACTGTCTGTTTATTTGCTAATTTACAAGTTAACATGTCAGCTTTTCTACCTACCTACTTACTCTATCTCTCTTTCTTTCTCAATGTATATTTATTATATGTATATAGGCTATACATTCTGTGTGTATATTTGATCAATAGTCACACTGTTCAACTGTTGCATGTGCCACCCTGTGTCGCCATCCATGACTTTAATCCCTTCAATGTGCTGTTACTATCGAATAACAAATATATTATAGTCAAACTATAGGCCTATTGCCGAACAGCCTTTAAAAAAAAAGGAATAGACTGTTGTTTAATTGAACGAAGTCAATTTCCTGGTGTAGTTGATGTGGAGTTCTAGTGTGCACAAAGTTGTAAAAATTGTCTAGTGAAATTTTTAGTTGAAAATAGTTATGTTGTTGATATTCTATTTCTGTGATAGTGCTTGTTCCTTACACATGAACAGTTTTGTTTCGCTTCCATTTTGTTTCTTGTAAATTTCTAGATAAGGTTATGTGACTTTATTATACACGTTTTTTGTGTAAAGGTTTGTTTTTTTTTGGTGGCAGCGCGTTCGCATGACCATTTTGAAAGTCTTTATTTCCATTATTCGTAAGAAAAAAAAAGAGGCCCGAATTTTTCTGTGGGTCTTGAAGGGTGGTCATAAAAGATATTTCTGTTTGAAAATAAGAAGGCTTGGCGGTGTGCAGGCCACACCATTTCTTGTTAGTGGAGGCCAAAAGAACTAATGTTTGCAACTTTACTAGTGTATATTTTTTCATATCTTAAATGTTTCATAAGCTATTAAGTAGAGAACTGACTCCTTTAAGTACGGTACTCGTAGTTTTAGTTTAGTCTTATATTTTTTATTATTGTTTTTAAAACTTAAATGATGTTTAGTTATTTGAATTCCCTAATATGTAAAATATAGCACACAGGCTTATAAATATTAAATAGTTTTGTTTAAAATGTAGGCCTGTTAGAAGCCATTTTTTAAATACAATTCTATCTCATCAATGAAATTGAATGCTTTAAAATAAAAGAATTCCTAATCCATCGCAGTTATCATTTTTTTTTCTTCTGCATTTTATACTCTTTTGCATCTAATATCCAATAGTATACAGATATAAGTGTTAATAAATTTAATTGCGTGTATGCCTTACTGTGTTTAGTAGCTTAAATCAAACCAAAGACTATAATAAAATAGATCGCTTGTTCTATTTTTAGAGCTTATAGGTTATTTTTTCGTGAGCATCCAATAACGCTATCTTAAATGAATTCTACGCTCGTTCGTTTGCCTAACGCTGTCTTAAATGACTTCTTCGCTTATACGTTTATTCGCTGTATACAACTTTCGATTCTAATTTTAATTCTTCATTGAAAAAAATCATGGCGATTAAATAAAACGGAAGTCCGCAGTACAAAAGGGAATCGGGGATTCCGAAAAGAAGTCATTCGATTCATCAAATAGCAGAAATATTGAAGCAAGCGGTCCATCTTATTATAGTCTTTGATCAGACTAAGTTCTATTACAATTTATCTGTTTTGTGTATAATATCGCGTGCTTTCGAACGGTATATTGAAGACCATGATTGAAATTAATACTGCATTCATAGCGTTATAGATTCGTGACTCGCTAATCCAAAATATCTGACGTGTAGACAGAGAAAACTAGTCTATATGTACAAGCTGAGACCAGCGGATCAATAGAATGTTAAGCCGCCTTCATGGGCTGTGAGCTATCCGCACCATTTAGCTAAAGATGAGGCCACGACAAATTAAGAAGTTGGTCTACACAGCCACGGCAATCGTAATCGCGTATAATTTTATCAAAGTAATGACATGGAGCGAGGATATTCATTACGACGAAGGCGTGAGAAATCGATTCCGTTTGGAGCAGAGAAAAGCTGGAGTCGACATCAGTGAAGATGAAGTTGAGAGTATCGATGAGACGTTCACACAGGAAGGATACCCAATCAAATTCGTCCACGGGAGAGAGGTGGATAAGAACTCTGTGGACTATTCAAATGTCACCCTGCCGCGTTTTGTGACGTCTGGAGACCAATGGAGTCCAGGTAGATGATTTTTCTAAACAAAAAAGCTCAGTTGTTGTTTTGTTTTAGTGATAATAAGATATGAGAGATACTGCGATGATACCAATTTTAGAATGTGCGTGGTTGTCGATATGGACTTAAACATGTCAATTTTGTTATGTTTCTAAACCAATATAACCATACCATTTTAACTAGGGGAAAAACGGTTGAAACCGCCAGATATCTGAGTAACCTTAGCAGTGATCAGTGTGGAAAGTTCTTTATAGAACGGGACAAAGTCAATTGCAGAGGGAAGGAGTTGGGCGAAACGCAAGTAACACTTAAAGCTGCCGGACAAACTAGATGTACATGCATTTGCCTAGTTTAGAATGAAACCTTTTGTAAGCAATAATTTGAATTTGCTCGCGGTCAGGAAAAAATTGTACGCCGGGCCGTATATGATCCGCGGGCTTGAGTTTGACACCTATGATTAAGACTGTTTTGCGAATGGAGCAACAAGAAATCAAAACGTTTTAAAAGTGGGGAAATATATAATATGGTGATACATGTAGAAATGAAGAAGAGCTGACATGTTCCCACATAGAACACCACACACACCTTAAAAACGCTCAAAGGTGAAAACTAGAGCTTTCATTTTTTTTATCACTGGAGTAAGTGGCGAGCGAAGGTCTTTTGTTCGAATCCTGGCGAAGGCTAGGATTTGTTTTCGGGTCTGGAGGTTGTCCCTTGTTCTATCCAGACCTGATGGGTACCTGACCTTAGTTGGGGTAAAGGGTAAAGTAAAGGGCGTTGGGCATTGTGCTGGCCATACAATTCCCTACTATGCCGTGCCCAGAAACTGGTAAACGCTGCTTCACCGGCTCTGTGGATTAATTTTAATCTCACGGAATACTTTAAATATTAAGCTATAAAACAAATTTTAAAATAGTTAACAAAATTTCAATTTAGGTATTTGACTTTTCTTTTAAAAAAATATTTGAGAAGCAATAGATTTTCTTGATATGAATTTATCAAAGGTCGTGTTTGTTTGTATCTTTGTTGCTATGTCACTATTTCCTACACAAAAAGTTTCAACGGTCATAAAAATATTAGATTCCAATATTTTTAACTCTTAATTGTAATTTGACGTCAGCAAATTCATGCTTGAACGTGCTTGTGAAATATATATATAAAGACATTTGATCCGAAATACTTGGACTTTTGCCACATTTGGCGTTAAGCTCGAACATTCGACCTGTCTGCGATTGGCGCATGACAGGGATTCTTAGGGCGTGGCTTCAATGTACCCTTTCATACATGAATATATCCGAAATGAACTAAGTGTCCGTCTCATTAAGTGAAAGTAATGAATTCAGTACGTTTAAGTATATGCTTCTAGACCCTCGCCAAACCGCTTTTGCACATAACCACTCATGTTTCCCAAAATGGAAGCGCAGATGCCCACATTTGAGTACATTCTATGTATCTTATTATTTTAAAAGTTGTAACAAAATTCTCACAACAAGACTAAACATGAAAACATTTTCCCGTCAGATGTGCCAGCATTTAGGCTAGGTTGAGGAAACTAGGAAAACTTTTCCTATTAATTTAACTCACATGAAGTTGGATGAATACAATGAAGCGTGATACAATTCACTTCATAAATCAGTACCAGAGGCTCAGGAGCATGCTTAGAGCAGGCTCAATGGGCAAGCCCATGAACAGGGCATGTTTAAAGCCTATACAAATTATACAAATGGTTTTTTAATTTAAAATGCGGCCTTCCCCACCAGCCTTGGACGTTCTAGTGTTAATGGAAATCGTTAATTACGTCGCAACTGCTCATGTGATCTTGAAACCTATATTATATATAAAAAAAAAGCAACAACCACAGAAATATAATGTTTATTTTTGTTCGATTTCAGTTGTTCAGTCTTTCAGCATTGTGAGGATTTAAAATATATATCGTTGTTTTAGTAGGACACAATTTGTATAATCTCTAACCCGGTGTTCATGTATGGAATAAACGAGTGACGTTTTACGATAGAAACAATGACGTAGGAGTTAGATTGAACGTAGCGTAGATTTGGCAGAGAACGTTAGACGACCTTAAGATTTGGTAGCGGCAAGACGTGTTAGACTAGGCAATATAAACTGTTGTATATTTATATTCATTTTGTATATAAACTTGTTGGAGAATTCTGAATTAAATCTCAGTTATCATTTTACGACAAGCCGGCAGTTTGTTTATTGATTGTTAGTAATGAATGTGATCTCCCTGAGAGTTGTGTAAGTAACATTTATAAAATAACGGTCACAAGCATCTATAAACAATATTTGATACTATTCAAAACAAATATTAGTACACAAGGATAGAAATATATTTATGCAATAGACATGCACGCATACTATCATACCATTTATCATACAAGAGAAATGTATCATTAGGAGTCAGCTATTGTATTTTCTGGCTGACTGGCGATTCTGTTCAAAAATTCGCATTGACAGAGGAACAAAAGAGTTCCTAAATCTTCCTGTTTTAGTTCTGATCAAAAGAATTCGACCACTTCGACTAGATCTGATGAAGCTGTCGTGTAAGGGAATGAACAATTGTGCGCAAAGTTCTGGAGGATTTTTTTTGCAATAATAGATTCTGATAGGTAGGCGCCTTGATTTAAACTTAACTCCAAGAGCTGGAAGCTGTGTATGTGTTGTACGAGAGGCTTTGTTTATTAGGCTGTCTATACGGCGCTTGTATAAATGCAGTGGCATTACCATACCAATAGGTGATCGCAAAGGTGCTGATGTTACCGACATTTGTAAAACACATTCTAAAGCAGTGTCGTAATTAGCGTACTTACTGACTGGCTCAAACCTGTCCTACACTGCTGTATGTTCATTCATTAGTAAAAGTGTCCACTACCTCTTCCATTATTTAACAGCCTTTTAAAAGTATTATTCAAAAATGTATTGTAGTGGTTATGTATTGTATTGCATTTCACCCGCATGGTTGATTTTTCGTTTTAATCTATTTGACGCCCCCTGGTTAAGGAGAAGATGGAAAACCCTTCCAGTTCGATGAGCTGGACCCCCACGAGAACAAGAAAAGGCGGAAATCTATCCGAGTTCACATGTTTGACGTCATGGTGAGTGACGTCATCTCAGTCCATAGATCTCTACCTGACGTCAGATCTGATAGGTATGTGGCATCGTTAGTTCTTTGTTTCGATTTAATATTCAGAATCTAGAAGAAAATAAATATTAGTTAGTGTGAGTCTACTCTATATTTTATATGTCTATAAAACTGTATAATAATATCTGCCTTTCTACCTATGTATCTATCTATCCATCTATCTATCAATCCATCTATCACTTTCTCTTTAAATCTCTCTATCTATCTCTCAATTATATATCTTTGTTTAATTCACTATAACTATCCATGTAGGCCTATATATATATATGCTTTCCTATCCGTCTACCCGTCGAGATGTCTAGATGACCTTCACTTCCCCTATATCTCTTCAGTTTATGGTCTATTTCTTTCTCACTATCTAATTATCTTCCTATCTATCTATAACTTTACAGTATTGTCAAACATTCATAAAAATTAAGATTTTAACAAATATAATTCAAAAGCTCTGCAGTTCACAAAATCGTTAAACCCAATCCTGGCGACAACTAGTCATCGCTCCTTTACAATTTTAAATGGAGAGGAACTTTTTTTTTCTTTGGGCTTTAACATTAGGCCTAAATAAATTCAGACATAGCAGGCTAGAAAACCTCTATTTAAATCAATAAAACCTACATAACAACTCGGAGAGCAAGGCCACCAAAATAACAGCTCAGTTTTTAGGAAAATCCCTCTATAATAACAGCCTAGGTAAAGGTATAAACCCACCAAAACTAAAAGCTCGGGTCAGGTGGATAATCCACCAAACTAATAGTTAAAGTTGGAAGGAAAGGCTATCAAACTATCAGCTCAGGATAGGCGAAAACCCACAAAATAAACAGCTCCAGTTGTGAGGGAAAACCTGCAGAATAAATAGCTCAAGTTAGGGGAAAACCCACAGAATAAACCGCTCAAGTTGTGAGGGAAAACCTGCAGAATAAACAGCTCAAGTTAGGGGAAAACCCACAGAATGAACCGCTCAAGTTGTGTGGGAAAACCTGCAGAATAAACAGCTCAAGTTAGGGGAAAACCCGCAGAATAAACAGCTCAGCTTAGGGGAAAACCCACAGAATAAACCGCTCAAGTTGTGAGGGAAAACCCGCAGAATAAACAGCTCAAGTTAGGGGAAAACCCGCAGAATAAACAGCTCAAGTTAGGGGAAAACCCGCAGAATAAACAGCTCAAGTTAGGGGAAAACCCGCAGAATAAACGGCTCGAACTAGAGGGAAAATTCGTTGAACAAACAGCTTAGGCTACAAGGAACTCCTCCCAACCCCCACCCCCCCCCCCCCTTTCCGAAAGACAAGGTCAGACTAAAGGGGACGAGAGCACTGTACCTGGACAAACGCCTGTAAGTTCTCAATTAAAACTCATTCCTTAAGAAAAAAAAATATATATAAAAGGAGGAGAATGAAGCAAAGACGTTATTGTTTGTTTCTTAAAGTTTCCCGTGATGGGGAGTAACTTGCATCCCCCGCTCCATCTTTACATCTTGCGGGCGGCGTCCATACTCTTAGACTGACATAGCTACCAACAAAAATAAATACAAAAAAAAAAAATAAACATATAAAATAGATTGTGAACTATAATAATACATATTATACAGATATACAACAAATAAAGAGTTAAAAGCTCACACGGTTACCGGCAAATTTAAATACAATAAAATGGGCCAGTGACTAAAGAACAGAATAATAAATTATTTCATACGAGGGTGACGGTTATCAGAAACGTACGCAGAAAGTAGCCCCGAAGCTTAGGTGTAGACGATGTAGTTATATATAAAAGTCCTTAACTAAAAGATATTTCCAGAATCAACTCCTTTCATGCATTTTATATTTATATATATGTTTATATGTGTTGTTATATTCCGTTTCCTCTGTCACGTGTCAGGTTGTTCTTTTTATTTGTTTCCTCTGTCAGGTGTAAGGGAGAGCAGCATGTGAATGCACCGACATCGTCAGTGGTCATAGTGTTCCACAACGAGGCTTGGAGCACGCTGATCAGGACGATCTCAAGCGTCCTGGACAGAACCCCGGCCCACCTTCTGGCCGCGGTTGTACTGGTAGACGACGCTTCCACACTGGGTAAGGCAGCATTGTACGTGTGTATGTGTGTGTGTCTGAAGTTGCATTCATAGACTTTGAAGAGTGGGAAGTTGCATTCACAGCATTTGAATAGTGGGAAGTTGCATTCACAGCATTTGAAGTGTGGGAAATGGGCCGTATTGCTGCTGAGAGTTAACACCCTTGCCCATTTTACAATTACGGTATATTAGATTGACTTGTATAAGGGGCAAGGGAGTTAACTCTAAGCAGCAATACGGCCCATTGCATTCACAGCATTTGAAGTGTGGGAAATTGCATTCACAGCATTTGTAGTGCGGGAAATTGCATTCACTGCATTTGAAGTGTGGGAAATTGCATTCACAGCATTTGAAGTGTGTGAAGTGGCAATCACTAACTTGTGTGTATGTGTGGTCTACATATGGCCGTAGAAGCAAAGTTACGTGTGGACTATGCAGTGATTATTTTGTCACGTATTATCCTACTCTTCAACTGATGTCAAATACCTTTATAAAAAAAAAGTACCGTTTGGTTAATAACTGTACTGCTCCACCATCATTCAAACTGGTAGAGTAGCGGTATTTCGGCTCCATAAGTCCTGGGTTCGAATTCAGGCTGACGCCAAGGTTTTCTTCCCGGGTATTGAGGTATCCCCGAGTCTACCCAGCTCTTGTGGCTACCTGACACTTGTTGGGGAAAAGAAAAAAGTTGTTGGGCATTGTACTGGTCACCTAATTCCCTCTTAGTAGCGAACGCGTCTACGCATGGTTTGAAATATATGTGTAACTTTTTAAGTTTCTTTATGTAGCTTCCATATACTTAAAAGGCCATTGACAAGTCTTAATGAGGCTTGATCTTTTCAATAGGTCAGGGTTTAGCGAGCTCAAGAACTTCCGGTCTAACTCCGGCAACAACAAAAAATGCTTTTACTGGTGTTTGACCATAGACTATAATATACATGGACCGCTTGCTTTAGTATTTCTGCTTATATGTTGACTTCAAACACTGATTTTCGGAATTCCCATTGTAAATAAAGTAATTGCTATACAGGAAATAAAGTTATTGCTTTACAAGTTCCGTTTTATTTAATCGCTATGATTTTCTCAATGAAAAATTAGAATCGAAAGTTGTACAGAGCGGAAACATTTATAGATCAGTGTTGTGTGCGCACGGAAAAAGAACATAAGCTCTAAAAATAGGTCCATCTTATTATAGTTAATGATAATAGGATTAAGTATACAAGTATTCATTTAAAGTCGAAAAAAATGTGGTTTAATAAAACGGAACATGTATGACAATTACTTTATTGAGAATCGGGAATTGCAAAGAAAGAAGATAATAGCATAAAAAACTAAAGCAAGCGGTCCGTGTATATTATAGTCTATGGTTTGACAATTAATTTAAACCTGGACGGCCTGTACTGGTCTTTTTGGGAACATACTAAGGCTAAAAGATTAGTTATAAGGAATCCGTTTTTAACATCAAAAGGGAGTATGCGATAATTAATGTTCAAAGTATTAGTCGCGTTAAAGTAAATTTAGCTTACTGTGAAAAATAAAGTAGTCAAGTGTAGCGGTTCCTGGCTTATTAAAAAACATGATCTATAGTATTCTATAGTGATTAAGGAGTTTCCAAATTGTTAATGGCGCTCTCAACCACTCACTGGGTTAGGGGTTACGTTAAGAACAGTGTGAGTGTCTTCAAATAAGTGGGAGATGTATTGTCTCAATGACATTGGCGGTCTACTAAAGAGTTCCTCAAAGTGTTCATCAGCCCATAGATTTCACTGATCTTGATATTTGTTAATGGGTGTCATTCTCTGCCTTTAGACGGTTCTTCCTGCTTCGCTGCGTTGGTTATTAGTGCCCCTGTGCGTGTATACTGTCGCTAGGGAATCATTAACACAATGTCTGGTCCCCTTGTAGTTGTATCGTTCTGTCTTGATTCTTGACTGGCTGCCACTCATTAAAGATCCTAGCACTCCATGGGCACATACCGATGGTAAAACCTTCTAAATGGTCGTGGTTTTCGTCTACTACAGACACAATCCATTTGCTCATCGTCAGAAGATTCGTCTGCTGGTTTGCTTCCATTAACATGGAATGTTGTGATTCGGAATGTTCCAGTCTTCTGTTAGTTGTAGAAGTCCATAGCTATCTAGAGTTCGTTTGAATGCGTAGTTTTTTTGTTACTTGTTTAAAGTAGGGATGTTAAAAACCGTTTTTTTTTTCAAAACCGGTTTTCGGATCTACAAAACCGGTTTAAACCGGATTTCGGTTTCCCCTTCCCCTGCGCAATGTCACAAGTCACAGGCCGGAAAAGCCAAATGTGCGTAGCTTAGTAGGAATATTTGAAAAATATATCAAACTTAATTAGTGTTTAATATATAATATATTTCTATTGTAGTACTTCATTAAAAACTGAATTCTAGAATCATTTTTCTTTAAGGCAAAACAGAAAAAAGTCTATATAAAACTAAATATAGATATAGATCTTTCGTCTGGCAGTGGATATTAATCAGGGTTATCTAGATTATACAATGCAGGAATAATTGCGTCACGAACAATCTAAATATAGTTTGTTTTACACTATAGATCTATCTAAGTTTTTTGTTGTTTTAGCTGGGTTTCCTAATGTTATGTTATGTCTTCTGTTGGTTTGGCTATTGATTTTGTATTGTTTTGGCTTGTTGGATACAATTTATTTTAACACGAAGATGTAGAAAAGATAAACTGTGTATATCCTATCAGGTCAAAAGCTGAGACAGTGTGTAAAGATGAGAGCGCGATATCTAACTCGGTTCATACTAATGAGACTTGATAAGAGGAACTCATTTACACTATAGAGAAGCAATGCTAATAGCACGGTCAAGAAGAACTTGAGCTAGAACCAGAGACCAAAGCTGACTGTACTCAAGTTAGGGATCCGGTGTTCTTATAGGCCCACATTTGTAAAAAAAAAAGCTAACAAAACATAGTTCTGTGTTATACTACTGCAGGGGTCGGGAACCTTTTTGTCTGAGAGAGCCATGGACACCACATATTTTGAAAAGTAATTCTGTGAGAGCCTTACCATATGTTAAAAACAAAAAATTCAAGTAAATTTTCCTTTAATTACAATGAATGCAGGGTTGCTATTTTTCTGTCTTTTAGGATAGCAGAGTTTATCTCCTTTATCTTTTCTGATGCTGAGCTGCAGTAGACTTTAGCTCATTTGTAGAATGAAATATTGATATGAAATTAATATGTAAATCAAAGGAGTGTAAAGAATTTTTTTTATAATCGAACATTTGTCTGCTAGCCAGATGCAGCCATCAATAGAGCCACATCTGGCTCGCGAGCCATAGGTTCCCGACCCCTAATCTATAGATACATAAAAAGACAAAACGAAAATTCAAGCAATAAGTTTGGGAATAAAAATAGGTGATTCTTCACAATCCATCGTTTTCTTTTGGCAACATCTTTTAAAAATGAATTAAAACTTCTTTCCCCACATCTTTTCTTACTCGCAGTGCAGCTTATAACGTAGCACACAGACATGTTTTGTCAGTAAATGAACGAATTGGACCGGAAATGTTGGTACACGATATATTAAAATTGTTCAGGTTCACCGTGCATGAAAAATCATGAAGACTTGTCAATGGAAACTTCACATTTGATTGTAATACTGTATGTCATTGTACCTGTCCCATGACTGTACTTATCTTCATACAGATTACTTAAAGCTGCCCCTAGAAAAGTACTTGAAAACCCTGAAAAAAGTTCGTCTGATCAGGGCTACTCGTAAACTGGGCACTGTCCAAGCACGTAACCTTGGTTACCAGTACGCCAAGAAGGACATCGTCATATTTATGGAGTCTCACGTGGAGTGTCTGCCAGGTAGGATGACTCTATTAAACCATTGCAAACTCATTTATCTACCTACCTTCCTACCTATCAATGGTTAAGATGTAGAAACTCATTTGCGAAACAGAGCGTTTTAAGCGTCTCTGATTTGGCCAGACCGATTTTGGCGCGTACGATATTTTGGTGTGGCTATTTTGGCGCAGAGTTCATTTAGGCGCAGGGCGCATAAGGGAATTATTTATGTAAAAGCTTCAAGCCAATTGTTCACTGGAATGAGCTTGTTTCAAAATGCCATTTTCCAGTTTATGTCATCTTCCAGTTTATGCCATTTTCCAGTTTATCCGAATCTTCAAAGCAACACCTACCAGCATTAAAACAAAAAAGAGTTAGTAACGGCCGTAAGACTGTCCACCATTCTAATTCATTGACCAACCGTTCTAAAAGTATCTTATCTTTTATCATTCTCAACTACTCTACTATCATGCTGTCAAGTTATTTGACAGGTATGATCAAGAATAATCTAATCATCTTATTGTCAATCGTGATTTATTAGATTTGAAATCATAAGAATGTGCACGTATTTTTCTTTAGCCATCATAATAAACACATTTTTTATTACAATGCTCAGATAAACATAAGGACAAAACACTTTTTCTTATCCCTCATGCAAGAACAAATGCAGATAAGTACCCTTTCTTCTCGAGTGACATACGGGCGTGGAATGGGTTGCCTGAACAAACCAGGAAAAACATTAACTCAACATCATTTAAAACACTAATCAAAATGCAAGACTAGGCACATACCACGGATGAACGTAGGACGCAATAATCTTCTTTATAGTAGGAGCGTCAGTAACATGTAAGATAAGCTCTAAAGATAAGATCTGAAAATCGCCACCGCTCACCAGATGAATAGACTCAGCAAAATGTTGGGGTAAAAGAGACAAAAAATGCAATGGCACTAAAACAGTCGCGCCAAAATGATGGCTCAAAAATATCAGATATCGATTTATCTAATGTCAGGACGAAGTGGTCGATTAGGATTTCTCGGTAAACTATTTTAAAATAATTCCACGATCCATTACAATAAGATTTCGCAACCTTAGCTTACGTATGAACCCTTTAGCGGCTATCAAACAACTGATGGCACTCGAAGAAACCAATAACAGTGTCGGAAAACTGTTTTTTTTTTTAAAGGAGGTTGGGGAAGGATAAAGAAACGAAATCACGAAAAATGTAAAAAAGATTGATGGTAGAAAACAACAACTGCTTACGGCAGGAATTGGCAACCTACGGGACGCATGCCAGACTTGGCACACTGAGCGATTTTCAATGACACGCAGAAGATTCACCAAAAAAGTCAATTCAAATATCTTCTACAAGAAGTTGACTGCTAAAGCAGGATGACTTTTAGGCTTTTGGCACGCTTAATGAATTAGAAATTCTACTTTGGCACACTGTTATCTAAAGGTTGCCGACCCCTGGCTTACGGTGTTGCTGAAGGGTAAAGTGTTTGGGAACCTCTGTAATACAAACAATCAATATTGTGTTAATGTCACTGTTGAATGACTCCATTTGTTTTCATGACTTTGGTGGTATACAACAAATCGATCAAATTCTTTCGACTTAAAAATCTCTATTTAGTGTACTCATGTAACTTTATCCACTTGGACTTTGTCTAAAGAAATAATCTTTTTTTTACTATGTATAATATATCTATATATATAAAAAGACAGTGTTAAGCCCCGCGAGGATCCCCATTGGTCAATTTGAAAACACGTGTGTCACTGACCTATCTAGGCCTAGCCCAATATACCGTCTAATAATTTTTCACATCGGCCATGTGTCTTCGATAGCTCAGTGGTAAACGTAGTGGACTGCTATACGGACGACCAGGGTTCGATTCTCCAGTTAGACTGTACTTTTTTTTTTCGACAATTAATTTTTCAAACTTTTAAAAACAAAAGACATTGTAAATCTATAGGCAATATAGATTTTGTTAAATAAAAATATTTGACTATTTTTTTTACCCTATTACAATATTTATTTACTTTCCTAAAAGTATTCAGTAAGTGTAGTTTATAAATTTGTTATCTTCACCCCAGACAGTCCTTTTTTTTTTTCACCCGGACAACGCCGGGCAATGCAGCTTGTATATTATATATTATAGAACTAGGTAGATATATTTAGTTGCACGGATATCTAGAAACGTACATGTATAAATAAAATATGCTTAGGTACATATATAGATGGATAGATAGTTAGAGAAATAGGTGAATGGATAGATAGATAGATAGTTAAAAAGATTAATGTTTAGATACATAACTAGATAGATTGAAAGATAGATTGATGGATAATTACAAGGATGGATAGAAAGATGGATATGCAGACACAGAAATACACAGACAGATTGATAGGTAGATAGATAGATAAACAGACTAGCAGACAGACAGACGGACTGACAGACAGACAGTCAGGCAGACAAACAGACAGACAGATAGACAGACAGATATACAGATAGATGGATAGAGAGAGGAGGGAGGGAACTTAGGTATAGAATCTAGAGTATTCTAGAGCAGGGGTCGGCAACCTAAGGCAAGCGTGCCACACTTGGCACGCAGATCGATTTTCAGTGGCGTGCCGTGAAGACCTTCCAGAAGGCTTTTTTTTTGTGGGTGGGTGGGGGGGGGGGTATTTTAGCTATTATAAAATGCAGCAAGTTGAAATTCGAACATAAAAATAGACATCAAAATGTGCCGATTTGCGAACAAATCTGGAAGGAAGCTGCTTAGGAAAGTCACCTGTGGTTCTCAACTGCCAATCATTCGCTCTAGTTTCCGCTTTTGATTAATCTGTTTTAAGCATAGGCAAGGAGGCCACTTACACTTGACCCCTCAGAAGTAACTAAATATGTACCCGACATTGAACAATTAGCGTAGAGCATTCAAGGATAATGCGCTCGTTAATTGATAGGCCTACCCTACATGCTAATTACATTCAAAAGAGTTTTTTTGCTTGTCTTCTTTAATTAAGAATTATTAATCTATAATTGATTCTAAATATTTTTTTATTAGTTTTAATATTTTAATAAATACAAGAGGCTTATAAACTATCATTATATAATGTAATTGTTGGAATTATTAATGTTTTTTAAAATCTTCTTAACGACTTAAACAATTAATGCTGGAAATGTTTATTTACAACTGTTTAACGTAAATTAATTATATTCCTAATTGAAAAAAATATCATAATGCTAGAATTATATAAGGAAATACTAATTGATAAGCAATATTAGTTTTATTGAAAAAACATAACTGGTTCGGTACATGCGGTATCACTAAAAAATCAACTGTAATAGTGAAAACTTTTATTAAAGGGAGATAGTTAAATCATTTTTATTTACGTTAATATTTCTAGATGTTTTATATTTTCCCTTTATTTAAAAAAAATTCGTGGCTTGCAATTATAGTTTTAAAATGATAACATTATAAAAAGATAGTTGTAAGTTGTAAGTGTACATTTTAAAACTTTAAACAGTACATTAACTACTAACGTTGTATGATTACTACCTATCTATTTCAATTAACTGCAGTTACTTGCTGTTTAAATAGTAATTAATTAAAACATATTAACAAAAATCTCAGGCTGAGATCAAACTATAATGAAATGACTATGGCTTCTCTTCACAAAGTGTAGGGCGTCCAGTGTCTAGTCCTGGCTAGTATCTGAATGTCTTACATTCTCATCTCTGAAGGTGGTAAAGTTCGCACATGGTGGGAACGGCTTGGACAATACACCAGGTTGCGGTATGTTGTCCGAGCTTTGGGAGAATAGGAACTTGCTGTTTTCTCGCATTGGCTCTCATTCATGGTCGGACTGGACTATAGCTGGTCTGCACTCGGCTCTCATGCTTGACGTAAAAGTGATTGTGCAGAGGGTGGAACTAGCTGATCCACGATTGATTACCCGCCTTTCGGGGGCGGGAAGTCAGTACGTGTATTAGTAAAGTTGCCGATACCATGCGACATTTAAACGCTGAAAGGCCCACAGAAGTTCATAAGAGCTCCTAGCGACTCCAAATGAGAAAAAAAAAAAGAATGCTAGAATTAAACCTGACAAATATAATAATGTTTTAGGCAGTAACCATTAATATAAAAGTTCAGTAATAAAATCATGCATTTGCTATACATGTAAAAAGAAAACAAAAGAAATATGATAATAACAACCATATAAATTTTTTTAAACTCTGAACAGTTTTTTCTATAAAGTTCTTTTGCTTTTGACCTTGGTCTTGCTACGGCGCTGAATAAATTGTCTTTTTTAAATGAATAAAAAAAATATAGTAGAACAGGTTGACTTTCAGGCTGTTGGCACGCTGAATGATTTTGAATTAAGAGTTTGGCACAGTATTAGCAAACGTTTGCCGACCCCTGTTCTAGAGCATTTGCAATAGACGTGACTTAGGTTTCTAGATGACGTAACTAAGTAAATAGCAGCCATGATGGTGATAATGTTGAATAATATTGTTATTTCCCAGGTCTATTTTACACCCAAAATATAAGGAATTTGTTTCCATAAATCTTGAAATTTAACTTTGATTCTAGTCCTTAGTAGTCCGTCCACTAAGTAAACTAGATTTGAGGCTTTTTATAGTTTTTCAATAGCTCTTGTGAAACATTGCACAGCCTGCCTTATACTTTACTTTTTAATTAATAGATAATAAGCTACGATAGGCTAACATTCGACAATCGACATCTTCAATTAAATATTCTGCACTAACGCTACCTATTTCATAGATTTTTAATGGTTTAAATTTTAGCTTCGAATTTTAATGTTCATCACATGACAGTGTTATACATTTGTACGTCATATTGTTGAAATAATGATATTTATAAAAAAAAACCTGCCATTTGTCACCTCTAGACAAAGTAAACCAACAGCACGTGTTTTCTGTCACGTGATTGCAAATGCTCTATTGAAAACCATTCCTAAGCCTCCGTAATGTAGTAAATAATAAATACTTTATTTTTTACATTTGTTATAGATCTAAGTAAATAAAGAAAAACCTATATATATTCAGGTTGGTACGAGCCGCTTGTTGTCCCAATGTTGTCAGACAGAAAACTAGTGACCGTTCCTGTCCTGGACACAATAGATCCGTACACATTCGCCATCCAGGAGCAGTCGGAGGCGCACGTGGTTGGAGGCGTACACCTGCATTCTTTGACGTTTGCCTGGATGGAGCGTAGGCGGGACAACTCGTCTAACAGCCTGCATGTTGAGTAAGTGGGGGATCTAAACCAATAAGTAAATTCGAACTTAGAAATACAACATAACAATCATCTATAACTATAACTATACCCAGATAGACATAGAGGTGAAAAGACTTTTCTTATATCATATACTTATATCATATTCAAGAACAGTTGCATATAAGTACTCTTTGTTCCCAAAGGGCATTTGAGCATAGAATGGGTTACCAGAAAAAAAAAAAACAACTTAACATTATTTTAAATCCTAATCGATATGCAACATTATACTCAAAACGCGGATAAGCATAGGACGCAATACTCTTCTGTATATGATGGGTATCAGTAAAACATAAGATAAAAATGATGTCGCGAAAAGATTGGTTCGCAATTATAGATCAACAAAACATACATTTTGGGGGAGGGGCAGGGGGGAGTGGGTTTCCGTTATATAAAGAATATATTAAGAGATTCCATTAAAAAAAGGAAAATCGTCTTGCCCAACTGACTTTATAATGGCGAGAGAAACGTATAGACCCTACTTAAAATTCGCGTAAATGAAGATTGTGTAGCCAGCACACTGTTCAATCATTTATTACTTTTCTTCTTGAGATTTTTAATTAGGTAGGCTCAGTGAGGCCCTTCAGAATCTGTTAAAAAAATGATTTGCCATGATTAGCGCTTGAGAAATTTCTCCCGAACTGCCAAACACTCCTATTTCTTTAAGTCTGTGTAGCCTTCTACCTTCTTCGTCATTTACATAACTTGTTTGTGTTGGAATAACTTACCAAAAAATAGATAAATGTCATCGCCAGAGTTCAAATCGCCTCCACTACTCCACCACACAACACTAAATCAACATTTCGGTAGTGAGGTTTATCTATTTTAATTGGCTTCGCCCTTTGTCCCCCTAGGTCACCAACCCTGCCAGGTTCTGTCTTTGCCATATCCAAGGAATGGTTCTCCAAGCTTGGCATGTTTGATCCCTACTTACAAGCCTGGGGCGGTGAAACTATAGAAATGTCTTTCAAGGTTTGTGTCACTCTAAATATAGAAAAAGTTTACCATTAAAGAATTCAATGGATAATCTTAAAGTTTCCCTTATTTTTATTTTACTACTAGTGGTTATGCCCGTCAAAATGACGGAGATACGAATGACTACAGTGTGTTTTGTTAAGATAGAAAGAAAAAAAACAATATTACAACAAAAACTGGAGTGATAACGTTTCTTTTTGGGTGCTTTATTTTAATTCTTTTTATTTGTTTCTGGTCGCCCTGATCCTGGCATGGTTCACAGTCATTTCATCCCCAGACACTTAATCCTCGTCACTTAATCCCCTTCACTTAATCCTCGAGTTACTTAATCCCCGAGTTACTTAATCCCAGACACTTAATCCTCAGACACTTAATACTAAAAATTCAATTTTAGGTTTAGAATTATTATGAAATCAGATCGAAATATAAATCATAACAAACACAAAAAAAAGCTATATCTAATAGTTCGATATTCAATTATTTATTTTGTTATTAAGAGTTTGTGAGGTGAGTGTTTTTTTTAAATCAGTTTAACAGAAAAGCTAAAGATCGGAGATACGACAACATTGCCGCTTCAAGGACATAGATCCATTGGTCATCTTGAGTCTGAGTAAGAGTGGTGTCCTATTTTTATCCACCGTCCTATTTATCCGTCGTGCTTTTTATCATCAAAGCGAAGCCGGCGCACGGCCGTATCAAACAAAGGTATAGCCGACGCGAGTTACCGGTACCACCGGTGGCCAAGTTAAATAAACATTGTCGAGCAATCAAGCCAGGGGGCAATACTGAGATAAACGACGACGAAACTTTATCACCCTGACCGTTTTATTTTATTTTATCTTCAAACGTATAAATCAATTAATGTTCTGTTAATAAGTATAATAGATCGTCACAGGAGGAGGCCCTTAACACTTTCTGTCCGTAAGAACACCACTGGTATCGATCGGCCGTGCCATTCTGCCGTAAGAACACCACTGGTGTTGATTTGGGTAACATTGTTTGTTTCGCTATTAAATCCAAACCAGCTTTCTAAAATTAATTTTAACTTCCTCTGACTATTTATAGATATCAGAACTCTTCTTAGCATAAGTTTAAAGTAGATTTGACGAACATTTATGCTTTTTTTTCATTGTTTATAGTGGTGACTATTGGTTTGTTACGACGGTCACAAGTACACATAAGGGGGGGGGGGTGGAAAAGATCAACTAAACTACTGTCTATAGGCTTTTTTTATGACATTATTAAATAGAAATGATAGGCCTACAAACTTATTTGATTTTATTAAAGACTGAAATTTAATACAATTTAGATTTAAATAAATAATTATATCGGTCTAAGACTACATCAAGTCGGGAGCATCAATCGGTGAAAAATAAGCGCCTTCAACTAGGTCCAACTAGGACCTAATCTTTCCGAATTTTTCATGATTAATTTATTCTGTACACTGTGTAGTCTTTTATATTCAAAATTTATATTTTATTCTTTTTAATTTGATATATAAAATGTACCTAATTAAAAAATAATAATATTATTTTATGAAAACATAACCACTCCTAGGCCTAGTGCTAATAAAAAATGTTAAAATATCATATTTTTCTATGTTTTTTCAAACTGTAACAGCCATTAATTAAAAAGATTACCTCTCAATTTTTGTAATTATGTTGATAGCCTAATAGTATATAATTGATATAAACGTGGATTTATTTCAATACTTCTTATAGTTTGTAATTAGCAATTTTTTTTCTAATTTTTTTTACTAGAAAAATTTCATTTTTTTTTACATTTTATTAATATTTTTTTCTTTTTTTATCATTTACGCAAAGAATTTCAGAACAAAACATATTTATTTAGATTCAGTATTTATTCACCTTTAGTTTGATATATAACACTTGGTACATTTAATGAAAAAAACTATATAAAAATATTTTTTATGACATATGGATTTTGTCTGTAAAAAAAAACTCCGGCAGAACCTGAAAAAAACTACGGACAGAAAGGGTTAAGTCTACCATAAGACAACTGCTAAAATTGTCAGCCACATACTGCTTTAGAAAGGATTAAGTGTCTGAGGAATAAGTGTCTGGGGATTAAGTGACTCGAGGCTTAAGTGACAGGGATTAAGTGACCAGGATTAATTGTCTGAGGATGAAGTGACCTGTCACCCCCTGGCATATACAGACGAATTTTTGATGTCAACCCTCTGGTCATTAAAATGTAGTGAACAGTTGTGTTGACTTGACTTGTTATTAATAATATTAAATTAACAATAATAAAGACCTACTTTCAAAAAGAAAAAACAAACAAATACCAAACAATAACGAAATACATAATTTAAAAAAACGTAGATAATAATATTTCAATACAATAAAAACTAAAGTGAGAAAGATTTTTTTCGGTATTTAATTTTTGGTTCTTACTTATTGTATCAATAAAGCAGTATTGAGAATGTTTTTTCGCTCAACTATCCATAAGGGTCAACATCTGAAAAGGATACTTTTTTATTTTTTTTTATAACTCAATAATGAAATTGTATACTAAGATTGTATAACTCATTCTGAAAGGAACATACAATACTGGACACGCATTCCGCAGAAAGACTCCTAATAATGACTCGTACTCTACTCAGTTTAATGTTTCTGTTTGCCAGACCTGGATGTGCGGTGGACGTATTCTAATCTCAACGTGCTCTCACGTGGCCCACCTTCCCAGGGATCCTGCCAACACGAGCATTCAGAGGACTTTGCTCAACTCTGCGCGTGTGGCTGAAGTGTGGATGGACGATTACAAGCAGTACCTCCACGAGAAGACAGCATTCCAGATACGTCAGGTGAATTCCGCACTTTTCTGCACTTCTTATCGCCAGTTAGCTTCATTTGAGTTATACCTGGACGTCTTTTCATCAGTTAATAATAATAATAATAATATTTGTATATCGCGCAAACAAACTTTGTGTAAGCTCAGACCGCATTTAACATACAACTAAGAAGACGGACATTACTCTAGGCTAGGAGAGAAAGCTAACTGATGATATACTAAAAAATCTAATAAATGTAGCATTAACTGACCCAACCTATAAGTAAGACAGTAGGAGTCTAATGCATGTTAAATGTTAACTAAGGTAACTCTTGAAATAATGAGTTTTTAAGTTCTTTTTGAAAGTATCAATAGAGCTTGTTAGCCTGAGTTGAACGAAAATAGATTCCACACCTTTGGACCGGATACTGAGAAGGCTCTAAGGCCAACGGTCGTCAGTGAGAAACGGGGCTCTACCAGAAGCGATGAGTTGGCAGAACGAAGTGTTCTTTGCGGGACATATGGTGTTATTAGTTCATTGAGATAGGACGGCATGTCGTTATCAAAAAGGCACTGATGGCAAAGTAGCGCCACTTTGTATTCAATTCTGGCTTTCACAGGGAGCCAGTGCAACCAGTTAACACGTCTTCACCTACTCTATGCCATTATATGTGTATTGCATTTGCGTACACCAATATGTGTTCTCATAGTCTCTACGTGTTGCCTTCGCTTCTTTTTCGGGAAAATCCATTCTAGAACTTTCTGCACTACAACCAATATAAGGCACACAGAGGTGTAGTTTGTGGTTTTAGTGGTTTTACCATAGACTATAATAAGATGTACTTTTTTCCCCGTGCGCAACCAATAAGGCTGTCTTAAATGACTTCTACACACCTCCTTGTTTCTTAAATGTTTCCGCTGTATAGAACTTTCGATTTTAATTTTAATTTTTCATTGAGAAAATTAAAGCGATTCAATAAAACGGAAGTGCAAAGTATTATACGATTCGGGAATTCCGAAAAGCAGTCTTTCGACTCATCATATAGCAGAAATACTAAAGCAAGCGGTCCATGTATATTATAGTCTATGATTTTACAGAGAGTTAAAGCAGATTTACTTACTAACAGATTACTTATTAATTACTATTGTCATTAGTATTACTGAACAGTTTTTTTGTTGTTGTAATTATTGTAAATAAGTTAAAACATTACTCATTCTACTTTAAACGTTCATCCAATGGCTTGAGTGTATTATTTCAAGATCGTTATCAAATGTAATTAATCAATCACTTATTGTATTAATCTTGTATTGTACGATCCTAGACTGAGCACCAAAACATACAGTCGCGGCAGCAGCTACGGGAATCACTGCAGTGCAGAAATTTCTATTGGTATCTTAACAACGTGAACAGAGAACTGTCTCGAGAAATTGATGAGTACAGTTTTTACCTGGGCCAGGTATGTGCAACTTCATACAGGTGATAGAATCGATTACAATGATTGAACCGAATAGAAAAATTATGTAAATCTTATCTTATACATTACAGACGCTCCTTCTATAAAGAAGATTATTGCGTCCTACGCTCATCCGTGGTCCGAGTCTAGTCTTGCATTTTTATTAATGTCTTAAATGATGTTAAGTTACTAGTTTTCCTGGCTTGTACAGGCAACCCATTCCATGCCCGAATGCCACTCGGGAAGAAAGAGCACTTATATGCATTTGTTCTCGCGTAAGGGACAAGGAAAGTGTATTTGTCTTTATGTTTATCTGAGCTTTGCAAAAAGTTGTTATTGGGTTGTATTTCTAAATTAAAGTTTAATGCCTTGTGTATTATTACTACTTTACTCTTTGCCCTTCTGTCCTCTAGTGTTTCTAGGTTTAGTGATTCGACTAATGGTGTTACTCTTGTTAATTGGGAATATTCACTGGTTATGAACCTTGCAGCTCTTTTTTTGGATTTGTTCTAATTTTTTTTATGTTTTCTTTAGTTGATGGGTCCCATCAAGACAAATGTACTACAAGATTTGGTAAAAGGTAGAGGGTTTAGAAACGACCAGTGTTACTATGGGGAGTGAGAAGTTATTTCCTTTTTACTTCCTGGACAGATGATTAGCATTTTGTTTGTCTTTTCTTTTTCTTCTTCTGTTTTGTGGTTCCACAACATAAAATATTGTACAAGGCTGCAGCGGACTCAACTATTGACAACCGCTCAAGACAGGCAAAAGTGGAGAAGGTTGACTGCTGAGGTGTCCATTCACTCCCCCCCCCCAACGACCACAACGGTCAAGGAATTGATGATGATTATTGTGTTTTGTTCTATTTCTACTTTGTGTTTAGATCTAGCTTCCCTTCGATTCGTCACATCGCTTCCCTTCGATTCGACACATCGCTTCCATAGACACACACACGCGGCCATAACGATTAGAGTGATATTTTAAATTATATATTCTAGAACAGGGGTCGGTCGGCAGCCTTTTTGCTAATAGTGTGCCAAACTAGGATTTCTAAAATCATTCAGCGTGCCAACAGCCTGAAAGTTTACCTGCTGTTTTAATAATTAAGATAATTTTGTTAGCGCCGTAGCAAGACCAATGCCAAAAGCAATGGAGCTTCATGGTAAAATTGTTAAAGCGTTCCATATTTGATTAAAAATTAAAGTTTTTGTGATAATCATCTTTTTATTATTATTTTTTTTGCATTGAGCTTTTTTTAAAACAAAATAAAATTATAGAAAATGTATTATACAAATTTTAAATAATTTTTATATAGTTGACGAGAAATAATTTTTACACCTGTGACTGTGACTTACTAGTAGATCATTAGATTTGCTCATTATATTTTTACATTTTAAATCTCAGCCTTTTTTTAAATATTTTCAAATATGTTTATTCAAGATTTTACATGTACAATCTCATATATTTTACAATGAAGAAAAGAGGATAGAAGAACAGTACATACATAGTTAAGGGGATAGAAGACAAAATAATTTACGAGACAAAAAGTTTTCCAACTTTAAATTCAAATTCATTCATTCTTTTTTTTTACATTCATGCTTAGCATCCATACATATTTAAATTAAATTAAACATATATTAAACGTAAACATCCATTATTAACTGTAAGATATTTAAAACAACGTAACATGGAGAAAAATTAAACAAAGTGTGGTATCCTTAAACATTTAGTCTCAGCTCCTGCTTAAAATTTAATATTCATTGTATTTAGAATTGGATCTCAGACTAACTGAGATTTATACGAATATTTATGGTAAACGATAGACTAGCCACAATAAATTTTTCCAAAAGTGTTTAACTGTTGAGCGGCATTGATATGTATTATATAAACTGAGTAGGTTTAAAAATGTAAATATAAGTTATTTAGTCGTATAATATTTATATGGTTTTCAACTATCTTTTATAGTTTCATAATTTTAAAGTTATATATTGTAAGCCATTATTTTTTTATAAAGAAAAAATTAGAAACATTAAAACATTTTAACCCCCCAAAAAACGGATTAATTATCTCCCTTTAAGTTACATTTCCCAAATTTATGTTGATTTTAGTGATGACAAACAAATCATGTTTTGTAATATAACTAATATTACTTTTTAGTTATTTATTTAATGAAAATCCAGCATTATGGTATTAATTTAAAGATGTAATTAAAGGTTTACAATTAATAAGCGTTAAACAGTGGTAAATAAACATTTCCTGCCTAGATTGTTTGTCCATTTAAGAAGTTTTTTTTTTTTAAGCATTAATAATGACAACAATTGCATAAGATAATGCTAGTATAGTAAAGTAAAGTATTCCGTCGGACCAAATTGATCCATAGGGCCGGTAAAACATCAGTTGTGTGTGGCCACGGCATACTGGGGAATTATGTGGACATCACAAAGCCCGGATAAACTACCCCATTTAAAGGTACCCATCAGAGCTGGACACCTCCAAACCTGAACCTGGGAACAAATCCTAGCCTCCACCAGGATTCCAGTCCAGGAACTTCGGTATGCCATCTTAATGCACTGCAGATCGGCCCCCGTGCTCAATAATGCTAGTTTTAAAAGTCGCTTACATTTAATGAAATAATAAATTTGTTTTTAGAATAAATGACTTTATACATAAATACTCTTTTAAAAGAGAAATATTGTACCAATTTATGAGCGCCTTGTCTTATTAAATGCTCTTCTATAATTGTTCAATGTCAGATACATATATAATTACTTATGAGTGGTCAAATGTAAGTGACCTCTTTTATGCTTGAAACAAATTTCATGTGCAATAAAATCTGTTAACAAATGTAAGTTGAACCAAAAGCTGAAAGTAATGTGAATGTCTAGCTGTTGAGAATAGCAGATGACTTTCCTAAGCAGCTTTCTTCCAGACTTTCCCGCAAATTTGGGATATTTTGATACCCTTTTTTAAATGTTTAAAATTCATATTGATGCATTTTAAAATTTCAAATATCCCTCCATTAAAAAAGATCCAGATCTATATAGGTTGTAGTAAGATCAAGCAATTCAGGCTTAATGCGGTATGAAAACACATGAATTTAAACCTTTGCCTTTGTTTAGAAAACTTTGTCTTGAGTACTTTAAAGTACATCTGAAAAAGGCCCATCCATCTATCTTAATATGCCTTAAATTAGGAAAATAGTAAAATGTTTCTAATTGATTTCACCACAGGATATATCCAGTTTTAATGCAAATCGTTTCTATTGGTCTAACCTCTTCCTTGTAAATGCAAGTACAACTCACTGAAATGTGTCGCTTTGTCATTCAGAAATATCGGCTTCAATAGTCAGTTCTCCTCATTCAGTATAGGAAAATGTTGTTGTTCTGTTATCAAGACACACATTGATTGCTTCCAGACAAGAAATGAATCTATCCAAGACTTAACCTCGTCTAAGACAATGAACACTGTGTACAACATCAGATCTCTATAATCAGTATCACTTTTTTGTAGGACAGACTTGAATTGCCTGTAAATCAAGAAAGGGTGAGATACTATATAATCGACTTTCTTTACAATAGATAGATTCCATAACAGATCGCAAGTCTAATGATGAACTATTTGCACACAAACTTTCCTGAACTTTAACAGTCAACATACATTGTGATTTTCGTGAAGTTTATTGCGCAGCAGATGTTAAAATTATGCTAACGTAGCGTTAAGTTGTTGACTTAGATTAAAAATCTATTTCTTTTGGGAAATATCTCGTGTGTTATTTCGAAAATCGCTCCGCATGCCAAGTGTGGCACACGTTCTTAGATTGCCGATCCCTGTTCTAGAGTCTATTTTAAACGGTCCATATGCACTGAAAGCTGAAAGACGATATTTTGCTTAGATCTCATGGTGAGACAGGGGAGACAAACATATATGGGAAGTCTTCATAGCCATAAGTTCTCAAAGTGGTTATCCATTCTTTGTCTGGTATTCGGAAACGGTTCCAAGGAAGACAGACCTAAATCCATTGTTTTTCCTCTCTCTTCATCTCTCTATCTCTCTCTTTCTGTGTCTCTCTCTCTATCTCTTTCTCTCTCTGTTATTACGAAGCCGGAACGGCCTCCAGATTATTAGAACCTTGTGGATTTGAATATTATATATATATATTATTTATTTATTAGTCCAGGATAGTATTGATGGTGAAGACCTATCAATCGGATTCTACTCCATGCGAATGCAACAGTCTACTTCCTTGCAGTTGGCTCAGTTGTAAAATAAATAGTGTAGATTCTTAGTGGAATAAGAAAGTTCTTGACTATAGTTATGATGTAATAGTTCCACAATGCAAATAATAATAACAGTCAAATCCGTGGTGAATTCATAACATAAATCTTTATTATAATAAGGTAAGAATAGCCATGATGAACACAGTTCCAAATATAAGTATAAAAATAATGTAGATAATAGCGACTAAGTTCCAAGTTAAACTGAATGACTATTTAATAGAGAAAAATAAGTACTTTAATAACATGTTCTACTCCTTACAAAATATTAGACCCTCGACTCAAGTCCAACCTCGTGCGGGCTCTTTTATAGCATAAGGTACAGCCAATCGTAACTAGGGGAAAAACTTCCACTCCCAAAAACACAGACACAGTCTGGTTAGAAAGTCGTTTAATTAATGGAACAACAGAGTCAATTTCTTTGTTCGAAACTGGCGGATAGGGCGAGGTCAGGGTTTAGCTTGAAACATTAATCTTACTTAATTACAGTACATTGATTAAACTTCCCACAATATAACAATCATGCCAGACCTCAGGGTGCCCTTAAACCTTAGCAAAAAAAGACATTAAGGCGCTATTGGAGACGCTTCCAATTAAAGTATCTATGCAAGTGGGTGAGCGTATATGTGTTTTCTTCAGGGAAAAATGCGGGATAGGAGGAGAGAGAGATAATTGTAAAAAAGGTGTAGGTGGGGGGGGGGAATTGTAGTTTATTATTACAATTCAGTGTCACGACCTGTAGATGGCAGGCCAAGTAACTTAACCACCCTAGTGGAAGAGTTGTAAAGGTTTGTAAATGATAGCGGAAATGGAGGGAAGGGGGGTAATTATCTCGGCTAACACTCCTTCTCTAGAGAAGCGACACGAGGTCAAGTGTCAAATTACACTCAGCTAGAACGGTGACATCTATTTATCTAGGTCAACCAAACGATAGCGTCTAACGATTGAATCCTACGGCGTTACATTTACATATAATACACTAATATAACACCTCACATCTGTATTATTATTTCCTATGAAATAAGGAAATTACATACAGTTTAAGTGGGGAATTTCCTGTATAATTAAAAAAAAATAGATGTACATATTATTATGCTTGTTCAATGTTATGTAAAGTACAAAAAAAGTCATTTAGAAAAAGGCATCAACAATAGTGAGTTAAATAGTTCAGGCAATTATGTAATATTTGAGAATAAAATTCAAGTGTTATAGAGGCAAAAATTGATAAACATATAATATATATACATGTTCATTGCATTAATCAAAAAACATTCAATTTTCATGATAAATGTTCACGAAAAGTTAAAATGATAAAGATGTCAAAATTTAAGGAATAAAGAAAAATCAGTAGGTAATGTCCCTACCAAACAGCATCATCCGGTACTATTTTACATACGAGATAAAGTGTCTGCCACAACGTTATCTTTGCCTTTAATGTGGGCCAGATTTAAGTTGTAAGATTGGAGGAACAAACTCCAACGGATGAGTCTTTGATTTTGTTCTACCCTGGAAAGGAACACAAGGGGGTTATGGTCAGTTAAAATATCAACAGGATACGGTGATCCGTTTAGATAGAAATCAAAGTGTTTAAGTGCCAGAATTAGCCCCAACAGCTCCTTCTCAATTGTGCTATAATTTCTTTCGCGTGGGTTGAATTTCTGAGAGTAATAGCAAAGAGGGTGTTCAAGGGAATCATCTCCCTCCTGAGATATTACTGCCCCCATGCCTGTATCACATGCGTCTACAGTTATCTTAAATGGTTTATTGTAGTTTGGTGTTATCAGCACATGTGACCTTGAAAGCAGATCTTTCAGTTTACTAAAAGCCCGATTACATTCATCAGTCCATCTGAACTTAACATTTTTCTTTAAGAGATCAGTAAGAGGACACGCGATGGTGGAGAAATTCTTACAGAATTTCCTGTAATATCCCGCCATACCCAGGAAACTACGGAGTTGTTTGCGTGTTTCGGGGATGGGGAACTCACGAATAGCCGTGACTTTGGCACCTACAGGTTTAACCGTACCATTCCCCACTATGTGGCCTAGGTATTCTATGGTTGCATGGCAAAATTGGCTCTTAGCCAGGTTAACAGTGAGATTAGCCTGTTGCAACTTTTGGAATAACAACCTTAATTGCTTTAGATGAGATTCAAAGTTGTCGTTATACACTACAATGTCGTCAAGGTACGCGTGACAATGTGGTATGTCTCGTATAATAGAGTTAATCAGGCGCTGAAAACTTGCCGGGGCATTCACCATGCCAAAGGGCATGACCTTGAACTTATAAAGTCCATCTGGAGTCGTAAATGAAGATACCTCCTGAGCTCTATCCGTCAGTGGGATCTGAAAGCCGTCAACCAGTCGATCAACGTCACAAAACTAGCGTCGCTAACCTGGTCAATCAAGTCGTCTATCCTCGGGATAGGATAGGAGTCAGTCTTGGTCACAGCATTTACCCCCCTATAGTCTACACAGAAACGTAAGGATCCGTCAGGTTTTGGTACCAGGACACAAGGGGATGACCAGTCACTATTGCTAGGGGTGATTATGTCGTTCTCGAGCATGTAGTCGACCTCTTTGCGGATGTGCTCCAACTGGATCGGATTTACTCTGTATGGATGTTGTTTAATAGGCGTTACATTTTCATCTATAATAACATCATGCCTGATTAAGTGAGTTTTCCTTGGAATATCATTAAAAAGGTCAATGTTCTCAAAAATCAAACCTTTGATAGAGGACTTTTCACAATTTGGTAGGTGTGCCAATTTGTTATATAGGTCCTTAAGGGATTCTGAATTGTGTAATTTACTCTCGGCCAGCTTACGCTCAACTTTGGGCAACTCGATCTCAACCTTTGAGACAGTGTTTACTGGCGCAATGGCGCTCTGCACTAGTCTGGGGATGTAAGGCTTTAACATATTAATATGGCACACCCTCTGTGATTTTCTCCTATCAGGGGTTTTCACAATATAATTTAATTCACTAAGTTTGGCTACCACTTCATACGGTCCGGTGTACTTGGCACTCAAGGGTTGACCAGTCATGGGTGTCAGCATCAGTACTTGGTCGCCAGGGTTGAAGCTTCGGGTTTTTGCCTTGGTATCATAGTAAGCCTTCATATTGCTTTGTGCCTGTAAAAGATTAAGCTTTACAAGGGTTAATGCATTATATAACCGAGTCTTAAATTCTCCACATAGGTGAGTAGACCAGTTTCTTCAGTTGATGACAACCAGGTTTCTTTCAGCAATTTCAAGGGTCCGCGAACTGCATGACCGAATACCAGCTCAAAAGGGCTATATCCGAGGGATTCTTGGACAGCCTCTCTGGTTGCAAAGAGTACGAAGGGAATTCCACGATCCCAATCTCCTCCATGTTCAAAGCAGTATGTTCGAAGCATGTTCTTGAGAGTTTGGTGATAGCGTTCTAAAGCTCCTTGGCTTTGTGGATGATACGCACTCGACATAGCATGGCGGATGCCTAACCGCTGTAGAACTTGGCGAAACAACTTCGATGTAAAATTGGAGCCTTGATCGGATTGTACGGTCTTAGGGAGTCCGTATCGTGAAAAAAATCCGATAAGTGCGTCGGAGATCTTGTCAGCGTTGATGCTGCGCATGGGAATAGCCTCTGGAAATCTTGTAGCAGAACACATGATCGTGAAGAGGTACTGGTAGCCAGCCTTGGTTTTAGGTAGTGGACCGACACAGTCTATGATGATGTGGCTCAATGGCTCGGAGAATGCCGGTATAGGCTTTAATGGAGCAACCGGAATGGTCTGGTTTGGTTTCCCTACCATTTGGCATGCATGACAAGATTTGCAGAACGATGAAGTATCTTTGTGTAGTCCAGGCCAGTAGAAGTATGAAAGAATTCTGTCATAAGTCTTATTGACACCTAAGTGACCAGCATATGGCGAATCATGAGCCATATGTAAAATGTCATTTCGGTACACGGTTGGTACTACAATCTGGTGTATCTCGTTGCAATTTTCGTTGTCAGTGTTTTTCTCTTTCCATTTTCTCATGAGTAAACCATCTTTTAGGTAATAACCTATATTCATCTTTTCCACCTCCTTCTCGCTTACTGCTTCCTTTCTCAGCTTTTCGATATCCATGTCTTTCTCCTGTTCTAAGGTAAGTAATTGTCTTGGTGAGATGTTACTTCCTTTAGTCTCGACTGAGGGACCACTAAGAATGTCAGCCAGGAATGTCGCTTGTAGATCAATTTCTGGTTCATTTTCTGTTTGTGCTGTGGTTTCGTCAGACTCTGGTTTCTTTTTCATACCTCTGGTAAGGACGCATACAGAATTGTCTGTAGTCTCACTTCTGTCAGGGTTATGAATTTCTTTGGATACAGGGCGTACCTTGTCTCCAGCAATGTCATTTCCTAATATCAGAGAAATGCCATTAATAGGTAGTGCTGTCTGCACCCCAATAGTAACAGGTCCATTATAATATTCAGACTTCATCTGAATACGATGTAGAGGAACTAGTATTGTTGCCATATCTACACCTCTCAGTGCGATATTCTGTTCTGTGTAAGTCGATTTCGAAATAGGAATAGTATCCTTGAGTAGTAATGAAGTCGATGCTCCCGTGTCTCTAAGGATTCGAATCTTTCGTTCACTGAGTTCATCATCAATAGATGACACATATCCTTCAGTAATGAAGGGTAAAAAGTTCTTGAATAGATCGGTGTCTATAAGATCTTTTTCTTCAACCTGTTCTATATTACTGCAAGAGGTGAACACTTCTGTTGCTAAGGTTCCATCTGTTTTACTCACGGTAGAGTTCAGATGTGAGTTTTCAAAAACCATGGTCTCTAATTTCTGGAATTCTCTAGGTTTTGAAATATCTGGACATGTCATTGTGCTTTCTGTCGTATTTTCATGACTAACACTAAATGTCTCTGTTTTAGCTTTTGTTACCTTCTTGTCAGATTGGTATAAACGAGTCTTAGGATTGGTAGCGATACATGTTAGTACCATATTCTTTTTCTCTTTACTTTGTCTGTTTTGTAAACTCCAACAGTTTTCCATAACGTGTCCATCCTTTTTACAGAAGCTGCACGTAGGTTTCTTTTGCATGGAACTATTAGTCGTCTGCTTATCAGTTTTTTGCTTATTGTATTCATCTGTGCATTTTGCATTCTTTTCCACTACTGCATATTGATTCTTGAATTTGGATTTATCAGGTTGGAAGGTTCGGTTGTGTTGATGAATAATGATGTACTCATCTGCCAATACTGCTGCTGTTTTGATGTTTTCAACACCTTTGTCGGATAAGTGAATTTTTACATCGTTGCGAACGCAATTGTTAAATTCCTCTGTCAACATAAGATTTCTCAGTTTCTCATATTCGCCATTCACATTTTTAGATCTGATCCAACGATCAAAATGTTTCTCTTTGATTCTCAGAAAATCAACGTGTGATTGTTCTGGTTCCTTCTTGAAATCTCTAAAAATCTTTCTGTATTTTTCTGGAGTCAAAGCATAACTTAGTAGGATTCGATTCTTAATCATTTCGTAGTCATTGTCTTCCTCTACGGTAAGATTCAAGACAACGTCTAATGCTTTACCTTTTGTCAAGGCTGAACGTAATAATACAGCCATCTTATTCTCTGGAAAGTGATAATCTGCGGCCTGCTTCTCAAACATCATGAAGAATTCTTCGATGTGGTTGCTATCGAATTCTGGAATGTATTTTCGATATTTGTACAGTTCCAATTCGATTTCTGAATGTACATGATTGGTACTGCGAGCCCGTGCTATTTCAATTCTTTCCTGACTAGCAATTCTTTCTTTTTCAATTTCCAATTCCATTTCCATTTTCTTTAATTCTAGTTTGAACCTTAGTTCTTCACTAAGTCCATTGTGTATGCTTGACTCACGAACCGTGACAGTGTGATTGGTCTTTTGTGATTCAGATAAATTTGACTCAATTGATTCGTCCTCACTAGCAGTATGTACTATCGATTCATATTCTTCCATCAATGTACCTTGCCTTTTTAAGCAATCAGTAATTTCTTTAATAAGTTTATTTCTTTCGGGTGTTGTTTCAGTTATCTGGATGTCTAACGTTTGAGCAATGTCTTTTAGTTGTGTGAGTGTCATTTTGTTAAGTTGATCTGATGTAAAGTTAGTTGATGGTTCCATCTTGTTTTTAATATTGGTAAAGATAAGATAAAGTGTGGTCAACTTACTTTTGTCCTTTGAATAAAACACTTTTCGACACAAAATTGACACTATTACGTTGAGTATAACTGGAACATAATTTGAAAGAAATGTTCCAATTCAGACAATATTGTAGATAAATCTTCTTTTTGTAGAATCTTCCTTTAGTTTGCAAGATAGAAAGTGCAATATCGTGGACGATTTGCCCCCAAATTTATTACGAAGCCGGAACGGCCTCCAGATTATTAGAACCTTGTGGATTTGAATATTATATATATATATTATTTATTTATTAGTCCAGGATAGTATTGATGGTGAAGACCTATCAATCGGATTCTACTCCATACGAATGCAACAGTCTACTTCCTTGCAGTTGGCTCAGTTGTAAAATAAATAGTGTAGATTCTTAGTGGAATAAGAAAGTTCTTGACTATAGTTATGATGTAATAGTTCCACAATGCAAATAATAATAACAGTCAAATCCGTGGTGAATTCATAACATAAATCTTTATTATAATAAGGTAAGAATAGCCATGATGAACACAGTTCCAAATATAAGTATAAAAATAATGTAGATAATAGCGACTAAGTTCCAAGTTAAACTGAATGACTATTTAATAGAGAAAAATAAGTACTTTAATAACATGTTCTACTCCTTACAAAATATTAGACCCTCGACTCAAGTCCAACCTCGTGCGGGCTCTTTTATAGCATAAGGTACAGCCAATCGTAACTAGGGGAAAAACTTCCACTCCCAAAAACACAGACACAGTCTGGTTAGAAAATCGTTTAATTAATGGAACAACAGAGTCAATTACTTTGTTCGAAACTGGCGGATAGGGCGAGGTCAGGGTTTAGCTTGAAACATTAATCTTACTTAATTACAGTACATTGATTAAACTTCCCACAATATAACAATCATGCCAGACCTCAGGGTGCCCTTAAACCTTAGCAAAAAAATACATTAAGGCGCTATTGGAGACGCTTCCAATTAAAGTATCTATGCAAGTGGGTGAGCGTATATGTGTTTTCTTCAGGGAAAAATGCGGGATAGGAGGAGAGACAGATAATTGTAAAAAAGGTGTAGGTGGGGGGGGGGGAATTGTAGTTACTGATTACAATTCAATGTCACGACCTGTAGATGGCAGGCCAAGTAACTTAACCACCCTAGTGGAAGAGTTGTAAAGGTTTGTAAATGATAGCGGAAATGGAGGGAAGGGGGTTAATTATCTCGGCTAACACTCCTTCTCTAGAGAAGCGACACGAGGTCAAGTGTCAAATTACACTCAGCTAGAACGGTGACATCTATTTATCTAGGTCAACAAAACGATAGCGTCTAACGATTGAATCCTACGGCGTTACATTTACATATAATACACTAATATAACACCTCACATCTGTATTAATACGTCGTTTCGTAACACTGTCTGTCTCTCCCTCTGTCTCGCTGTCTCTCTCTCTCGCTCTGAACAAAACAGACGTTTAGGCCTACGAAACTCATTGACAGGTGTGCATAATTTACCCCCCCCCCCCCACACACACACACATAACCTTGTGTTTGTTCGTTGGTGTGACTGTGTGCATGTGTGTATCCAGTTGAACGCCCTCTACTTCACACCAGAACCCGCATCTCGAGCATGTGACAGATTAAACGCACTAATCAATATTTATCACGACATAGCTCAGCATGAATAAATGAATATTAGCTTCGTGTATTTGATACATATATCATTCGCACGATTAAAACAAACGAAGATTTATTAAATTGCTTCAGTGTAAATTGATGTTGGCTATTTTTTTAATGAGATGTATGGATTTTACTCCAAGATGCACTAAAATATGAACGAACAGTTGCATAAATATTGTTATGGACTATTGACAAGTCTTAATGAGGCGTGAACTTTTGAACTGGGGTGATCGTGAACTTCCTGTTTTATTTTTAATCTAATAAACAAAAAAAAGCATGCTTTTGCTGGTGTTTGACAATTGATTTCAACCTCGACGGCCAGTTCTAGTCTTTTAGAATTATACAAAGGTTACAATATTAGTAATGAGGAATCCGCTTTTAACATCAAAAGTGAGTAGGCGATAATTAATACTCAAGTGTTAGTCGCGTGAGGTAAAATGTTTATTTGTTTACAAAATAAATTTGTCAAGAGTTGCGTTTTCTTGGTTATTAAAAAAAAAAATGCGTATGTTCATAAAAACGAATAACAAAAATTCCTTTGCATTAAGCAATACGTTTGATATTATAAAAGGTGATTTTTCACTTCTTACTTTCACAATATATTGTTTTGTTTTGTAAACATGTTTTGGAAATTAAATAATATTTAATCCCCAACAAATTTGAGCACAACCAGTAAACCAGCACACAGACATTGTTTCGAAGAAAATGATCGAATAAGAACGGAAATGTTTTTGCACGTGACCTTTTATGCATGCATACACGTTAAGACTTGTCCATGGCTCTGATGACTAATATTACGACTCGTTAAATCGGATTCAATGAATATAGTTGTATCTTTATTAGAAGTCTCTAGATTCTGCTAATCTGTAGCCCAAGCTAGGGGTTCCTTGACTGACAGGTCTATGCAGTAATGTAGTTATATTCGTGATAATTATCTTCAACACCTTTCTCAACAATGATAGATCAAACAACTCCAGTTGTTGAATAAACAATTTTATTTAAATTTTAGACTCAATATAACTTATAAGTAAATGCATCAACTGATGGCAACATAAGAGTTTTCATAAAATTACATGAAATATACAAGTATCAATATAGCGACTTCTCTCTACAAACTTTCAAACTGAACTAACTTTAAGGAGGTAGGGACTTTACAAAGAAAACTATTATCGAAGATTCTACAGGGTCCTAATACGCATTTCAAATCACGGCTCTAATAGGATACTGCGATCTAGAATCTAATCTCCAATTTCCACGGGGTTGGACGAATTATTTTATTTAAACTGCTCTCAGAGCAGAAAGGTCAAACCTTGGACTCTAATACGCACTTGTTAAGAGGTCAATGCCTTAGTACGTCATTCATCTATGACCGACATTCGTAACAATATTAAATGATCACAATGATTAGTTAACGTTGTTTCTACACTGTATTTATTAATAATAATAATACTTGTATAGCGCATATCCCGTTGGGAACAGTATTAATTTATTAACACATAGACGCACCTTGCTCCCCCCATCAACCTACAATTACCAACACACTATATAGCAGTATTGAACAACTGAAAAAGACATGTAAATATGTTTGTCTGGCAATGACTGCAAAAGAGCAAACAGCTCTGCAGACTGGCTTATAGAAGAAGAAGAAGAATTAACACTAAAATATATATTTCAAGAATCCTTAAAGGAATAATAGATATATAAAAAAGGAGACAAAGTGTAAAAAACGCTTTTACGGCAGGGATTGATGATTTTGAAACTGAAGTGAGGCAGCGCGTACGGCTGGCGTACCGAAGGTCCCGGGTTCGAATCCTGGTGCAGGCTAGGATTTTTTCCCGGGTCTGGAGGGTGTCGCTTAGTCTACCCAGCTCTGATGGGTACCTGACCTTAGTTGGGGTAAAGTAAAGGCGGCTGTGCATAATGCTGGCCACACAATCACCTAGTATGCCGTGACCACAGAGACTGATCAACGCTGCTTCACCGGCCCTACGGATCAATTTGGTCTGACGGGATACTTTACTTTTTTATTTAGCGAATTTCTACGACTTTTTAACCTGCGGCGTTTTTGTCTATTTTAGCGGAACGATATATTTTCAGTCCATTTTGAAAATAAAAGCTTCTCTTTATAAATGTCCTAGGTGCGGGAGAAGGGGAGTGGGCGGGAACAACATGTTTACTGCTCAGAGCCACAAAGCAAAATCTGACACCATTAGTATGGTGTGCTGTTTGAGTAATCTGACACCATTAGCATGGTGCGCCGTTTGAGTAATCTGACACCATTAGCATGGAGTACCGTTTGAGTCTCATTTTGAAAAAAGAAAATTTTATGGTATGCCGTTTTACGGTACATTACATATAGCATAGTTGTATGCAGTGCTTTTTTTGTGACGGTGCGCACCGGTACGACCTTTTTCAATGTGGGGAAACATTATTACTGTTCTTGTATTTTAACGTTCATTATTAATTTATTATATTATTAATTTGTTAAAATTGATTTTTTTTTAAATTGAGCGCAATAAGAATTAAAATATAAAATGCGAAACTGCTTTAAAAGTTAGGCAATCCATCACTGAGTACCGGCACCTATTTTTTTACAAAAAAAGCACTGGTTGTATGAATAAATGGAATCTATTAGTGTGTGTTTTAAATACACTTAGTCAATACACAGACAGTAATTATGTGTTTTTCTCTCTCTATCTCGTATTTTTTATTGTTCACGTACAAGTTAAAGAATATGGCTTTGGGTGTTTGTTTGGATGAGCAACACACCCACACAACGCCGAAACTGCTACCTTGCTCGAACTCTTTCTCTCAAGTAAGTACAATTATATCTGAAACTCAAATCTCAAGTAAGTACAATTATATCTGAAACTCAAATCTCAAGTAAGTACAGTTATATCTGAAACTCAAATCTCAAGAAAGTACAATTATATCGGAAACTCAAATCTCAAGAAAGTACAATTATATCGGAAACTCGAATCTTAAGTAACTACAATTATATCTGAAACTCGAGAAAATTCATGCTTATGTTGTGTTTTTTACATTTATTTTTAAAGTTCAATTCTCTACTGAACAATGAATTCCGGTCGTCCCACGACCTTAAGTATAATTAGGGCTTTGGCCTCGTGTGCTATTGCGTTTGACTCCCTAGTGCTAATGCGTTCCAGTACGCAAACGTTTTTCTTACTTAACTTGCAAGATATTTAGATTTAGAATAAAACGAATTAACTTTTTTAAAAATTTTCTCTGCCTTATCCATTGGGCATCGTTTTAGGTTTGGATGTTGCGTACAGATGGCAGGCTGTCTTGTTACGGCTCCATGCTGATTGGTCACTACGGAACCGATGACTCACTGAGGCTGATAACTGTTCCCGATACCACCTTTTGGGTTTACGACACTGACCAAAGTCACCTATGGGATTATGACATGGTAAGATGCCCCTATTGTTCAATAAAAAAATTATAATTGTGAAAGTAAAATTGCTGTTTCATCTTATCTTTGGCGTAGTCAATCAGCATTCTTCATTCGGAATAGCCACTTCATATACGGGATTGTGTGGCCAGAAAAAAATGTCCAGCCATATTTGCTTTCTCCATAAACTTACGTTATGCAATCAGAGCTGGGGAGGTTCGGTGATGCTCTCCAGACCCCAAATTTTTTTTTTTACCTCGATTCAAACCCTAGCTTTTGGAATGAAATCCGAACGCTATTCCCCTAGATCACCATGTCCCATTAAATAGTTCAATATTTTGGTTTTTTTTTTTTTGCCATTGCGATGCTATGAAAAACAAGAGAAAATGACATGTATTCCTCGGTCACTTTCGTACTGTTTTTTTTTCTTTTGCTAGGTGCAATTTGTTTCTTTTATACTAGCTTTTAACAAATGCTTACTGTTTATAGAGCCCAGTTATAAAATAGCTGATGTGTTAGTTGCTCCAGATGTATACAGATCTTTATTGCAAAGAATGCGGTTATATACATTGATATAATTAATTATATATAAAAGTAGAACAATATTAATATAATTTTTTTTAAACACAAGGTATACTATATCTTGTAATAAAGTATGTATGGTAGCAAAGATATTCTATTAATGGAAGCAAAGATATTCCATTAACGGAAACAAAGGTATTCTTTGTCTAAAAGTAAAGGTTTTACATGATGGAATAAAAGGTATTCCATGTCTTAAAGTACAAGTTAATGATGTCTGTGAGTAAAGGTGTGCGATGACTGGAAAACATATAGTTTTTGATAATGTAGCCTATGTGGTTTAAAATCATCAAAGATATATCTTCTTTACTCCAACGTGTACCAATTGTTAAAATATATGACATAGTTTAAAAGATGCATTGACAACTCGCAATATTATTACTCGATATTGAAAAATATATTAATCGTTTTCTTTCACCATCTGACCCCCCCCCCCCTCACTTATTAAGCATAAGCGACTTGTCCACAAAGGCAGTGGGCTATGCCTGGGCGTCACAAGCCAGCCAGAGCCTGACTTGCAGCTGACGGATTGTACAACCAGAACCAGGGAGATCACGTGGTCTTTTCATTCCAGGAGCGAGTTCTACGAACATCACCACCAGGATTTACCCAAGGAGACACACGACGAGGCCTAGACTTCTTCACGTCTGCTCCAAAGAGTTGCGCATTTCCGGTGGCGGGACGAGGGAGAAGCGGTGTAATTTGCATATCAGTTATGGTGCAGTACAAAATTTAGAATATGCCTAATATAGGACATAGAGTAAATAATAAAAGACAAAGATAATAGTTTTATGTTAAATGCGCTCTGAGCTTACATGATGTTTGTTGGCTGCGCTATACAAATATTATTATTATTATTATATTATTATTATTATATATTATATATAAGAATACGGATCGGATGTAATCTCAGGGCTAAGAAATATAAAGATTTGAAACTTTGCAAATAATGGACAAATCAAATAAATGAAGCATTTAACGACCTGGCATATAATAAGTAAGATAGTAAGCGTCTAAAGCATTTTATCTAAGGTATATAATGAAAAAATGAGTTAAAAGTTATTTTTGAAAGTAACAATAGAGGTTGTTCGACTCAGTTGAATATACATACATGAAACACAGAAAAGAGAAGTTAGAATATAGAAATTAGACACTATAGATTTTAGATGCATCATAATACATAAAAAATATATAATATTGAAGATTTATATTCTAGCATATTCAAAATATAGAACATATGATATTTATAGGCTATGTATATGATAATGAATATGCATAATGAAGAATATGGAACCAATTCTTATAGAGCGTTCGCAATGGGCGGAGCTTAAGTTGTTTTTGTAAATTGAGGAACAAATATGGCACATGGTGAAGTTTCTTATCATGCCAAATTCACATATGAATATTGGCTATCATACTCAAAAATAAGGAGGTAAATATTAGTATTGTAGATTAATTGATTAATGTGATTAGGCTAGGGCCGGCTAGACCTATTTACACTTTCAATTTCACTTTATAGGCCTACACTTTTAATGTTTCGTAGACTCGGTTTCGTAGGCTAATGGCTAAGTATTGCAGCTACGATTTCAAGTGATAGTGTTGGTGAATAGGCTATCTAGTCAAGTCACTAATAGGCTCACATCGTCTATGATCTATGTCTATGATAATAATAAAATAGCCTATTTTATTTAACAGACATAATACAGCTTAAATCTTAATAAGACTTTAAACACAACACATCATTTAAAAAGCCTATATGAAACTTTATTAATACAGCGGCCATTGTTACTTGTACACCATTACTCAAAGTAAACAAAATATTATTATACAGAATTCAGAAGTATACAAAATAAAGAACAAGGAAAATTTTCAACCGATACATAAAATGAATCTGTAGACTGTAGATGCAGTAAACAAAAATATACATCTAGGTACATAACCATTCTAGAATACAGATTCCTAATTCTAATTTTAAGAAATAAGTATATATAATTTCTGTGCTACAAACATACTAATGTAGCTGTGTGTAAACAAAACCTGAGCGAAGTTGTCTAGATTCACAAAAGTGTAAATGTCGAATCTTTCTATGCTAATTATATGTATTGTGATTTGTGAAGGCTGCCTTTGATGTTATATTTCGTATTGATTGAAAAGTTTGAGAGTTCATCTGTCTGGGCAGGCTGACAGGCTTGTTTGAGTTAATATGTGTAACATGTGTGTAATTGTACAGATTATTATGTAGATTGCGAATTCGTTGCAAGGTGCACCAGCTTGTATTTGACATTATAAAGGCTGTATTGAATATAGCTAATATTCACAACTAATAACAAAATTGTTTAGATCTGCACCGTTGCCTAACATCATTACTAATTTAGAAACATTTTCCTAAAAGTGGTGCGTATTTATTAGTGCTCAGAAAGGCATATAGTCCAGATCTAATTACACAGTGACTCATTCCCTATTCAGAGACTAATTCACGCACCTTTGTATTTCTTATTGAGTAACATTCGGGCAGATTATCGGTTGAATGAACTAGTCGGGGAAACCAACAATTTAACACGATTAAATTCATTATCCCATTTTTTATTTTATTTATACAGATATTTCAGGGCCCCACTTAAAGAACTATGTTTAGCCGCAATAGATTTTACCAAAGACTATAATAAGATGTGCCGCTTGCTCTATTTTTAGAGCTTATATGTTCTTTTTACGTGCGCATCCAATAAATCTGTCTTAAATGACATCTACAGTACTACGTTTGCCTAAAGGTTTCCGCTGTACACAACTTTCTATTTTAATTTGAATTTTTCATTGAGACACTCATAGCGATTAAATAAAACGGAAAAGGAAAAAAATCGGGAATTCCGTAAAAAAGTAATTCGAGTCGTCAAAAAGCAAATATATTAATGCAAACGGTCCATCTTACTATTGTCTTTGATTTTACTTTTACCGTTTTTCTGTGCTTTAGCCTTGTAATATATAAATATATTAATATTATGTGCGTATATAGATATATATAGGCAGGAATGCACCATTGTAATTGTTGACATATTGAGTGAGTTAGTCTACCCATTCGTTGCATGTAAATCTTATATTTTGTCAGATTTTATCAAATGTTTTCTTTTATATATACTGTCTGTCATTTAATAAAAGAACATTACATCAATAGCTTATGGTTCCTTTGAATGCTATTTCACATGAAGATTTTTTTTTTTTTTTTTTTTTAGATTCTTTTAACAAGAGAAATAGTATTTGAGTAATCATTAAATTTATGTTGCCTACAGTAATCATGTTGGCCAACAATATTGTATTGTACCGTATAAAAGAAAAAAGATAGCATATCGTCAACACTGGATCTCTTTTACTGTCTCTTAATATCCAGGGTAGCAGAAGTGGATCGGAATGGGAGGGGGGGGGGGAGAGAGGTAGCCTACACCAAGACCCCGCGTCCGAGGCATGCAGCATAAAGTAGGTTTCCCGTAGGCACAAGCTATACCCCCCCCCCAACACCCCGTAGAACTTCCTCTGGATCATCAACTAGGTGACACTGCTCGTGTACACTGAACTGTCGCCCGGTAGCACAAATACAAGATCATAATCCTGGTCATCCCGAGTGGCACACAGACACAATAAATAGGTTGTCTGAACAAGTCAGGTAAAAAAAAAAATATTTAAAGCACTGATTGAATGGCAAGAGTAGACGAACGTTTTTTAAAAACAAAATTTAACGAATAAAACAATATAGTTGATATAATATTTAAAAAATCTTTTTGGATAAAGTTTCCAATGTATACGACGTTTAACTTGTGTGCCTATACGCTAAACGGCCTAGGCACCTATAGCGAACAAATATATAAACAAACTCACGGTAATTATATATATTTTATTATATGTTTATATACGGGGAGCATCAAAGTCATTTTAGTGCTAATGTGCCACTATGGCTCGATACCCGGCTATGTCATAGGCCTGGCGTTTGTAGCAATATATAAGTCTACATATTTTGTTAACGTGAAATAAAAAAAAAAGAAAAAGAGCGTAGAATCTATGGAACAAATTTTGATTTTGAATATTTTTCAAAGCTGACAAGACCTTCATGTCAGCACCAAACATTATAATCTAGGTCAGGGGTAGGCAACTTTTTTTATAATAGTGTGCCAAAGTAGGATTTTCTAATCCATTCAATGTGCCTACAGCCTAAAAGTCAACCCGCTCTTTGCTTGTAGAACAGACTCTAATTGTCATTTTCAGAGTCTTCCGCGTACCATTCAAAATGGCTCGGCTTGCCTAGTCTGGCTCGCGTGCCGTAGGTTTCCGATCCCTGATCTAGTTTCTGTGGACTATATATGTAAGTGCTGTTCCACAACAATTTGAAATATTGATCATACGTCATCCCCCACCTCCACCTCCCGTCCTATTCCAGTTATCTTCTTCCGCCCCCCCCCCAGTGGTAATAAAAAAAACAGAAATGAGGTATGCATGGTTACATGAGTTGTTTATTGTTTCGTTTTCTATTTTCGCTGTTGTTGTTTTTTTCCTTTCTTGTTTCGTTTTGTTTTGCGTTCAGCGCAAGTGATGGCACGAGTGACCCATGAATTGGGGGCAATTCTGTATGCAGCGAATGGTGAGTGGGGGGGGGGGGGGGGGGAGAGGAATGGAGTTTCCCGTTTCGTACATCAGCACGAGTGATTACGAATCAACGCACGAGTGACTCGGAGAAAAAAAAAGTGATTATAACCAGATAGATAAGCGATGGTCAGGGTTTTGGCGTCGTTAGAATGTCTCCATCGCCCCCCTTATCTCTTTCTCTCACTTTTTCTCTCTTACTTTCTCTATCTTCTCTCTCTTCCTCATTCCCAGCTGTCTCTCTTTCTCACCCCCACTCTCTCTTACTAAGCTCTCTGCACCAGTGGTATATGTATTCTTCTTTAATTATCTGACCCTTGATTTCAAATGAAAACAACCGAAGGAAGAAAAAAGAAAGAAATTTAAAAAGCAGATAGATGTCTAGAAAGAAAATTTAAAAAACTGAGAGAAAGAAATGTACAAACGAGAAAAAAATAATTTTAGAAACGAAAAACAAAACATTACATTCAGCAAATATTACTTTACTTTGTCTTATTATTGTTTATGGCTTTCAAAACTGTAGGCTACTAAGTCTAAAGATCAAACTTATTTCTTTTTTAGTAGATTTATTGTAGTTGCGAAAAACTAGACTAGGCCTATATATATATTGAAGCTGGTCAGGTTAATAGGCTTTACTCGAAAAGAAAATATAATAAGATATGAATAATGTTTCTTGAATATTTGGCCAAATCAGAGAAGTTTTTTTCGGAAAAAACAATCGGAAAAATCCGTTTCTTGTTCATTTCTATAAATAATGCATGTTGAAGTATGCAGAACTCATTCATTGTTTTGACGAACCATTGATCGGGTAAGTCATTGATAATACTTTTATTTCATTCTTTTCTTTATTTAAATTGAAATTCCCTGCGTTCTTAAAACAATTAATCAATTTCATTTAAAATTAAATCTACATTTACGTTTGATTTCCATTGTTAATTGTTTTGATTTTTGCTAAGGTCTATTTTTAGAATGATGGAAAAAAAAAACAGCAACAATAACAACATACAATATAAACAATGTAATTGGTTTGCAAGTCTTATGAGTGTAGGCCCAGTTTAAATGTAGTTAATTTCGCTTTGTGTTGATATGCTAGCTCCTTATAATTATATATAAACACGATATAATCCACAGTCATGCGGATCAATCTATTCTTCTGTCTCGGTGTGTATTTCAATGTACAATGTGCGTTGTTGTGCGCGCGTGCGTGTCTCGCTGTGTAAATTAGTGTGTACATGCCTGCGTCTGCTTACGCGCAAGTGTGTAAGCTTATCATGGAGTGGGTGGAGTTGGGAAAGAGAGAAAGATGGGTTTATATCGCCTAAGTAAGTTTTTAGGCTGTCACATAAAATTAATAGTTTTTTTTTTTATATCAATGCATTAAGGACAATCGTTAAAAAAACAAAATACACGAGTACCACAATACAGTTAATACTAATAAATGTTGTTCAAGATTCCTGGGGAATAAAGATGCAAGCTCTGTAATATATATATATATCTTGGCTTTCATCGTAAGCTTATCATTTTCCACAAATCTCCAGAAGAGCGCCCCAGGAACTGTTTTTGCGCATATTTGCATTCTGTATCCACTATTTGCATGATTGACTTATAAGTTTACAAGCGTTCCTTCTAGATATAATATTATTACGTCCTAGACCCAAAACTCCTGCAGGGCGGGCAGGGATCGTTCGGCGGCAGGGCTAGTACCCGAGGTCGTCATGTTGACAATCCGGTGTAGGCTACTAACCACCCTGCCATTTTGAAAGATATGTTATCCCAGAAAAGTTGACTGATTGCAGTCCGTGGCATCTAATGTTGACAATATGCTGTCATCATGACTTAGATCTTCTGTTGTGCCGAAGCTGTGAGTGTTTCTCTTCAAATGGATTATGATTGACGACAGTAAACACCACGCAAGAGAAACAACTTATTGCACTATTGTTTCAATTCATTAAGAAGTTGAGCTAACCATGTTTTCAAATACAAACTCCAAAAGACACCGATGAGAAAAATGATACTCCTTAATTTTTGTTTTCGCGAAATACAGAGCTCTAATTAGTGTTGCACCGCTTTTCGAAAGAAATGGAGTTGATTTTCTCTGTCGCTATATGGAAATGCTAGCATTTTAAGTTTTGGTATCTTGCACTACTCGAAATGTTTGGATGTCTTACCAGATGAAGACATCTATAAGACATGAAGACATCTATAAGTCACGAGTCATGCCAGTAAAAACGTATGTGTTTATACTTGTAAAGCTCCATTGCCCTCACATGGGGGGGGGGGGGTCAAAGGGGGGCATATGCCCGGTGGCGACACTTCCAAGAAGACGGCAAATGTAGACTAAATAAAGCAAAGATAGCACTAATCAAGCAGTTACAGTATGCAAGAGGGCGGCGCTGAAACGTTTGTCCTGGGGCGCTTGTAAAGGCTCTGAATGGCTCCGTTTCTTATGAAAACCGAAAAAGATTATCTTGAATATAGATATAATGGTAATTTAATTTGTGATGGGGCGCAAATATACAATTTAGAATACTGTTAGTGTCATACTGCACTGTCTTCGTCATGTTTCACTTTGACTAGTCCTCGGCGTTCTGAGAGATTGACAATTTTAACCTGCTGACCAATGTCCAACCCAGGCAGACGAAGCCCAGGTTTCGGTGTATGACCATGTCTATACTCCCTGACGCCGAAGACAACACCAATGCAGGCCAGGCACACTAGCAGAGATACGGGCAAGAAAGTCAGTAGCAGACTTAACTTTTCGCTGGTCAACCCTTTTGAACATTCACAGCAGCACAGCCAGTTATCCGTGGAAGTTTTAAAAGTTCCGTCATAGCTTCTGTTAAAGGAATAGTTCTTCAACAGACAAAGCCAGTAGTTGTTTTCACTGAAGCTTATGTTATGAGAACTAATGTATTGAATACAGTCGTGCGTAGAATTGCATGCTGAGGTGGCACCTACTTCAAGAGATGCCGCGAGAGCAATAGGCACTGCAGAATCCGCTACTCTTTTGCAAACGTTTGCAGGGAATTCGAAAATTTCGGCCAACCTGAAAATCTGAAGGTCATTGTTTGTTGCCCGGAAACATGTGTTAGAAAATATGGTAGTACATCCGGAAGTCTTGAAATTACAGTTTATATTAGAGGTAATGTACTGTTGAGAGTAGTTTACCTTTGATTCATTACTAGCAAGCCAAACACAATAGGATGCATTAGTTTGACTGCAAAACACTATGTCCATGACTAAAACAAGGACTACAGGAACGACAATTGCCCTGGCTCTTAGCATTTTCATGAATTACTTCCCTTGTATTGACTTTTCTAACAAACATGTAGTACTTTCCTTTTAAAAACGTAACAGTATCTTTATTTATTTATTGTTGTTGTAGTTCTACCTGCAAAATCAAACATACAAACAACATAAAGTAAACAGCATCTTTTTCTAATATCATTTTTTTTTCATATTTTATTATTTATTTTATATTTAAAAAAGCAGTCTTTACAAATGTCCAGCTTATCATGACGCTATTGGGCCGTAAAATAATGTTCGGCCGTGCAATTACAAGACTAAATGACTGTGCATGGGCGTTCGCATGAGTGTTTAGTCAAAATGGCGGGGAAAGTACAAGGGCGTTTCAATAGATTTCACAGGTTGTGCGATACGCAAGGACAAGGCTATCACATCTTCTCTTGGCAGGAGCAGAATCAATTTTCCAGACTCAATTTTCCAGACTCAATTTTCCAGACTCAATTTTCCAGACTCAATTTTCCAGACTCAATTTTCCAGACTCAATTTTCCATTTTAAGTTCTATAATTGGAGAAACCACTTAAAAAGTTTTGCATACAAAATAAAGAAAAAATCTTAAAAACCTTTCATTGCCACGGAAAATTCTTTGGCCGAACCCAAGAATTTAAGAATTTAAAGGGGGGGGGGGGGGTGGACACTACTTGTTAGCCTAATTGCTGCCGTAAAAAAAAGATACAAGGTTGCTAAATTAAGGATGTCAACAATTTACTATTTTGCACACAGAGAGGCGTGGCTAAGATATTTTGTGCCCTGGGGGACGAATTATAAAATATGCTCACCAATGGTCCCCTTTTCATCAAATAGTTAAAAAAAATGTCACGTTGTAGGTCATTACCCTTTCTTTGCGCCCCTTTACCTTGGCACCCGGGGTCATATGAGGTCCTACCCCCCTTCTATTAGCTAGCGCCGCCTCTGTATACACGCTTCTTTTTCTTTAAAAGGCAGGGGGGGGGGGCAGCTATATTTTTTAAGACTACGTATGCACTTGCACGTGCCAAGGTAGATTTGTGTCACCCCCTCACACTTTGCCCCGTTCACTGCAAATCAGCCTCATCATGACCGATCACTTAGAATCAAGAAGTCGTGTAATCGGAAAATCCCCCAAAGTCTTTCATAACAATAATAATTATGAACGAATGAAGGTTTTATTTTCAATAGTCATATAACAACACCATCAAAAACAATGCACTATAAATAGAACCTTGCACAATTTTTGGGGGAATCCCAATCTTTGAATGAATTAGATCTACGTGTTGATTGTTTAACTTTAGCAGTTACAACGAAATCTTAAAGTCATATTTGTACTTCTGATTTCTAAATAAAGCATTGTGATTTTTGAAGGAAAAAAAAAATCCGATTTTGAGACATAAAAACACATAGCATACTGTCAGCATACATCATCAACGATCATTCCATTGAAGAACTTATTCAAGGGAACTCTCCATTGGCCGTCTCTTGTGTGTATGTTACACAAAGTGTTTTCCTTAAAATGTTTTAGAGAGTTTGGCTTAGCGGACTAGTCTAGTTATGAAATGTATTGGCTGTTGGCTTATTGGAGAATAGGTAGACATACTGTGTAAGGTCGACGCAGGTATGGGCTATTTAAGCGAAAAGACTTAGCATACAGAAATATGGGTCAAGGGAAAGACAGAGAAAAATATAAATAGATAGACAGACTGAGTTAATAATACATTAAAAAAAAAGAATGTTAAAAGGGTAAATAATTAGACATGAAGAAAGGCAGAAAAGAAAAACAGACTTGTAGTCAGACGGAGAGACACTCAGTTCTGAGACAGATAGATGCACAGTCAGACAGACATATTGATAGTTTGAATGACAAATGTAGATGCGTAGGCCTACTATGATAGACAGACAGAAAGACATGTAGGTTTATAGATACGTCATATAGTATATAGACAGGTATGCAGAAAAGTAGGTAGGTAGATAAGTAGGTAGACAGACCAGATATATTAAAATAAGTAATAGGAAGTTAGGATGTTTGGTAAGTATGTACATAGGCAGATAGACACACGGACAGATAGACAGAGAGACGGATAGACGGATAGACGGATGGACGGGTAGAGGGATAGACGGATAGACAGATAGACAGTTAGACATATAGTCAGATAGACAGATATGTTAAAATATATTTTATTGATTGATAACGACAGATATTAAATGATCTATTCACTATTGAACATATCACACAACAAAGGCCCTACCTGTGTTAGAAAAAGTTTACGCTGCGTACTAATCACCTTAAAACCAACTGTGTCTGGAATAAAACCTCCAAGTCTTACAACTATACTTGCCCGCGTTCCCTGAATGTGAATGTTAAATTCTCTTCGTCATTAATATTTCCTAGAAATTCCTGTAAGTAGAGCTAAATAAAACAAAAGTTTTCCTAGAAAAACGTCAGAATGATGTAATGTTTCAACAGAATGGGGATGAAAGCTATACGGGGTGGGCTATACAAATCCATTATTAAAGAAAATGCTATTGATTTTTCGTATTAGGCTATACAAATTTTAAAAGTTAATTTGCATTGATTTTTTTAAAAAGTGTATTTTATTGTAAGTGACTGGTTGTTTAAATTAAATATGCAGAACACTATATATAAGTTACCAGTCACTAATTGGCTGCTTCTATCAAATCGTTTTAGCCAGTAGCGTTACTGAAGAGGGCGACTGTTCCAGGTTGCTGAAGTCTTGATAGGCGCCAAAGTGACACTTTCGAAATCCTATGGATTCGTAACAAATGCAAACAATTTAATATTCTAGCTGGGCGCCAATCTAAAACAGCAGATATTTCCGAAGATACACTCACAGACATATCAAAAAGCATAAATGATTAGACTAAGACCATTCAAGACGCACTCGTGTAAAAAAAAAAGATAATAAAGTTAGTTTGATCTATTGTCTATAGAGCCGATGAAGCAACGTTCACAAGTTTCACAAGGGGATTGTGTCTACTTTTCGTCAATTATTGTCAGGTGCCCATTAGAGCTGGGTATACTCAGGGTTTCGCTACAGACACGGGGTAAAGTAAAGTTAGCTTTTACCAGGATTTGAAGCTGGAACCTTCGGTATGCCAGGAGATGGCGCTGTCACTAGACCGCCATATTAACTTCAGCAACACATAAAACACCGAAAAATAACAACACACAAATTGAAAATCAACATTTGTTGTTGTTGAAGTTGTTGGTGTTTTCATGTCAAAAACGATATATAAAGACCTATTTATTTTATATACTATACGTCGTGAACATTTCATTTCAGATAAAGTCGAAGCTACAAAGAAACCCCCAGAATACACCTTGAAGCGAACAACATCATTTATCAGTTGGTGTACAACAGACAGAAGATATATCCATCAATCAAGCAAAACAATCCAGATTCAAACTCTGTGAATTATGCAGTACATCCGTCTCTTCATCCTGCCAGTAGCCCTTGGTTATATTTTACCGGGCCAAGACCATTTGGAAGACTGCCCAGCGGGTCCTTGCTCACGGGGGCAATACTTCAACCACAGCAGCAACGCATGCAAACCGTGCGGCAACAACACATTCGTCGATGTCGAGGGCCACGGATGCGCTAGGTGCTCGCCTTGCAGGGAAGCACGCAGCGAACTGGAAGTCATTCTCACGCCCTGCAACAGCACCTCTGACGCCACAGTCGGCTGCAAGCTGGGGTCATCAGAAGGCGGTGTCTACCCGGACATTATCTGCCGCCCTTGCAGCGTTTGCGGGGGGACTTCGGAAGCAGGGTGTGCTGAGGGCGCAGAAGCCATTTGTTCAAAACAACTAAACATTCCGCTTATTATTAGCCTTCTCGTAATGTTAGTCTGTGTATTAGTAATATGTTGGCTTATAAGGATAAAACAATCAGTTTCTTTTTCCAAAGAATTTGAAAAAGTACCGGTATGAGTACCCCCCCCCCCACACCCTTTCCAAGAAATGGTGTGGATTTTACCATATTGCAATTAAGTGTATAATGTATCAAATCATTAACATCTCTCGCTGCACACTTCGTCAAATGATTTCTATACAAGCAAACTGTGACTTGAGCACGACGATTACAGATTAAATAAATAACCAATCAAAATGTGGTTAGATGTATTTGTACAATATTTTCATCGGTTTAAAAAAAGGCGGGCTAAGGCTGTCTGTATTTGAACTTAAACACACATTGAAACGGTGTCACTTGTCGTATGGTTTGCAATCAAAATACTTGTATAAATATAGACTTTAATTTTAAAAAAAAAACGCGTACATAAATATTAAGTAATTTTTACTATAAAACAAAATTCTTAAATAAAATGGCAAACAATTGTAATGTTTTAAATTAAATGCTCAGTTCTATTTTTTTTTTCATAAAAAAATCTAATATTTATATATTTTTTATTATTAGATAACATTTAGTATGCTTTTGTGTTAACATTTTAAAGACCAAGTGAAGAGCTTTTTATCAAAATTGAGTTAACATTTGATTTTGATAGTAAATAGTGTATTCAGTATCTGAATGTTAAAAAAAACATTTATACAAAATATCAAAGATACATTTTAAGTAATTAGTTCAATATTTGCACTTAAATGTGTGTGTTTTTCGGATGATTACTCCAAATCTCGGAGCCATTTGAGATGTTTTTATTTCCGGCAATATAGGAAAGTGACGTAACATAAAGGATTCCGACTAGGAAAAATGAATATTGTCACGTGTTTTGAATCTATTGCCACATGTTTTGAATCTTTTCCCGGTTCTTATTTTTAACAAAATGGTTAAATATAGATTTATAGCGTCTATTTTTATTTATTTATTTCCCTTGTGATACGTCACTGCCGTATGAGGCTATTCCAAATCTCGTTCCTTTGAGAAAAACCTCTTCACTTGGTCTTTAACGCCCGAAGCATTATTGGCGTAATCATTTATTTATGTACCTATTTATGAATATTTATAAAGATTATAACGTAGATCTAATTTTTTGTACTTCGTAAATTTTTTTTAAGGTCGTCGTTTCTATACACAAGTTTTATGTGTTCTTTGTAATTCTGTGATTTGAATCTAGTCTTCAATTTTTTTTTAAAGGGTTTTGAATAGTATTAAGTTGTTGGCGTTCCAGACTAATTCAGGTAACCCATTCAAAGCTCAAATGTCATTCAGGAATAAAAAATACTAAAAAACGATTTTGACCTTTCCATTAAAATAAAATTGGAACATAGTTTTATCTCTATGTCTTTTTCTCTAGATTAGTTAATAGTTCTTTGTTTTTAATTATGTATTTATTTTAGTGTAATTATTTTGTTAACAGTTACTTGTTAGTTATTTAGCACTTTTAGTAAAGTCGTCTAAATTTAGTGGTTTTTCTAAGTGCGTTACAATTGCCAGTTGTGAATATTAATTTGTAACTAAACTTAAAGCTTTTTTTTTGCCACAGTACGCTTCGTTTATTATTTAATTAGTTGGTGCCTATTTATTAAGTATAGGTCATACTCATTTTAGTTATGAATATTGTTTCTATTCTTGTTAGTTTTTTTTTTATTGCATTGTGAGTGATTTCGCATTTGTTTTTCAATTTGTAGCTTACTTGCTTAATCCTTTAGTTCTTTGTGGAACATTGGGCCCCCACAACCGCTCTCCAGCGCACTCGATTCTGGGCAGCCTTTTTTAATTCGCCCCATGAAAGTTTGCGACTTGTCATTTCCTCTTGGCAGGAGCGTCTCCAGGTGGTCTTCGGGCGACCAACCCGTCTTTTACCCTGGGGGTTTCATTGCAGAGCCTTTCGTAGTGTGTGGCTAATCCACCGCCAATTTCGCATAGGTGATCTGCTGTTCGAGGGGATCCTGATTTCTTCACCACCACAATTCGGTGTTCACTTTGTAGATTCTATGATCATTTGGCATTTATGACTTGCTGCCTTAATTAACCCTTCCCGTACCGACCTACTTTCCCATGCATACCTTCAGTCCCTCTATATACGCGCCAGGGACTGTAAGGGTTAAGAAAACTTTTTTGAAATTTTAGTTTGAATAAAATGTTTTCCGGAAATAAAAGTGTTGTTATTCCTTAGCTGTTTTTCCCAATCTGTTGTTCCTTAGCTGTTGTTGTTTTTTCTCTATCAAAATCTAAACAGTTGACACTTTTCCATGTAATATCATGTTTGTGTATGCTCGCGGTGAAATTTATTACAACAATACAGTGAAACATTTACATTGTATTGTCATGAACACTATATACACATTTTTCAAAAGCTAGAGAACACTATAAACGAAAAATAAACTAATTATATTAATTTTCATATTGATTTAAAAGAATTACTTATTCAGACATAGATTTGTTTAAAGAGTTGATTTTTAATAATGTTTAAACGTATGGTCCAAATCAAATGTTAACTACTTCCAACTAAGTGAAAATATTATAATATCATTTGCATTTACAAGCATATAGATCTATTGCCAATCAGTCTTGAATAATTATTCTCTTCTAAATGCACTTTGCAGCCACTCAAATACATTTTCGAACAGCTGGCATGCTACCACCCCTCTTTTCCATTTTTTTTTATTAGAAATATAGGAAATGTTTAATTATAGCTATCGGATTTTTCAGAAATGACAAAAGAAATCGGGTATTTTCAATATTAAAGTAAGCAAACGGATATTCCTGAAGGTTTAAAAAAAAGTTATACTAAAAATCTACGTGTTAGAGTTCTTTGCGAGGATAATAATTCTAACGATTACAAATGTACGGTACATATAGGCCCAATTTGAAAACTAGAAACATTGGAGTAATTGGTATACACTGTTTTGTGTCGAATGCCGTTTAACTCTTTATGATTGATTGTATGGTGTCTCTTAAGATGGTTAACAGTTCTGTTAAGGCTGGAATCAGGGACCAGTGTTTTTTTATGGCGGCCGTTTCTATGTTGCTGTGTTTCAGCTATGCGGATAAGCATTACAGTAACATGTTTGAGCCTTGCGACGAAGGCAAATGCTGTGCCGGACAACGGCTTGATTTGAAATCCGGCACATGTGTTCCGTGCGAGGCTGGCACCTACATAGGCATCTGCAATCACAGCTGTCTGGACTGCAGACCGTGCACGGCACCGGGACCATCCGACAACGAGATGGTGGTGTCCAACTGCACGTCAGTGTCGGACACGGTGATTGGGTGCCTCCACGACCACTACCGGGTCAAGGAGGATGCGATGTCCAGCTCCTGTGAGCCTTGCAGAAAGTGTGAGTCCGGTACCGAGGTAATTAGACATTGCGAAGGTGGAAACGATACTATTTGCTCATCGAAGACCACAGCACCGTCGCAACCTGACGGGGGCGCCCATGAACATACGAATAAAACTGCTCTGTCAAATGCTGATGCAGGAATACAAGGACAATCAAGTTACGTAAGCCTAGTTATTATGATTGTGATTGTTCTAGTTACAGTTACATTTGCTGTAGCACCAATCTTAATCATCAAATTCGGGCCAAAAATTAGGAGTGCATTAAAATTTGGGCGGATACGTTTTATCAAATTGGACGAAAGTAAGTCAACACTACATATTGCTCATTTGATTCGTATGATTTTAGATTACATCAGACAACAGCTCATAGTGTACTGTGATATGGGTGTAGCTACACCTTACAGCCGAGGATATTAGTAATGAAGTTGCCCATGGTAAAGCTAAGTCATCCCCAGATAGTACACCAAACTCGATTTCGTTCGGTTCAGCTTCGTCACATTCAGCAAGCGTTAATTTAGTGCGTTTTGCAATCAGCCCGGTCTCGAAAATGTTTGGCAAAGTATACGTCTGCAAACAAATGTTTACCCAGACTCGCCCCTTTATCCGCTGTCAAGACGGTAGCAAACGATGATATATGCCCCTCTGCCTTCTCCCCTCTCCCCGCCCCAATCTCTCAACCTACAACCTGAATAAAGAAAATTCGGTCTGAACCTTATGGGACAAATGACCAGTTATGAGATGCTCCCAATGTCATTTTCCAGGGCTTTTCCGGGCACACCAAAGGCAAAACACAGTTAAGGTAGCGCATGCCCTGCCAGGCCCCTCGGCTTCTAGCTCCCAACCCGTAAATTTCTCTACAAACTCAGATTACTTGAAGGTGTGGGCAAAATAGATATGCAATCATACAAATTCTAAATGTAAATAAGTCACTTTAAAAATAAAGTAGGCTAACATAGTCTCTTATAGCATAACCGAATTGTGCCTATTTAAGGCGAGGTGGGGAGAGCCATTTTTTTTTGTGGAACATCCTTTCGTAGACTTCGGGAAACAGTGATGTCGCAGATCTAACGAAATCACATGAAGTCATTTATAAACGGCCCTTATGTTTATTCATATGTTAATTTGAGGTATTATTTGATTTTATTTTGTCTTGTTTCACTATCAGGTCAAGATAAACAAATTAAAGAACAGCTTGTCCAATATAACATCATGAAGTCTGAGTCTTACCTATAGGAAACGGTCTTAAACTGACCTAAAGTGACCTAAACTGACCTAAACTGACTTAAACTGACCTAATCAATCATGACCTAATCTGACCAAAAAACTTCACTACTACTTTGCCAGATGTATGTGGTTTTTTTTGTAAACAATAACCTTTTTTATTATTGAACTGTATCCACTGTATGCAATTTACTTTGATAAATGTTTAGTTGTAACTTTACAACTTTATTTTTTAAGCAAAATATGATGATTTTTACATTAAACTATGTACAATGAATCTGTATCCATCAGATGTGACGTTTAAAGGTTGAGGATCAGTGTCACATTCAACGTTTTATACTTGTGGTAAACAAGTAATTTCCCGTTTTTTTCCTTAGTAGTGGAAGATTATGTAAATTTTCAAAACAACTTCTAAATAGCGCCATCGTAGGGTTGGATATTTTAAGCTGGGCCCTCACAAGCCTTGGTAGCGTCTCATGTCAAAAGTTTCAGCGACGCCCCCTTGCATACTGTAACTGCTGTGTTGAGTGTCTGAGGTTTAGTTAATTGTAATGATTAAAGACATTTTATAACGCAATTTTTTATTAAGAGTATTCTTTAAAATGAATGAAAAGTTTCAGATTTTAAAATAAAAGATGAGCCAATCTTTTATGAAACCTCTGTGAGCCTATTTGTATAAAACAGTTTGAGTGTAAATAAATAAGTTAACTTCTACTATCTTTATTCATAATTGCCTTTGTTCACAATTTGTGTTTCCAATTTGATTTCCCCCTTCAACTAAAAATTCTGGAATGAACTCAGGCTATATTTGCCACCCCCTAGAAGTGTTGCCCTCGAGCAGTGCCCTCACATGGGGGGGGGGGGGGCAGAGGGGGGGGGCATACGCCTGGGGGCGACACTTCCACGGGGGCGGCAAATGTAGTCTAAATATAGCAAATATAGCACTAATCAAGCAGTTACAGTATGCAAGAGGGCCGCGCTGAAACTTTTGCCCTGGGGCGCTACATACGCTTGTAAAGGCTCTGCCCTCGCGCATATGCCCCTCTGCCCTCCCTTTTGTGAGGCCACTGACTTTAAATGGAATAATTAAATTTTTTATCGTATTACATTCAATAAATTACATTGTTTTGCACCCAAATTACCACCATTCTTTTTTTTACTTCCTTTATTTTATGTTGCATTTTCTGTCTGTCTGCAATCGTCGAGCAAAACTTTGCTTCGATTTTTCGACCACTTCCCGTGGTCCGATCGAGCTGAAATTTGGACAGCAGATTTGGGGCGCCTAACAATACATCCTATCAAATTTTCAGTTAAAACAACTTAATAATACTACACTTATGACAATATTCATTGCTTAAAAGGAAAGTATAAGAAATATATTGATTTCGCGTTAAAAATGCCTGTGCAACTTTTTATACTTTTTCGGCGCAAAGCTAGAAAAAAAAATTATGCGCTAAGGTTTTTTTTAGAACAATTCATACGGAGTAAGGATATTTTTTGAGATTTGCGACACAGATATTTTTCTGTACGTTTCATTTGCAGTAGTCAATCAATTATTTAATTACATGATGGTAAACTTAGTTTGCAAATAAAGGGAGTATAATGAAAACTTCGTTTTTATAGTTTTCTTGTTTTACTCCCTTTATTTTAAGTTGCAATGTCTGCAATCGTCGTGCAAAAATTGGCTTCGATTTTTCGACCACTTCCCGTGGTCCGATCGAGCTGAAATTTGGACAGCAGATTTGTGGCACCTAACAATACATCCTATCAAATTTTCAGTTAAAACGACTTAATAATACTACACTTATGACAATATTCATTTCTTAAAAGGAAAGTATAAGAAATATTTAGATTTCGCGTAAAAAATGCCCGTGCAACTTTTTATAGTTTTTCGGCGCAAGTGTAGAAAAAAAAATTATGCTTCACACATTTAAACAAAACTGCGCATAATTAGATATGTATTTGCCGACATTACCGATTCGAAATTTTAGTTTTGTAGTGTTGTGTTTACTGCAAGCCGTACATTACCAATTGGAAATTTTAGTGTTGAATATCATAAAGTATGATATTACTTATTTGTTCTATACATTAAACACATGGTTTGCAAATAAAGGGAGTATAATAAAAACTTTGTTTTTACGGTTTTCTTGTTTACTCCCTTTATTTTAAGTTGCGATGTCTGCAATCGTCAATGGTGCAAAAATTGGCTTCGATTTTTCGACCACTTCCCATAGTCCGATCGAGCTGAAATTTGGACAGCAAATTTGTGGCGCCTAACAATACATCCTATCAAATTTTCAGTTAAAACAACTTAATAATACTACACTTATGACAATATTCATTTCTTAAAAGGAATGTATAAGAAATATTTTGATTTCGCGTTAAAAATGCCTGTGAAACTTTTTATACTTTTTCGGCGCAAAGCTAGAAAAAAAAATAATTATGCGCTACGATTATTTTTAGAACAATTCATACGGAGTAAGGAGATATTTTTGAGATTTGCGACACAGATATTATTCTGTACGTTTCATTTGCAGTAGTCAATCAATTATTTAATTACATGATGGTAAACTTAGTTTGCAAATAAAGGGAGTATAATAAAAAATTCGTTTTTATGGTTTTCTTGTTATTTTTAAGTTCACAGTAAAAGGCGATTTAAAAACAACATCTAATTTTTCAAATGGAATCAAAATCTCAGCCTGGTAACACCTTGCAGATCTGAGTACGCAGGTAGAGAAATCCCTATTATATTCATACGTCAAATGGTTAATAGTAGTTTTTTTCGATACCAATGCACTACTTTATATGAAAGTTATACAATCAAACGCTTGTAAAATAGTATGATCTTTTATAGCCTATTATATTTCAACTATTTTAAACAATTATAATGTAAATAATATTTAATGACATAGATCTTTTGTAAAGCTGTGATATTTTGCATTCTTTTTATTTGTATCTCTTTTTAAACACATTAAATACATATGATATCGAAACTATATATCTTTGAATAATTATCGATAAATAATAAATATTCGTCGTCGGCATCCGTCCGTCTCGAGAGACGATGGTGTAGCTTCATATGTGAGATGAGTCTAACTGCACCGCATAGAATGACTGTATGGACCTAACCAAATTACCCAACTAAAAAATAAAATACAATATAATGAACGCTTTAAAAAAAAGTCATTTTAATATTTTCAAAAAAAAAATAAAATAACGACATGATAGTCATAATTTTATCATTTTATGGTAGTTTTGTATTTTAACACATTTATTATTTATTTTAACATAAATAAATTAAAGCAATACGCATGATGTATTAGAAAAAAAACAACCTTTTCTGGGAAATGTAGTCTAAATAATCACGTGTCTATAGTCAGTGGCGTAGCTAGGGGAGGGGGAGGGGGGTTTAAATTCGAAAGTCCCCCCCGGGCCCCTACTTGAGGGGGGCCCCCAAAGGAGTGTCCGAATTGTTTTTTTCTTACGTCATAATGTCGAATGTCAAAATGCAGGGGTCCCTAAAGAGGCCAAGCCCCCCGGGCCCCCAAATCCCTAGCAACGGCACTGTGTATAGTTCCGACTAGGCTAATCAAATAGCTAAAGAGGGAACAAGCAAACAAGTAATCATGTCAATAAAACATCAAGAAATTTGTTTATATTGATCAGTTTTCAATCAATCGTATGGATAATTTAAATCGATTTTACCTAAGCGACAAATTTGGCTCAAAGTTCTTTACGTTTGCCCGGATTCATATAGATCTTGTGCTTGCCAAAAGTAATGTTCCGATAACCACAGTAGCAAACCCAGGATTTTTTTACAAGAGTGGTATGTACTTTAATGTCACAGATATTTTAACTTTTTTTTTCCGCGAATTTATTATAGTTTTAAAAAATATGTTACTATTTGTTTTTATAAAATTTTAGGGGGATTACCCCCCCCCCTTTCTTCCCAGCACTTCTTCTAGCTTCGCCCCTGTCCAATACTTACTGAGTCAGTCTGAGTGACCGACATTGTGTAGGACCAAAGACTATAATAAGATGGACCGCTTGCTCTATTTTTAGAGCTTATATGTTCTTTTTTTTCCGTGCGCCACCAATAAAGCTGTCTTAAATTACTTCTACGCTCTTACGTTTGTCTAAATAAATGTTTCCGCTGCATAAAACTTTCGATTTGAATTTTAATTTTTCATTGAGAAAATCATAGCGATTAAATACAACAGAAGTGTACAATACAATAAGGAATCGGGAATTCCAAAAAGAAGTCATTCGAGTTATCAAATAGAATACATATTAAAGCAAGGTTAAAATTGAATGTTCAATGTATCGGAAACCACTGCTACGGAACACTTGTATTTCTAAAACTATTTTCTCTTACAAATAAATCGGTAATTTCCGTAAAATCATTTTTTTTTCTTATGTGTTTTCTCAACAATTATTAGTCACTAAAAATAGCGGGACAAAGGGCGCCATTGCTTAACAAGTTGACATCACTAACAGCTGTTGCCATGAGTGTAATAATGCGTTATCAGAACACACATATTACAGGTGATCAACATAGAACTGTTGAGGGAGGCCGACAAGGCTAGTTGTGTCTCAAGTGTGACAAAGGAATTAACGCATAACTATAATATTACTACAATTTTAAAACATATTTTTTTTGGTTTAGATTCACAGCTAGTTTTTGTTAAATTTAAAAAAACGATGTACGAATAAGTTTTAATTTTTATTTTACTTTGGCGTAAAATTTAATTATTATGCGTTTAAAAAAAAAATGTTTTATAGATGTTGCAATGCGCAGCAGAACATATGGATAAAAACACTTTCCTTATCACTTATGCGAGAAAAAATGCATATAAGTACTCTTTCTTCCGGAGTGGCATTCGGGCATGGAATGGCTTGCCCGAACAAAGCAGGAAAACCAGTAACTTTACCGCATTTAAAACATTAATAAAGATGCACGACTAGACTCGGGACCACGGATGAACGTGGGACGCAATAATCTTATTTACAGAAGGAGCGCCTGTAATATATAAGATAAGATCTGGCCTAAAATGTCTTCTGAAGAAAAATGAGTATTTTTATCACTTCACTTAATTCTTAGCGTTCCTATAGTAAATATTGTATAGGAGAAAGAGGACGGGCAGATGAAAAGGAGACTGGGCAATAGTCCCTTGAGGACGGATGCCATATACCTAAGACAATAATAAGATGGAACGCTTGCTTTAATATTTCTGCTAATTTAATGACTCGAATGACTTAGTTTCGGAATTCCCGATTCCCTTTTGTACTGTGCACTTCCGTTTTATTTAATCGCTATGATTTTCTAAAGGAAGAATTAATTAAAATCGAAAGTTGTATACAGCGGTATAAAGTATAAACCCTTTCACTGCCATTTGACATTTTGGTAAACGGTTATTCCATTTCTTTGAATAAACAGTATACTTTTTTAACATATTTCCCTAGGAAATGTGCTTGACTGGTGAGACAACAACAATCAGAAATGGCACGCACACAAACGTATCACACTGAGGTCGAACTGACACTCGCCATCTGGTTCCTCATTCTCCATCTATCGTCCGACCACGTTGACCATCCAACCAATGACGGCGGCAGCCCACTAGTCCCGGACGAGTCTCCCCTCCTGTTACAGGAACAAAAAGATATTCTAAGCGCACAAGTGTTCATCAATCTAGTCCTAGTGTTGTATCTTTATGAATAACTGAGGATAAGAACAAAGACTTTTGAAGTGGATGTACACTTATTTCTCATACCAAAACGGTTGATTACAACTAGAGATGTTAAACGAAAACCGGAATACCGGATTCCGGTTTTGAAACTGAAACCGGATTTTGGTTTGTTGGTAGACACCCTTTTCTTTTTGCTCTGATGGAAATAATTTTTAATAAATAATTTTGGATTCGCACAAAACATTTCTTGAAATGCCTTGCTAACACTATTTATCATAGATATTGTGTATCTTTTTTTCCAAATACCAACTATGGTTTGCGATAAAAACAACATCAAACCAAATGTTAAGTTACAGTTACAATTAAGATGAATCTTTTTACTTTTCGGCTCATCTTTGAAAAAGAATTATTTAACGATGGCTCAGTGTAAACCATAGGTTCTCAACCTTTTTCGGTTCAAAGCCCCCTTTTAATTTTATTTTCCGCTCATCGCCCCCCTCCCCCCTACCAAACTTAAGCGCACACTCCCCCACACATCTAAACGTTAAAGGGTCCATATGGTTTCCGCAATTTTTTTTAGGCCGACTAGATTTGTGTGCTTATTTATTGTTATTAAAAGAACTGAAAAGTAAACATATTGTAAGAATGTATAGATCAACAAATTATCTAAACAGAATTTGTTTCGTATCACTATTGAATCAAATAAATGTGGAACGATTCTTTAATTAAAGGGAGATAATTAACCCGTTTCATTTGAGCTATTATTTCTAATGTTTCTTTTTCTTTTCTTTTGTAAAAGAATAAATGGCTTACAATTTATAACTTTGAAATGATCAAACTGTAAAAAGTATTTGAACATTACATAAATTTTATATGACTAAATAATTTATACGTATATTTTCAAACATTCAATTAACTACCCAGTTTGTACAATTACTAAGTATCCATTCCGCTCAACGATGGATTGTAACTGATTATTTAGTTGCTTAACGCATTCAAGGACATCACAGAAAAACTAAGATTAAAATATCATTAATAATAGCAAATGTTTGGGCGACAGGGATCGGTCGTCGGAAGGGTTGGAACGCGTGTCGTGTCGTTTGACAGTGCGGTGAACCAACCTATAACGAGCCGGCCGCACACCACAGGCCTACTCGTCTAATAGTGACCCCTAGTTGTTGAAAAAGTACATGCGATTCATATCTCTTATTAGTATAATAATATGTAGGCCTACTGTTGGGGGATATCATATATTTAGCATTACTTGCGTTTACATCACATTTCATCCAAAAACTAATCGATTCAAATAGCTTAGGTGTTCAAATTATATCAGGTACCGCCCACTTGCTCTTCACCGCCCCCCAATCGCCCCCGGGAATGTCAGCGCCCCCCTAAAGCTTCTCTCCCCCCCCCCGGGGGGCGATATCGCCCCCGTTGAGAACCTATGGTGTAAACTATGTTCCCAACAGATAAGCCTGAGCGGTGGCAGTACCTTTTGCATTGCGTACGCACCTTCATACGAAGCATCCTGGATTAACATCGTCATCCTCTTCATATGCTTTTTAATATTATGGTCAACGTTAATCGGAAACTAATAATAATAATAATAATAAGATAATATTTCTTTATTGGTCCAAACAAATGGAAATTTGTCTTGATTACAGATGTTTTGTCCTTCAGCATATTGTAAACAAAATAAAAAAATTATTTGTAATTTGTATACAAGCACAGAAATATTTTATAAAATAGACAAGCGCACACACATTCACACAATTTATCATAAAAGAAAAAAGTTCATTAGTAGTCATCCACTGTATTCTGGCTGACTGAAGTCTTGACGATATATTTATGGTAGATAGCTTGCATGAGGCTGACGCGCAATAATTCTTCGTCTGGTGTGCATATTCTTCTTTTGTTGTAAAACAGTTGGTATTGTAATATTGTTTGTTTATATAGATAGCCAGCAATCCAACTTTACTTTGCCATTGTTGACGGGTCTGTCTGAGCAAAGCAGATAAAATGTCCACAGTCATATTCCTCCTCTGCGGCCACATTTATTTCGCCTTGTTGGTGTGAAGACATGTTTATTTGTTGTCATTTGTATCCAAGATGGCGGTTCGTTCATTAGTATCGACACCAATGGTGTAAAATAGTTTCGTGTAAGGCGGTTCTTGACATAAAAGTTTTAGGAACAATAGTTTCCGTTATACAAACTACTCACATACTTTAAGCATATACAAATTAATAAATTCTGGCTTGATAAGATGGTAGAAAAGCTGAAAAACGGCACATCGTAATCAGGTCGCCTGCAGCGCAGCGCCCCGGAAGTGATTATCACTATTGAACTATTATCGGCTTTAATCAATTAGCCCAGATTTTTTTTTAGTTCTAAAGAATTAAATGGTCAAATTTATAAAATTGTATATTGCATTCACACAAATCAACCCATTGAATGCCCTTCAAACAATAATTAAGTTTGAACTATTTTTCAAATATACCTACAAAACTTTTCTGGCCTGGGAGGGGGGGGGGGGGGGAAACCGAAATCCGGTTTTAAACCGGTTTTAGAGAACTGATAACCGGTTTTGAAAACAAACCGGTTTTAACATCCCTAATTACAACACAAGAAAACGCATATAGTGTCGTCCATAAACTACGTTAGAAATTAATACATGCCTAAGGGGTCGTTCATACTGTTTTTTTTTTTTTACTTCTGAGCCTTCTAGTAAATAATCAAGTTCTTCAATGTACATAATTTCAACAAAAATTAAGCCGTTAAGTTGGTTTTACATGTATTTGATGTTAGAGTATGTGTGTTTATAGTCTAAACTAATACCAGTGCATCGATTACGCACACGATTAATATTAAATTCAGTGTCTGGGCATGTAATGGGTTGCCTGAACAAGTCTAGAAAACCAACAACTCATTTAAACAACTTTATGACAACTTGTGTAAGATTGATTAACTTAAATGACGTGTAAGCGTAGGGGACACAATATTTTTATTTGTAAAATAGGCCCGATGAGGACTTGTAAAGTAATCAAAGTCCAGTGTAGTCAGATATAGGTCTATTGCTTTTAATGGTGGAAGTAAAAGAACAACAACACTAGTGTATTTATTCCGTGTGTTTTAAAACGAACGTATGACATATATTATAATTACTGAATTATGATATTATGATAAACTCGAAACCAGTGATAAAAGTATGACGCAAAAATGTTCTGTCTAAAAAGTGCCTATGTAAATTAAAAAATAAAAAGTCTTGAAATAAAATATTATTAAAATAAAGATAAAATAAAATTTGAAACATTTTTATACCATTCCTAATTGATTAAGATCTTAAATATTGCATTTTTTTTTTAATTTATTTTTTACAGAGTTGACTATTTGGATAAAATGGAGTTTTCCTGAGAAAATGATTTCAAGAAAAATTTACACCCACACTGAAATTAATCAGTTAATTTTTTTTTAACTATGTCTTTCTTTTCTTTTTAAAGTTGTATTCACTCGGTGCATTGACCCAGTGTCCTGGATCAGCCTATAGTTAACTTTTTTATGTTTTTTTTTTTTCACAAAATTACGTGTTGTTGATTTTTTTTTTGCACCCTTCAGGCCTAATTCCAGATTTCAGCAGCAAATAATTTTCTAAGTTTTAGTATGTTATATAATTTCTCACTTATTCAATTTTATGTGGTTCTTTTTTAAACAAATATTTTCTATAGATCTAAATAAGCCATTCTCTTTTTAAACAAAGGGATACAATTGAACTGAAGATATATATATATATATATATATATATATATATATATATATATACAAGCTACATTGCCCGGCGTTGCCCGGGTGAAAAAAAAAAAGGACTGTCTGGGGTGCAGATAACAAATTTATAAACTACACTTACTGAATACTTTTAGGAAAGTCAATAAATATTGTAATAGGGTAAAAAAAATAGTCAAATATTTTTATTTAACAAAATCTAGGCTATATTGCCTATAGATTTACAATGTCTTTTGTTTTTAAAAGTTAGAAAAATTAATTGTCGAAAAAAAAAAGTATAGTCTAACTGGAGAATCGAACCCTGGTCACCAGTATAGCAGTCCACTACGTTTACCACTGAGCTATCGAAGACACGTGTCCGATGTGAAAAATTATTAGACGGTATATTGGGCTAGGCCTAGATAGGTCAGTGACACACGTGTTTTCAAATTGACCAATGGAGATCCTCGCGGGGCTTAACACTGTCTTTTTATATATATAGATATATATATATATATATATATATATATATATATATATATATATATATATAAGCCCCCATATATATATATATATAGAGAGAGAGAGAGAGAGAGAAATGTATAGTAGATTTTTTTTACGTCAAAATAAGCAACACATAAAAATCTGCTATTTTACTTGTTTTTGTTTTACAATGTTTGTTTATGTTTAATAACAAACATATATGTACATAAATATAAATATTACATCAGATAGTTCTGCGGGTCGCTGACCCAGGGTGATCTTTTGAACTTTGCGAAATATGATAAATACAATGACCTTTGGTCAAGATCAAGGAGCTTTACTGGACGTTCTAGATAGATTGACCTCTACGTAATATGATACATGCACTGTTCTAAATCGCATTCATGTGCTGACTCTACTTGGCAGGGTGACTTCTCTTTGTAATGTGGTAAACATTCATGTCCTACAGCTGAATCAACCCAGTATCAGACCAAGACAATAAAGAGGCTCGATTAACTAGTCGTTAAATTGTGATTGACCTTTAGTAGACTGTACAAACCTGAACAGATCAAAACATTCTCTTTCCATGCTTTAAACCCTTTAAAAAGGCACTTAAGTTTGCATATTCTAGGCAAACATGACCGCCATCTTCAGCTCTTGTTCCTAAAGCCAGCGAATGCATATAAATACTCTATCTTCCCTAGTGGCATCCCAGGCATGGAATGGGATGGCCTGAACAAACAAGTAAAACCATCATTTAAAACATTAATAAATATGCAAGTCTAGACTCGGACCACGGATGAGCCTAGGACGCAATAATCTTCTTTATAGAAGGAGCGTCTGTAATATATAAGATAATATAAAATTGATGATCGCTAAATATGATTTAAAAAAAAGTTTTTTGTGGTCAGAAAAAGAAATCTTTGGTCAGTGTGGAGACTAAGCAAGGCATCTGTTTTTTTCTTTGCATGATTTCATTGGAGGAGACGGACTCGAAGCGCTCGGCCATGATGCAGTGGACACGGGTCATCAGCTTCTGAATGTCGAAATCACCCCAGAATTTTGAGAAGATTATGTCGATGGCTTGGATAAAGTAGGAGCCGTTGCCGTTGTGCCTGTAGGAAAAGTAACCTGCGGAAATAAAATTTTGGTAGTGACAATCACTTGATAGAGATTTAGAAACAGCAGCAGTATATTATAGTATAGAGGGCTTTGGTGGACTCTACGAGTTGGCGATTTAAGTTCGTTATCTATATATATAAAGTAGACACACTGTCTGTGTTTCCAACCAATCATATTAGTTAATGTAAAGACACATGACCTTATTGTCTCGTATTATACTTTAGCGATTTCACTTCGGTCATGTGTCTTCGCTAGCCGAGTGGTTAACGTATCAGACTCCCATGCGGGCGATCCGGGTTCGATTCTCTAGTAGTAAATACATTAGACGAATAGAGACAAAGAAAGTACGACACACAGGAGGCAAACCCACAGATTCAATAGTGAGAGACAGGCCGAAAGGTAGACAGAAACACAAGTATATTTGAAGGTACGTAATAAAATAGAAAATGTGTGTGGGAAATTAGGTAGGTAGGTAAGTGGGTAGACAGACTGACTGATAGATAAGAGAATCAGAAAGGAAGGCACGCAGTCAAGTCAGAGATTAAATAGTAAGAGATATACCGAAAAGCAGACCAACCAACAGACAAAAGTATGTTTGTAGTAATGTAATAAGATAGACAGATATGCGGAAAATAAATTAGGTATATAAGCAGGTAGACAGATAGGCTGATACCGGGGTCGGCAACCTAGGGCACGCGTGCCAAACTTAGCACGCAGAGCGATCTTCAATGGCACGCGAGAGACCTCCAAGAGTGTTTTATTCTTAATTGATTTTCCAGTTCTGAATGAGGAAAACTGACTGTTGAAGGTAGTTGAAGCCGATGTTTCTGAATGACATAGCGACACATTTCAGTGAGTCGAACGCATTTACATCTTATATCTTGAGTGAAATCAATTTTAAAACATTTAGCTCTATGTGCTTCCCTTAATTAAGGCATATATTAAGATATTTAGTTGGGCTTTTCAGTATATAGTTTGAATCACTCAAAGAAGAGTTTTCTAAGAACGCAAGACTTTCAAATTTAAGGATTCATATTTTCATGCCTCATCAAGCCTACAACCATCTTAGATTTATTTTAAGTGGTGGGATATTCTCGATTTTAAAACGCTGCCAGTTGAGTTTTAAACATCCAAATACAATGGGCATCGAAATGCCTATTTGCGGGAAAATCTGGAAGGAAGATGCTTAGGAAAGTCATCTGCTATTTTCAACTGCCAGGCATTAATTAGTTCTACTTTCAGCTTTTGGTTCAACTTACACCTGTGAACAGTATTTATTGCACATGAAAGCTATGTTAAGCTTTCAAAGAGGTCAATTACACTTCACTACTCAGAAATGACTAAATTGTTATTATGTATCGGCCATTATAAATTGGCGAAGAGCATTCAAGACAAGGCGCTCATTAATTGATGCAGACTAATTACATTTAAAAGAGTATTATGGTAATCTACTATAATTAAACATAAACATAAGCAATTCTAAAACAAAATTTGTTTGTATTAATTTAATAAATATAAGAGACTTTTTAATAGAATTATCTTATGCAGTTGTTGTCATTATTAGGCTAATGTTAAAAAAGATAAACTCCTTATGGTTATATGGACAAACAATTAATGCAGGAAATGTTTATTTGAATCTCTCTAATTAAATCTTGTAATGAATACCATAATGGTGGAATTAGATAAAGAAATAATAATTAGTCTGTAATACTTGTTATAATACAAAACATAACTGGTTTGGCATCACAATTGAATCAAATTAAGAAAATTATTTTTTTTTTATTAAAGGGAAATAGTTAGCCCGTTTTATTTGCGCTAATATTTCTAATATTTTTTTCTTTTATAAAAGACTAAAGGGCCTACAACTTATAACTTTATAATGACCAAACTGTACAAAGTATTTTAAAATTATATAAATATTACGTGACTAAAAAAATGTATGCACATTTATTAAACATTACTTTAACTACCCAGTTTGTATGATTAATATGTATCAATTCCTCCCAACGATAGTTCCGCGAATATTGGCATATGGCAAATAAATTTTTAAAAAGTATCAGTTATAACTGAGAACAAAATATAATAAATTCAAGCAGTTGCTAGATCCTCATCTTGACATCCAAATTATAATGTTTACAAAATAATTACCATAAATGTAAAAGTTTAATAATAAAATATTGTATTTGATATAATTGCAAATAAAAAGGATGATAATCACTAACATGTTAATTTTTTTAAATAGTAAAACCCTTTAACGACTTTCTCTATACATTTCCTTTGCTTTTGCCTTGGTCTTGCTACGGAGTTAAATTAATTGGCCTAGGAAAAATAATAAAACAAGTATAATAGCGCAGGTTGACATTTAGGCTGTTGGCACGCTGAATGATTTAGAAATACTAGTTTGGCACGACGCCTGGGCTGATATATTAGAAAGAGAGATAGATAGACAGATAGGCTGGTTGGTAAGAAGGCATACTAACGTAGACAAACAGACAAACATACAGATAGAAAGATAGAAACACAGAAACACATATAGATAGATAGGTAAATAGATAGATAACTAGATAGACAGACATGCAGAAAGATAGAAGGAGAGAAACAAATACAGATAGATAAATAGACAGACAAAAAGATAAATGGGTAGATGGACACACAGACAGAGAGGAGAGAGATAGATATGCCAAGATAGATAGGAAGGTAGTAGGTTAGCAGGTAGATACGTAAGATAACCGCTCAATAGATACGGTTTACAATTTGAATGTAGATTCAGTAATGTTTTCGCTTAGATTTCATTACAATGCAATATACATTACATCTACAGACAGACAACAGAGGAATACACACCTTGAACCACTGAATACGCGATCAAAAAGTCTGGCTCAAATTCCGGTATGACGAATCCGGAGTCTTCCGTCGGCTGACCCAAATTAACGCTGTCAACGTAATCTACCCCTTCGTCGAACTTTGTACCCCTGCATGCCTGGGTGGGGAGAAACACAAATAACGTTGAAATGAAGGGATTATATAAAAGACAGTAGTGTCGCGGAAACAGAGTCAGGATACTCAGACAGTCACAGAGTCCGGATACAAGATAAACATTTGCAGAGAAAGATTCAAGACACACACAGTCGCAGAGACAGATACGATACACGTAGTCGCTGAAACTGATACAAGACACGCACATTCACAGAGACAAATACGAGACACACACAATCACAGAGACAGACATGAGGCACACACAGTCACAGAGACAGATACGAGACACACACTGTCACAGAGACAGATACGAGACACACACAGTCACAGAGACAGATACGAGACACACACAGTCACAAAGACAGATACGAGACACACACAGTCACAGATACGAGACACACACAGTCACAGAGACAGATACGAGACACACACAGTCACAGATACGAGACACACACAGTCACAGAGACAGATACGAGACACACACAGTCACAGATACGAGACACACACAGTCACAGATACGAGACACACACAGTCACAGAGACAGATACGAGACACACACAGTTACAAAGACAGATACGATACACACACAGTCACAGATACGAGACACACACAGTCACAGAGACAGATACGAGACACACACAGTCACAGATACGAGACACACACAGTCACAAAGACAGATACGAGACACAAACAGTCACAGAGACAGATACGAGACACACACAGTCACAAAGACAGATACGAGACACACACAGTCACAGATACGAGACACACACAGTCACAGAGACAGATACGAGACACACACAGTCACAGATACGAGACACACACAGTAACAAAGACAGATACGAGACACACACAGTCACAGATACGAGACACACACAGTCACAGAGACAGATACGAGACACACACAGTCTCAAAGACAGATTCGAGACACACACAGTCACAGATACGACACACACACAGTCACAGATACGAGACAGACACACAGTCACAGATACGACACACACACAGTCACAGATACGAGACACACACAGTCACAGATACGAGGCACACACAGTCACAGAGACAGATACGAGACACACAGTCACAGATACGAGACACACAGTCACAGAGACAGATACGAGACACACACAGTCACAAAGACAGATACGAGACACACACAGTCACAGATACGAGACACACACAGTCACAGAGACAGATACGAGACACACACAGTCACAGATACGAGACACACACAGTAACAAAGACAGATACGAGACACACACAGTCACAGATACGAGACACACACAGTCACAGAGACAGATACGAGACACACACAGTCTCAAAGACAGATTCGAGACACACACAGTCACATATACGACACACACACAGTCACAGATACGAGACACACACACAGTCACAGATACGACACACACACAGTCACAGATACGAGACACACACAGTCACAGATACGAGGCACACACAGTCACAGAGACAGATATGAGACACACACAGTCACAGATACGAGACACACACAGTCACAGATACGAGACACACACAGTCACAGATACGAGACACACACAGTCACAGATACGAAAAACACACAGTGACAAATACGAGACACACACAGTCATAGATACGAGACACACACAGTCACAGATACGAGACACACACACACAGTCAAATATACGAGACACACACAGTCACAGATACGACACACACACACAGTCATAGGACACGAGACACACACAGTCACAGTTACGACACACACAGTCACATATACGAGACACACGCAGTCACAGATACGACACACACACAGTCACAGATACGAGACACACAGTCACAGATACGAAAAACACACAGTGACAAATACGAGACACACACAGTCATAGATACGAGACAAACACACACACACACACACAGTCACAGGTACGAGACACACACAGTCACAGATACGGCACACACACACAGTCATATGACACAAGACACACATAGTCACAGTTACGACACACACATAGTTACATATACGAGACACACACAGTCACAGATACGACACACACACAGTCACAGACGACTGATACGAGACACAGTTAACTACATGTTGAGTCAGTACAGTAGAGTAAATTTTGAAGAGATCTAGTAGTCTAATATTTGACGTTATACTACGCACAGACTAAAAGTAAACTAAACTCCTGGGTATTGGACTGTAGACGTGTATGTGTGTTTAGGGTCTGCATGCTTGTGTGTCTATGTGTGTATGTGTGTATGTGAGTGTGCTCAACTTTGTTTATGTTTGCTTGCGACTTTCCCCCTTTTTTTTTAATCAACGTGATTGATAAGTGGTATTCATGACAAAATAAATATAAATTCTATTATGTTGTAAACATTGAATCTCTTCCCCCTTCTCTCTCACGGGACATGTAGGTCAAAGTGATACAGAAAAAAGAGGTGCGTGCTTATAACGAACTATAATTAGATTTCATATGGGGGAATTGTGGATGACATAAACGTTGCTCGAACTATATGGTACAACAGTTTATAATGATAATTAGCCAACCATAGATCTAGTTGAAAGAGAGTGTCACTTCAAGAAACAAAAATATTAATACTAAAATTGGGTTAAGCTTAAGATAAAGATATATTTGTGGTCTATTGGTAGGTATTTATTTAACTTTGCTAAACTAAAAATTTGGTTTAGATAACCTACCTATTTAGCTTAGCTAAACTATTAATTTACCTTAGATAAATTGCTTATTTAGCTAAGCGTCATCTAGGCAAAGTGGTTAAATTAAATTATAACCAGGGAGCCCAGAGACTTACGAGGGCCGATGCCCAGAATAGTAAGGTTGCACTATTAAAATTCGAGTTACTATAAGCCGGTAAGAGGAAGTGGGTGCGCCTAGCCCTAGACATTCCTTTGTGGGCTGAGCTCCGGAGCCAGCTCAGCATTTGTACGAAACCGAAAGCACTCGATCTTTGAACCAAGTGAAACTCGTTTTTTGTTGGTCCCACATTCAATAATATACAACTTGTCTAGCGTTGGCGGCAACACCAAAATGAAAAGGTCCCGAGTGCGAGTCAATGGTGGAAATAAGACCTACATATTACCACCTACATGTGGGCACCCACTAAGAATTTTAATTTGAGATTGGTATTGACGATTTGGGTATCGTTAAGATGTGAAATACAAAAGGTGCTATTGATGATATAAATGTGTATTATATTGGCCTAACATAGTTTGTTGAAGCCCTACCAATAGAGTGTTTATATATTATAGTGTCTACTTTCACTCAGTTTATTGCTCTAGATTTGGGGTGTCCAACATACTTAGTTATTGGGTCTCAAAAAAAAATTGAATACAACAGTATGGGCCACACATTTTGAATTTTTTCTTTTTCCATTATTACCACAATGGAATATTTAAACAAAAAGAATGCCTTAGAAGCCTCGTGGGGGGGGGGGCACACTTAAAGGTTCGGCGGACGGTGTTATCGCCCTCGGGCCAGCTGTTGCACAACCCTGCTCTAGATATTATAATGAAACGGAAATCCTTATCTAGCGGACATTTTGGGTGTTTGTTTTGTTATCTTACAGCAATTTAAGAGGCAGCAAAAATAAAAGGGAGGCGATTTACGTTGAAAAAAAATTACTATAAATTATTCAACTTTGTTTAAAGTAAAGTTTCAGGGCCGATAACACGTTCTTAACTAGGTGGTTATCACCCTTGGGTTGCGGGTCTTCAAGAGTGCCCCTCAAACTAATTCCTCTTCTACACACAGCCCACAGTTCGTTTTATGTGTGTTAATATTTTGTTATTGTCTTTTGTTTGTTTGTTTATTGTTGTTCTTCTTTTTTTGGTCAGACGGTCATGACACACCTGGATAAAAAATAACTTCGGCTTGCCCTTCAGACTGGGACAGGCTTTCTTTTGAAAATCTCTTGTTATATCACTGACGGCGAGTTTGCCGTCTGTCCCGTAGACGAAGCCATCTTCCCCATGGGAGAGAACAAGGCAGACGAAGCAACTGTAGTTGGAGTGGTCCAATTTTGATACTGTGGAAGAAAAAATAAAAATAGTAGATTCAAGAATTCAAGTTTAACGTTGGTTTGCTTATTAGCCATCTACATGTGGCGACACAGTTGTGGCTATTGTTACAGTTCATCTGTTCATTTGAAAAATGCATATAAGTACTCCTTCTTCCCGAATGTCAACCGGGCACGGAATGGGCTGCCTGAACAAACCAGGAAAACCCGTAAATTGGCATAATTTAAAACACTAATCAAATGGAAGACTAGACTCAAATCACGGATAAGCGTAGGACGCAATAATCTTCTTTATAGAAGGAGCGGCTATTACATTTAAGATAAAATAATGAATAAATCTGTTCTTTAAACAAGACTAACGTAATGAAAAAAAAAGAAGAAAAAAAAAGGAAAATGACGCTATCAAATATTACCGTCTAACAGCTCCCGTCTCATTTCTCTGACAGTGACGTCACGTCTGACCCTGACATCCTCAGACTCGAAGCCCATGATTCGGAACAGTCTCAGCATATTTTCCTCGTCCTTGTTCCCGCCGTTCCGGGTCGGAAGGCCAGCAGACGGGAAGTGGACAGTGTTGATTATCAGAACGATACCCTTCCTCGGGGTTTTGGTGGTGTACCTGTGAGATTTGAGATGATCCGCCATTCTCCACAACGAAGCATACTTTGGTATCCGGTGAGAGTTCAAAGGTCAAGGGTCATCTGCTTAAGAGAACAGAACCAATGTTGATAAACTCATCAACAGTTAATGCAGGGTATTATATGCAATTTTTTTTTCTATTAAAAGGCCATCGCTAAATAAAAATAGATCTTCAGTGTAAAAATAAGCCATAAATTGTCTAGAAACCGTGCTTCCACAAAAAAACATCAATAGATTTGTAACAAAATGCACTTTTACCAGAAAGCCATGCCTAGACTATACATAGGCCTGATCTATTTGTATCAAAAGCCATCAAAAGTCCTCAATGTAACTCGTACTTCCATTCGAAAGGAACGTTTTTACTAGCAAGTAAATCGTTTGGAACTCTACACCAGGAGTCGGCAACCTTTTCATAACAGTGTGCCAAAGTAAGATTTCTAATTCATTCGGTGAGCCAACAGCCTAAAAGTCACCCTGTTGTAGCATTAAATTTATTGTAGAAGAGACTTGAATTGACATCTAAGGCCTCTTCCGCATGCCATTGAAAATCCATCGGCGTGCCAAGTTTGGCACGCGTTACGTAGGTTGCCGAACTCTGCTTCACACCATACATCATACATCCATAGAAATCCATAAAAAGCTGGATGGACTATCAATCAAACTATCCACATTGTTGAATGTAGTCTAAGTCAATAATCAAACTTACACGAAAGCCTTCACTGGTCTTTAAATTATTATTCTGTCAAATAAGCCTTTACTTGAATATAAATTATATTTCCATTTAAATTATGTATATGAGCCCAAGTCAAAAGGTGCTCTTTCAAGGGAATTTTTTTTATATTCACAGAGAGGTGTAAAAATGCACTTAAGTAATGTCAGAACACATGATTTGAATAGTGGGAAGATAAAATACACTGGAAAAGACACAGTGACGAAAAACTCGAAACAAAAGAAATGGCTGCTATAGACACCTTAATGTCAATTAGGACAAATGACAAAAAAAAATTGACTTAAGAAAAAAACATACTAATTCTTGATGGATTTCTTCAAGAATTTAACACACATATCTCCATAGCCTATATTTAAGATATTCAAGAGTATTACAAGCATAGGAGTTGCAAAAGAGGGGGCTTAGGAGCATAAACTCCACTCACTTGAAATGACAACAACTGTCCTAAGCAACACTATTTCTTTTAAACCCTTGTAAAAAAATTATCCCTGCATCAATTTGAGCAAACTTTGTGGCAAACAGTTATTTAAGGGCTTCTTGTATTCACCAAATGAGTTTGAGATACATATAAAGCTCCTAGGTTATTGAAATAAAGTCTAGAAAATTGCATGTAATTAGTCACTTTGAGTCACCGGCAAAAAAACGTAACATTCTCATCTAAAATGCTTTTTGAGGCATATTTTAATCAACCTAGGTCAAAATGCTATCTCATGCTATCTCGTTGTCCATGTTTGGTGTGAATTAAGTCCAAGTTTTAACTCTTTCATTGCATTTTGACCCTTTAATAGCGATTTTTTAAATATCAGTTTTGAGGTACGACCTATTGACTTGGGCTCATATACAGGCCTACATATTTCTTAATTAACTCGCTCAACTATCATAAACACTTTCGATGTAAATCAATCTCTAAACTGTAACTTTATACTTTCATCAGAACGCTTATAGTTTTTAAATTATCTGCCCTCAAGTAACGCATTCGCCAACTGATTGGGGCTTATATATCACTCTGGTTCAACTGCCTAGAGAGGCCTAAACATTACCCGATGAGTAAGACAAAATAATGGAGTATTTTATGAACAACAAAAGTTTTCGTTAGTCGTTTACGAAAGTGTGTTTTAGTGGTGTATCCACTTGAGCTCACCACCGAAGACTGAGTCAGTGTAATCAAGTAGAGTTGAGAGTAACACTTAAGAAAATGACACTGTACTCACGACCAACGGCGACAAAAGGCCTAACACTTAACTAGATATTATTTCTATAACACACAAGGTGTCAGATTTTTTCTTCAAACGACTTAAAACCTCTGTCTGGGAATCGAAATTAATTTGTCGCTATATGTCGCTATAATATGTCGCTATATGTCGCTATATGTCGCTATGTGTCGCTATGTGTCGCTATGTGTCGCTATATGTCGCTATATGTCGTTATATGTCGCTATATGTGGCTATATGTCGCTATATGTGGCTATATATCGCTATATGTCGCTATATGTCGCTATATGTCGCTATAAGTCGCTATATGTCGCTATATGTCGCTATATGTCGTTATATGTCGCTATATGTGGCTATATGTCGCTATATGTGGCTATATATCGCTATATGTCTTTATATGTCGCTATATGTCGCTATATGTCGCTATATGTCGCTATATGTCGCTATAAGTCGCTATATGTCGCTACATGTCGCTATATGTGGCTATATGTCGCTATATGTGGCTATATGTCGCTATATGTCTTTATATGTCGCTATATGTCGCTATATGTCGTTATATGTCGCTATATGTCGCTATATGTCGCATTATGTCGCTATATGTGGCTATATGTGGCTATATGTCTTTATATGTCGCTATATGTCGCTATATGTCGTTATATGTCGCTATATGTCGCTATATGTCGCTATATGTCGCTATATGTGGCTATATGTCGCTATATGTGGCTATATGTCGCTATATGTCTTTATATGTCGCTATATGTGGCTATATGTGGCTATATGTCGCTATATGTCTTTATATGTCGCTATATGTCGCTATATGTCGTTATATGTCGCTATATGTCGCTATATGTCGCTATATGTGGCTATATGTCGCTATATGTGGCTATATGTCGCTATATGTCGCTATATGTGGCTATATGTCGCTATATGTGGCTATATGTCGCTATATGTCTTTATATGTCGCTATATGTGGCTATATGTCGCTATATGTCGCTATATGTCTTTATATGTCGCTATATGTCGCTATATGTCGCTATATGTCGCTATATGTCGCTATATGTTGTAATATGTCGCTATGTGTGGCTATATGTCGCTATATGTCTTTATATGTCGCTATATGTCGCTATATGTCGCATTATGTCGATATATGTGGCTATATGTGGCTATATGTCGCTATATGTCGATATATGTCGCTATATGTGGCTATATGTCGATATATGTCGCTATATGTGGCTATATGTCGCTATATGTCGCTATATGTCGATATATGTCGCTATATGTCGCTATATGTGGCTATATGTCGCTATATGTCGCTATATGTCGATATATGTCGCTATATGTGGCTATATGTCGCTATATGTCGCTATATGTCGATATATGTCGCTATATGTGGCTATAGTTAGATTTTAGTGAATATTTAAATAAATAAATTAGAAAATGTATCCGACTTTTTTTACCAGATTGGAAATCATTTTTGATGAGCGTTTGTAAAAATAAAATGTCTATATTATCTGTTTAAGACGATTAAATGTTTAGTTCTTTCGCGCAATAAATATAATAAAATATTGGTGGGCCTAAAATGAAATATAGTGAAGTATATTGATACATAACAAAATTTAATGAAATACTGTTAAAAGGAGGATAAAATAGAGGATGGTATAAAATGAAATAGGGAATATAATTGAATTAAATATAATGAAATAAGTAAAAAATAGTGAAATAAGGGATACAATATAATGAAATATAATGAATTATAATAATTTATGATGACTTTTAATGAACTATAATGAATAATAAATATTGAAAGAGTATATGAAATTTGATGAAATATACTGAATTATAACAATGAAATATACATACATAAATATGATGAAATATTGTTATAATAATGTTTAAAGAACTCCCAAGATATATTCACGAAAAATACCCCAAGCAACATCAACACGCATCTATCATCAAACCTGCAAATCACATGAATCTTGTCAGGCGTCTAAACATAATCTATCTGAAAAATGTCAACTTTTGAACTTATTTTATATAAAATATAACACACACACTCAAGAAATACTCCCTCTTATAAGGAAATAAAACAGTTTGGCAATGTAATGAATTATTTATTTTTTTCCAGTAAAGACTGAATTCGCCTAGACAGGAATTTTCTTGAAGTCTCTATAGAGTGAAAATGAGTAATGCTGGATTTGGATAAGGATATCGCCCGGAACTCCCTTTATATACACGGGTGCACTCAGTAAAATGTGGGGGGGTTTAAATTCTGCAATCTTATCGCAATCGACCTTAATCCAGAACACAAATACAAAATGTTTGCTACTACACTACCCCCCCCCCCATACACACACACACACCCACAAACACACACTCCTCTAAAGCAAACAAATGATTTGTGTTAAAAGTCATGTCGAATCGAAATAAAAGAGAGTTCGTTTGTTCCTCTCTATTTTTTTATCTGTTAAGATGTGTTTCGCTTACGATTGCGATGAGTTTGGAACGTGAGTGTGTGTGTGTGAGGTATGTGTGTGAGAGGTGTGTATAGTGTGTGTGTGGGTGTGTGGGGGGGATGGGTGTGTGTGTGGGGTATGTGTGTGTTGTGTTGTGTGTGAGGTGTGTGAGGTGTGTGTGGGGGGGTTGAGGGGGTGTTTGTGTGGGGTGTGTGGGTGTGTGTGAGGTGTGTGGGGTGTGTGAGGTGTGTGTGTGGTGTTGTGTGTGAGGTGTGTGAGGTGTGTGTGGGGGGGTTGAGGGGGTGTTTGTGTGGGGTGTGTGGGTGTGTGTGAGGTGTGTATGTGGGGGTGTGGGTGTGTGTGGGGTGTTGTGTGTGAGGTGTGTGAGGTGTGTGGGGTGTGTGTGTGGTGTTGTGTGTGAGGTGTGTGAGGTGTGTGTGTGGGTGTTTGTGTGGGGTGTGTGTGTGTCTGAGGTGTGTGTGTGTCTGAGGTGTGTGTGTGTCTGAGGTGTGTGTGGGGGAGTGTCTAGGAGATAGGACTTAACAGGGACGGAATATCTTTGTGCAATTAATAGACCATGTTCCACATGTACCATGATAAATGTCAAAATATTTGTGTTGTTTATAGATCTAGTATAGTATAGGTCTAGTAAAGTGAAGACCCCTTCCGCGTGCCATTAAAAATCCCTCGGCGTGCCAAGTCTGGCACGCGGCCGTAGGTTGCCGACCCCTAGGCTATAATTATGATCAGTTGTTGTAGGCTCCAAATAAAATTAAATATACATCAAAGTATTCTAGTCAGTGCTGTCTATTGTTAAAATTTAAATATAGTAAGTAGTCTGTCAAATCACTATAGTTTTTTATATTGTGACGTGTTCATGTGTGTTTAATTATACAATGGTAAAAGCATAGCTATAGTAATGTATAAATAAAGGAGTGCACTAAGTCTTTGCCTCTAATGTGTGTAACCGTTTGTTGAACTTTTTAATACACAAGACATTAAAATGTATCAAAGAATATTCTATATATTCTATAGCACGTTCAGTAGAATTTCCGGGATGTGGGTTGAAGGTGAAAATGGAAGTGGAGACTGTTTTACGAAAACGTGGGACCTTTTAAACACAATTAGTAACGCTTTTTCAATAATAAAAGAATAGGGCGTTTTGTTTTTTTAAGATTTAAAAGTGGCGCCATTTTGTAAAGAACAAACGTGAAGCCTTTTTAAACATAAAAAGGAAACATTTTTAAGGAAAAAGTGGGTACTTTTCCAAAAATAAAATACAAAAAAACTTCTGCAATGTCCGAATAAAAAAAAGACATTGAGGATAATGCAAATGAGTCAACAAAATATACTAATTCAAATGCACATTTCCCTTTCAGCACAACGTCTGGTGCAGCAAACGAAGATCTCTGTCGTATCTTATACATTACAGACGCTCCTTCTATAAAGAAGATGATTGCGTCCTACGCTCATCCATGGTCCTAGTCTAGACTTGCATCTCTATTAATGTTTTGAATGATGTTAAGTTACTGGTTTTCCTGGTTTGTTCAGGCAACCCATTCCATGACCGAAAGAAAGGTTCTCCAGTTAGTCTATACCTTTTTTTTATAAACATTTTTTATTTCAATAAACATTAGGGCCTACTTTTAAAAAAAATGGCAATCCACGGGCAACGCCGGGCAATTTAGCTGTTTGTTAAATAAAAAGGCTTGCCCATTTTTAGCCCGATTATAATATTTACTTAAAATTACTTTTCTAAATGTCTTCAGTAAAAAGTATTTTTTTAATTGTTAGTTCTATAGCTTTCTGTTCATTGGAGTTTATAATTTTTTTTTATCTGTAGCTTATAGGTCTACATGCTTGTTTTATTCCCCCCCCCCGGGCAACGCAGGGGAATTAAGCTTGTAAACTATATAGTTAAAGTAATGTCCGCGGCGGTCTAACAACATAATGTTGATTGTCTCTTTTGATTTATTGTGTACGACATCTTTCCCGGGGTTTCTTAGTCAACCTATCATTGGTGGAGACAAGGCAAAACTGAGAAACTCCACGGAACCCGAAAAATATGCTGGATTTGAATTTCAGCTCTTCGGGATCGCGATCCGAAGAAACGAACCATAAAGAACATTTTTCTAGCTGTGACATTAGGCTTCCTTTGTTTTTCAATCAAAAATGGTATGGGGAAAAGAGGAAGGGGGGGGGGGGTATATTTACAGTAAACAGGCTACGTTGGTATTAAAGTTAAAGTGAGTTAGTTACCTTAGATTACATTTAACTTTGAAATGGTTCGTGTATTTTGCTTTTGTTTCTTAAGACTTCGGGTATGTAGGATGTAGCTAGGAATAGTTTCTTCCCTTGTCAACACTCGTAAATCTCTGTTTCACATAACAGTAACAAACTGATTTTGTTCCGCAGATTTTATTTTACACCATTAAAAAGACAACATGCTGTTGGTGAATTCATAATGCGATATTCATTATAAACGCAGGTCGTTTCAGTAAATATATTATATATTAGGGCTTAACCAAGTATATAATATCCACAGAATTTCAGTATTTGGAGGTAATGTTTTCCGAATTTTGAAACGAACCGAATAGTAGCGGCGATTCCAGAGTTGTGCTATCGTAAGCAAGTCTTATTCTCTTGATAACCTCCCATGTAACACCCCCCCCCCCTTTTTCCCGTCCATGTATTGTTACGCTCTTACTTTCAACAACACTAGCAGTAGTTAGGTAACACACTAATCCGTGTTAGGTCCTGAGTAATAAAAAGCATGACATGCGTAACTATTTGTGTGCGTATTATGGCCTATTTGCCGTAGCAAATACTGCCGAAAAAAAAAACGGAATATTAAGACTAGGCGATTTCCGTTTACGCATGAGTATAAACATGGGTAGGCCTACGCTATGTAAAAAGGTGAATGTTGGTAAACAAACCTAAGCTTATAATACATACGGCTTATAGGATATGCTTAGAGCTGATCGAAATTTAAAAATGTGTAGCTTGTGACTTTATTGTTGGTGTTTTCTTACTAGAGTTGTAAGCACTCTTTTCCTGCCACTGCTAGAAAGTCAAATAATGCGGTAAACTTTAAATTTTAATAATATGATTGCTTTCTTATCCATGGTTGGTCTTTCCTGCAACCTTAAGAAAAAAAATATTTTTTTTGCATTATAATCAGATAATCTGTTTTTTTTTTGTTTGTTAATTATCATGGTCTTGTTTTAAAATCGCAAAATGTGTCTTTTTAAAAATGTTTTGTTATTTGAGTTGTTGTTTTTTTTTAAGGTGCGCTAGCGCTGTGGGATAGCAGTGTTTGGCAGTACTGGAGGTCCCAGGTTGAAATTCAAGTCTACGCATATTATGGGTTGTTGTTGTTTTTTTCTTGGGTCAGGAGGGTGTTGCTGAGTCTACCCAGTTTTGATAGGTAACTGACATATAGTTGGGGAAAAGTGAAGGTGGCTGCGCTGCAGTGTACTGGCCACACAATGCTCTTGTAAGCCTTGGCAACAGGAAATGGTCAACACTGCTTGACCAGACTAACATGATTGTATTTGAAATGAATCATGACTCTTTCTTACTCCATTTAGCTACACACCAAGATTTGGTTAGTCACATTTATATTTGTAAAACCTGACAATATGAAAATTAGGTAATAACGCATTAAATCTATTCAGTAAAGAAAAGTTAGTCAGTTTTAAGGTAAAACACAGTTCTTTATTTTTTCAATAATATAATGTTGTTATTGGCTTTTAAATATCCAGGGATACCACATGATTGACGTAATAAAAAAAAAAAAAAAAAAAAAAACCATATTTATCCCCCCTCCCCATTGTAACAAGTCATCAAGAAAAGCATTAGCCCCTCGCTATACCCTCCGCATCCTCCCCTCCCCCTTAAGAAAAACATATTTTCAAGTCAAAATAAGCTTATTTTAGTTAAATTTTATTGTCATATTAATAATACTATTTGTAAAGTGCTGCCACCAAACATAATGTAAAGCTCAGAGCGCATTTAACATACAACTAAGAACACGGATATAATCTCTAAGCTAAGAAATATTAAACAGAATGGTTATTTAGAGCTATACAAACATAGAACAAAAAACAAATAAAGCAAATAACTAAACTGACATATAATTAAGACAGTATAATAAGGGGTCTAAAGCATATTTTCTAAGGTAATAAAGTCCTCATATCTTTCTTATGCTATTAAATATCTATGATGCATGGAAAATTAAGCTCTACATTATTTTTCTCTGAAAACATTTCACCTTGTGATTTGAGTACTTAGACATAATCTCAGAGGGAGCTTCTACGACTTTTTAGCTTTATTTATTATTTTTACAAGTGGAGATTCTTTTTTTTATGTCAACCAAGCTGCACAGGTGTTTACTATTTTGAAGTCAATGTCATAAACAAAAATATTGATATGTCTTTATTTCAGCTGCTTTATGCTGTTTTTGTAGAGTCTTGAGCATGGTAGGTTGAGGAGACAATAATGCTAAAAACTGAGGTAGGCTAGTTTGGGACATTTGACTACTTAGGAAGTGATATTGTCACGTGCGAAATCAGCTACTGACGTTAGATGATATTTTTAGTAATGTATTATTATATTTTATTTTGATTCATATCCATCTTGGATCTCACAAGGTTGTATAAGAATTTATATTGATGTTATTCAATTAGATTGGATGTTTATTTGACTCGTGGCGATATGAATCTTTTGTGTATAAAGTGATTTAGATAAACTGTACCTTAATATATAGGAAATCCACAATCCTGTTTGAAATTGAACACAATTTTATTCCAACAAGTTGAGATGATAAAATATAACAATACCACAGAATACCTGTATCAGTATTATATAATGAAACTTAATCAGTTGAGATTCTTCTATAATGAATTAAGCCGTAATCCTATCTTTAAGAAAGTGGTCAAAAACAGTCCTCACACATTAGCGCCCAAACTAGAACTAAACTAAACGGTATTCCACCCTCGTGCATATGACGTATTTTATCGCTATGACGTAGTGTCTAGACATATGCATGTTTTATTCCTAACACGGAAACATTTCGGGTTTAAGATTATTTCATTTTAACTTTAGTTAATAATAACAAAACCAATATAATATGGAAATAAATCTACTCGTAACACTCGCCCCCCCTTAAGACACAAAGGAATTACAGACAGCGTTAAGTATGGAATTCTTTGTAGAGTACCCATAAAATGAACCGAATCCCCAAACTATTCGTAAGATTTAATTGACTATTGGACAATCTTTTAAAGATTAAAATGAACCATATATTACATATCCCCTTAATAACAAAGTCGCTATTATGGAATCCCTTATCACATTATCGTATCAATGATTATTAATTAAACATTTATTTATCAATTAATATTTACAATTATGATTATTGTGTGTACAACGTTGACCATAAAACTATTACCACCAATAACCAATTCCCACAGAATTGATATGAATTACCCAAATAAGTGGAACCGATTAATAATTGATAGATAATTCTTTAGAAAATTTAATTTATTTATAACCGATCACTGTATCATTAACTAATGATTTTCAGTTTTTATATGATTATTATGATGTCTCAATTATGACATCAAGAATATTTAAAAATAAAAATGTTATAATCTCAGCTGATTTAGCTTTTACATAGCATAAAATAAGACATCCAAATTATAACATGACGACATAGAAACAAACAATTTTCAAAACACATCAATAATCAATTGAACAAACACAAGTGTGGATGTATTCAAGTTAAATACCGGTGTGTGTGCAATTGATGTATGCAATAGTTACCTTTTACCTTACAACGTATGATTGTTTCTAGTAGAATTTGAAGTTTTGTTCTGTAATGTTTCATATTGTAATATTTCAAAACATAGTTTATTTATTGTCATATTTACAATAATATAAATGTTAATCAATACAATGAATGACATAAAAGAAAACATTTAATGAGAAACTGACTTTATCTTCTGGTTTACCAGTTACATGCGCGACAACGTCTCAGCGACCACATTTTGTTTACCTGGTAAATATAACACATTTAAATTATATGCTTGGAGGAATAAGCTCCAGCGAATAATTCTTTGGTTCTGTTTAACCCTGGAAAGGAAAACTAAAGGGTTATGATCAGTTAAAATATCAATTGGATATGGAGAACCATTGATATAAAAATCAAAATGTTTCAATGCCAGGATTAATCCTAAAAGTTCCTTTTCTATCACACTATAGTTTCTTTGATGCTTATCAAATTTTTGAGAGTAAAAACTAATCGGGTGTTCCAGTGAATCATCACCCTTTTGAGAAATGACCGCTCCCATCCCTGTATCACACGCGTCAACGGTAATTTTAAAGGGTTTATTGTAATTGGGTGTTACTAATACAGGTGCCTCAGAAAGAACATCTTTTAATTTATCAAAGGCCTGGTGGCATTCATTAGACCATTTGAAAGTGCAATTCTTCTTTAATAGATTTGTTAATGGACATGCAATGGTTGAGAAATTTTGACAGAACCGACGGTAGTACCCCGCCATCCCGAGAAAACTACGGAGTTGTTTACAGGTTTCAGGAACAGGGAACTCACGAATAGCCTTAACCTTTGCATTTAATGGTTTTACCAAACCATTTCCCACTATGTGACCTAGATACTCGATGGTTGCATGGCAGAACTGACTCTTAGTCAAGTTAATGGTGAGATTAGCATGAGTCAATTTCGTAAATAACAAATGTAGTTGATCTAAATGAGATTTAAAATCGTCACTAAAGACAACAATATCATCGAGGTATGCATGACATTTAGGAATGTCCTGAGTAATGGTATTTATTAACCGTTGAAAAGTAGAGGGTGCATTAACCATACCAAAGGGCATGACCTTAAATTTGTACAGTCCGTCAGGGGTTACAAACGATGATATCTCCTGAGCCCTCTCCGTCAGTGGAATCTGAAAATACGCCGTCAATAGGTCAATTTTCGTCACAAACTTAGCATTACTCACTTGATCTATTAGATCGTCGATTCTTGGTATTGGATAGGAATCAGTTTTTGTCACTTTGTTTACCTTACGGTAGTCCACACAAAACCTCATGGATCCATCGGCTTTAGGTACCAATACGCAAGGGGAAGACCAGTCACTACTACTAGGTGTAATAATGTCATTGTCAAGCATGTAGCGAACCTCTTTACGAATGCATTCTAACTGGATAGGATTTGACCTGTATGGATGTTGTTTAATAGCTTTAGTATTTTCATTTAAAATAACATCATGCTTAACTACACTAGTTCTACTAGGTACATCTCCAAATAAATGGATATTTTCATTAATTAGACCTTTGATAGCGGATTGTTCGCAATCAGGTAAATGTGCCAATTTTTCATTTAGGTTTTTCAGAGCCTTTGTATTTTGCAGTTTGCTTTCTGCTACTTCACGCTCAATTTCGGGTGAATTATTCCCGACTTTAATAACAGTGTTTACCGAGGCAACAACTTTTTGTTCTTCTCTGGTAATGTATGGTTTCAACATATTGATATGGCACACTCGTTGCGATTTCCGTCTATCAGGGGTCTTTACAAGATAGTTAACCTCACTAAGCTTAGCCATAACCTCGTAGGGTCCTGTAAACTTGGCACTCAGGGGTTGACCAGACAGTGGCGTCAGCATGAGAACTTTATCACCAGGTTGGAAGATACGGGTTCTTGCGTTGACGTCATAATAGACCTTCATCTTGTCTTGTGCCTGCAAAAGATTAGATCTGACAACTTTTAATGCATTATACAGTCTATTTTTAAAATTTTCCACGTATGTCAGTAGACCAGTGTCTTCAGTGGATGACAACCATGTCTCTTGTAACAGCTTTAGTGGTCCACGAACTGTGTGTCCGAATACCAGTTCAAAGGGACTGAAACCAAGAGATTCTTGTACAGCCTCTCTGGTTGCGAAGAGTGCGAAGGGAATACCACGATCCCTGTCGTCGTTATGCTCGAAACAGAAAGTACGGAGCATGTTTTTCAATGTTTGGTGGTATCGTTCCAGTGCGCCTTGACTCTGTGGATGATATGCACTCGATACTGCATGACGAATACCCAGCCGTTCTAAGACTTGGCGAAATAATTTCGATGTGAAATTTGAACCTTGATCTGACTGCACGGTTTTCGGAAGACCATATCGGGTGAAGAATCCGATAAGTGCATCAGAGATTTTGTCGGCATTGATGCTACGTAGAGGAATAGCCTCTGGAAATCTCGTTGCCGAACACATTATAGTGAACAGATACTGGTGGCCAGCCTTAGTTTTAGGCAACGGACCGACGCAGTCTATAATGATGTGACTGAAGGGTTCTGAGAATGCTGGTATGGGTCGTAGAGGAGCTACCGGAATGGTCTGATTCGGCTTGCCGACCATCTGGCAGACATGACATGATCTGCAAAACGATGTGACGTCACGACGTAGGCCAGGCCAGAAGAAATATGGAAGAATCCTGTCGAAGGTTTTCTGTATCCCTAGGTGACCAGCATACGATGAATCATGGGCCATATGTAGTATGTCCTTGCGGTAAACATTGGGTACCACGATTTGATGTACTTCGCTGCATGTTTCATCGTCGTTTTCTTTCCCTCTCCATTTCCTCATCAACAACTCGTCCCTCAGGTAATAACCTGCGGCCATTGTTTCTAATTCTCCTTCATTCTTTGCTTCCTCTTTTAGCTTCCCGATCTCTGGATCTTTGCCCTGAGCAAGAATGAGTAGTTGTCTAGGCGACAAATTATTTTGATCAGTATGACTTGAGTGACCACCTAGAACATCCGCCATGAAGGTTGCTTGCAAGTCAATCTCTGGTGTTGGTTCTGGTTTCTTTGTCGATTCATTAGTCATCTGCTGTTTCTCCATAGCTCTGGTGATAACACATACTGAATTTTCAATATTCTTACACTGAACAGAGTCTTTGGTTTCTTTAAGTACAGGATGTACCTGATTCTTGGCAATGTCACTTCCTAAAAGTAATGAAATGCCTCTGTAGGGAAATTTCTTCACTATCCCAACAATAACAGATCCAGTGAAGTAATTACTCTTCAACTGTATACGATGTAACGGTGCCGTAAGTGTTCCAGCCATAGTACTGATTAAGGCATACTGGCCTGTATGAGTCAATTTCGACGTTGGTACAGTATTCTTCAACAGTAGAGATATATCAGCACCGGAGTCACGTAGAATTTTAATCTTCCGTTCTCTAGCTTGATTATCTATAGGTGACACATAGCCCTCGCTAACATCCGATAACATGCACTCGGGTAGTTCTCTGCCTACTGAGTTTCTTGCTATACTACTGCCTCCATAAGTAAACGTTTTATTTACTGATTGTTCATCTGTCACACTCCCTTTAGAGTTGAAACTAGAATGTTCAATAGCCTCGGTCTTCATTTCAAAGACTTTCTCCGACTTTGAGCAACTTGGACATGCGTGTTTCGCCATCTCCTCATGACTAACATCAAATGTCTTTCTATCAGCTTTAATTCTTTTGTGGGCAGTTTTATTTATATGAGTTTCAGTTTGTACGGCGATGTGTGATAAAACCACGTTGTTCTTGTTTTTAATGGGTCTTTTCTCTTTATGTAGACTCCAACAATTCTCTTTTATATGTCCATCTTTCTTACAGAATGTACAGGTAATTCTCTTTTGTACAAAACTTGAATTCTCTTGTTTATCGGCTTTTTGTTTACTTTTATCCTCTGTCGATCTTAACTTCCTCTCTGTATTACTGTTTTGAGTCCTCAAACTTGTTCTGTCATTTTGAAAATAATGGCTATGCGGGTGAATAATGACGTATTCATCGGCTTTAACTGCTGCTTGTTCTGCTATTTCAATACCACGATCAGCCAAATGAACTTTTATATCAGTGCGAATCTTCTCAGTAAAATCCTCCATCAGTATGAGATTATATAGTTTCTCATAATCTTTATTCACATTCTTAGAACGTAACCATCGATCAAAATACTTTTTCTCTAATCTCAGGAAGTCAACATGTGAAACTTCTGGTTCCTTCTTGTACTCACGATATAACTTTCGATACTTTTCTGGAGTTAGAACATAACTCAATAGTACTCTGCTCTTTATTAGTTCATAATCATTGCATTCCTCTGGAGTCAAATTCAATACAACATCTAGAGCCTTGCCTTTTGTTAGAGCTGAACGTAAAAGTACTGCTTTCTTATCTTCAGGAAATTTATAATCGATCGAGTTTCTTTCAAAGACCATAAAGAACTCATCAATCTCCATGTTCTCCATGCTTGGGACATGCTTTTTAAACTTATATAGTTCTACATTATTTGTTTCCTGAATCGTATGAGTTGACCAACGAAACTTTGCCAATTCAATCCTTTCATTACTAGCGATTCTTTCTTTTTCCAATTGTAATTCTAACTTCTTCATTTCTAACTGGAATTTCATTTCTGCACTTAGTTCATTTCCATTCATTTTAAAATCATGGTTATTTATGTCTGTTTTCAGGGTTTCTGATACATTGAGAACCACTGATTCTTCATTATTCATAGTATTTTCTTCAAGCATTCTACCATGTCTTTTCAAACAGTCCTTAATATCTTGAATCAATTTACTCCTAACTGGTGTAACTTCAGTAATGTCTATTCCCAGAGAGTTTGCCATCTCTTTTAACTGGGTTAGTGACATGCTAGTTAACTGTTCTGACGTGATAGCAAAAATATTCAATTGCTCCAACGTAAGATTAGCTTCCGCCATGTTTTATATTAATGACGTAAATAGAAGATAAAAAATTTCAACTTTACCTTTCATAAAGTCCTTTGAAATATTTTTACACCACTGTTAATTTGTAGAAGATAAATTTTAAGGATGGTTGTGTACAAAGCTGAAAACAGTATGTCCGAACACAGACAGTGCCTCCCACGTAGACAGAATTTGAATAAATATTTGTTGTAAATCGTTTTCACTAAAACAGTTGTATATTCTTAATTTCTTATACATACAAACTTTAGATCCCGGACGAGCCCCCAATCTTTTGTCACGTGCGAAATCAGCTACTGACGTTAGATGATATTTTTAGTAATGTATTATTATATTTTATTTTGATTCATATCCATCTTGGATCTCACAAGGTTGTATAAGAATTTATATTGATGTTATTCAATTAGATTGGATGTTTATTTGACTCGTGGCGATATGAATCTTTTGTGTATAAAGTGATTTAGATAAACTGTACCTTAATATATAGGAAATCCACAATCCTGTTTGAAATTGAACACAATTTTATTCCAACAAGTTGAGATGATAAAATATAACAATACCACAGAATACCTGTATCAGTATTATATAATGAAACTTAATCAGTTGAGATTCTTCTATAATGAATTAAGCCGTAATCCTATCTTTAAGAAAGTGGTCAAAAACAGTCCTCACACATTAGCGCCCAAACTAGAACTAAACTAAACGGTATTCCACCCTCGTGCATATGACGTATTTTATCGCTATGACGTAGTGTCTAGACATATGCATGTTTTATTCCTAACACGGAAACATTTCGGGTTTAAGATTATTTCATTTTAACTTTAGTTAATAATAACAAAACCAATATAATATGGAAATAAATCTACTCGTAACAATATGCAGTACTTTTTTTCATGTGGGCGATGGGGGAGGGGGCATGTATGAATTTAGAGTGTTGGATTTATTCTGTTGTTTTTTTGGTGCCACAGGGGTGAAAAGTTCTGTACGTGAAATGAGATGTTTTAAAAGATAACAAGTTTTGCATTCCAAACCAGTCGAAATAATTAAATATACCATTTTTTAAGGCACCAGATTTAAAAAAAAATAAAAATTGTCGAACAATAATTGTCCCAAAACAAATATTTTTTTTTCAGTTTAACAAGTAATTAGTATTCCCTTCTTTTTTTTTTACTAATAAGGTCTATACAAAGGCTTTTTTTAATATATAATACAGTCAAACCTTAATTTTGTTTTGCAATGTCTTGATGTTTTCAACAAAAATTTGTTTTCGTTTTTGTACATTATCAGGGTTTAAAATGTTGCACGCTGCTAATTTAGTATTTGTAAAAAAAATTTCCTCACATACAGACACTCTCATGCTCGGTGTGGTGATGAAGGGATATATACCCACAGACTTTGAAGCTGGTCCTAGTGCCAAAAGAAAAAAATTGACCCCAGATAATACCTTGATTCTTTACCTTATTCTTTTATACTCATTTTATATTCATTTTATACTCATTTTATATTCATTTTATATTCATTTTATATTCATTTTATATTCATTTTATATTCATTTTATATTCATTTTATATTCATTTTATATTCATTTTATATTCATTTCTTTTATATTTTTAGCATTAAACACTATTTTTGACTCTCTATAAAAAAATTGTTTGAGAGCCTAGAATGAATTGTAATTTAACTGGATTTACGTTAGATCATATAAAAAAAATTTTCTAAAAAATGTGATAAATTTGGATGTTTATGATTGTTTTTGGTTACGGTTTTTGGTTACTATTATTGATAAATATCAAAATTTGACTATAATATAGATTACTATTTAAAAAAGAGACATACTAAAATATACATATAATGTATTATGACTTAACAAAATCTGTGTGCAAAAATATATAACCATATAAACAAACATGCAAAACCTATTTGCTATTCAATAAAAGCAACAATTTGCTATTCAATAAAAGCAACAATTTGCTATTCAATAAAAGCAACAGCCTAGCTTTTATAAAATAATGAGAACAAGCGCAGAAGGATCCATGCAGCATGCAAGAGTCTTGGGCTTTTGAAGAGCCTGAGGTAGTGCAATATAAAAAAAATAGCATTAATTTTATTTGGTGGAATGAAATGTGAATTCATAAAGTAAATCAAGTTTCTAGGTCCTAAAACTAATAGCACTTAAAGTTACAAAAACGGTGTTCACTTCTTTATCAGTGATTGTAGTTTATAAAAAAAATGAAAACTCTCATATTGTCATGTATTAATTAATAACGCCCAGCTCTCTCTCAACGCAAGTTTTGTGGGAGGTTCTAAAGCCTAGACTGTTCTAAGAATCCACTCTTGTGCCGACCTCAAATTCTCGGAATGGCTAGGAATATTTTATTATTTCTCGTACAGGGGAGTTTATGTTAAAACTATCATTTTTATGATGAGTTTTGTAATAATATCATTATTTTCTCCCCTCTTAGTAATAGGTCTGTTCCACGCTCTTCTCCGCGAGTATTTAATGATTCGTGTTGTCTTCAAGGCAGTCAGTTTTGTAGATACTTTTCTTTGAGCTTGTTATGGACGCTTGTGTTGGCACTATTTTATTATTGCTGTAAATACTACATTTATTGTACATACTTTATCACCTGAATTAAATTATCAACGACATTTACACTGAATCTTCCTCGTCAAGTTACTATTCTATTTTTAGTTTCATTGTTTACAAAACGATAATATATTTATTTACAACTACAACGTCAAGGAAAAGAACGGTTAGAACGCAAATCCTGAGTTTGTGCCCAGGACAATAAGGAGAGTTCGTGTAATACTGAAATATAAATAATAATAACCAAAGTCTACCCTAGGTCTAACGAGAATTATCAACAACAGTTACACGGCTCTGACCACAAGGGGATTGTGGTCGTAACAATATCAACAATCAAAATAATCAAATAGAAGATAGTATGATATAGTTATGTGCCAATGTCTATAAGATTATATTAAAGAGCAAATCAACAGCTAAAAAAATATGACTCAAAATGAAATAAGGCTTTTTAAGCACTCACTTTTTAGGTTCAGTTAACAGTTCCTTAGGGTTAATCTTAATAAATGGGTTGGTCAGGGATTTAGATGGGGTTTTGGCAAATTAAAATCCAACAAAAGTAAATATCAATGGTTTCACAATTATCTTGTTTATCTTATCTAATTATCTTATCTTATCTAATTATTGTTTAATAGAATAATACCCTAATAAATTTAGCGGACAATGCAAATCAGTAAAAATGATAGGTGTGATAAATAATAGTGCTGTAACAAATATTTTCAGCAAACACCTTTGATTGTGAGACAGCTTTCATTGCGATACTTGATTCTAAAAAATCCTTCTTATACGTGCAAAAATGACATGAGAGATGCCCAACCCAAAGCTAATCTAAATATAGACAAACTGGTTCTGGCAAAAGAGACGCATTTATGTAACTTAAAATGGAAATTTGGAAACTAAAATGTTTACTTGTCTGAATGAATAACTGCCTAATGCTTCATAAGCGTTAACCAATAAACTATGTAAATTGAAGTTAATTTATATTGCATTATTTCTAAGGGACCAAGAGCCAACAAAAAAATTTCTTAAAGACCCCCAGGACCGAAAGCCTTTAAAAAATATTGAGAACCACTGTTTTGGGTAGACAGAGGAATATATTTTTATACCGGGTGAAAAATCCTAACAGTTTGTGTATCTATGTCTAAACCCAAATCCAATTCTTTTACGCTGAACTAACCCACCGCCCCCCCCCCTTCTCTTCCCATAAGTTCATGCAAAACATTTGAAGACTTCCGTGTTCAAAATAAGCATTTAGTTGCATTTTTGTGAAATTTAAAAAAAATATTTCTTATGGGTGTAGATCTAAAGATGTTCACAAAACATAGTTTAAAAACTTAAAGGGTTTAAGATTAAGTAAAGTTAAAGTTTATATAAAAATGTAAAGCTTAAAAATTAATGAAGTTTTGGAGTTTATTATTATATCGAGTTTCAATTTTTATATCTAAAAAGAAGGTCTAAAGTTTAGGTATTGAGAAAAATAAACACATCAAATTAAAACAAACACTTATACGAAAAAAAAGCAGGTAACAAACAAATACCACAGTCCTATAATGTCTGGAGAACAACCCCGAAATTACACAAATCTGTCTTCTTTGTTTCCCCCTGTGTGGTCATTGTTTTCCTACAGTAAATAATAAAGTTAAACCTACTGGATCTAAACTTCTGAAGACTGTCTGCCCTTCATGGAAGTGCAGACTGTATTCTTGTTCGCTGTGCATTTTTCAACAAGCTGTTCTCCTTTTTTACACGGACTACATCTCCAACACGAAAACTCATAATGTAAGCCTAGAGAACACAGAAAAGAAAATATGCAATAATTTTTCACTTTGACATTTGCAAGTACAAAGTCGGTTTTTTTTTTCATCTTGTTTTCAGCCCAGGACATAACGGATTGTACCGACATATCATGGAAAACACAATGAATAGGTTTGATCGATGACTAGTCTAAAGGATTAGACAATAACAACCAAATAGATGCTATAATACTAGATTTCTCTAAAGCATTTGATAAGGTTCACCATTCTAGTTTACTAAAAAAACTTAAATATTTTGGCATCTCTGCTCCCTTACATCAGGGAATTCAAGACTTTATGATAGGTACAGAACAAACTGTAATAATTAATAGCCCTAAATCACCACAATAACTGTAAACTCAGGAGTTCCACAAAGAACTCTTCTAGGACCCCTACTATTTCTAATTTATATTAATGACTCATCAACACAGGATCAAAAGTAAGGTTATTTGCAGATGATTGTATAATTCATAGAACAAAAAAGAGAGAAAAATATAGTGACCTTCTACAATAAGATATAGATGAATTACAAAAAAAATGGGAATCAACAGTTGAAGCATCTGTACCTTTACTGTCAATCGTCATGAAGTAATTTTCTTTACATCCAAGTTTTGTGTCATGGCTTCGGGTGCATGTTGCCAGCTTCCCTTCATTATTTTCAGCAATGGCCACAGTGCACGGCTTGCAGGAGGTGCAATTGTGCCCGTCCGCTGCCATGTATGACCCTGCATGGTGAAAAAATGTAATTACTTAAATACACATTTCTAAATTATTGTGAAAGTCACTATAAAGACTTTGGACACTGGATTAGATAAGCACTTCTAATTGCACTATAAAAATGTCTCTTAGCTATACTATGAAAAAAACCACAACAAAAACACATCAAATTTGATAATAAATCTTAAAAGAAACAAATTTTAACTTCCATTAAAAACATTAAAAAAAGATTGAACATTGAACACTGACAATTAGCACTATCTATTATATAATATATTTAATGCAACAGTGGCGTTGTTACCTACATCTAAAGTGAAATGGGTAAAAAGTAAAAAATAAAATGTAACAAATTGTACTGAAATCATAAGGTCAAACTTGTTATATCATTTTTAGAATGTATAAAGTTTATTATATTTGCGTAATGTAGAAGCTTTATGTTTTTCAGCTAGGTATAGTCTTAAAGTCTTTATGGCTTGATATTGTTTACATTGTTTATAAATAAATAAATAAATAAATAAATATATATAATATATATATATATATACAAGCTACATTGCCCGGCGTTGCCCGGGTGAAAAAAAAACAGGACTGTCTGGGGTACAGATAACAAATTTATAAACTACACTTACTGAATACTTTTAGGAAAGTAAATAAATATTGTAATAGGGTAAAAAAAATAGTCAAATATTTTTATTTAACAAAATCTATATTGCCTATAGATTTACAATGTCTTTTGTTTTTAAAAGTTTGAAAAATTAATTGTCGAAAAAAAAAAGTATAGTCTAACTGGAGAATCGAACCCTGGTCGCCCGTATAGCAGTCCACTACGTTTACCACTGAGCTATCGAAGACACATGTCCAATGTGAAAAAATATTGGGCTAGGCCTAGATAGGTCAGTGACACACGTGTTTTCAAATTGACCAATGGGGATCCTCGCGGGGCTTAACACTGTCTTTTTATATATATAGATGTATAAGCATTTAATAATCAGTACTCAAAACTGTAATTTAGAACATTCAGGATGGCCATGGTAGACCCATGGTAGACCCTCGGGGGCACAGTGACCGAGCGGCAGCGCGTTCGACTAGCATACCAGTGGTCCCAGGTTCGAATCCTGGTAAAGACTAGGATTTTTTCACAGGGTCTGGATGGTGTCCCGGAGTCTAACCAGCTCTGATGGGTACCGGAGCTTAGTTGGGGTAAAGTGAAGGCTGCTGTGTATTGTGCTGGCCACACAATCACCTAGTATGTCGTAGCCACAGAAACTGGTGAACGCTGCTTCACTGGCCCTATGATTAATTTGATCCGATGTTTACTTTACCTAAGAAGATATGTGACATTGTGATATTTTTTATAAATTAGATCACATTAAAAATAACTTATTAGATTCACTTTGTCAAGTTCTTTTTAAATTTTTTTTTTATTAACTTGAGTGCCTAAGACTTAGATTTTTATGTTACTGTTTTGTTGAATAATAAGACATATGTAACCAAGTTTTTAAAGATATGAAGACATGCAGCTATTGTTCTTTTACTGATCAAAATGCAGAGCTGTAGGCCCTCTTGCAGTCAATTCCAGCCAATCAAATTTATATGTCCTTTTTATTTACAACTAGAATCTGTATTTCAGAGTGTTGATAATAGCTGGATATGTGGGTTTCAGATTTTTACGTCACAAATTAGTTGTCAAAAAAAAACTGTGTCGATTTTTTTTTAGACATTTGTTTGATTATAGTGCATTTGAAAATGAATTTCAGTGTAATAATTTGATAAATTCGAACTATATTGAATTTTCGAAATGTAATACAGTTATTTTCTCTCCTTTGAGTGCATTTAATGTTATTGTTATATATTGTGGCTTTATAAAGTTTTCTTAGGATGTTACAGCGCTAAAGTCACCCATTCTGCTTAGCAGAAAAAAATAAAATAACAGATTTTGTTAGCAGCGTTCAAACTTTTATGTTATGCAGATAAACATTTTAACCAACTAAAATTGTATATTTTATATAAAATATGGATGCAAAAAGGTAATTTTAATCATGTTAAGCAATATACCGGTACACAATTTTTTTTTAAATAACAGGGCAAGGGAAGTAACTCAAAGAATTATTATCCAAATACGTCAGCTTCAGTTTTTCTTCTTTGTCTTTGTCACCCAGGCAGATTTCATCCTTTAAAAAAGTCATAAATTTTTTTTATTTTTTAATTAATTTTACTCAATGAAATACTAGATCTAATGGAGTCCTATCTTCAATAACTTTATATTGATATATACCAAAATAATATTTATTTATTTTAAAAATTTCATGTCACAAACCTATAATAGTTTATTTAAGGGGCAATAATGAGTGTTTTTTTTTAATTCATGGAATGAATTGTACGAAAGAAATTTTTTCAGAACGCAAGAAACAGTAAGTGGGTTGTTTCTTAGAGTAGTAATGAAAAAATTTGTTCGGGTTTACAACCGTATAATAATATAATATATTGATAACTTTTAGTATCAAAAGAAAGATTATTAGATTTACAAACTAATAACTTAGATGAACTATGTCTATGACTATGCCCCCTTAAACTTATTTGTTTTAGTTATATCAAATTTAATTCCCTAAAAGAAACTTAACTTTTATAAACCCAAACCAGACTGCAATAGTTATAGCAGCAATGTTGATGAACGAAAACAAAAACATGACTTTAAAAATACGGTACATTTTAAAAAAATTATTTGTTTACAAACATTGAGCAACCACTCTTCTATGTTGCAGTCTAATTTAAAAATAGCTCTTTTAAAAAATCCTTTATATTAAACTTCTAAAAACGAAATAAAATGCAAATAAACTTCGTTTTTAGTGGCTGTTCAATTTAAAATTTAACCGAACGTTGCAAGGCAACAAGCGGGATATCGAAACATCACACATAACATTTATTTTTTTATATAATTTGTTTTTCAGGCACATGAGCCTTCTATGGATCCTACCACATAACAAGAAAACCATAAAAATACAGTTTTTATCATACTCCCTTTATTTGTAAACTAATTTAACCATCATGTAATTAAATAATTGATTGACTACTGGAAATGAAACATATGAATTTAGCGTATTTACGTATCTCGTTTTACTAAAATTGAATAATAAAATAAAAGTGGAGATGGCGGGTGTAGAACCTGCGACACCCCGGTTGAATGCAGACAGTCATAACCACTAGACCACGAATCCTTGTACAATCTTACAACAAATAGTATATAAGTACATTCGAAAAGTTTATTTACTAACATCTCTTCCGGTAGAGGCATCCAAGTTTTTATTTTCTACGATTCGTAAATTGGTCGAAGGATTTCGTGACTATTCCAAGAGCTATGATGCTGAAAAATTGATGGAATGTATTGTTAGTCTGGACAAGTCTGCTGGCCAAGTTTCAGCTCGATTGGTCGACGGGAAGTGGTCGAAAAATTGATGCAAAGTTTTGCTAACAAACATCTTTCAAGCAAGCAAGAAGACAGACAGACAGAAAATACAAGTTAAAATAAAGGGAGTAAAAAGAGTTTAATCCTCAGTGGCCAGTTGTTTCTGTGGCTAGTAGCCTACTATGGACTGTGAACATGACGACTCGTGTTCTAACCCTTCCACCAACGTATCGCTGCAGCCCTGAAGGAGGTTAGTGCAATGAACATAATAATCTCCTTGCTGGAAGGGATGTCAGTAAGTTATAACACAAGACATCATCAGATGGTACTGTAAATAGGGAAAGGTCTCGATCAAAACAAAGGAAATATAATTGGATATTTTAATCCTTGATATTTAGCCTACCCATCCCCTTACTAGCGTTTCCTCCTTAACCCTTACAGTCCCGGGCGCGTATATAGCGGAACTTAAGGCAGCATAGATAGAAGTAGGTCGGTACGGGAAGGGTTAATATAATGTTATGGTTCATTGAAGGTGTTAATATCTATACTGAATACAACACTGTTAACACTCACCTTCATGACAGGGCATGCAACCTTTAGCATCAACTTCATAGTAAGTTCCAACCACACATGGGCCTGAAGCACAACGAAACGGTGAATCCTTCCATGTGCAGCCTCTAGCATTCTCAGCAAAAAGCAAAAGAAGAAACCAGATCGCGATGAATCGCCACATGTTTTTAACGGTCCACATACTCTGAAAAAAAAATCCAATCAACAACAGAACTCTCATGAAATAGAATTATTAATTCAAGATAAACTCAATTTTTAGTTCATACAAAGCATGACACTAAGGGTACAAAGACAGTCTGTAATGACATGTGATGGGTGAAAGCTTAGGCTTGCATCAGGTGAATTTTGTGTGAATATGTGGGGCACATGGCCAAGTGGCAGCGTATTGGACTGGTGTACCAAAGGTCCTGGGTTCGAATCCTGGTGAGAGATAAGATTTGTACGCAAGAGTCCTGAGTCTACCCAGCTCTGATGGGTACCTGACTTTAGTTAGGGAAAAGTAAAGGCAGCTGGGCATTGTACTGGCCACACTGTTTCCTCGTATGACGCGGCCAAATTGGTCCAACGGGATACTTTACTTTTTTTTTCAATGCAGGGGTAAAAATGAAATATGATATAAAGTGTTATGGAAGGGTGTTACAAAGTAATGGTATTTCTCAAGTGTTAAAGACTCTACATAAAATTACTACATTCGATTCGCATCTTATCTCGCACTTTGTTAAGGTTAACATTTCATGACTTACGTAAAGGCCTTTCTTAACCGGGTCGAAACTGAGATCGGTGATCTAGTTTGCAAACCATAGTCACGTGTACGAATACAAACCCCTAACCTTTCTATGAGGTCGCAGATCGGGGTTTGCAATCTTAACAAGGCCGGTCCTACCTTTGACGTACTTCTCTGGAAACGCAGACAAATATGGTCTCATCATCGTTTAAGCACAGTTCCGCCATGTTGATTACCGCAACTATGCATTCGCGTCTGTCTGCACCTTCATGCCCCTTTCCGCTCAAAAAAGTGCCATGTTCGGCCTAGGTTTGCTCAACACGACGTGCAAACCTCAAACCATGGTTCGCGATCCATTCCAACCCGAGATCGCCAACCCAAGACCGGCAGGTTAATTCAGAGAACGGTTCGGGTAGGATCGACGATCTGGTTTGCGAACCTAGTGTTTGGCCCGGTTAAGAAAGGCCTTAAACCATTGAAGGGCTGAATGGCTCACACGAGGAAAAGTCATGTGTATGCATTTGTCTTTTAATTGGAACAAAAAATGTTTTAATCACTATAGTAAAGGTAAAGGATACTATAGGTCTACATATTTTGGCTAGGCTAAGTCATATTCTAGTTGAGGTAATGTAGGCTATTATTAAGATTAATATAGCCTAAAATTAGAATATAATTAGGTCTATTGGTTAGTTAGTTAGTTAGGCTACTTAAACTAGTAGTATAAAAGTAGTTGTTAGTAGGCCTAGTAGTAGTCTACTAAAGTACTAAGTCTGGTAGGTCATATAGACATATCCGACATCCGATTCTGAGACTCTGATCGAGGTTAGGCTATTCTTCGATATCTCATATTAACTCTTTCTGCATTTAGATTTTAGATTAGTGGAAAATGGACCGAAAATGGTAGAAAGCTGTTCATATACATGAGCGTTGTGCGAGTGTGTGTCTCTGTCGCTTTTATACAGATCAACATGTTGACAATTTAGAGCACTTAAATTAACATGCACAAAAACAATCTAGACCAGTTAGCCTACCATGTTGTTGTTTTTTCGCATAGTCTGCAGCCATAGTGAACCTTTAACCTATAACCTATAACCTAACATGACCTGCCTATACTATACCTATAAAACCCCAGCCCTAGCAACCGACTTGATGTGACATCGCCGCGCCTTCTGACCTTTACAAACACCATAAATAAATAGACAGGGCCTAGACCTTTTCATTTTATTAATTATTCCAAAAAAGAGGTCAATGTCTACGCATGCGCAGTCGCTAGGGGGCAGAAGTTGTCAATAAAACCTTCTTCGCCTTTGTTATTTTACTGGGGGCCTAGTGGTTTTTAGGCGTAATTATATTAGCTTTTCATTTTACAAAAAAACTAATTCATAAAAACTTTATACCCAGAAGCTAGGGAGCGAACTGTACTTTTCTTTTACTTTTTGAACCAGTTTTTAACCCAAAAAACATTTATTATGATTTATTATACATTCTAGGCCTAATGCGTCTATGGTTACCATTATGTCATCATGTTAATACAGATTGGCGTCGAGCGATCAGTAAATCGTCTTTAAGCATGCAAATAAAATTTAACATAGTTATATATTTATAAAGCTTTGTTTGTGTTGAAGTATCAACGCGTAGGCTATATTGTATTAAGTTATTATTTGTAGCAATATAAATCGTAACTTTTAATTATTTTTATTTTTTTTATCGTTCGATTTCGATGTCACAAAAGAACCTTGAAAAGCCAAAGTTAAGCTCATCACAGTTTGATTCTGAAAAGGCCTAGGTCTATGTCCCATAGGCCCATAGGCCTATGCTATTGTTTGACTTGTTCTGGGGTTTTATCGTTAAAATATTGTATGTAGGCCTAGAAGTAGTTAAGCGGGATTATAACATATTAGTAGGCCTAGACCTAGCTATAGGTATAGGCTATATATTATAGGCCCTAATAGGCTAAGCTAAAGTAGCCTAAAGGCCTATATAAATTATAAATATAGGCTTATGGCTTATAGGATAGGCCTATAATAGATATTATTTAATATAATATAGCATATCGAATCGGCCTATCATATATAGTATATAGTTTACTATAATAGGCCTAATTATTAGCCTGCCTATAGGCCTAGGCCTATTACTATTAGCCTATTAGTACATTAGCCTATTATAGTAGCCTAAAGGTTATAAGCTCAAACAGTTTAAACTATTAAACAATTGAAAATATTTATTATTTACTATAGAAAAGTGTTGATTAACCGATTGCGATTGCATGAAATAAGCGAATATGAAGGTAGGCTATGCTATAAAGGCCTATTTGATATTTGCAAACTGGTGCGTGTTTTCTTCATGAATATTTAGTTATAGGCCTGTTATTGAATAATATTTCATGCATAGGACTAATGAAATGACAATAAGTCACAATATGAATAGGCCTATATATCTATATCTATATCTAGGCCTATTTAAATATCTCTAGGCCATAGGCCTATCATATTCAATATGGAAAACATAGGCCTACGCCGACATACGGTCATAGGCCCGACTATACGACATAGGCCTATAAAATATATATATTAGCCTTTTCCTACGAACAATATATATTTTTTTAAAGTTTAACATAATATTTGCTATGGCTATGGTTTTTATATTCGTGAAGATGCATCGGCTCTTGCCTCTGCCTCTATTCTCTATCAAAAATTCAACATGTCTAACATGAAATATATCTAGAATTATATTTGCCTTTTTATTAATCAAAACGACCGATCTAGGTCTAGGGATAAGTTAAGCAATAGCTTGAATAGCCTACAGTAATAAAAGCATTATAGGCCTAATTATTTTTCTTTCGATACAAAACTAGTTCTAAACGTAATTTTTTTTTTTTACATTGCAGAAACTCAACAAAAAGTAATGACACAGTGATCACGATAGAATCGACCATAATATTAAGGTCCAGGTCTAAAAAAAAATTTTTTTTAAATAAAGAAGCTCTAAACGTTGTTTTTTAATAATTCCCTTCCTAGGTTCTTAGTTTAAGATCTCCATGTGTTTTTATGGTTTAAAGTTCAAAAACAACTATAATAACATTAAAAACCCCCTACACCTTTAGTAAAATACTATATGGAAAGAAGGAACAAAAATCTTTGTGCCCCCAAAAGAAATATATGTCAGTGAGTCTCAAGGCCACGCCCCTTTTCCGGGGTCAAACTAAAAAGGTCTATAGATTGCCAGCTTCAAATGATCAGCAATACTTGAAGGATGAAATAATCTTTTTAGTGAGATGTGGATGCCGAATGGCACGCTTTGAACCGTTTTGTAATCATTTATTTATTTAATCAATATTTGACGCTAGTGTCGTTAGTCCGTTAGGCTATATATAGGCCTACTCTATTAATTAAAAAAAACACAATTACGAGGATTTAGTAATGTAAACATGTAGGTGAGATTTTCTTTTCTGGTATTTTTATGCATGACATATACAGTTTGAGGCATTTTAAACATATTAAAAGCTACATAATATTCACATTCGCATACAAATAGTTGCTTCATTTTTCATCTCTATTGTACTGCGCATGTCTGTTGACCCCCACTTTATTTAACACTCGTCAGCTGATGGGGTCTAGGTCTAAGTAATTAAATTTAGACACCAAATAGGCCTAGATAATTGTTTACAATGTTATTAAATATTAAAGGTAGTAAATTCTTTACAATGTATATTAAATTAAAGTTAGTAAACATACCTCACATTTGATTCTAAAATCTCACAAAAGTCGGCATTGCAAATTAGAAATCTTAATGTAGACTATTATAATGGCCTACCATGATATATGCCTACCATTTGTTCATTATGAACACTATAAAAAAAACCCACAGCATTGGGAATTCCGCAACCTATTTTTCGGTTTGTAAAATGGGTAATCCTAACAGCTTCTGGAACTGCGTAGTGAAATAAAACACATTTAAAACATAGTATGTTCCATATAAGCTTAGATTTTAAAGTTAAATGCAGTAATTCGTCTTTTCAATGTTTTCTGTTGTTTTTTTTTCTTTTTGAGAAAAGGCTGTCGCGAACGGATTTACCCGTTTGAGAAGATTTCACAATATTTTTTTTTTTTAAATATAGTTACACAGTAATCGGGAAATGTCGATTCTTTTTCCGCGTGTACCCCTAATTAAATTAGCTAAGATTTATTTTAGAACAAGGGGAATTTACTTAGCCTATAAATAGCTCTGTAAGGGGAATTTAGTAATTTACATAATGTAAGTTAGCCGCGTTCAATAAGAATTTTAAAATGTGTTTCATTAATTAAGTGTAATTTAAAAAAAATATTTAAATATATGTTCGTTGGTTGAGGGGGAGGGTGATGTAGCTGGAAATTGGATATAATGTTTTTTTCGAATTAGACACTTTTATATGCCAGCTTTCAGATTATATAAGTGTACAAGCTACATTGCCCAAAAAAACAGGACTGTATAAGGTACAGATAAAAATGTTATCAACTACAATTAAAAGAAAGCTATAAATCTAATACTTAAATTTTTTTTTTTTACTGAAGACTTTTAGGAAAGTAATTTAAAATAAATATTGTAATCGGGTAAAAAAAATAGGCAAGTATTTTTATTTAACAAAAATCTAAATTGCCGGTAGATTTACAATGTCTTTTGTTTTTAAAAGTTTGAAAAAAAATGTAGAAAAAAAAGGTATAGTCTAACAGTCTAACTGGAGAATCGATCCCGGGTCGCCACGGAGCATGTCCGATGTGAACAATTATTAGGCAGTAGATAGGTCTAGGCCTAAATAGGTCAGTGACACAAACTCACGTGTTTTCAAATTGACCAATGAGGATCCCTGAGGACACAAACACGATATTTATATATATATGATGTAAGACAAAGATAGGCTATTGTGGTCGATGGAGAAGAGGGAGTTTTGTAATGCAGGACTAAAGCTCCCTTTTTCATTACTTGTTCTCTGTCTATTAAGAAATCGCTTTTCTGTTTTTATCTGAATCCCTATAAACTCCTTACCCTAACCCCGAAGCAACGTATCGGCTGTCCCTTCCCCCAAATCACCAAGGCCCTAATCAAAGTATCAATAACATTTAGGCCTCTATATATATAGCCTTTTGTTTAGGATAGCCTACAGATGAGAACAAGGCTTTTTTTTGTCATAGCGCTATTAGGTACAGTAGATTACCAGACTGTAGTGAAAGCTATCTTCATTAATATCAAGGAATAATAGTATGATATTATGCGCACGTGTCCGCTTTCTAATCTCGGCATATCCTCACCCCTCCCCACCCCCCCCACCCCACCTAACCCCCCACCTCACCCCCCCCACCTCATCCTCCCACCTCCCCACCCCATAAAGACAGTTATTTTTAGCTAACAGATTTAAAATTATAGTGTTAGCATTAGCAATATATTACCTATTACCTATAACTATGTATAGGCCTATTATGAGTTCTTTATGTTTATATTGATAAATGTATGAAAATGTTATGCTGTTGACAAACCTTATCCTCTAAACTCTAAAGTGTCAGTGCTGTATTCAATAATTCATTTTGCATCATATAAGCTTATTCAGAAAATTATTAACTTTGTCGAAAATATTAGCTAAATTCCTCCCCCCCCCCCTTTTTTTTTTACCGTGCACAATATCCTTACCTATGTAAACAGATACATGTTTACCCTATTTGCTCATACATAGGATGTAAATTATAAATAGTAAGAATATTTTTTGTAAAATTAAGAGTTACCCCCCTTGGTATTGTTTTCATTCACGTTTTCATTCAGTGTTTCGTTGGGCCTTTCGAGTTTTTTCGCGTTAAGTACAGCCGTACAGTACATGTACATCGGTCATCCACAGATATTATTTTTTATAGTTTCGTGTTAATAAGGTTAATAAGTGATATAGTGCAGGTGTCGGTAACCTTTAGATAATAATGTACGAAAGTAGGATTTCTAACTCACTCAGCGTGCCAACAGCCTGAAAGTCAACCTGCTCTATTATATTTTTTTTATAAGAAAATTTAAAACTCTTTTGAATGTAATAAGTATGTATCATTTAATGACCGCCTTGTCCATGAACACTTTTCGCTAGTAGTTCAATGTCAGGTATAAAATATGTACTCACTCCTGGGTGGTCAAGTAATTGACCTCATTGGGTGCTTAAAACAGAGTTGATGTGCGATAAATTCTGTTCACAAAATATAAGTTGAACCAAAAGTTGAAAGTAGAGCGAATGCATAGCAGCTGAGAATAGCAGATGACTTTCCTTCTTCCTGACTTCTCCACAAATTGGCACATGTTGATCAGTGCCCTCACATAGGAGGGGGGAGGGGGCAGAGGGGGATATATGCACTGGAGCGACACTTCCAGAGGGGCGGCAAATGTAGTCTAAATATAGCAAATATAGCACTAAACAAGCAGTTACAGTATGCTAATTGGGGGGGGGGGCGCTGAAACTTTTGCCCTGGGGCGCTACATAAGCCTGTAACCGCTCTGATGTTAATGCTCAATATTTTGATGTTTAAAATTCAACTTTGCTGCATTTTAAAACGCCAATATAAATATCCCTCTTGCAAAAAAAAAAAAAAAAAAAAAAAAAAAAAAGGTGGTATGAGACCATGGATTTAAAAGTCTTACCTTTGTTTAGAAAACTCTGAGTGCGTCAATGTACTTCTAAAAATGCTTACCTATGTATTTTAAAATTTACCTTAAACTAGGGAAGTAGTTGATGTCTTCAAATTGATTTCACGACAAGATTTGTCCACTTTCAATGCAAATCCATTCCAGTGGTCAGACAGTTCAAAGGCTGTTTGACCTCGTCCTTGCAAATGTGCTACTTCAACTCATTTTGAAATGTGTCACTATGTCATTCAAAAACATCGACTTCAACAGTCATCTTCATTCAATAACAGAAAAAAAAGTTTCATAAAAAAAAACAACACAATTGCTTTCAGGCAAGAAACGAATCTATCCAAGACTAAACCTCGTCTAAGCCAACGGACATTATATGGAACAGCAGATCTCTAGATCTATACTCCGTATCTACATTTAGAGCTCTCACATGTACTCTACATCACTTGTAGAAGCGACATGAATTGCCTGTAAATCCATAAAGGGTGGGAAACTATAAATTTGACTTAACAATAGATTTTATTACAGATCAAGTCCAATGATGAGATCTTTGCACACAAACTTTTCTGAACTTTAACAGTCGGCGTCCATCGTGATTTTCATGTAGTTCGCTACGCAGCAGACGTTAATTATGCTGACGTACATTGTTTTCACTTGCATTAAAAGAATCTTCTTGGAGGGCTCTCGCGTGCCATTGGAAATCGCTCTGCGTGTCAAGTTTGGAACGCGTTACTTATGTTGCCGACCCCTGACATAGTGTATGAAAGAACACAACCGATGAGAATGTGGAAAATTATGTAACTGTCAGGGACAATCCGAGTCAACTCTCTTACTTACTTCCACGTTCTATCACCTCAACCAATTTTGATGTCACTCACCATATTTTCTCTCAATCTTTCTTATTCTATATTCCCCGCCTATCATTTCTCTTTCATTCGCTCATTACTTTTCATCTCTCATCGTTTTCATTTCTCTGTTTCTATCTCCTCGCTTCTCTCTTCTCTCTGTGCTCTTTTTTCGCTATTTCTCTATCTCACTCTCTGTGACTCTCCACACTCTCTCCTGTTTCTTTCTTCTTTCTGTCTCATCTTTCGCCCCCCCCCCCCCGCCTTATTCTCATTTCTCTTCTTCCCCTTCTCACCCTTCAATCATTTATCTCTCCGCCTCTTTCCCCCTCTGCCCCTGCCAATGACAAATTTTCCATTAAAAAAGCTCCATGTTTCTCTCACTCCCTCCCCTTCTCTATCGTTCTCTCTTACCCAAACATTCCTTCGCTCTCTCACTCTCTTACCCAAACATTCCTTCGCTCTCTCACTCTCTTACCCAAACATTCCTTCGCTCTCTCACTCTCGCAACCTTACCTATCTCTTTTTCTATCTCTCTCTTCTACCCCCCTCGCACTTCCACTTGTCACTGTTCATCTCTCTCAATCTCACCCTAGTCTATCTTTCTCTCTCTAGCTCTCACCCCCCCCCCCCCCAATTTTTTTGTACTCTCTCAGTAACGTCCACTGGAAAGAGCAGCCTTTGGTAAAAATAAAAGAGTGCAAAAATAGATCAGTCTCTTGTGGACATGTACTATTTGTAGAGGAAAGTTTGTTCGTTAATTAAATCTCTCTCTCTCTTGTTCTCTCTCTTTCTCTCTTACTCTCTCTCTCTTTCTCTATATCCCATTCTCTCTATCTCTCCCACTCTATTACTCTCTCTATCTCTCTTTTTCTCTTTTTGTGCCAGTGTTGCACCCACTGATCTATAAAAAGAATGGATAGCGCCTCCATAATAAATGTGTATGCGCAAATTGAAGCCTAAAAAAATTCCCCTTTCCCACTATTCACTTATCTACATAATCGAGTTACAGGATTAAACCACTTATGATTATAAAAAATCCATACGACAAAAAGGAAGTCTAAGTTATTTGAAATGTATTTACAGGTCAGAGTTTAGTAAATATAATCTCATAGATTAGTTAATATCACGTGAAAGCGTATTTATTTTTGTCTTCAAGAATATTACTTCCGTGCCTAATCCATTCTTTTTATAGATCAGTGGGTGCACCCCACTGATGCATATTTTAAGCATAGGAATAATAGGTCTGGATCTAAGTGACCCATACAAGTTAATAGAGTAACTAGAGCGGGCGAGCTATCGACCCACGCGCCAAAATTTGAATAAAGTGCCAAATTGACTCTTTCTTGACCTCTACTTATATAATATACGTGTACGCTTATAAAAATTGTATTATAGCTAATTAGCAAAAAAATAATATCAATTTTACTAGAGGGGCCATATCCGTAGATACGACAATGTCCCGATTTAAACCTTAAGAAAGTTTAAGTGATTTAATATTTCCTGTTAAATTGTCCACTGCATTTAAATTTGGTAAACTCATTTTATCTTTAGACACTGAATAATGTTTTTTAATGTGTCACTCTCAATTCCTTCTTGTTTTACCTTCTATCATTCAATGTTATCGCATTAGCTACATTTTAAAACAAAACAATTATCTTATTAATGAAGTACAGAGTCTGGGACTACAGATAAACAAGACATAAGTGAATGAGTTAGCAGTTACTTTAAAGTTTTATTTGATATCTGTGCAGCTGTTAAATGTCAGGGAAGGAATGATTATCATTAATATGTAGGACCTACATTGACAGCATTAAATAATGGATTGTTTTACTAATTTTACGACGAACCGCTTTAATTAGTCGGTCTTAGATAACCCTATAGGCCTATATAGCCTATATTTAATCGAAAGGATGGGTGGCTTTTTCTTGTAAATCATTTTTATTTGCATAAATTATTCACATCTACGTTCATATCTGTTCATTAGTTTATATTTAATATATATTATATTTTAAAATAATAATTAATTACTTTACGTGACTTAGAAAGTAAAAAACTATCTAGTCACAGGGGGTATTGATAGTAGTTAAGAACGATAACTCTCTCTATATTCTGTTCCACAACCACTCGATTAGTAAGCCAATTCATCGACGCATACCAAATTTTAAATGAAATACCCCTGTTTTTACGTTTGTTTGAAACAAAAAATATATCGTACGGCATCAAGATTGTAAAGCCGCCATCTTTTTAAATGTCAAAATTGTGTGAGCTCCATCCTCTACGCTCAGGAGCACCTAAATATTAATAGAATTTCTACTCTAGTCCGTTTTAAAATTAATATTTCGCGAGCTGCTCAGCAATATAAAGCAAAACAGGCAACGGGCGAGTTTACTAGAGAGTAGCATAGATTAATATTAAAAAAAAATGTAGCATTCGTAGAACTGGAGGAAGAAAAAAAAAGGAAAGGGGGCAGGGGGGGGGGGGGTTTGCACTAAAATAAAAAGTAGGCGCCTTAATAAAAACGGAAAAAAAAGTTCGACCTATAGACTTCCGAGCTATTTTATTTTTTGAAAAAAAAAAATAGTTCTCGAAGCTGGCATACTACAAATTGTATTAGTTCCAGTGTAATTCTTTTGGCTCCAAGCTCCATATCCGAGCTCCGGCTTTATAACACTTGTGAGTAGAATCTAACGTCAGAGAAGGCATTCAAGCCTAGTGATTTGTTGCCTAGTGATTTCATGACTAGTTATTTTATGGTTAGTGATTTCATGCATAGTTATTTCATGGTTAGTGATTTCATGCCTAGTTATTTTATGCCTAGTTATTTCATGCCTATATAGTTATTTCATGCCTATATAGTTATTTCATGCCTAGTTATTTCATGCCTATATAGTTATTTCATGCCTAGTTATTTCATGCCTAGTTATTTCATGCCTAGTTATTTCATGCCTAGTTATTTCATGCCTATATAGTTATTTCATGCCTAGTTATTTCATGCCTATATAGTTATTTCATGTGTTACGAAACTTGCCCTCTTTACCCCAGCTATCCCTTATAGCTGACCTCTACGTTCATTGGTTGAGGCCAGTGACTGGCTAGTGTGTAAATGTGTCATGAGTGGACACGGGGGTTTTGCTTACTTTTTAAGTCGTCGTGCTGTGCAGTTGTGTTCCAGTTGTTTTGTACTTGTTTTTACTGAATTAAAGAGTTTTTGTTCATTGAAAAGCCATGTGTTTGACTTGAGAATCCATAAGAATTAATCTACTAACCATACCCCTAGATCAAGCCGTTACAATTGGGATCTCGTCCGAAAAGCAGTTGATGCAGTAGTCTGGAAAAACTGTGAGTAACATTAACATTACATTATAATGGAGTCACCGATTAATATTCAACTGGAGTTAGCCAAGATTGAACTAGCAAAATTGGAACTAGCTAGTAAGGAGAGGTTGGAAAAAGAAAAACTAGCAATGGAAGAAAGATTAGCCAAACTGGCTATAGAGGAAGAGAAAATGGCACAACAGATAAAACAAGAAGCTATTACTAAACAGACTCAAATATTTGATATTTTCAGGTACATAAAATACGTTCCCAAATTCAATGAAAATGAACCTGTTGACCAGTATTTTGACCGTTTTGAACGAGTAGCCACAGACTTTCCGTTCCCAAAAGAAAAGTGGGCTGTACTCGTCAGACAAGGACTCACTAAAGTCGCTAACCGCAAAGCACGAGAGGTCATAGTTTTATTGAAAGACGAAGAGTTTGATGATTACCAATATATCAAAGAAGCCATCATTAGAAGATACGGATCTGTACCAAAAAGTCATAGAGAGATGTTTAGAAAACCCACAATAGAGAACGCCGACGACCTAATTACCCAGCAGAAAAAACTCACTGAGACATCTCAACAAATCGTGTGTCAACATTGTAAAAAAGTAGGTCACGCACGAGGAGACTGCTGGTTAACAAACAAGAAAGGTTTAAAAAAACCAAACAAAGAAATCGGAGCTTCTGAGATAAGTGAAAGTATAACACTACAGCCTGCGTGTCAAAATTGTAATAAAATCGGTCACGCACGAAAAGATTGTTGGTTTCTGAAAAAGAAAGTTTCAAAGCACTCAGAACATAAAATGGGAGCTTATGATATGATTGAAGGTCAGCCAAAGCCAAAGCCTGTGTGTAAGAACTGTGATAAACTAGGTCACACAGTAGAAGACTGTTGGTTTATGGAAAAAAGAAAAGATTCACAGCAAATAGAACACGTGATGGAAGCCTACTATCGTCAGCCTAATACAAAGGTGGAAACGTGTAAGGTTATCCAGTGTGCTGATGAAGGAAAGGAAAATAACTCAGAAAGTTCACCAATGAAAGAATTGTCACCTTATATATCTAAAGGCGACACAAAAGATTCACAGCAAACAGAACACGAAACGGAAGCCTACTATCGTCAGCCTAATACAAAGGTAGAAACGTGCAAGGTTATCCAGTGTGCTGATGAAAGAAAGAAAAATAACTCAGAAAGTTCTTCAATGAAAGAATTGTCACCTTTTATATCTAAAGGCTGCATATCGATCTCAGATAATAGAGAAAGCACAACAAAGGTAGAACATGTTAATGTAAACCAGTGTGCTGATAAGAAGATAGAAACTTCATTTGAAAAGAAGATAGAAACTTCATTTGAAGAGAAGATAGAAACTTCAACTCTTGACGAATTTTCGCCATTTACATCTGAAGATAAAACTAAGCTACAAAAACCTGTTAAAATCCTAAAGGATACCGGTGAAACTATGTCCCTGAGTCTAGAGGGTAAATTATTACTCTCTGAACAAACATATACTGGACAAAAGGTACTAATCAAAGGCACTGAGATGGGACATGTGGAAGTTCCGCTTCAACGCATTCATCTTAAGTCCGAACTTATTTCCGGCCCAGTGATTGTAGGAGATAAACCTACACTTCCATTTGACGGAATCTCTGTCATAATTGGAAATGACTTAGCAAAAGGCTGTGTAAAGCCTGAACTGATTGTGACTCAAAATTCTGAAGTCAACAATACAGAAGTAGAAGATACTGAACTGTACCCTATTTATGCCATCACCCGAGGCATGAATCAAAAAGACAATAGGGACAAGGCGCCTGGTGGACCAGCCAAAAATGACAATACTCGGAGCGAAATTGACTTGGAAGCTACCTTCTTTTCCAGGTTGGTAGAACCACCTGTAGACAGCGGAGGAGATAAGTTATCTACCAGGCAGCAACTAATCCAAGAACAACAGAAAGATACAGAGCTGGAGAAGCTGCGTGAGAGTGTTGTGGCTGAGTCTGACGTCAGAGATGGCCCTGTGCAATATTTTGTACGTGGTGGAATGCTGATGAGGAGTTGGAGAACTCGCGATGCGCCGGAGGATAACTGGAGAGTGGTGGAGCAAATCGTGGTTCCGGTGAGGTACCGAGAGGACATTATTGAGGTACCGCATGACTCGCCCTTTTCGGGTCATTTGGGGATAAACAAAACATATCAACGCATATTGACCCACTTTTATTGGCCTGGGTTGAAACGTGACGTCACCGCCTACTATAAATCGTGCGAATCATGTCAACTCATAGGCAAGCCAAACAGGACAATACCAGTTGCGCCACTACAGCCCATCCCTGCTTTTGGCGAACCTTTCTCGCATATTATCATCGACTGCGTGGGACCCCTTTCCAAATCTAAATCAGGTCACAAATACTTGCTGACTATGATGTGTACCGCAACTAGGTATCCAGAAGCGGTGCCCCTTCGCAGTATCAACGCAGAGAAAATAGCAGAGACGTTAACCGAGTTTTTCACCCGGTATGGTCTACCCAAATCGGTGCAAACCGACCAAGGAACCAACTTTACTTCCAAACTTTTTCAACAAGTTCTAGATCGATTGAAGATACAACATAGAATGTCAACGGCATACCACCCAGAAAGCCAGGGAGCGCTAGAGCGTTTCCACCTAACATTAAAGACAATGTTAAAAACTTATTGCCATGACCATCAGAAAGATTGTAACAAAGGAGTGCCATATTATGTGCTCTTTGCTGCCCGTGAAGCGATACAAGAGTCCTTGGGCCCTGAACACACCGTCAGAGGTCCCTTAAAACTGCTTAAAGAAGCCTGGACAGATGAACAAACCGAGAAAAGAGGACTCATTGACTGTGTAGATAAGTCTAAAAATCGTTTGTTCGATTCTTTTGTATTTGCTAGAGACAATGTAAAACAAGCCCAGCGCAAAATGAAAACTGTTTTTGAAAAAAAATCACGAGTTCGCACATTTGCGCCAGGGGAAAAAGTGTTGTTATTTCTCCCCACCAACACTCACCCCCTTTCTGCTAAATACTTCGGTCCATACGAAGTAGATTCAAAGGTCAGTGAGGTCAACTACATGATCAAACCTTATGTGGGTAGGGAAAAGGTAGAAGGTAAACATTCCCCTCCAACTCACCCCATGTCACCTACTGTTGTTGAGCCTGACGAACAACACTGTGAAACTGACCATAGATTTAGTGGGTGTCAACTAAAAAACTCCACTGTGCTTGAGAACATTGATGAAAAACTTAAACATTTAAAAATGTCAGAAAGCAATGTCATCAAGTCCATTTTTCTAGAATACCCTATGTTATTCAATGATGTTCCTACTAGAACACACTTGATAGAACATGATGTCATTTGGAATGAGAATGTTTCTCCCATAAAACAACTCCTGTATAGAGTTAACCCTAACCAGTTAGCTATTATTCAGGAAAAGATCCAATACATGTTAAATAATGATATCATCACCCAAAGCTGTAGCTATTGGAGTTCACCATGTCTCATAGTTCCAAAAGCAGATAAATCAGCCCGCTTTGTACTGATTACCGCAAACTAAATGCAGTAACTAAAACTGTATTGTGAACTGTATTGATGACAAGGAAATTGGTAGACCTTGAGCACTTACACATATTTGTCTTATGTTAACTTGTGTTTGAAAAAAAAAACATTATGCTATTTCTGCTACCAAAGAATTATTAAGTTTTCTAAAGTCTATAAGATGTAATTACTTATTAATTGATATCAAGATTTTGTTGTTGTTGGATGCTCATTTTTATTTTTATTTTTTTGGTTGATTAAGTAAATTGACTAATATTTTGAATAATATTCATGTCTTAAGGAAGATGAAATGTTTAAACTAAGAATGTATGTTGTATACAAAAAGAGTGTGCACAGAAATTAATGACGCAATTAAGAAAATGTCACTGACATCTTAGAAATTGTATTTATAAATGAATTTTCTATAAACTAGCTTCATTCTGTCACTTACAAAGTTTAATTTTGAGATTATACTATAATTATAGTCGTAAGTTTATTAAATTTATAATGCTCATTAATTGTCGCAACTTATTGTCGCGTAGAGATTTTTTTACCTTAAGAGGTGATGTGGTTAATTTGCATTAGAAAGAGAGAGTAGAATGATACTGATAGAGAGATAGAAAAAACGTGAGAGAGAGAAGGAGAGTATTGTTTGATTTGTCACCAGTTATCTAATGTGTAGTTAGAAAGACGGCCAGCAGGCTTGAAATTGAAAATTTAACTGTCCTAGAGCTGAGACCGTAATTGGGTCAAGCATACACTAGTGAACAGTGGAAAACTTATGCTACAGAGATAGTATGATTTTTATGAATGGAAAGAAATTTAATTTCAATACGGGAAGTGTCGCCGCGGTTGAGTTGATTGTCGGTTGAGTTGATTGTCGGTTGAGTTGATTGTTGCTTGAGTTGATTGTCGTTTTTATTGTTATGAAGTTATTGACAATGACAAAAGATGTTTAGTTCAGAATTAAATGAACGTGGGTTGAGTTAACCTTAAAAGAATGAAAATTATTGCATTGTATTGATTTTTCAATGAAGAATGAGATTGTTGTTTTCTGTCTAGACTTAAGCTATGATATTTCTTGTCTTGCCAGAGTTTATCTGAATAATGTATTACTGTATTTTAATTTTTTCCCATTTTGTTTTGACCTCGGTCATTTTGAGTGTGTATAAAAAAAAATTGTTTTTCACGCTTCACCGAATTTATTATTGTACAATGACAAGGGAGAATACTGATAACTTCTAAAGTTATGCCCCTTTTGTTTTGACCTAAATGGTTTATGTTAAGTTGAGTTTTTCTCTTTTTGTTAAGTTAATACTACTATTATGCTGTTGTCAGTGTTGTGCGTTATATTTACACTGCTGTGTTTAATTAATAATGTCACACTTTCTTCCTTATGTTCTCATAAGTTTTACCCCTATTATTGTCACATACTTTTGTTCCTGTACCTTGAGATATTTGTATAAAAAAAAATATTTAGTTTAAGATTAACAAAAATATTTTTTTTTATCCCCGGATAATAGGGTGTTACGAACCTTGCCCTCTTTACCCCAGCTATCCCTTATAGCTGACCTCTACGTTCATTGGTTGAGGCCAGTGACTGGCTAGTGTGTAAATGTGTCACGAGTGGACACGGGGGTTTTGCTTACTTTTTAAGTCGTCGTGCTGTGCAGTTGTGTTCCAGTTGTTTTGTACTTGTTTTTACTGAATTAAAGAGTTTTTGTTCATTGAAAAGCCATGTGTTTGACTTGGGAATCCATAAGAATTAATCTACTAACCATACCCCTAGATCAAGCCGTTACACATGCCTAGTTATTTCATGCCTAGTTATTTCATGCCTAGTTATTTCCTGCCTAGTTATTTCATGCCCAGTTATTTCATGCCTAGTCTTTTCTTGCCTAGTTATTTCTTGCCTAGTTATTTCATACCTAGTTATTTCATACCTAGTTACAGGAAGGAAAACAAAAGACTTTTAAAAGAGTTTTACGTAAAAAAATTATAATTTTTGGCGGACCAAAACTTGAGAACCCCTTTGTTTAACAAGTATTTTAGTTGGCAGCTATGATGATGTGATGGAATACGTGTTTATCCTCAATTTTTTTTTTCTCTTTTACATCAATTTCATTTCCATAGATAACGGTTTGCGTGACCCAGAATGAAATAAAATTATTTTCGCACCTGTCTACTTCAGCTCCAGGTGTGCCTACCGTATAACAGTCGTTCATACTTCACTGTTAGGAATGGAAAGCTAAACTTTATTTAGATCAGTCTATTAATTATATGAACGTGCATATTCAAGTCTTGTTAACAAGGGAGATACATCTAAACAGTTTGATATTGTTGTTATTGCCGTTTATAAAAGATTTATCTATTGTTATTACTTGAAGCGTTAAAAGTAAATGTGTAAAAAACGTATACATTTCTATTTATTGGATTCTTTTCTGTAACACTAGTTGTTATTGATATATTATCATGAGAGACGATTTGAAATATTGTGTTATGGCTATCGTTCTTTGTGGAATTTTCCAACTAGCTTGCGTCTTTGCTTCGGAAAACATCTGCGATTCTTTCGATCGGTGCGCTTCCGGAAACTGTGAACCCGGGGAATATTTCGACGTCAATGAAGGGGTGTGCCTGCCCTGCGGGAATCACACCTTTATGGACAGGGCGCGGCACGCATGCACCTGCTGCAAGCCTTGCTCCGCGCCAGACGCAGGGGCCCGGCAGGTGATCGCCGGGCTATGCTCTCCGTTTTCTGACACGGTAATGGGATGCGAGCCCGGATACCGGATAGACGCGCTCACGGGGTCCTGTCGCCCGTGCCTGGAAAGCGGCTCGACACCTCGGCGGAGCGCCATGAAGCCGGACAAGTTGGTGCGATCACAGGAGACGCTGACCATGCGAATGTCTGCGGTAATAGTTGGATCGGTGGCCGGATCTTTAGTTCTCTGCTTCATCCTCCTTGGAATGTTTGTATACTGGAAAATAAAGGATAAATCATACCAATATTCCCGTCCACCAATTTGTGAAAATCCACACGTGAACTGAAATTGTCTTTTCTAACGAACACTGCCAGCAATATATGCAAATGATATGTAGATTACTTTATTATTATTGTTATTATTTATTATTGAGGCATTTTTATATAGCGCTTACCTTACAGCTCTAAGCGCTTTACAATTTTTTACTAAAATTATAAACTATTTAAGCTATAAAATAAATAGACAATAGCTACATCATTAAAAAGGCTATAAAGATAATAGCTACAGCAATAAAATTGATTTTAAAAAATAATAGGTGCAACATTAAAAGTGACAAAAACGATAGTTACAATATTTAAAAACAAAGACACATTAGCATATATATATATTATATATATACTCTATAAGCTTCAAACCTAGTCTTATCATATATATAGACTATATTAATCTCAAAAGGTGTATGTATGTAGGCCTATGTATGTGGGTATGTGTGTACATAGCGCATAATCTTTTTTAATACTAGACAGAATGACGTGAAACTTGCTACAAATATTCTTTGTGTTAATGCGGTCAATACTGACGAGAACATGAGGGCATAAAAAAAGGCTTGGTTGGACAAGTGAAGCAGATGTCTCTATAAACATAGGCCCCCTAAATATAAATAAACATAAAAACATCTGCTTCACTTGTGAACACTGAACATCCACTTTATATAAATATAAAGACATCCTGCTTCACTTGTTCAACCAAGTCTTTCTTTGTACCCTCATGTTCTTTCATCCACCATCCCATTGAATATATCCTCTCAACTAGCTAAAATTTTATCTACTCATTGACTGTGAACGGAAATAGAAAAAGTAAGCAACGAATAAGGTTTTGTAATGTGGTGATCTGTTGGAAAACAAACATAACGCACGACTGCGCGCCTCTATTTTTAATTCGGTAAAAACATAACGTCCACGTTAGCGGCGGTTGATCTTGGATTGATACAGGTAAATTCCTGTAATTTTTTTTTCGTAGATAAAAAGGTCTCCACGTGCCGGATGAGAGGGCCTTGTGGGCCGCGTGTGGGCCGTAGTTTGGAGACCCCTGGTCTAGATAAAAGATTATTACGTCCCCTAGGTTTTAAACTTCTACAGGAATTTGTCTATATCCCTGGCCTTTATGTTGTCAGTCCGGTGAACGAACCTGCTGGCCTCACACGTCTGATTGCTTAAACGATTATGATAGTTTACAGTTCATCTACCGGAATATGATCAATCGCTGGTGTGTTCCGTTGCCATTCTAAGGATCTCGGATTTATATTATATTTTAAATTTATTTTAAACAACCTTTTTTATTATACAGTTTTTTCATACGTATGTATTTATGATATATTCTGACATAGTAATATGCATTTATAAACAACAATAGCCCGTTATTCATGTAAACGCAAAAAGACCTTCTCATTTTACACGCGTGGCATCCGGGTATGGAATGGGCGGCCCCGAACAAACCAAGGAAACAAACAAATTAACTTCATTCAAAACCTAAATCAAAAATCATAAATACAAGAGTATACACAAATCACGAATAAGCGAATGTCGAAAAAATCTTCTGTAATTAATGCGTGTCTGTAACATATAAGATGATTCAAGAAGATACATTATGTACATTTTTTTATAACATTATATTCCACGTTTATTTTATATTTTTAAGATTTTCGTTGTCTATCAAATCTAAGGAAGCCAATAACACATATTTAGTGCAGTTATATTTTTAAAAAATATTTTAATGTTGTATCATTATTTTTTAAAGAGTTATTACCAAAGACTATAATAAGATGGACCGCTTCCTTTATTTTATTTTAGGTGTTGCTTTTTTTTCGTGCGCAGCCAATAACGCTGTCGTAAATATACATAAAGACTTCCGCTGTTTACTACTTTCCATTTTAATGTTAATTTTTCATTTACAAAATCATAGCGAATTACTAAACCGGAAGTCTAGAGGACCGGGTGTGATCGGAAATTCCGAATTAAGAGTTTTTCAAGTTATCGAACAGCAGAAATATCAAAGCAAGCCGCTGTTCATCTTATTATAGTCTTTCCTATTACAGAAACCATTATTATAAAATGTACATAGACTTATATTTTGAAAACAAGTATGCCTATGTTGATGATACTTTTTTATCACACTTTAAGGTCCAATTTTACACGACAATAAAGTTTGACCTATACATTAACACCATGATATGTCTTTGTATATTATTATATTTTCGAAAATGTGCCCATTGCATATTATGACATAGTCATTTAAAAGGTTGTAACAGGTATCTCTCTCCCTTAAATCAGTCAAACTATTCACGTCTTCAAGAAAATTATTTAAAAAAAAACAAGGCAAATTAAATATGTATTTTTATTAGTTATTAAAAACTATAATGTAAGGGCCTGCAAATCACGTGGTTTAAAATTTCCTTGTTTCTTTTTCACAACCACTGTTTCTTCTTTTATTAGAATTGTCAGTATTACAATTGTTTTAACTTATTTAAAACCATTAAATTATTATTTATATCTTTCAATTTTCGTGGTTTTTTTTCTGTACAATTTTGTAGTATGTTTTTTGTTGTTTTTCAACTGTCCAGTTTTTTGTGCTGTGTGTCATCTGCTGCAATACCTAAATAAGAAATAGAAAGCGCATACAAATTGTGCACTAGTTATTGAAATAAATGCATAAATGTGCATATTTATATACGAAACAAAAATTCAGCAATAGTTTCGTCAATACATTAGTTTAATAATATAAAATACTACATTATGCAATCACAAAGATTTCAAGGGTTCACTTGTTCATTTATTTTAATACTACTGTTTACATCTTATGTAGACTTTTATTTAACATAACATCTACTTGTTAACATTTCCATTTGCATTGTTTCATATGTAAACAATGATAATTCCCAAAACAATTGAAAACAATGGTTTGTGCATTCAATGAATAATATTATATGTGGCCTTCTAAACAGACAGTGAGACACGTTTCTATTACAACTAGAATTAACTGTGTTGATAACGAGAAAATAAGGCTCTAGGGTCGAGATTTCTTATTACAGCTTCACCTGTCTGACTGAATTTTCTTGCACTTCCTGAAGAGCGTCAAAGTGTAGAAGACCTCATGGAAGCTGGCGCTCATGTACAGGTAGACGAACATGTTCACACTGGAGTTGGTGGCCTGGAAGAGAAAGGTCACGCCGGCCACTGCCAGGTGGACGCTGCTCTGTCGGCCCACCACTGTGTACTGGGAGTCCAGGATCATCCACATGTAATGGATGACAGCCGGGATTGAGCTCACGATGTAGATAGACGAGATTGCCACCACTAACTTTATCACTTTCGTATCCTTGGCGCTGGTGGCGTCTTTGGATTTCTCGGCGCCCTCTTTTTCTTGCGTGGCCGCAGCGTACTTCTCTTCCACGAAGGCCAACTGCTTCTCGGTTACGATAGGGGCGCTGATTACTTTCGCTCTCCGGGACGCCTTCTTTATCGTCTTCCCCACGGCGTCCCTGGTAACGCTCTTCCGCCATTTTGATTTGCTGTTGAGCTTGGCCACGAGTAGCGCCGTGCAGAAGATGATCAGGCCGAAGCTGGTGAAGGGAGAGAACACGTTGTTGATACCCAGCGCCACGGCCTTGACCTGGTCCCTGTTGGCGCCGATCAGGATCAGCCCGTACACAGTCATGTTCTTGGCGGCGTTGAACTTGTAGTCCAGGGCCGCGGTGAAGTAGATGGGCACCACCCCGGCGAAGACGCCCACGTAGATGGCCACGATGACGAAGAGGCAGCGACCCCTGGTGAGGATGGTGTGGATCTTGAGCGGCAGGGCGACGCACAGGCAACGCTCCACGGCGATGAACGCTGTTATCCAGCCCGTGATTCTGGCGAAAGCTGTGTTCATCCACCCAGTTGTCAAATAAAATACCTAGACAAGAAAACAGAAATTTTTTTTCCATTATCAAACTAGAGTACATAATATTTAATATAGTTTTATATATTACAAGCTAAATTCCCCGGCGTTGCCCACGACAAAATAAAACAGGCCTGTCCAAGCTGCAGATAAAAAAAATGTATAAACTACAAAAAGAAAGATATAGATTTAATAATTAAAATAAATATTTGCAAAGGTAAAATATGAGGCATTAAGGTCAAGTGTCTATATAAAAAATTCAATTTGATTGGTTAAACACACACACAGAGCTTTTTATATACATAGATATACCGATCTACAAGCAAAGAAACTAAAGTGTAATCAAGAAATGTATTGAAAAGTAGGAGATCAGATACAATTTCAATTAACCACTTTAGATTTAAGGAGCACGCACGTTGGCCGAAGTGGCCGATGGTCCTACTTTCGAATCCTGGTGAAGGCTATAATTATTTTCCCGGGTCTGGAGAGTGTCCCTGGGTCTACACAGCTCTTTTGGGTACTTTAGTTCGGACAAAGTAAAACCGGCCGGGCGTTGTGCTGACCACACTATTCCCTAGTATGCTATAGGAACTGGTAAATGCCGTTTCACCGGACTTATGGGTTAATTCGGTCCGAAGATATTACTTACTGCTAGGCGTATTTATTTAAAACGTTACAACAGTCTGTTCCAAGACCCAACACGTCTAAAATAGTCAATGATTAACCCTTTCTGGCTGTTTGTTCAAAGTCCATAATGAGTGTATCTTTTTCGATTACAGTTAATGAGATTTTCGTGTTATTGAATCTGTCAATGGGTGGTACTAATACAATGAGTTCATTGTGCTAATATGAATCAATAGTTATCTTGCTCTCTGGTGTAAAGAATTTAATGAAATGAGATAGGGGGCTGTGTTAATCTTAATATATAAATTGAGTCAAAGATCACGTTGTAGACTATTATCAATTAATGTACCTAATATTTGTTCCCAGGTCTGGAGGGTGTCCATGAGTCTACTCAGCTCTGATGGGTACCTGACTTTAGTTGGGGTAAAGTAAAAGGCGGGTGGGCTTTGTGCTGACCACACAATCCCCTAGCATGCGGTGGCCACAGAAACGGGTGAACGCTCTTAACTAATTTTACCTAAAGATCACCAGGGACTCAATCATACATAAATATACTTACCCGAATGGGGTCAAAGGCCAGGTTAGACTATCATTATTGTACTTACCACAATGGTGTCATTGGGCAAATTGTACTATATCATTAATACAATTACACCTAATGGTGTCAACGATCACAATGCTATCAGCATAATAGACATACCCCGATAGGGTCAAAGGGCACGTAGGACTCGATCAGCCACGGGTTGTTGCCGACGCAGAGGCAGGCCAGGGACACCAGCGAGAGGAAGTCGGACATGGCCATGCCCATCAGGCTGACGTTGATGGTCCGCCGGAAGCCCTGCTTGCAGAGGACCACCATGGTGACGGCGTTGGTGAAGATGCCCACCAGGGACACCAGCTCAGAGAGAACCACCACGTCCACCACCGTGAAGATCGCCTCCACCTGCCTGCTCATCAGAGGCGGGGGCAGAGGCTGGGTGGTGGCCTTGACTGTCAGTGGAAGGTCGTATCCCGTAGAAACCGTGATGTTGTCGCTCATGGTTGCTATGGAAATGTATAAAGGATAAGATCTATTTGTTTATATTTTTTTCTTTATTGAATGCGTTGACAATATTGTTAAGCTTATAAACAAACTAGTTTCTGCCAAGTTCTTTAGGGCTGAGATCATACCTGGATACCTGGGCGTATTTCGTTTTTGAGACCGTCAGTGTGGTTGAAAAAAATATACAGGCAATGAAAAATGTGTTAATTACATTAATAACGTTTTAGTCGTAACATTACTATTTGGATACACATATTACAGTGTTAAATTCAAATATCTGTCACTCTTTATGCTGCGAAATATTCGTTTTTAAAAACTTTTTGAAAACTTCCGAGAAAAAGTAAATCTTTTCATGGTCAATAAATATCTATCTATTTATCTATCTATATCTATAGATATATATAGAGAGATTTAGAAATATAGTTGATAGATAGATAGATAGATAGATAGATAGATAGATAGATAGATAAAGAAATATAGAATAATAGATAAATATTATAAAATATAAAGATTGACCTATATATATATATATATATAATATATATATATATATATATATATATATATATAAAGAGAGAGAGAGAGAGAGAGATAGATAGAAAGACAAACAATCGTATAGATAGACAAACAAATTAGACCAAATGGATGACTAGATAGATTGATAGATACATGTATATGTATATATACATTTATATATAGATATATGTATATATAGATTTATTGATATATAAATTATAGATAGACAGACAAACAGACGGATAGACAGATAAAGAAATTAGACAAACAGAACGTATGACTAGATAGATTGATATTCCGACAGACTATTACCTTTCAAGAAGTTCTATCGTTATTAAACTATATGTAATTCTTAGCCAGTAGTATGACTAATCAGAAAGCATTCGTTCAACGTAAATCAAACTCAACCACTATAGTAAGCACATCTTAAACATGCCTCGGTACTAACGTTTCTACTAAATGCCCACTTTATAAAGATCTTGTGCGTTATACAAGTAGTTTATTCCATTTAAGGTAGATTCTTTCATGTCAAAGATCTCAAGTACTATTAAAGATGCTAAATATAACTGAAAATTGTTCCATCTTGTATAATCATGTCTTAGTTTTCACGTCCTAAGGGAGGGCATCCAATAATATTTTACACGCATGACGTACATAAATGATACCACAGAAATCAAACCACCATGAAAGAGTTAGATTTATAGATTAAAAAAAGAAAAGTAATTGACACTTTTAAACTTATTTGTGGCGATAAAAAACACTTTAAAAAAAAAATTTCTAATTATTAACGCTTGCAAAACCTTTTCATCAATAGACATGTAATTCCCTGTCATTAAGGGGAAGCAACCGTCTGACGCTTGAACACCTTAGTCGAGCTACGATTATTTCAACTAGCCAAATAAAAAAAAATAAAAAATTCTACGCCGTTCTTTTGAAGTCATGCGTGAACTCAAACTTGTTGGCGCCAAAAATCAATGGAAATTAGTATCATTACATTTTTTGTCCATGTCTTTTTTAGGGTTTAGGTAAATATTAAAGGTAAGTGGTGTCTTGTTTTTAACCAAACGGTCTGGTTGACAAGTTGATTGGTAATAATTGTTCTCGAAATGTCAGGAAATTATATATTGAACTTATTAATATTTGCACAGGGGGCTGGCATAATAGTTACCGAGGTTTTACCTTAATTAATTAAAAGCAATTTACATTTATGATTATTACCTTACGATCTAATGAAAATGTATTTAAAAAAAATAAATTTAACAATGTCTTTTTTAAAAATGTGTGTGCGATTTTATACATTACAAGCAAATATTTACAACTGACAAGGGTAACACCAATAGTTAAATCACTAAACCTAGAAACACTAGATTAGAAAACCTTAGGCATTAAACTCTAGCTTAGAAATCCAACCCAATTACAACCTGTCATAATTCACATATCTTATAAGGACGTTAACCCTTGCAAACTGTTTGCTTTCTAATTTCTATTGAACTGGATAGATTTACAGGTACTGTTTTGTTTTCTAAGACAGTAGGAAAAGACGAAATAGTATTGTCAATGAACAAGCTATAATATATCATAACGATAATAATAATGGTAATTTATATCCATGCTATTCAGCTTAGCATGCTCAGTGCGCTTTTGGAATAAATTGCAGCGGCAGTTGTTTTGGTATGTAAGGCACAGCCCCTAGTTAAAGAGAAAGGTATTTAAGCTCTTTTCAGTGTCTGGGTCAAACTGTTCCATACAGAAGGCGCCACAGATTCAAATAAGCGCACTGATCTAGTCTGTACAATATCAGGCCTAAATTGTATAGGGATTCATGGGCTCACGCAAAAATTATTGTCTGGGGGAAATAATGATCTATTTGTGGACCAATGATCTATTTGTGGACCAATGATCTATTTGTGGACCAATGATCTATTTGTGGACCAATGATCTATTTGTGGACCAATGATCTATTTGTGGACCAATGATCTATTTGTGGACCAATGATCTATTTGTGGACCAATGATCTATTTGTGGACCAAAATAGAAAAGTCCTTTAACTTCTTATACTATCTAGGTATTTTTTATGCAACAATTTTATATAGAAACCAGGGTAATGTTTCACTGAATCATTTTGCTGATCTCATGGTTCGACTTTATTTTGTGGGGAAGGGAGAACAATCTACTTTTAACTCTATCCATCCTGGTCTAAGTTCATGTAAGTAGTAATACTCGTCCCCTACGGAAGCGCAGTATCAGGCTTGGGAAATGTAAATCCAATGATGTTACAAGTTCATGACAACACTGTAGCATTTTGTAAAATTATGAACTTCTATATCCATGTCCACACGAAGATTGTATATTTAATTTTAGTTTTAACACCATGTATGTAATGAGTACACTTTTCACGCTTTACATGCTATTAGCATTCTTGTCACTTTTTTTCAACAAGCAGCTCTTTTGTAATAAGCTGTCAAGTTTCATAAAAATAACACGTGTTTTACGAACAAAATACAAAGACAAGTACGCATGTTAATTAAATGCTTGAAATCTTTAATGTCAAATCTCATAATAAATGCTTGTAATCTTCATTTAAACCATATTTTTAAATATATAAAACGTAAAGGTGTAGAGCTAACTGGACTAAGCCTAATAAAATAAAAGATTTTGAATTCACACTCATTAAATGAACATTAAATTGGTCAATGTCTTTAAGAAATGAAGATAAAAAAACTTCCTAAATGAAATGTGTATGCCTTAAAGTCAATTTAAAATGTCACTTTTAGGCAGAGTAGCTGACAAAATTTACGACACCAAGACGATCACTACAGTACATTTAATTGGAAATGTGTTTCTGCTTAATATTTGTTATTAATGCAATAGAAAAATATATAGCTCAAAATCTACTTGGATCTGAACAAAAAAAGAGTTGTTTTTAAATGTACATGGGTTCTTAAAAACATCTAAATCGATGTAAGCATCTAAAACAGCGTGATTGAGTTTATTGAACAAATCATGTGTGAATTAGAGACAAAAGAACTTACAATTGTGTATTAAAAACAAAATGAAAGCTTTAAATGCTAGAGAATATTACATTTCCCGATTAAGGAAACTTTCCAATTAAAAAATTGATATCCAAGTAAAAAATTGCATTATCAAATGCAAAAATAAAAAATGCAATGTCATATAAAATATTTTATAAAGTTGTAAATAATTGTTAATAAAACTATTCAACCATTTCACGGCAAGAAGATGAACAAATTCTTGAAAGTAAAACAAAAACTTATTTAAAAACAAATCAGCAATGTCTAATAAGGGAACGAATGTGTCAGTCTTGTTTCTTCATTATAAAAGTTTATGTAAAATCGACACAAGTGTGCACCACATATATACAAATTCTCTCATAATCACTAAAAATCCTCTCAGAATTAAACTCCTTTATCACATGCACATGCATAAGAATAGCTCACACAAGCATACAAACAAGCTCAGTCATTAAACAGCTAGGAAAACTTAGTCTTCGCATACAAGCAGCAATGAATCACAGGCAGACACACAGTTAAGACATGCAGGCAGACACCAGTTAAGACATGCAAGTTCAGACATAAATATATACAAATATACTTTTTTTTTTTAATGTACCCCCCCAGAAGTCACCCTTACACTTATGTTATCTAACGCCGCCACCTGTGTGACAATGATAGTAGCAGCCACTGAGAGAACGTCTGCCCAAGGCAGACAGTAACTGCTAGAAGTAGGTCTCCCTCTCAATGAAGCCACCTGGGTAGCGCCTCAGAACGAACCGACGCAGCTCATCGTAGATCAGAATCAGGGCGCTGTAGGGCAGGGCGCAAAGCCACCAAGAGAATCTGTAAGTGCACGCAACAACAAGGTTAAAACTTTCTACTGTACAATGAGGTAGGTTAATGATGTGTCTACAAACTATAGTTGACACTGCTGACCTATTCTAAATCTTAGTTATGAGGCGACATGATGTTGTACATTATTCATGCATGATCTTAGTACAGGCCTGTGAGATATCAAGTCTGCAATTTTCACCCCTGACTGAGATTACTCCCTTAGAGCCGGTTTAAGATACGCGGTAGAAGGCCATGCGTAAACGCAGGCAAGGGTTGAGGAAGTCATCTAAGCTCCAACCTCTGTCCAAGGCTGTTGATTTCAAAAAGGCCTCTAACTACACCCAGTAAATATTATGGTGTAGCACAGTGTTCTTATTTTATTTTAAATATATATCCTTTTCAGCTAATGTATGTGAATAATGCAATATCCCACATATGTTAGAATTGCTTACATACATTACATTTAGCATATTCCATGACAACTTTAGTTGGTTAAGTTGTTTGCTAAAAGTATTATTGTACGTACAATAATTTCATGATAATTAAGTGCTGATTGGTGACATTCCATACTTTGAACTTAGAACGTTCCGTTACCATGACTACATCGATATTTCCAAGAGATCCCTACCTCAATGGTGCCATGGTTAAAGCTTCGTTTAAACCCGGGCAGTAGCACAACAAAGCTGCAAGGGCGGTCTCAAACAGTATGCCAAATGTCAGATAATGGTTACTGAAAAGAAAAAAAAAAGTAATGGCTGAACATTTTGTAATGACCAAAACGTAAGACTTTGCAAAGTGTCATGTCCTAAACGTCTGAGATTTGTCATGTCCTAAACGTCTGAGATTTGTCATGTCTTAAACGTCCTGAGATTTGTCATGTCCTAAACGTCTGAGATTTGTCATGTCCTAAACGTCTGAAGTTTATCATGTCCAAAACATATGCATTGAGTGGTCATTAAATTATTTAATTTCCCACACTGCAGTGTGTTCATAAGATAAAAAATGACTTTGACATTTTAATTTCAAAGTTTTAACGGTTCAACTCTTGAGTAAATTAGTTAAAATAGGCTGCGTTTCTGAACCTAATTCGTTATTTCACTTTAAACATACACTTTCCATTTAAGGAATACAATTTTTTATAAAAAATGTTTTTGTTTTTTTTAATGGAAAAAAACTTACTTCATTCCATGTTGAAAAAGTGAAAGACTTCTGGTTTTACGTATGATTAGATCCGCCCACTGACAGACAACAATTGCCACAAAGAATGCAGCATAACAGGTCACTTCTAGTTTCTTACGTTGGGCATATGTCTAGAATAAAGAGAGACGTCACAGTGAAACCTTTTACATATTGTCAAAGTCAAACCTTTTACATTATGGGCGGAACAGTTTTTGCAATCTGAGATCTTAATATATTAATAATTAACTACCGAAAAACTTCATCACTACACTTTTTATTGTATTGAAACATTATTATGTACTTTTTCACTTTTTACTTTTTTTAATTGTTTGGTATTTGTGTTGTCTTTTTTTTTATCTTTTTGAGCGTATTATTGTTAATTTAATATTAGGCATATTAATAACAAGTCAAGTCAACACACCTGTTCGTACAATTTAATACCAGTAGCTTGACATCAACAATTATTATGCATGTGCCAGGACCAGGGCGATAAAAAAACAACTAAATACCGAAAGAAACTTTCTCACTGCAGTTTTTATTGTAATTTTATTTTCTTCTCTCTTAACAAAACACATTGTAGTCATTCGTTTCTCCGTCATTTTGACGAGCATAACCACTAGTATTAATATAACCGCTCCATGAAAAAAAAATAAAATATTTTGACAAATTGTTCACTACTAACCCATTCCTGTCCGTAGGAGTCCCTTAAACTATTCACAGCCTTCGAGTCCCACTCTTTTCGAATACCGACCAGGCGATCCATCAAGAATCCATTTTCAGCCATGACAACGAAATAGGTGAAAAATCCAGCAACTGACTCCATAATGCCGATTTGGCCATAAGAGGCACCGATCAGTCTGAAAACAGAACGGAAATCATAAGATGAGCAAATAACGTTCATACACCACCAAACCTCTGGTACAAAATTTAGGTCCTATTTTCTTTTCTTTTTTCACCTTTGTTACTCTTAACCCTTACAGTCCCGGGCGCGTATATAGCGGGACTGAAGATCATAGAAAGTAGGTCGGTACAGGAAGGGTTAACATTATTTTATTAGTATTCTAATCTATAATATAGGCAACGAGTAAAGTAGTAATAATACGAAAAGCATGAAATTATAGCTTAGAAACAACACATTAACAATCTATTACAATACTAAGATAAACACAAGGACATACACAATTCTTAACAGATATGCAAGCACAAAAGCATATAAGTACTCTTTCATCCCAAGTGACAACTGGACACGGAATGGGTTGCCTGAATAAACCAGGAGAACCAGTAACTTAACACAATTTAAAACACTAAATAAATGCAGGACTACACTCAAACCACCTATAAGCGGATAAGCGTAGGACGCTATATTTGTATGTATAGAAGGAGCGACTGTAACATACAAGCTAAGAATGGCCACACACAAAGGGAAAACTATCTGACCTATCATTGACCAACTTGTCCTTCTTTGGGTTGCGCGGCATTCTCTTCATGATGTCCGTCTCCGCCGGCTCGTAGGCCAATGAAATGGCCGGCACTATGTCCGTGCCCAGACAGATGAACAGGATGGTGATGGTGCCCAGACCGAGAGGAATGTCCGCAAGGAGGTACATGAGGAAGGGAATCAGCTCCGGGATGTTGGCGGACAGCGCGTAGGCGATGGACTTTTTCAGGTTGTCAAAGATGAGGCGGCCCTCCTCCACGCCTGTGACGATGGAGGCGAAGTTATCGTCCAGCAGTATCATGCCAGCTGCTTGTTTGCTGACGTCACTTCCGGCTATTCCCATGGCAATGCCTGTAGTTTTGTGAAGATAAATATTACAGCAATAAAATAAGACTAATTCATTAATTAATCATCTTAGAAGCAAGCATAAAAGGCACTCTAGATGATTTCGCAAATATAAAAACAACTAGAGTTGATTATACAAAGCAGAACTAAGCGAAACTTTCTAGGGCTATATAAATAAAGTAGTTTTGATTTATTTTATTTAACCGAATAGGCCTACACAAGTAGATTTCTAAATATTAAAATTTCTCAAAAACACGATAGTAAAAATGTTGAATTTCAAACTTATTGAATTGGAACCAGTATACAATTACAAAAAGTAATGATTAGAAATAATTTGTCCCTACTGATTCATCTGAGACAATAAGAGCTAATGGGTTAATCCTATTTCATTTTATCTTCAAGACTTCTATACAGAACATTGCGTCCTATGCTTCTTGATAAGGTTTTAAATGAATTTGAATGTTAGTTTTTCTAAATAGCTTAGACCAACAATTCCATCTCTGAACACCTGAAGAATACATTTAAACTAGAATGAAAGCTTACTACTTCTACATCACAACAATGGAGATGACTTAGGCACACACTCAGCAAATTAGCTTCTATTACCACCACACAATTTTTATCATGTAAGCCGCAAACGAAAATAGAAAAAGAGGTTGACCCCATCACAGCTGGCGCCAAGACCTGGTTGCTGACGTCAAGAGAACAGGTCACTCTTGGGGACAGTTGACAAGGCTCGTTAAGAGCCAGGTCACTCTTGGGGACAGTTGACAAGGCTCGTTAAGAGCCGGGATGGCTGGTGAGCCCTTGTCGGCTTATGCCCCGAGAGGGGAAGAAGACGTAAGGAATTTAACTCTATACTCACCAATATCTGCTTTCTTCAAGGCCGGCGAATCATTCACACCATCCCCGGTAACAGCCACAATCTGGCCCAATCTCTGACAGCCCTCTACGATGATGAGCTTTTGTTGGGGCGAAGTCCTTGCGAACACGATCTCCCTGTAGTTGGACAGAACCCAGTCTATCTGTGCAGGAGTCATGTTCTTCAGCTCACCGCCATGGATAACTGCAGCAGTCGCCTCACTGGACAGATAGATTTGGAATTATCACTCATTATCTATTAATTGTCTTGTACAAAGTACAGTATATTTTTTTTAATTGTCCAAATCACTCTATTTTGGATGAACCTAATTACTTACAAATTAAATATTTAGGGCTAATCAAATCTTTTGCATGAATAATCATTACAAGTTCTGACAAACGAACATACTGTAATAGTTGGTACAGAAATGAGCTTACCTTGGATCTATGCTTTCTACTGGGACGCCTCTTTCCGAAGCAATATCTTCAACAGTCTTACTCTTTTCAGAGATGATGCCAACGCCTTTAGCGATTGCCTTGGCTGTAATTGGATGATCTCCAGTCACCATGATAATCTGAGAATTAAAATACCATGATAATCTGATAATTAAAATAACATGATAATCTGATAATTAAAATACCATGATTATCTGAGAATTAAAATACCATAATCTGAGAATAAAAATACCATGGTTATCTACAATTTTTTTTTTTAAATATCACAATTATGTAAAAATACAAAATGACCAGATAATGACCAAGATAATGACCAAGATCATTTTAAAATATAAAATCACCAAGATTTGGTGAAAATATAATAAGATCATGATTTTATGAAAACTACTTTGTAGAACAATTCGCATAGCTTATGATTGTATTTTAGAAATGCATACAATCTGCAAATGTAAACTTTGTTGAAAGTTTACCTATATCTGGCCAAAAATTTTGCATCTTCAATAACCAAGTACACATTTATGTTATGGCTTACCTTAATTCCAGCCTCTCGGCACTTGGCGACTGCTCCTGGCACTGCCACACGGGGTGGGTCAATCATGGACATGAGTCCCACGAAGCGAAGGCCGGAAATGGGAAAGTTTGGACCCTCTGCATCGAATTTGAACTTCGATGGGAACTCGGAGCGTGGCAGAATATAGTCGCAGAAACCTGAATTTCAAATGTAAAGCATCTAGATTAGTTTGATTAATTTTAAACTAAAAGAAAAAATTTCACCATGTTATGGGATTCAGAAACACAAGAAAAGAGAAACTTAACTAATTTGTATATAGTACATTTTAGATCTATGCATGGGCGTAGTAAAGTCTGTTGTAATTTCAAAGGCTAGATATAGACCCCTAGAGGCCCCTTAGTACTTCTGTAGTTAATTATGAAAATTTGTCTATTGCAAAAAAAAAAAAAATTAACAAATATTATTAACTTAGAAACTAAAATGTTTTGTTTATGTATACTATTTAATTTTTTTTTATTTTTTTTAATTTTTTTTTTAAAATCGCTACTACTTTAATAAATATTATTGTCATACAATGTGTGGTGGCCCTTTTTGTGGATCCTGCTTTACTATGTGGAGCCATGGGCAATGGTAAATTCGTGTTATGAAAAATCTATAATATGGTGCCCCTCCTTTCATTTTATGCCTACGCATGTGCTTCTTTTGCGTCATGGTTAATCCAACACTGCCGATGTCATAAGGACTAATTTCCAGAACACTAAGGCCATATAAATGAGCATTTTATATTGAATGACACCATACTATGTATCAGAGTTATTGTTCTAGTGCGATCTATCAGGCCTGTACTAATAAGTTTTGAAATACAAGGAGGTCCTTAATTTAACATTATCTTAGAAGCCATTGGCCTAATTTATTTTTTAACATTTATCTTATCTTATAAATTTACAGACGCTCTTTCTATAAAAAAAAAAGATTATTGCGTCCTTCGCTCATTCGTATTGATTGCATAATGGGATTATCGCTGTGTTGTTGAAGTCTTTTCTCATTCCGCTTGCTGTGGTATTCTTGAGAATTTCTGATTAAATATCTACAAATGACAAAAAACACCAATTGTAGATACTCTATAGCAAAGGACTCAAATAGTTGTCATTTGTCGACGGCCAGATACTTGACATCTTGGAAATTAGACACTTACCCAGAACCCTTTCCCCAAGTCCACCTAGGTCAAAATATGCAACGTTCAAAGCTTCTTTAAACTCGTCATCTAACGGCAACTCCTCTCCGTCTATCAGAATAGTTGAGCAGCAATCTATAATCCTCTCTGGGGCACCTTTCATGACCAGCAAAAAGTGAGATCCACTGGGGTCTTTGTTTTCATGTATAGACACCTTGAATAAAAGAATAAGATGAAGTAACAAGTTAAATTCTGAAAGTAACAATTGCTGTGTATGTTTACAAATCAATCGAAAAAACTTGGAACAAAAATAAGAATTTTACATTAATGCAATGCGATTTCCGTCGGGACTATATAATTTTAAAATAGAAACGAAGAAGATACATCCCCTTCCCACACCCTTCAAAGGTAAAGGTTGAGCCATGAGCTCCCAAAGCTAAAGATAAAAGCCATGAGCTCCCAGTTGCAAATCGAGCCAGGATCTTTCAAGCTTTAAGGAAGAGCCATGAGCCCACAAAGCGTTAAGAAAGAGCCATGAGCCCACAAAGCATTAAGATTAAGATACATGGAAGATCCCTAGGCCCCAAAGCCGCATGGAAGAGCCATAGGCCCCAAAGCTGCATGGAAGAGCCATAGGCCCGAAAGCTGCATGGAAGAGCCATAGGCCCGAAAGCTGCACGGAAGAGCCATTAAGAGAGGATCTAAATGAAAATAGTGAAAGACAAAACAGCCAAATCCACATTAATAAACAAAGGACATTGAAAGTTTTGATGCTTGCCTGGAATTTATTGGTCGAGTTGAAAGGGATCTCCACAATTTTCCTGTGTTTCTTGCGAAATTCCATGACATCACCATAAGACATTTCCATGCACTTCAAGACTGCAGTCTCAGAAGCATCTCCAATGCACTCCCTGCAACAAAGAACATAAATCTTAATATAAAATGTATAAATAATTTTATGATTGCATAAAAGTTTTAGTATTGAGCATCGCCAGCTGGGGTGGAAAGTGGGTAATGGCCCAAAATGTGGGCAGTTGGCATATTGATTGTCTTTTTAATAAAATGTGGCTGTTTATTTGTGATTTCTTTCCCCTTCATAAAACAATCTGTTGCAAAGCTCAGATAAACATAAAGACAAAAACACCTTCCTTGTCCCTTATGCGAGAACAAATGCATATAAGTACTCTTTCTTCCCGAGTGGCATTCGGGCATGGAATGGGTTGCCTGAACAAACCAGGAAAACCAATAACCTAACATCATTTAAAACATTAATAAAAATGCAAGACTAGACTCGGACCACGGATGAGCGTAGGACGCAATAATCTTCTTTATAGAAGGAGCGTCTGTAATGTATAAGATAAGATAAGATAAGATGTATGAATAAAATTTCCATTTAAACACATATGCATCCATTTTCAATTAAAATTTTAACTGTTGAAGCCTATCAAAAAACATTAATTACCTTTTGTAAAGCGGAACATTTTCCTGGTCTGGTTTGAACTCTGCGCAGTTGCACAACATGGCCACCCTTGCAAGGCTGTGCCAGGTGCGACTATCGTCAGAGATGAGTCCCTCTTAATATCCGAAAAAAGAGTGGATGAAAAAACAAATGTTTAGGAGATCGTTAATGAAAATAATTCTAAAATAATTCAACTCTTGTATACATTTTTTGTTCGAAGGCACGGTGTGTTCATGTAATGTATAAAAGCAATCTAGTTGGAATTGTTTAATATAGTTTCTAAGAGTGACAAGTTGCTATATTAGATCATTATGCTTATTGTCTATTTCAAATTTTATGTCGTGATATTCAGTAAACAAAAATGTCAAGTACCCTTTCAATGTTTTGAGTAATGTCAGTTTGCTAGGCAAAAATATACTTGGGGATTGTGCTTACAAATGAATGCCCAGCAGACTTTACCTTTTAACTGATGTCGATATATCTTTTATGGACTGGTATAATTAAGATATTCCACGATTTTTTTCAGGATTTTAACTGGGCACCTTTGGAATAGTTATCCAAAGCACTGACCGCAAGACCACACAAATTTCACAACAATGCTGAAAGTGCTTTGATGTGCACTGTGCTACAAATACCGTTCATTATTCTGCACATTTTATGCTACGAACGTTTTGACAAGAGAAATCAGCACAAGGTTGGATCAGGAAAAAATTTTTACTCACTTGACAAGTCTTCTCTTGTGTCGGCCTCAATGACCTGTCCATCAAACCACATGTGCGCCACAGTCATGCGGTTCTGGGTGAGAGTCCCAGTCTTGTCCGAGCAAATGGTGGAAGTTGACCCGAGCGTCTCGACGGCCTCAAGGTTCTTCACCAGACAGTTCTTCTTGGCCATTCTCTTGGCCGTCAAGGTCAGGCAAACCTAAAATTTGGGCAAACAAAACTTTATTTCAAAATGTGTACCACTAAAGTTCGTAATAAAAAACAACCTTAGAATTCTAAATGTTTCGATTTCTATTGTCCACCTATTTGTTTCATTTCCCCTAAGCTTATAGCAGACATTCCATGTGGTTAGTCTCTCTTGTTTATAGTTGTGTCTTAGATCATAGAATTAGAAGAAAAAGAACGTTAAAATGCAACTTAACATAAGTTAGACCTATACTATTATATTCTTCTTCTGTACAAGAACCATCAACTAAAAAGGACATTTAAAAAAGAGCTGCACGATTCATTACTAGTGAATATTCTCAGCTGATAAGAGTAACAGCAACAATAAAATAAAAATAAAAACTACTAGAAACAATAGAAAATGAAGGTAAAGAACAATGTTGTAATGATACAAAAGCATTAATTCTAATTTAGAAATACAACACAGCAAGCTATTACAATATTCAGATAAAAGATAAAACATTTATTACATAATATGCTAGAACAAAAGCGTATTATTAGATCTTTCTTTTCGAGTGGCCAGCGGAGATGGAATGGGTTCCCTGAACAAACCAGGAAAACCAACAACTTTTTTGAAACACTAATCGAAATGCAACATTCGTATCAATCCACGAATAAGCGTAGAACGCAAGTCTTAGTGTCTTCTGAATAGTAGAGGCCAATAATGGGTGTTTGTTTATTTTCAATAAATTCAATAGCTTTGCAAATAAATAGCATTAATCACAATAGTTTTCTGAAAATAGAACACTAGTCTTTATATTATGTTTTTAACAGATAGGAAAAATAACTCACCGTGACTGTGACGAGGAGTCCCTCTGGTACATTAGCCACGATGATGCCGATGAGGAAAATGACCGCATCCAGCCAGAAGTAGTTCAAGATGAAGGCTATGATGAAGAAAATGACCCCAAGGGTAATGGACACAGCAGTGATGATGTGAATGAAGTGGGAGATTTCCCTGGCGATGGGCGTGGGCCCGGCATCCAGGCCAATGGTCAAGTTTGCGATGCGCCCCATCACAGAATTGTCGCCGGTTTTGATGACTACACCCCTGGCTGTTCCTAAGTGAAGAGTGAAAACATAAAATTATGAATGTGTAAGTGGCATATGTGAATTTTCATATTAAATTCATCCTTTACAGAATGACCTATTATATTAGCAAATTAGCGCTTTCTCGTGAATGCTACAAAGCTTGAATAGTAACATGTTTACTCACAGGATGAAGTCAATAATTGAGTTTAGACTTTTTTGCCCAAAATGCAACTAATTGCAAATGCAATTTTTCTATTTATGTGACAACTATAAACAATTATTATCAAATGTGAATTCAACAAACAAACAACAATTTAAAAAAATGAATCAAATTCATAATAACGTCTTCTTCTGAGTTTTATTAAACTTAGATGCTTTATTTAGAAGTTTAATTAGAAAAATGCAATGATTGTCAAAAATAAGGACCAATTGGATGGCGGATGGGGTTACATACATGTATATAGTATTATAGTTAATAAAGAAACTTCTGTTAGCCAGTCTGCAGAGCAGTTTGAGTTCTTAGGGTCAATGCCAAACATATAGGTTCCTCTGGCATTGGTATTCTGGGGTATTTTTTTGGAAGGCTTTTTTTTTCCAACCCGGCAGACGGAAAGAGTTTTAAGTTTTGCGCCCAGCAGCTGTAAGTGGTACACCGGGTTCTGCGATCAGGTTACACTGAGTCAGGCTTTGTGTGAGCTGAGGTGGGGTTTGCCATCCACGGAGCGCCTCAAATGATTAGGATAATCAGTTGTCTTTTTATATTTAGATTCTGAGAATGCTCTGTGGAATCGGCACATCCTGGATCCAAACCGCTCACTACATTAGACTCGTCGTCACTATTCCACCGACATCAGCACCCCCCCCCCCCAAAGGTGCACAAAAACATCTATCCATGGTAGTGCAATCTGGCCCTCTGTCGAACAGCGTCACAAAACGGGGGTACTAATTTTACGTGCCCTGGTTCTACCATAAGCACAACCCACTATTAGTCGCCTTTACGACATGCAAATGGGACTAAGAAGTGGGATTATTCTTTCACCTGGTCATTTCCAGGACTCCCGATTCCCACACCGGGGATATGGGGGATACGTAAAGATACACATTGTAGATAAATATTTACCTTCAACTGCGTTGGTGGAAAAAAAGGCCAGGTTTTTGGTTTCTAGTGGGTTTTCATGGGTGAAAAATGTTGACCTGGACTGCGGTTCTGATTCTCCAGTCAGGGAGGAATTATCAACCTATGGTGATACAGGAATCATTTCTATTGCTTTCAAAATAACTATGTGACAATTGGCAATAAAACAAATGTTACAGGTCTTGCATAGGTAGGGCTTTGTTACCTTAAATCCGTTGCAGGATATAATTCTTAAGTCTGCAGGTATGCGGTCCCCGAACTTGACCTCAACTATGTCGCCGAGGACTAGTTGTTCCGCGAGTATGTTCAGCTTCTGACCTCCACGAATGACCAGGGAGTGCTAGAATAATTCCATGAAAAAAAAAGAAGTTTAGCTCTTCTGTAATGTATCATGCACATAAACACCACAAGAAAGGTTCATATGAAATAAATTTATTATTTGTTGCAGACATTCGATCAAAGTAAATTATCCCCGTCAGATCAATCTGATCAATAGGGTCTGTAAAGCAGCATTACACAAGTTTCTGTATCCACGATATACTAGGAGATTGTGTGGCATGCACACTGCCCAGCCGCCTTTACTTTACTTTTCCCTACCTCGTGTCAGGTACCAATCAGGCTGAATTAGACTCTTACCCAGAACCCTTTCCCAAGTCCCTCCAGGATCACCAGGATTCGAACGTATTACTTTCGGTATGCCATTCGAAAGCGCTGGCGCTAGGCTAGAGTGTCCCATTCCATGAAGTATGACGATAACTACTTCTGTTGTCCAAACCTTGCGCCGGGCGATAGGGACGGGTGGAGGTCGGGGTTTTCTATGAGTTTGGAGTATGACTTTGGCCCCACCTCGATTCGGGGTGTTGAAACTGCAGGGACGCAGAATAGTCGGTTGCTATTTGACTGCCCGGCCTTGATAGAGTATGGGTTGGATAACAACGGTCCAATTTTTCGTGCCGAACCTTTACGGTGATGTGTTGATCTTAAAAGATACAGCAGAGATCTTTCTCTGAGCCCTAAGATAGTAAGTAATCTCTGCTCGTTTTCTCGCTTAAAGATAAGTGGGGCTCAAGTCATGCGCCAGGATTTGAACTCGAATCGCCACGTTGACAGTCCACAGTACTAACCAATTGTTAAATTTCCTTATCTCAGGGAGAGGATGCTTTGTTTAATACCTATCAAGCCATGATACAATTAGCACATGACAAGTTTAACAAACCTTTTCTTTACACGTTTTAAGCAACAAGATAAAAATACTTTATTTGTTATTCTATTAAACTTTCAGCAGTAGTAGCAGTAGACTTACAGGTGGAACCAGACTCTTGAAGCAATCCATGATCCGGGAACTTTTAGATTCCTGGTAATAGGAAAAACTTCCGGTGAGGAGAACGACCAAAGCTAGAACAACTCCCAGGTACAGCTATAGAATATACAATAATACACAAGATTAGTGCTAAGCTCCTTACAAGCTCCTTACAAAAGAAAAATGAATAATACACAACAAGTAAACACTTTTAGATGCAGTCGTACAAAACCGACTAATACACAAGAGTATTTGCACAATTCAGTGGGTAGACATCTAAAGTAATTAGGTCTATAGGGCCTGAGAGTCGTACAATCGTTACATTAGACACGCCACACAAAGGGATTGTGTGGCCATGGAATCTCACAGGCACCATATATTTACATGAAATGATGACACGAATCCCGTCTGCGCTTGGTAGACACAGGAGACCGGATACAGCCCTATGTGGGAAAACAGACAGGATACATCCCTATGTGGGAAAACGGACAGGATACATCCCTATGTGGGAAAACGGACAGGATACATCCCTATGTGGGAAAACATCTATTCCATTTCCCATTTTTATCTAGAGGCCAGAGAACATATGGGCGCATCGGCTAGACCGACATTTCCTATTTACACTATAATTCGATGAACTTAAGCCATTTATTAACGAGCTCCAGTAAAAATAATTTCTTCAACACTGGAAGCTATGATTTTAATATGGACAAGAAAATGGCGTAGCATGGGAAGGTGTCGGTTAAACGGGGTGGGGAAACACCAAGTCCTGTTCGAATAGCCCCTCCCCCTCCCCCAGTAACATATGATGGTACGGTCTTCGCAGTCATATGCACTACACCAGAGGTCGGCAACCTTTTGGTAATGGTGTGCCCAAGTAGGATTTCTAATTCATTCAGAGTACCAACGGTCTAAAAGTCATCCTGCTCTGGCACTAATTTTTTTTTTGTAAAAAAACAAACAAACACAACAACACTTGAATTCCCATTTTGGAGGTCTTTCGCTTGCCACTGCAAATCGCTACCAAGTTTGGCACTAGTTAAGTAGGTTGCCGACCCCTGCAGTACACTCTCTCTACCTGCGGAATTTTCCTCCGAATCGTTAACGTGGTGGCTTGCTCGTATTCCTGCAAAACCTTAATCCTGGCGAATAACTAGCAGATATTGATATGTATGGGGGTTAATAAAAAAAATAAATTACATTGTCCCCTGGCGCTGATGGATCTCTGCTGAGCTGGATGCCATAAGCAATGAAGCACAGGATGGACGCAATCCACATGAGGATGTTGAAGCCACCCAGCATGTTCTTGCTAAATTTGACCCATTCTGGCGTGGTCTTCGGTGGGGTTAACTGATTTGGACCATACTTTATCAGGAGTTCAGACGCTTTCTCCAGTGAGTGGCCCTGAAATAATAATACAAAGTTTTCTTAATGTTTACCTTTCAGACTTCTTTTGCTCAAGGAGTGAGCGAATCTCGGAATTTGCAAGTAGTTTTTAGCCATCGCACACATGGTACACATTAGGTTTGTGTGGCTATTGCCTTTTCCAACGGTCTTTACTGTACCCAACTAATGGCATGTACCCTTTCAGGGCTAGACAGTGAGACACTTCCCTCTCCCCCCTTTTTCTATCCCAGGAACCAGGATACAAAAGACATTTGGTAATTCGATCATTTGGTAATTTGATCCACTGGACTACAATGACAAAGTTCACCTTTGTTCGAAGTGCTTTTTAAGTTAAAGAACCAGCAGCTTACAACTGGATTTCAAATCAAAAACATAGCTGGTTTTACAACAAAAAGTATTTGCCTGTTCACATATCAACTTAGATGTAAAAGTTATCTTTAGATTGAAAGTTTGGTTTCAGATTTTATAAATGAATAAACGTAATAAAAATTTTTTGAATAAATGTTAACTGACATACTTCCTTAAAAACACTATCTCGATCGACTTCCTTGTTTAGATATCAAGATTTTTAATTAAAACACCAAGTGATATGTTTTTCTCCTTTCGTATAATCGAAGATAACCATAAATAATGCAGGAATTCGAATCGATACGCAACTATCTACAAGATCAAAATTTACTCCTGCGCAGTTGACTAGAAATTTTGACTTGATCTCTACCAGCTTTACATGGAGAAAGTTTAATACAAAGATATGACAGGTCGAATCAATTAAATCAAAATAAAGCGAAGTGTTCACTTACATTAACTGGGTCAGCGTCCAGTCTATCGTAAAGGTCCTGGAGTGGAATCCGGTGCTCATCCATATCAATCTCTCGTTTGAGCTCCACCATCTCTTCACCTCCTTTGTCTTTCTTTTTAGGCTTTTTAATGAGTTTCCCTGGCGCTCCATTTGTGGTTCTTTCAGTGCCCACCTATTAAACACAACCATAGTAACATATTAGCTTTAGAGTTGAGTTCTGTTCCGTCGCTGACCAACGGTAAACCCATGTAGAGAACCATGACAATGCCAACATGTTGTATTAACTGGGTTTGCCCTGTAACCATGACAATTCCAATACCATGGGGGTGGCATCTAGGATTGGCCAAACATGTCGGGCCCAGAGCCACTCAAACCAAACTCTTGACCAATGTTTAATTGGAATAGGTCTACTATTTCAAGTCTTGTCTAATAGTCTACACCAGGGGTCGGCAATCAAAAAAAGGTATTTCTAATTCATTCGGCGTGCCTAAAAGTCACCCTTCTTTAGCACTCAATTTATAATAGGAGTTACTTGGAATATTTTTTTTACGAGTCTTCCGCGTGCCATTGAATATCATGCTGTGTGCCAAGTCTGGCACGCGTGACGTAGGTTGCCGACCCGGTTGTACACTGTACATCAATAGGTTTATATTATTTATTGTGAGGCCTTTTAGTACGGGATATTAAATGGGGGGGGGGGGGGTCACGGTATACACACAAAAAGATAATGTACTTAAAATGTACGTCCATATGCTTTTATTTACATTTTCTATACCTATGCCATTTAGCATTATCCCAACACATAGATCTTACAATCACCTAAATGTTAATGTAACGTACATTAAACCTACACATACAGTACTAAATCTAATCCTGATAGCATTATTTTATGTTTGAATTGTTTAATGATGTAAGACATATATTATAATTGTCGGCGAAATTCGTTTTTTAAGCCTGAATATTATCAAGGATTTAAGATTAATGCACAACATTTCACTGACGCCATAGGCATTTTGTAAGGAAAGCCGAAGAAATTATTCCTATATAAATTTCTATAAATTAATAAATCGCCTACATTCACAATTAAATAGAAATATCTTTAAAAAGCATATCACCATGAATATAAATGCAAAGTAAAAATCGGACTATTTTATAGAGCTTTTTAAAAATACAACTATGTTTAAGAAAAAAGATGTGTCCACCTGTTGGTTACGCCACTGAATCTTAACAGTCTATAGCTTACGTCCTACGCCTAAAGTGAGACACGTCAAAACTAAAGTCAAAAAAGTATAACCTAATAAATGTTAAACTAAACCAATAACTGGTCTCAAAAAGAAGCGCAGAGAAGGCAAAAAAAAAAATAACAACCCCACAAAAATACATCTCTTGACATAAAAAGTGCAGGCCCATTTCAACCGCTGCTGAAGATGAAATTTGACTAAACAAGGAAATTTATGATTAAGTGATAAGCTTACGTGCTGATTCAAACTGCTCATTTATCCTTTTATTTTTTCTAACTGTGCGCCGGGACCTGTTTCTTGATAGGGTGAGCACAGAAATGAATACTTAACTTTAGATCTGGATTTTCCGATGCCTCTTGTTTTTGGAGAATTGGAAGGATCAGGTCAGAAACGGACGAGATCCAAACACACCGAGTAATCGCAGACTTTTGGGAAATAAACTCGAGCTCGCACTCTGAGGAGTTTTAATATTCCGTGTTGCGGGGACAAAAATTCACGTCTTCCTCGGGGACTTCTGTTTTATACAGCTGCGGAGACCGGTCGCGCTTGACCGCCGTTTGACGTCAGGTCATATGGTCTGCCAAATTTACCCCCCCCTTCCCCGCACACACCTCCATCCCCAGTAAACCTTTATAACATCATTCTCCTCCTATCCCAGCCCCCCTCCCCCTCACCTCTCTTTTTTTTTCTTCGTCTCAACTACACTTGTATTTTTATGTAAATGTCTTTCTTCAAGGTGTCCCTCCTTTCTGCTCTGCCAGCCAAGCGTAAAACTAAACCAGCTTTATAAGTACACACACACACACACACACATACACACACATACACAAACACAGAGCACAGCGAATGTGTGTGATAGGGGGGAGGGGGGAGGAACATGACGACTCAAGGAAACAGAAAAACATCCTTTCACTGCTCGTTTATTTTTGTTTGTCTATAGTCTGTTTTTCTGAACTAAGCCAACATAACCCGGAGAAGAATGGGTGTATAAGAAATACCATTAGTTTTTGGTCCAAATAGACTACCCTTAGTTTATTGGACTATCCAAGTAGTCTGCCCTCATTCCGTTTTTAGAGTCCGAATATCTTATCTTATTCATTACAGACGCTCCTTCTATAAAGAAGATTATTGCGTCCTACTTTCGAGTATAGTCTTGCATCTCTATTAATGTTTTAAATGATGTTAACTCACTGTTTTTTTCTGGTTTGTTCAGGCAACCCATTCCATGCCCGGGTGCCACTTGGGAAGAAAGAGTACTTATATCCCTCATCCTATTGGTCTGTCCAAATGTCTTGACCTCATTCTATTGGTCTGTCCAAATGTCTTGACCTCATACCATTGGTCTGTCCAAATGTCTTGACCTCATTCGATTGGTCTGTCCAAATGTCTTGACCTCATTTCATTGGTCTGTCCAAAGTGCCCAATAAACCCATCACTAAAAATATTTCGATTCTGCGTTGCTGTTACAAGTATTTCCCTTTTCAAAAAAAAAATACAGTATACCAAATATAACAGTTTGATTTTAAGTTCAAAAATTAGTAACAAAACGGCTATTGATAATAAAAGGGTTGCAAAAACTTCAATCGAAATATTTGTCGTGTCAGAGAGTAGTGAAGAAATACCTTGTAGCGGATTCTGTTTATCACTGGCTCTAATGTTATTCTTAGACGTTTGTTTTCTCTTTTTTAAGCGAATGTTGTGTTTTCTTATAGACAAATTGCTAATCGGGTTGTTGAAAGGGGATAGTTGCTTCGTTCTTCGTTCTAACATCCTCCAACTCCCCCACCTCCCCCCCCCCCCATAAACCCATCCGCCCTCCCCCCCCCATAAACCCATCCGCCCTCCCCCCCCCCATAAACCCATCCGCCCTCCCTTCCCCCCACAAACCCATCCGCCCCCCCCCATATCCTCTTTCGACACTGTGCTTTATTGTGCGATGCACACAGAATTAAACTTTAGAAATGTGAGAAAACAGGAGCCGGGGGCGGGGGGGGGGAATCAAAAATGGTGGCCACGAGAAAAGGGTAAGGGGAGATGCTTGAGTGTGCTGGTATACAAATTTTGATTTTAAAAAAGGAGTGGGGGGGGGGGGGGGGGTGAGAATAAAACTGGCTTGATTCGGTCTAGTTACGACCGGTATGATACGACCAACCGGTATAGGCCAGAACTACAGAAGTCGATGTATTTGGACCAGTTTGGGCCAGCTACACGGGGCTTATTATATTATTATTTTATTTATTTATTGTTGGTTTGCTATGTGTATTTTAGGATGCGAAATAGAGAATATGTTAATAGAGAATCTTTTTTATAAAAAATAGATCTATATAGATCTAGTTTACAATATGAAATAAAGAGTAGGCCTATATTTCTATATAGAACAGTTAATCATCTAGAATCTATCTTGTTCATTTGCTGCAATATGGAATAGAGAGTATGCTAATATAGAATAATATGTTTACTTGTAATGATATGGAATAAAGAATAGTCTAGAATGTCTAGAATATTTTTGTTTGTTAACGCATACGTAATCGGTAGAAGGCTATTTAGAATATTTTTTTGTTAACGCATTTGGAATTGAGAGTAGAATAAGTAGAATACGCTTGTTGATCAAAACATTTTGGAATGGAGAGTAGGCTAAGTAGAATATTTATGTTTGTTTGTCAAAACATTTGGGAAATGGAGAGTAAGCAGTGAATAGATTTTAAATCTCAAGTGCATAAGTAAACAATACCCACATACCTAGATCTATATCAGAAAACTAAACTATCGGTTCGTCAAAAAGGATAGATCAAAGTAAACATTTTAGACATTCTTAATTCTTAATGCATAGACCTGGGTTATTGCCGTATTATTCGCACGAAAGCCGATAGCTTTTTGTTTTTCGAGAAATCAAACGATTATCGCCAGCAACTATCGCTAAATAAGATGGATTTAAGAAAATGCAAAAAAAAAAATTGGGAAGCGAGCTGAATGGGGGAGGGGGGGATAGCACGCTGCATTAGGCGTCCATGTGATTATAAAAATGAAGTGTATTGAAAAATGAAAAGGATCTAATGTAAAAATAGTTATGTATTCGCCTTAGACAATGTTTTTTTTTTCCAAACCTTTGAATGCAGTGAGGTGAAGAAGGAGGGTGCATGGAAGCATAAAGCATGATAAGCTTTAAAGCCGATGTTTCGTTATGATTTTTTTTTTGGGCAAATCATTCACAAGAACAGCGTAATACCCAGTCAATTACTACTGTCTGTATTGTTGTCTATCTATGTATGTGTAGGTAGACAGACATCTATATATGTGTTTACTATATTCATTTAGCGAGACGTTCTTTCTTTGTATACGACCTGATTTTCATGAAGGCTAATTGACCCACTTTCCGCCCTGTAATCGAGCTGAAACATAGACGTTAAGCCCATGACAACACATCATATCTCCTTGTTAGCCAAAAACCATAATAGATCAGACTATGCACGGATGCCACTCGAGAAGAAAGAGTAGCCTACATAGTTTACAAAAAAGAAAACGATTTTTAATTAATAATGTAGCTCTAGAGTAAAGGTCGGGAACCTTTTTTGTCTGAGAGAGCCATGGACACCAACATATTTTGAAAAATAATTCTGTGAGAGCCGCTGAGAGCCATACATTATGTTTAAAACTAAAAATTCTAGTAAATGTGTGCATTTTGTGTAATTTCAACACTAAAAGTACAATAATTATGTATCTGAATTCTTCTGATGCTGAGCTGCAGTAGACTTTAGCTCATTTGTAGAATGAAATACTGATATGCAATTAATATGTAGATCAAAAATTCTTTAAAAAAAACATTTTTTTTATAAGCGAACATTTGTCTGCGAGCCAGATGCAGCCATCAAAAGAGCCACATCTGGCTCGCGAGCCATGGGTTCCCGACCCCTGCTATAGCTTGATCTATTTTTAGAAGCGCTCTATTTCAAAATGACAAATTGCATTCATTCCCAAGGTCAACACTCGGTAAACTTTCTCGACTTTCATTGACCAAATTTAAACAATCGGTGTATCAGAACGAGGTCAGAATTAAAAGTTCGGGGGTCTTTTCATAAACAAGTTAAACTAACCGTCAGGTCTAATTGATTAAAAAAAAACAACTTTTGAACACCATCCAGAACTGTGAATAATATTTGTGTTTTTTTTAAAATCCAAGACCATAATAACATAAAAATAAATTGCTATTTAACATTAGTTAGATCTAGACTAGAATATGCATCTTCCGTAGGATAGGTACCTAAAGAAAACATTACAAAAACAGAACTAAGGGTACGTTTATAGAGGCGGCGGGTTTCGGAAAATCGCACGCGCGAGTCGACCCGAGCGAAGTCGTGCGAGTAATGTTACTATATTATTTGATTTGTAGTTGTTCATAGAGGACGCGGGTCTCTCGAGGCGACAAATTTGCCGACCGGCGCGGGTAATTACCAGAACTAGTTTTTAGTTCTTGTTGCGCGTTGCCGCGCCCAACTTTGTAGGCTGTGCACTTGTGCTGGCTGTGTGTTACATTAAAATATACGTTCATTTGTTGATAAACGACGGCTCAAGATGGATGTTGACCAACTTATCACTGCAGTTTTCAAAAGACCGTTAATATGGGACAAAAGAATGAAATAATATGCCAACAGTCATCAATAAAATAAGCCATTTTTTTGTTTGCTATTGCAAGGAGAGACTGTAAATTAAATATTGCATGTGACGTGTTTGTCGTCTCGTGTGGGGTTTTCCCGCTTTTGTTATAAACACCAACCGCGCGCATGATTAGGCGCGGTTTCTTAGCGCGAGTAACCAGCTCTCGGCAACCCGCCTACCCGCCGCCTCTATAAACGTACCCTTAGTAACGCAGAAAAGAACTGCAAGGTTCATTAGTATTTGTAAATAATGTTTGTAACACAAACTTTTTTTTTTTGAAAAACGAAACCACAGATTTTAATTAACTGTCCATCTGGCGGTTTTGTGTCTTTTGACCTTATAATAATAGTGTGCCAAAGTAGGATTTCTAATTGTGTATCAAGAGGTTAAATGTAATATTGCTATTTTTTGTAGAAGAGATTTGATTTCTTTTAAGAGAATTGCTTTGCGTGCCGATTTTGGCACGCTTTGAGTAGGTTGCCAACCCCTGCTTTAGTGAATTGGCTTCATTTCTCTAACACATAAAAACAGTGTAGACGAACGCGACTCCATCTAAGGGCAAAAAGAAAGTTCCAGCGGGCATAACACGTCGTATCGTCGGGGAATAAACGTGGTTTCCACGTGTTTTCGAGGGTTTTACGTGTTTTAGTGGTGTCCACATGTTTTCGTTGTTTCCACGTTTTTATTTCGTCGATACGACGTGATGTGCCCGCCAGGGAGTTATCATTATACAAGTGGTGGACCTCTTAATAGATCGTGGAGGAGTTTAAGACCAAATATTGTGAAGACGTCTTTATTGTTCTTGTTTTCTACATGAAACGCCTAAGCGTAGTATCCTGTAGTATCCTGTAGTATCCCGTAGTATCTTGTCGGACCGAATTGATCCATAGGGCCGATGAAACAGCATCCACCAGTTTCTGTGGCCACTGTTATGCTAGGTGATCGTGTGGCCAGCACTACGCACAGCCGAATTTACTTTACCCCATCTAAGGTCATATACTCAGAGACACACTCCAATCCCGGGGAAAAAAATACTTACTGTGGTCTTGCTTCGGTATGCCAGCCAGACGCCGGCCACCGTGCGCCTCCCCCCCCCCCCCCCCCCTGTACGCACAAGAGCTAGCAAGCTAGAACTCAATAATCGATATTTTAGCTAACATCCAGACGCCCGAAGAGGCACGGCCCTCGCATTACACAGTCAACGAACGCAGGCGTAATTTTTCTACGCCAATTATTTCAAATTCTTTTACTCTTGCCTAACAAAGACCATACCGATTCTTAAAGAACTAAGCACGGTGACCTTGAAAATGCCAATAAACGTTCCGATTCAGGGATCGTTTAGTGACAGAGTGACCTACTAAACCGAACGAATAGTGTTGGCTCAGCATTTTTTTTCTTCTTCTAATTGACCACCTGTTGACCTTTCGTTTCCCTACCCCCCCCCCTCATACACACACATTACCTGTTCATTCAAACGTGACATACCAGCACATAAATATTACTTTAAATAATACATTCGTTGCGTTTCGAAATATTTTTTTTCTGATTTCCTTGAGTAGTTGAATGGTCGTCCATAAAAGACTATTGTTATATAACTTATATGCTTAGAGCTTGTTATAGTGGTTTTTATATTGTATTTAGACATGTCTCGTTAGTTCATGTAGAGTTATTTCATTTATAATTAATTTTGGCGTAGAGATTATTTGCGTAGATAGTTATTTATTATGACGTAATAACACCAATATGCTTTCTCGCAGTCTCTACAGATTTCTTCTAGTACGCATTTTCTTTTGCATTCGGAAAACTTTGGGAAAATTCATTCTAGAACTTTCTTCACCAAAACACACAGATGTTTCGACAGGTTGTCGTTTTAGCTTGTCTACAAGGAAGCTACTTATTCTCGACCAGTGAAATTGAATGCTATTATTGTTCACAAGTTCAAGCATTAAATTCTTCTTTAAAAACAAATCGAGTGCCTTGAGTGTATTATTTCACAGTGAACAAGGGGACGTCCAATGATTACGTCAAACTGTTTAGGCAAATTTTTACCTCTCCCTCCCCCTTGTTAACAATGTCAAATTTTCAGAGACCCCCTAATACAATTAAGGCAACAATTGTTTACCCCCCCCCCACCCCATATTAATACACTGGCTTGTAAAATGTTTAAAATAGAATTTAGATTGAAAGTTTATAATACATTTGAATACATTTTGAAACTTGTTTAGCAGATTTCAAAGGTGTAGCAACGAGTGAGAGAGTGTCGCATGGCGCGTCCAATCCGAAGATTTGAACAATATTTCTTTTTTTTTTCGTATTTTTATACTAATAATATTTACTGAATCTAAGTTAATGTTTCGTTATTGATATTATGATACAACACTAGTTGTTCAATTGTTATGATGGAAAGTGTGCACCAGTTGTAAAAAAGCCTTCTTTTTCCACGGTATGTTTACTATTCCCACTTCAATTTTTTCCCGCACTTTATAGGCCTACAAAGAATACCCTCCCCTGTCCCCCTACCTCTCCTAAAGTGCCCTTTTTGCCACCACCACCTTGCAATTCTAGCTACGCCAGTTATAATTATTCATTTTAATTATAAAATTATTCAGAAAAAAAAAATCAATAATTTGAAATTATGAAATAAATCTATATAAACGACTTATTTTTAACGCTGCACATATTATAAAGTAGTTAGCAAAAATATATTAGTTTATAGATATCCATAACAGAATAAAAACTTCCATTGCCCTCCGGTCGTGTACTATTTCTCCACACATGTGAAGCCGGCTGGTCCAGCGGTTAGTTCACCAGACTGTCAACCAAAAAAACCAACTGACAGGTCGCGGGTTCTATCCCTGCCACCGACGGATCCCTGTCGCCCTGCAGGAGTTTTGGGCCTAGTGGACGTAATAATCTTCTACCTAGAAGGAACGTCTGTAAACTTATAAGATAAGATAAGATATAATTTGGATAATCCCCATTTAACCACTGGCACTATGTGCTTACCCCCCTTTGCACCTTCTCCTCAATCGTCCCCCTTTGTTTTTATAATTTCAGATCGGAACAGAGGGGGTAGATCTTTAGGCCACGAAGTTGTCCAACTTGCATTCTCCTACGCGGACCCGTCCGCCCGAAATCCCCTCCAACTACAGCTTCGCTAGAGCCCTAGCTTCGACACCTTCAGGAGCCGGCTGAAGACTCACCTATTCCAGTATAGCAGTATTCACCTGTACATATAGGTACATTTTCGCCTGTTCTTCGTTGTTTTTACTCTGTCTGTAACTGTTATCAGCGCATAGAACTGTCATCAACAGGATATGCACTATATACGAATTATTATTATTATTATCTATTATTCAATGATAAAGTGTTGATGTGTAAATGAATGTGTCCAAACGCATGACTAGTTTCCATTTTTTGTTATATTTATTAAAAATATTATAAAATGTAACATTGTTGACGTCAACATTTCTTGAACCCCCTACCCTCCCCCATGCCAACAATTGTCATTTTTTTCCGACCCTCCCCCCTATTTTGTTGACATAATTAATGGACGACCCCAAGATCCTAGGCAGACTACCCGGATTTGTAACACTATACATACAAAAATACAACGTAATAACCTGCTGTAGAAAAGTGATGCCTGTAATACAATATACGATTTAAACTTTTTAAGCCCAAATGTTGTTGTTGATGATGTTGGTATGGTTACACGACATTTAAACATGCTTAGCTATCCGTATGTTTATCCGGCGTGGGGTTAAGTGTCCGAATGTTTATCTGTTGTGTGGTTAAGTGTCTGTGTTTAAGTGTCGTGTGTAGGCTATATCTGTCGCGTGTTTAAATGTCTGCGCACGGTTGGTATTTCATGATCAAGCATGTTATCTTTAAACTGAATGTGAAAAATGCGAACGTCTTCTGAAAGGCTTCCGTGGTTTCATAAGTAGATAAATATCAATAATAAGTATATAATATAAGTGTGTTAGGAATTGTGACAGGTTTTCTCGCTTGAATTCCACGATATACCGAAATACATTTTTGACCTGTTCATACTTCACACTGCGAAAACCAGCTTCCAACATTACCAGACAGTCTCTATCATGGAACCCCCAAGGGAAGAGGAAGAGGGGCCGACCTCGTAACAGCTGGCGGCGTGACCTGGATGCCGACGTCAAGAGATCAGGTAATTCTTGGGGACAATTGGAAATACTCGCTTGGGACCGGGATGGCTGGAGAGCCCTTGTTGGTGGCCTATGCCCCGAGAGGGGTAGTAGGCGTAAGTAAGTAAGTAACCATACTTCCTTTTGAGGCCCTGTAATTTTGACTTTGTGGCCCGGGACGTAGTCACGATCCAGTATTTGGGAAACTCTAGTCCAGTTGTTGGCAACCTTTTGATAATAGTGTGCCGAAGTGGGATTTCTAATTCATTCAGCGCGCCAACAGACTAAAAGTCATCCTGCTTTGGCACTCATTTTTCCTGCAAAAGATACTTGAATTTCATTTTTCAGTCTTCCACATGCCATTGAAAATCGCTCTGCGTGCCAAGCCTGGGCACGCGTTTCGTAGGTTGCCGACCCCTCTAGTATATAGGCTATAAGACGATTTCGGACCTTTAGAAAGTGCACTTTTCGTTTTAGACCTTTGTAGAACATCGTCGTTGCACTTACTTTTTCCCCTCTGCTAACCGTTAACAAAACTGTGGTCTTATTCTGACCCGACCTATTAAATTTCGGCCGGATTCGAAAGATATTTAGATTCTAACGGCCTCAACCTTCGTTAAATACGATTTGTAAAAAAAAAAGGGAGGGGGGGAATGGAAAGGTGTGGATTTGACACCCGGGGGAGGGGGGTGTAAGGTGTATAATAGCCCTGGACTATTTTGGTAGGCTGCAGACTTCCCTGTCTCTATTGTTATAACTATCTTTTTTTTATTTCTCACATCGTCGTCACACGCAGTATCACTCGTGCTCCACGACGTCACGTGATTAGCATCTCAATGCGCGCACCACCGACCAATCGCAGAGCTCGGTGGGGGTTCTGATGACGCATCTGGGCTTGTGAATTTTTTATTTTTTTTCAAGACATGAAAACGTTTTCACATCAAATGCCAATTAAAACTGGCATATAAATGCTATATATTTAACATGTTTTCTGTGCCACACTGGCCTTAAAATAATTTGAAAAAAAAAGAAGATAAAAAAAAGGCATGCACCAAATATCATGATATAATATTACTTTGAAGGCTTGCCCATTTTTTTCCCTTCTTTCATTCATGTCTACAGCCAAATCCACACTACATGTATATGACTTCATCCACATTATATTACTTCATCCACACTATATTACTTCATCAACACTATATTACTTCATCCACACTATATTACTTCATCCACACTATATTACTTCATCCACATTATATTACTTCATCCACACTATATTACTTCATCCACACTATATTACTTCATCCACACTATATTACTTCATCCACACTATATTACTTCATCCACACTATATTACTTCATCAAACTATATTACTTCATCCACACTATATTACTTCATCCACACTATATTACTTCATCCACACTATATGACTTCATCCACACTATATTACTTCATCCACACTATATTACTTCATCCACACTTTATTACGTCATCCACACTATATGACTTCATCCACACTATATTACTTCATCCATACTATATTACTGCATCCACACTATATTACTTCATCCACACTACATGTATATGACTTCATCCACACTATATGACTTCATCCACACTATATTACTTCATCCATACTATATTACTGCATCCACACTATATGACTTCATCCACACTATATTACTTCATCCACACTACATGTATATGACTTCATCCACACTATATGACATCATCCACACTATATGACTTCATCCACACTATATTACTTCATCCACACTATATGACTTCATCCACACTATATGACTTCATCCACACTATATGACTTCATCCACACTATATTACTTCATCCACACTACATGTATATGACTTTATCCACACTATATGACTTCATCCACACTATATTACTTCATGCATACTATATTACTTCATCCACACTATATTACTTCAGCCACACTATATTACTTCATCCACACTATATTACTTCATCCACACTATATTACTTCATCCACACTATATTACTTCATCCACACTATATTACTTCATCCACACTATATTACTTCATCCAAACTATATTACTTCATCCACACTATATTACTTCATCCACACTATATTACTTCATCCACACTATATTACTTCATCCACACTATATTACTTCATCCACACTATATGACTTCATCCACACTATATGACTTCATCCACACTATATTACTTCATCCACACTATATGACTTCATCCACACTATATGACTTCATCCACACTATATTACTTCATCCACACTATATGACTTCATCCACACTATATTACTTCATCCACACTATATGACTTCATCCACACTATATGACTTCATCCACACTATATGACTTCATCCACACTATATGACTTCATCCACACTATATGACTTCATCCACACTATATGACTTCATCCACACTATATTACTTCATCCACACTATATGACTTCATCCACACTATATGACTTCATCCACACTATATGACTTCATCCACACTACATGTATATGACTTTATCCACACTATATTACTTCATCCACACTATATTACTTCATCCACACTATATTACTTCATCCTTACTATATGACTTCATCCACACTATATTACTTCATCCACACTATATGACTTCATCCACACTATATGACTTCATCCACACTATATGACTTCATCCACACTATATTACTTCATCCACACTATATGACTTCATCCACACTATATGACTTCATCCACACTATATTACTTCATCCACACTATATTACTTCATCCACACCATATTACTTTATCCACACTATATTACTTCATCCACACTATATTACTTCATCCATACTATATTACTTCATCCACACTATATTACTTCATCCACACTATATTACTTCATCCACACTATATGACTTCATCCACACTATATTTATTCATCCACACTATATGACTTCATCCACACTACATGTATATGACTTCATCCAAACTATATTACTTCATCCATACTATATTACTTCATCCACACTATATTACTTCATCCACACTATATGACTTCATCCACACTATATTACTTCATCCACACTATATTACTTTATCCACTTTATATTACTTCATCCACACTATATTACTTCATCCACACTATATGACTACATCCACACTATATTACTTCATCCATACTATATTACTTCATCCACACTATATGACTTCATCCACACTATATTACTTCATCCATACTATATTACTTCATCCACACTATATTACTTCATCCACACTATATTACTTCATCCACACTATATGACTTCATCCACGCTATATTACTTCATCCACACTATATTACTTCATCCACACTACATGTATATGACTTCATCCACACTATATTACTTCATCCATACTATATTACTGCATCCACACTATATTACTTCATCCACACTACATGTATATGACTTCATCCACACTATATTACTTCATCCACACTATATTACTTCATCCATACTATATTACTTCATCCACACTATATTACTTCATCCACACTATATTACTTCATCCACACTATATGACTTCATCCACACTATATGACTTCATCCACACTATATTACTTCATCCACACTATATTACTTCATCCACACTACATGTATATGACTTTATCCACACTATATTACTTCATCCACACTATATTACTTCACCCACACTATATTACTTCATCCACACTATATGACTTCATCCACACTATATGACTTCATCCACACTATATGACTTTATCCACACTATATGACTTCATCCACACTATATGACTTCATCCACACTATATTACTTCATCCACACTATATGACTTCATCCACACTATATTACTTAATCCACACTATATTACTTCATCCACACTATATTACTTCATCCACACTATATTACTTCATCCACACTATATTACTTCATCCACACTATATTACTTCATCCATACTATATGACTTCATCAAAACTATATTACTTCATCCACACTATATTACTTCATCCACACTATATGACTTCATCCACACTATATTACTTCATCCACACTATATTACTTCATCCACACTATATTACTTATCCACACTATATGACTTCATCCACACTATATTACTTCATCCACACTATATTACTTCATCCACACTATATGACTTCATCCACACTATATTACTTCATCCACACTATATGACTTCATCCACACTATATTACTTCATCCACACTATATAACTTCATCCACACTATATGACTTCAGTCACACTATATTACTTTATCCACACTATATGACTTCATCCACACTATATTACTTCATCCACACTACATGTATATGACTTTATCCACACTATATTACTTCATCCACACTATATTACTTCATCCACACTATATTACTTCATCCACACTATATTACTTCATCCACACTATATTACTTCATCCACACTATATTACTTCATCCACACTATATTACTTCATCCACACTATATTACTTCATCCACACTATATTACTTCATCCACACTATATTACTTCATCCACACTATATTACTTCATCCACACTATATTACTTCATCCACACTATATGACTTCATCCATATTATATGACTTCATCCACACTATATTACTTCATCCACACTATATGACTTCATCCACACTATATTACTTCATCCACACTACATGTATATGACTTTATCCACACTATATTACTTCATCCACACTATATTACTTCATCCACACTATATGACTTCATCCACACTATATTACTTCATCCACACTATATGACTTCATCCACACTATATGTCTTCATCCACACTATATTACTTCATCCTAACTATATTACTTCATCCACACTATATTACTTCATCCACACTATATTACTTCATCCACACTATATTACTTCATCCACACTATATTACTTCATCCACACTATATTACTTCATCCACACTATATTACTTCATCCACACTATATTACTTCATCCACACTATATTACTTCATCCACACTATATTACTTCATCCACACTATATTACTTCATCCACACTATATTACTTCATCCACACTATATGACTTCATCCACACTATATGACTTCATCCACACTATATGACTTCATCCACACTATATTACTTCATCCACACTACATGTATATGACTTCATCCACACTATATTACTTCATCCACACTACATGTATATGACTTCATCCACACTATATTACTTCATCCACATTATATTACTTCATCCACACTATATTTTTTCATTCACACTACATGTATATGACTTCATCCACACTATATTACTTCATCCACACTATATTGATTCATCCACACTACATGTATATGACTTCATCCACACTATATGACTTCATCCACACTATATGACTTCATCCACACTATATTACTTCATCCACACTATATGACTTCATCCACACTATATGACTTCATCCACACTATATGACTTCATCCACACTATATTACTTCATCCACACTATATTACTTCATCCACACTATATTACTTCATCCACACTACATGTATATGACTTCATCCACACTATATTACTTCATCCACACTACATGTATATGACTTCATCCACACTATATTACTTCATCCACACTACATGTATATGACTTCATCCACACTATATTACTTCATCCACACTATATGTATATGACTTCATCCACACTATATGACTTCATCCACACTATATGACTTCATCCACACTATATGACTTCATCCACACTATATGACTTCATCCACACTATATGACTTCATCCACACTATATTACTTCATCCACACTATATTACTTCATCCACACTATATTACTTCATCCACACTATATTACTTCATCCACACTATATTACTTCATCCACACTACATGTATATGACTTCATCCACACTATATTACTTCATGCACACTACATGTATATGACTTCATCTACACTATATTACTTCATCCACACAACATGTATATGACTTCATCCACACTATATTACTTCATCCACACTATATTACTTCATCCACACTATATTACTTCATCCACACTATATTACCTCATCCACACTATATTACTTCATCCACACTATATGACTTCATCCACACTATATTACTTCATCCACACTATATGACTTCATCCACACTATATTACTTCATCCACACTATATTACTTCATCCACACTATATTACTTCATCCACACTATATTACTTCATCCACACTATATTACTTCATCCACACTATATTACTTCATCCACACTACATGTATATGACTTCATCCACACTATATTACTTCATCCACACTACATGTATATGACTTCATCCACACTATATTACTTCATCCACACTATATTACTTCATCCACACTATATTACTTCATCCACACTATATTACTTCATCCACACTATATTACTTCATCCACACTATATTACTTCATCCACACTATATTACTTCATCCACACTATATTACTTCATCCACACTATATTACTTCATCCACACTATATTACTTCATCCACACTATATTACTTCATCCACACTATATTACTTCATCCACACTATATGACTTCATCCACACTATATTACTTTATACACACTATATTACTTCATCCACACTATATTACTTCATCCACACTATATGACTTCATCCACACTTTATAACTTCATCCACACTATATTACTTCATCCACACTATATTACTTCATCCACACTATATTACTTCATCCACACTATATTACTTCATCCACACTATATGACTTCATCCACACTACATGTATATGACTTCATCCACACTATATTACTTCATCCACACTACATGTATATGACTTCATCCACACTATATTACTTCATCCACACTACATGTATATGATTTCATCCACACTATATTACTTCATCCACACTATATTACTTCATCCACACTATATTACTTCATCCACACTATATGACTTCATCCACACTATATGACTTCATCCACACTATATTACTTCATCCACACTATATTACTTCATCCACATTATATTACTTCATCCACACTATATGACTTCATCCACACTATATTACTTCATCCACACTATATGACTTCATCCACACTACATGTATATGACTTTATCCACACTATATTACTTCATCCACACTACATGTATATGACTTCATCCACACTATATTACTTCATCCACACTACATGTATATGACTTCATCCACACTATATTACTTCATCCACACTATATTACTTCATCCACACTATATTACTTCATCCACACTATATGACTTCATCCACACTATATGACTTCATCCACACTATATTACTTCATCCACACTATATTACTTCATCCACACTATATTACTTTATCCACACTATATTACTTCATCCACACTATATTACTTCATCCACACTATATTACTTAATCCACACTACATGTATATGACTTCATCCACACTATATTACTTCATCCACACTATATTACTTCATCCACACTATATTACTTCATCCACACTATATGACTTCATCCACACTACATGTATATGACTTCATCCACACTATATTACTTCATCCACACTACATGTATATGACTTCATCCACACTATATTACTTCATCCACACTACATGTATATGACTTCATCCACACTATATTACTTCATCCACACTATATTACTTCATCCACACTATATGACTTCATCCACACTATATTACTTCATCCACACTACATGTATATGACTTCATCCACACTATATTACTTCATCCACACTATATTACTTCATCCACACTATATGACTTCATCCACACTATATTACTTCATCCAAACTATATTACTTCATCCACACTATATTACTTCATCCACACTATATGACTTCATCCACACTATATTACTTCATCCACACTATATGACTTCATCCACACTACATGTATATGACTTCATCCACACTATATTACTTCATCCACACTACATGTATATGACTTCATCCACACTATATTACTTCATCCACACTACATGTATATGACTTCATCCACACTATATTACTTCATCCACACTATATTACTTCATCCATACTATATTACTTCATTCACACTATATGACTTCATCCACACTATATGACTTCATCCACACTATATGACTTCATCCACACTATATGACTTCATCCACACTATATGACTTCATCCACACTATATTACTTCATCCACACTATATGACTTCATCCACACTATATTACTTCATCCACACTATATGACTTCATCCACACTATATTACTTCATCCACACTATATGACTTCATCCACACTATATTACTTCATCCACACTATATTACTTCATCCACACTATATTACTTCATCCACACTATATGACTTCATCCACACTATATTACTTCATCCACACTATATTACTTCATCCACACTATATTACTTCATCCACACTATATTACTTCATCCACACTATATTACTTCATCCACACTACATGTATATGACTTCATCCACACTATATTACTTCATCCACACTACATGTATATGACTTCATCCACACTATATTACTTCATCCACACTACATGTATATGACTTCATCCACACTATTACTTCATCCACACTATATTACTTCATCCACACTACATGTATATGACTTCATCCACACTATATGACTTCATCCACACTATATTACATCATCCACACTATATTACTTCATCCACACTATATGACTTTATCCACACTATATTACTTCATCCACACTATATTACTTCATCCACACTATATTACTTCATCCACACTATATTACTTCATCCACACTATATTACTTCATCCACACTACATGTATATGACTTCATCCACACTATATTACTTCATCCACACTACATGTATATGACTTCATCCACACTATATTACTTCATCCACACTACATGTATATGACTTCATCCACACTATTACTTCATCCACACTATATTACTTCATCCACACTACATGTATATGACTTCATCCACACTATATGACTTCATCCACACTATATTACTTCATCCACACTATATTACTTCATCCACACTATATGACTTCATCCACACTATATTACTTCATCCACACTATATGACTTCATCCACACTATATTACTTCATCCACACTATATTACTTCATCCACACTATATTACTTCATCCACACTATATGACTTCATCCACACTATATTACTCCATCCACACTATATTACTTCATCCACACTATATTTCTTCATCCACACTATATTACTTCATCCACACTATATTACTTCATCCACACTACATGTATATGACTTCATCCACACTATATTACTTCATCCACACTATATTACTTCATCCACACTATATTACTTCATCCACACTACATGTATATGACTTCATCCACACTATATGACTTCATCCACACTATATTACTTCATCCACACTATATTACTTCATCCACACTATATTACTTCATCCACACTATATTACTTCATCCACACTACATGTATATGACTTCATCCAGACTATATGACTTCATCCACACTATATTACTTCATCCACACTATATTACTTCATCCACACTACATGTATATGACTTCATCCAGACTATATGACTTCATCCACACTATATTACTTCATCCACACTATATTACTTCATCCACACTATATTACTTCATCCACACTATATTACTTCATCCACACTATATGACTTCATCCACACTATATTACTTCATCCACACTATATTACTTCATCCACACTATATTACTTCATCCACACTATATTACTTCATCCACACTATATTACTTCATCCACACTATATGACTTCATCCACACTATATTACTTCATCCACACTATATTACTTCATCCACACTATATTACTTCATCCACATTATATTACTTCATCCACACTATATTACTTCATCCACACTATATTACTTCATCCACACTATATTACTTCATCCACACTACATGTATATGACTTCATCCAGACTATATGACTTCATCCACACTATATTACTTCATCCACACTATATTACTTCATCCACACTACATGTATATGACTTCATCCAGACTATATGACTTCATCCACACTATATTACTTCATCCACACTATATTACTTCATCCACACTATATTACTTCATCCACACTATATTACTTCATCCACACTATATGACTTCATCCACACTATATTACTTCATCCACACTATATTACTTCATCCACACTATATTACTTCATCCACACTATATTACTTCATCCAGACTATATGACTTCATCCACACTATATTACTTCATCCACACTATATTACTTCATCCACACTATATTACTTCATCCACACTATATTACTTCATCCACACTATATGACTTCATCCACACTATATTACTTCATCCACACTATATTACTTCATCCACACTATATGACTTCATCCACACTATATTACTTCATCCACACTATATTACTTCATCCACACTATATTACTTCATCCACATTATATTACTTCATCCACACTATATTACTTCATCCACACTATATTACTTCATCCACACTATATTACTTCATCCACACTACATGTATATGACTTCATCCAGACTATATGACTTCATCCACACTATATTACTTCATCCACACTATATTACTTCATCCACACTACATGTATATGACTTCATCCAGACTATATGACTTCATCCACACTATATTACTTCATCCACACTATATTACTTCATCCACACTATATTACTTCATCCACACTATATTACTTCATCCACACTATATTACTTCATCCACACTATATTACTTCATCCACACTATATTACTTCATCCACACTATATGACTTCATCCACACTATATTACTTCATCCACACTATATTACTTCATCCACACTATATTACTTCATCCACACTATATTACTTCACTAAAGCCCTTATACGCTAACAATCAGCAAGAACACAGTGCATTGAGAGAACTTGCGTAACGTACAACATAAAGTTGTATGAAAAGTTTTTTTTTTTTCCTACTAATAAATAGTTTGAAGTTTAAGTCCTACAATTATCACAGAGTTTGTGACTGTGGAGGGCGGGTATAAGAGTACATGTTATTCTCGTGCTTTCTTTCATATTCCCAAATATATTGATCCAGTTCAATCCGGAATTTTTTTTGGTCTTTTTAAGTGTGACCCGGTTCTATCAGTCACCTTCACATGTGTTCCGCCCAACTGATCATTAGAAGAAAGACACATTTGCGCCAATGTATAAATACGGCATCAAAAGAAACCTTTTACCGCAACGTACAACTTATAAAAAAAATTCGAGGACAAGAGAAAAAAAATAAAGTTAACGTCGCAAATAAATATTTATAAGAAATACACCGTTTTTATTATTATTTTGTTGACTTTTCAAAATCTGTCATAATGCAAATATTTCGAGAAAAATTATAATCTCTGCTGAGCTGATTGCGCCCATTTCTGTTGATAGCTGAGACGAAAGTAGGCCTACCAATTTCGCAAACTTAAAAATATATAAAATTATCTCTTCTTATCTTATCTTATCTTGTACGTTACAGACGTTCGTAATATATAGAAGATTATTGTGACCCGCGCTCAACCGTGGCCTGAGTCCAGTCTTGCATTTTTATTAATGTTTTAAATGTTGCTAAGTTACTGGTTTTCCTGGTTTGTTCCACGCCCGAATGCCACTCGGGAAGAAAGAGTACTTATATGTATTTGTTCTTGCATTAGGGATAAGGAAATTGTTTTGTTTTTTTTGTTTTTATGTTTATCTGGACATCGTAACAGATTGTTATTGTCTTGTATGTTTAAATTAGAATTTAATGCCATGTTTACTATTACTACTTTACTCTTCGCCCTTCTGTCCTCTAGGGTTTCTAGGTTTAGTCTTAGTGAGTTGACTATTATTTTCGGTTAAAGGGCTTTTTCTGTATCACTCTTGAAACCGGTGCTGGGTAATTTCGGCAAGGGTAAATTCGGCAACGATATTTTTGGCAAGGTAATTTTGGCAAAGGTAAATTCGGCGACTGTAATATCGGCAAAACTATCAAAATGGTAATTTTGGCAACGGTAAATTTAAAATATCTAATTTACAGTGATTCCTACGTCAAAACTTCGTAACGGTGTACATAAAATGAAATTGAAAAAACCCATAAAAACTAATCATTTTTTTTGTTTTATCCTTTATAAGCATTTTCATTTAGCCTTCCGAAGATTTAGCCAAAAGGAAATAAAGAAATCGCAAAAGTGCAATAAACACACAAAAGTACGTCTAATCATGTGCGAGCAATAGGGATTTACCAATGCGCACCATAAAGTTTAAATAAGAACAAAAAAAGGTAAAAGCTCATTTATGGTTGGCTGGTGTGGGGTTATGTGGCTATGGTCTCCGAATCTACCGAGATTTGATAAAGGCCTTTTTTTATCAGCACCACGCTTAACTTCAATAAATAAAACCAAGTGCTCTATGTGATGAGAAAAACATCTGAAATTCTCATTACAATAATTTGATTCAACGTCGTCTGTTAGGGACCTACTAGAACTCAGGCACGGCGAAAAAAGAATTACGATTTGTGTATCCTCCCAATCGTCACATCCTTTGTAACAATAAAACTAACTCTACATCTAGACCACCGCGTAAATTTTCTTTATAGACTTCCCTTTATAATATAATAAAAGTTAGGCAGAGTAACCGCGTTTTTAAAAATAGTAAACAAAGTACCCGGACCAAATCGATTATAGGGCAGGTGAAGCAGCGTACATCAGTTTCTGCGGTCACGACATACGAGGAGCTTGCGTGGCCAGCTCGATGTCCAGGCGCCTTTACGTTATCCCCAGCTAAAGTCAGGTACCGAGTCCGGGAAATACATCCCAGCCTTCACCAGGATTCGAACCCAGGACCTTCCAAACGCCAGTCGAATGCGATGCTCCTGAGCCATTTTGCCCCCGCCCTAATAGTAAATAGGCCAAATAATTTAATATGAACAAACACGCCGACCTTATGGTTTACATGGCTGATTTGAAAAAAAAAACAACGAATACAAAGTAGTAGGCCTATAAAGTATTTAGTGTATGAAACTAGTCAAGAAATATATCTGGGTACAATAGAATGACTTTCAGATTAAGAAAAGTAAAAAAAAAATTTAAAAAAAAAAAAATGTATTGCGTCTTTAACCTTCTGATATTTTTGTGCCTTTTTTTCTAGTAGGTCAAGGTTAAGGTACCAATGACGTCAATGCACCAATTTCATGAATGAGCAGACGAGATCAAGGCTCTAGACAAAATTAAATGTTCTCAGCGTGGAGCGGTTTTAACCGAATAAGGAGGACAAAGAGGGTGGGAGGGGTCGGGGGTTTGGTGAGGAGGTCATATTTGGCCATTCGCCCCCCCTCCCCGCTCCACCCATAGAGAGCCGATACTTTTCCGCTACAAAATATAGGGTTAGGTAAATGTAGTGCTACATATGATAATATAATATCTACACTGAAGGCATGTTAGGTAAATATAGTGCTACATATGATAATATTATATCTACACTGAAGGCATGTTAGGTAAATGTAGTGCTACATATGATAATATAATATCTACACTGAAGGCATGTTAGGTAAATGTAGTGCTACATATGATAATATTATAATATCTACACTGAAGGCATGTTAGGTAAATGTAGTGCTACATATGATAATATTATATCTACACTGAAGGCATGTTAGGTAAATGTAGTGCTACATATGATAATATTATAATATCTACACTGAAGGCATGTTAGGTAAATGTAGTGCTACATATAATAATATTATAATATCTACACTGAAGGCATGTTAGGTAAATGTAGTGCTACATATGATAATATTATAATATCTACACTGAAGGCATGTTAGGTAAATGTAGTGCTACATATGATAATATTATAATATCTACACTGAAGGCATGTTAGGTAAATGTAGTGCTACATATGATAATATTATAATATCTACACTGAAGGCATGTTAGGTAAATGTAGTGCTACATATGATAATATTATAATATCTACACTGAAGGCATGTTAGGTAAATGTAGTGCTACATATGATAATATTATAATATCTACACTGAAGGCATGTTATGTAAATGTAGTGCTACATATGATAATATTATAATATCTACACTGAAGGCATGTTAGGTAAATGTAGTGCTACATATGATAATATTATAATATCTACACTGAAGGCATGTTATGTAAATGTAGTGCTACATATGATAATATTATAATATCTACACTGAAGGCATGTTAGGTAAATGTAGTGCTACATATGATAATATTATAATATCTACACTGAAGGCATGTTATGTAAATGTAGTGCTACATATGATACTATTATAATATCTACACTGAAGGCATGTTATGTAAATGTAGTGCTACATATGATAATATTATAATATCTACACTGAAGGCATGTTATGTAAATGTAGTGCTACATATGATAATATTATAATATCTACACTGAAGGCATGTTAGGTAAATGTAGTGCTACATATGATAATATTATAATATCTACACTGAAGGCATGTTATGTAAATGTAGTGCTACATATGATAATATTATAATATCTACACTAAAGGCATGTTATGTAAATGTAGTGCTACATATGATAATATTATAATATCTACACTGAAGGCATGTTAGGTAAATGTAGTGCTACATATGATAATATTATAATATCTACACTGAAGGCATGTTAGGTAAATGTAGTGCTACATATGATAATATTATAATATCTACACTGAAGGCATGTTAGGTAAATGTAGTGCTAAATATGATAATATTATATTATCTACACTGAAGGCATGTTAGGTAAATCTAGAGCTACATATGATAATATTATTATATCTACACTGAAAGCAGGTTAGGTAAATGTAGTGATACATATGATACTATTATAATATCTACACTGAAGGCATGTTAGGTAAATGTAGTGCTACATATGATACTATTATAATATCTACACTGAAGGCATGTTAGGTAAATATACTGCTACATATAATAATATTATAAGATCTACACTGAAGGCATGTTAGGTAAATGTACTGCTACATATGATAATATTATAATATCTACACTGAAGGCATGTTAGGTAAATGTAGTCCTACACATGATAATATTATAATATCTACACTGAAGGCATGTTATGTAATTGTAGTGCTACATATGATAATATTATAATATCTACACTGAAGGCATGTTATGTAAATGTAGTGCTACATATGATAATATTATAATATCTACACTAAAGGCATGTTATGTAAATGTAGTGCTACATATGATATTTTTATAATATCTACACTGAAGGCATGTTATGTAAATGTAGTGCTACATATGACAATATTATAATATCTACACTGAAGGCATGTTAGGTAAATGTAGTGCTACATATGATAATATTATAATATCTACACTGAAGGCATGTTATGTAAATGTAGTGCTACATATGATAATATTATAATATCTACACTGAAGGCATGTTAGGTAAATGTAGTGCTACATATGATAATATTATAATATCTACACTGAAGGCATGTTAGGTAAATGTAGTGCTACATATGATACTATTATAATATCTACACTGAAGGCATGTTAGGTAAATGTACTACTACATATGATAATATTATAATATCTACACTGAAGGCATGTTAGGTAAATGTAGTGCTACATATGATAATATTATAATATCTACACTGAAGGCATGTTAGGTAAATGTAGTGCTACATATGATAATATTATAATATCTACACTGAAGGCATGTTAGGTAAATGTAGTGCTACATATGATAATATTATAATATCTACACTGAAGGCATGTTAGGTAAATGTAGTGCTACATATGATAATATTATAATATCTACACTGAAGGCATGTTAGGTAAATGTAGTGCTACATATGATAATATTATAATATCTACACTCAAGGCATGTTAGGTAAATGTACTGCTACATATGATAATATTATAATATCTACACTGAAGGCATGTTAGGTAAATGTACTGCTACATATGATAATATTATAATATCTACACTGAAGGCATGTTAGGTAAATGTAGTGCTACATATGATAATATTATAATATCTACACTGAAGGCATGTTAGGTAAATCTAGAGCTACATATGATAATATTATAATATCTACACTGAAGGCATGTTAGGTAAATGTAGTGCTACATATGATAATATTATAATATCTACACTGAAGGCATGTTAGGTAAATGTACTGCTACATATGATAATATTATAATATCTACACTGAAGGCATGTTAGGTAAATGTACTTCTACATATGATAATATTATAATATCTACACTGAAGGCATGTTATGTAAATGTAGTGCTACATATGATAATATTATAATATCTACACTGAAGGCATGTTATGTAAATGTAGTGCTACATATGATAATATTATAATATCTACACTGAAGGCATGTTCCTTTAAGTTAGTTAAGTTATTAAATTTAAAAACTCGACTTTTATAAACATTTTCCGAATTTTCGTTTAAATAGTTGACAACAACAACAGACAATTATTAGATCTATAGTTTTAACAAGTGAATTTGTAGGCCTACACACGTTTTGTTGTGTTTTAATCAATGACATTTTAACAAGGGTGTTACGATGAGGTACCGAAAAAAAAACAGGAATTAAGGCAAAATAATAGGTACAAGGAACATCAAACGTATGCTTTCAAAATTTTTATATACTAATTTTGGGACATCACAACTAGTAAATGGCAGGTACACAGTTATCACCGGGTAGTAAACATCCTGACTACGCCACTGGTTTTAACAACGATGTTTAAAAAAAACAACACATAATTATAGAAAAATGTATTGCATAGCTATTAAAGATTTTAATATTGGTTCTTTTTAGATGGAGATCTAAACGAGTTTACGAAACTAACTTCGTTTCTTAAAGTTTCTGCTTGACTGACTTAAAAGTACACTGAAGGGTTAACCTATTTTTTCTAGGTCTCTCCCAATGTGTTATACACACACACACACACGCACACACACACACACACACACACACACACACACACCATGCTAAATAAACACACCTATACAATGGAAAATGGTATTTTAAAATCTTTTTAGACAACTGCACACAAGAACTGCAACTTTGGATTGACTAATCTCTACCCTGATATTCTTAAGTTAAGTCCCCTTGTCTTTATAATTATTTGCTATATTCCTCTGCCCCCGTCCTACGATACACTCTTTTACGTACTATTAGGGTCTAAAACGTATATTGCTCACTAGAGGATGGGAAATTTCCTCCTCTAAGGTCTGGTTGCCAGATGATTGTATCAGTTGTTTTTAGGCAAGACTAAAGTTGTAGACACTGATTCATCGCTTACAATCGGGTTCAGGACTTGCGACTGAAATGATGGAGGTAAAGTTGACTTCTTCGCTACTCTCATTCCACCGCCAGCTTCTTCTATATTCCGGTCAGGGCAGTATGCTAATTTACTCAATTGTCTAAATAAAGTTAACCGATGGCATACTATTATAAAACATATACAATTATATTATTAAAGAATTATATTGTTGTTTTTTCATTATGTTATATTAATGAACACTTCAGCATTGTACAGATTTTGTGAGGAACGCTTGAGAGAAATTGTCCAATAGTGATATAGATCAGGGGTTGGCAACCTAACGCACGCGTACCAGACTTGGCACGCAGAGAGATTTTCAATGGCACGCGTAAGACTGCCAAAAAAAGGCAAATCAAGTACTTCTACAAGAAGTTGACTGCTAACAACCTTTAGTTTTTTTTGGCACGCTTACTGAATTAGAAATCCTACCTTGGCACACTGTTATCAATCAAAAGTTTGCCGACCCCTGATATAGATAACTATTAAGACAACAACAACAATATTCTCGCTAAAAACCACATTTAAGTTTATATCTAAATAAGCCACAGAAGAAGAAACTGATCTATGAAAACAAAAATGTAAATGTTTACGTGCAAAGTGAGGCTAGCAGCAGCTACCATTTTTTTCCACAGTTAACACAAATTCACTTGTCCATTTAAGCGAGCTATACAAATAAACCATCTTTAATTTGAACAAGATTGTACGAAAAAAAAAATGGAAGTCTAAGTCACTTGTAATGTATTTAGATCTACAGGTCAGTGTTTAGGAAGTATAATTTTATAGATACGTGAAATCCCACATGCATTTGCTCTTTTGCGTCAAGAATATTGTTTCCGGCACTTGTGCATAGTGTTTTATTTTATCGATCAATGGAAGCAGAACATGAAATCACAGAATCACTTCTTGTACTGCGAAAGACTTGTTTCAAATAATACATTTTAAAGATTATATTTAGAAACTACCAAGATTTTACTATTAACAGATAGTCGTAACTTTACAACCAACGTCTTTAGAATTAAAACATATTGACAAGATAGCAATCCATACACACACAAATCAAACAAGAGCCACAAAATAACACACACACACACAGGATAATTACTGCAGACATTAATAGTAAGAATGTTTCTAGTATGAAGCTAATATTTGGACAGCGCACGTGGTTAACCCCCCCCCCCCCCTCAATACAGATTAAGTATGCTAAGTTAATGAAAATTTAAAATAAAAAATAAGTATAAAAATTAAACTAGTTGAAGTAAAACCCTAGAAAGTATGATATCGATTCTACTATCCCTTTAATAAAAAATATTCGTCACTAAGATATGTTGTTTATTGACTTTATAAAAAAAAATATATATATCTTTGTTGTAGAAAGGTAATAGAGCTTATAATTAGGACAATTTTATGCCAATATAGAATTTGAAAAGAGAAAATGAAATCTCAAAGATTAGATTTTGGAGTGTTGAAATATAGAAACAATACGACTTAAAGAAAAAACAAAACACAAAGACAAAACATAAATCTAGGTGCAAAAAAACATAGCCTTGAAAGCCATGCGAATAACACATGTTTTGTAACAAATGCGCTCAAAGATCTACACACAAATAAAAAAAAAACACATAAAGAGAGTAGTATAAAAGCTAGAAAGTTTATTTCTGCAATTGTAAACCTTTCTTCAACTGTCGTGGCAGGAAATAGTATTACGTTAGCAAGGTAGACGGAATCACCGGTGCAGTGCTAGAGAATAATGAGTCAAAGCAGGGGGATTGCGGGTCGTGATGAAATGCTGCAGATCACCTCAAGGTGTTCAGCAAAGACATTACGGTGGTCGTTGGCAGAGCTGTGCTAGTAGCCTCGCTTTGGCAGACAGTACAGAGGTATTTTTCGGATATCCTTTTGACCAATAACTAATAACGGATTAAAAAGAGCTACTTTACGTGCAGATATCTAATTTTCTAATAGATGTTAGTTTAGAGGTGCTATAAATCAAAGAAAAATTCCAATAGCTCAGGTGCCACGTTAGAAGCAGAGCAGTATTAATCAGAGCTGTATTTTGGAGCCATGCTTTGTACTGTACAGTGGTACAGAAAGCTGTACGGAAACTGTTCGGGACGGTCATTAAGCCACGCAGCACACTTAACAGTTGTGTTCAAAACTGGAGAAATGAGCCAGTCTGGTATACACATGTTCAGAGTCTGGTGCCTTGTGACACAAAGTTCAGCGCTGTTAAGAAATGTAGTCTGGAGACGTGTAGGTTCAGTCGTGTTCAGCACTGAAGTCTGAAGCCCCGTAGGTGCAGACATGTTTAGAACTGGAGTCTGGAGTCATGTGGCACACAGTTCAGTCGTGTTTAGAACTAGAGTCTGAAGCCCTTTAGATACAGTCGAGCTGGATACTGGAGTCCATAGTTATGTGTCACACCATGATGTTAAGGACATACAGGTTTAGTCAGAATTAGAACTGGAGTCTGAAGCTATTTAGGTAAAGTGAAGTTGAAGCAGGAATACAGTTCAGCCATATCCAGGTCTGGAATCTGGCAGATCAATGCAGGTACACAGTTCAGCCATATCCAGGGATGGAGTTTGGCAGATCAATGCAGGTACACAGTTCAGCCATATCCAGGACTAGAGTCTGGCAGATCAATGCAGGTACGCAGTTCAGCCATATCTAGGACTGGAGTCTGGCAGATGAATGCAGGTACACAGTTAAACAATATGCAGGACTTAAGTCTGGTCCCATGCAGCATATTTCGAACTCATTTTTTGTAGCAATCTATCTCCCCACAGATTAGTCGACTCTAGGTTTTGGAATCTGGGAGCCATGCGTCACAAACCACAACCATATCCAGAACCACCCAGGTTAGCACAGCACATAGTTCAGACTTGTTAGCGCCCTTAGAGTCATGTTTCAGACGGGCCAATTTCTACATATGGCCTATAGCTGCAATCAACAGCGGAGACTCTGAAAAGAAGATAACAAAAATATTCAGCTTTTCATTTGGAGAATTGTTTCTAAATATGATAGAAGACACACACATGCAACAATAGGCATGGGAAGAATCTGTTTCTATCTTTATGTTTTGGTGTTTTTGCGTGCTAAAGAGTGATAAAAAAACAGACACAAAAACTTAAAATTTGAGCAGGTATTTGGAGCTTACCTCAAATATGAGTATAAATAAGCTACGCTGAGACAATCAATTTTTTTTCAAACAGATTCTTGTCTAGAATAGATTACTGCTGATTCATAAAAGCTAAACTATCACCCCATATAGATAATGGGTGAAATCTTTTGTTGACTGGTCGGAGTAAGTCATTTAAGTTTTATTTTAATATAATATGGATTATTCAAATGTCGGGCCCAACTTTATAACAATAACAACCACAGGTTGTGTGCGGTTAGGAAAAGTAAATGTGATAAGTGCCCCCCCCCCCCATGGGTCAGACCCCATAATAGTCGTTTGGGTAGGGCCCTAGGGCCCCATTCTCTGTCACCTGAGACAAAAGAAGAAACTCAACTAATTGCTCAACTTGTCACACATTATATGTTGTTATTGTCTGTCTTTGAACGTTTCAGTCCTGAGAAGATACCAGGTCCATACCGTGATATGATGCATCAGGCGGCACCGTAAGCAGCGAAATCTACCGTAAATGCTATTTAAAATCGATGTGATTATTTGTGAGGCTGCATTTCCTAGACTTGCATTAAAAATGATTTTATCATTATAAGGAGAAAATCAACAACACGGTCCTGGATTGTAAAAAAAAAAGGCTTTTTGCAGATTTTGTACAGGAAAAACAATATGTTTTTACTTGTTTAAAATATCATCTACACATACAAAATCAGTAGTCTAATAACTATTTAAACAATCACATTTCATCAGATCAAATTTATCATTGATCAGTCTAATTACGATTATGTATGCATGGTGAACCTAAAAGGTTACTGTTAACCAACATTTCCGGTCATATTCGTTCATTTACTGAAAAAAACATATGCCGAGTTCTCAGGTTTGTACTAAGAGTAAGAAAAGATCTAGGAGTTTACATTTTATAACACTATGTACTTTGGAGACCCGTTAGACCCGAGGAAAAAATCCACAATTAACGCATGGAACTTTTGTTGCTATTGCTTACTCACTTTTATAAACATAATCTGAACTTAAACATATTATTTTATTCATTTTTGAATGGCCAGAACTTGAGGTCGACGTTGCAATAAAGTCTTTGGTTTCTACAACAAAGGTTGCTTTTGTGAACACAGTAACCCGAAGTTCGTGGGATCTGTAACCTCTGAGCTATTGAAAATGTCAGACAACATTAAGACTTGTCTATGTTGCAAAATACCAACACCATTTAAGCCAAACATCCATTGTTGGCGTTGACATTCAATCTGTCGAAAACGACTTTGGAAGATTTGTTTATTTTTTTAAATAGGCCTACTCACATTTTCTCCTTTGGTAGGCTGAGTATGCTACATAGAGAACACAAATGACCAGCGCGTACGATGCAATCATAATAATCATGGTCAGCGGATTGTGTGGACAGGTAGGAAGTCTGCCAAACGGACACTCGAGTGTGTACTAGTTGATATACTGCAGCAGAGAATACGTACGGCTGTAGCCACGGCTGTTGAAGAAAGTGATCTTGATGACAAAGTTGTCTCGGTGTTAGTTTCGTGCGAAGCCTTTTCAAAAATCGCGAATTCCCGTTTTATGTCTTTTTTATATTTTTTTACCTTCCTTATTATTACGGTATGGCATCATCTGTGTTAAAATTAGTCTTTACTGTGCATATCATAGGCATAGCTATATTATCGTCCCTAATGTGTTATAAAAAGGAAGCAATAATGCTGCAATTTAAATGATTGTGGTTGACAAACTATCAGGATTAGCCTAATACTATTTTTATCTAGCATACTAGTTAAACCAAGGACTATAATAAGATGGACCGCTTGCTTTCATTTTTCTGCTGTTTGGTACCTTGAAACACTTAGTTTCGGAAATTTCGATCGCACTAGGTCCTCTAGACTTCCGGTTTAGTAATTCGCTATGATTTTCTCAATGGAAAATTAATATTAAAATCGAAAGTTGTATACAGCGGAAACATTTAGTTAAACGTCAGGTGCGTAGAAGTTATTTAAGACACCGTTATTGGTTGTGCACGGAAAAAAGAACATAAGGGTTCCATCTTATTATAGTCTTTGTTTAAACCAAAATTTCGACTTTTATGAAATTTAGAAACAAAACCAATAATAACAACAACCAAAATAGAAATACTTAGTAAAACTAACAAATTAACATAATTTAAAAAGCTAATCAAAATACTAGACTCAAACCAAGGATGTCTGTAAGACTCAATTATCTTATGTATAGAAGGACCCTCTGTAACATATTATAGGAAATATGAACCCTTTTAGCCCTTCCCGTACCGACCTACTTCTATTTATGCTGCCTTTAGTTCCGCTATATAAGTGCCCCGGGACTGTAAGGGTTAAAATGCAGGATTAGAAAGAAATAGAGTTCTAAGGTTTAATCACTGATCTTTAAAAAGAAATGGATTGCGCCTTCTTAATAAATTGGTTTGAGCAAAGTGAAGACAGGGAAATATAATCAGTTCCACCGCACTTATCCATATAAAAAAAATTGTGTCTAAAACTGATCTATAAATAGATCGGAACTGAATCTATGTTGCTGCCGTTTTACATAATATACATATGAATTGTCGCTGTCAAACGTCTGAATTTTTATTAATAATATAAAACTAACAATAATACTATCAAAAGGAAAAAAAAGAAAACAAATACCAAACAATAAATAAAGTTAATAATAAAAAAAGTAGACAGCAATATTGCGCAGTACGGAAATACCCGGTCCCGAACACACACTAAATGTGAAAGCATTTCAAAAGGGCATAATTCGGAAATGGCGCCCGTTTTATAACCTTAGCATACGGTGATTAGTAACAGGTTTAAGTTTATAAAAAAAATAATGTACGAATTAAGTAATATTGTTGATAAAATAAACATTTCTTATGGAGGACGTTTCCAATTTATACATTTAATTTTTAATCCGATTAGTCAATTGGCTAAGGAGACTATTGAGCAGTAACAAACATCTACATAAATAATCAAACTCACGGTAATTATATATATTGATCAGTGACAGTAGGAAAAAAATGTTCAAGAATGTTACTTCCGAGGCTTATCCATTCTTTTTATAGATCAGTGGGTTTAATAGATATATGTATTCACAACTTGCAAGTGTATCACCATGGTAGAAATAATAAGATTTGGAAACTTTACATTAAATAAATTTTATACATTATACCAACTTAAATTGTATTATTTTCTGAGGTTTTCTTACCTATACAATATTAATATTTTGGCATACAGTGTGTATTTTGGGTTGCTCGAAAAGTTGAACAATTTACCAAATTAACTAAAATTTGCGTCTTAACATGATTAAAAATCTATATCAAAATGCAAGACTAGAGTTATAATTATGCAATAACCTTTTAAATAGAATGAGTGGCTTTAAAAACTAGACATAAGGAATAGTTTTAATTATTAGGCTACACCCACGGAAAAAGTAACGACAAAAACCAATACTGGTATTTTTAGGTTTAATATGATTCAGCTGCCTTAAGAGCATCTTTTTATAATATTTTATTCCTAATCTCATGTCATTCCTTTTTTTCTAAAAATCTCACGTATTTTTTGGTGTGGATATTCTTCTTCTTCTATTAGCCAGTCTGCAGAGCTGTTTGCTCTCTTGCAGTCAATGCCAGACAAACATATTTACATGTCTTTATCAGTTGTTTAATGCTGCTATATAGTGTGTTGGTAATGGTAGGTTGAGGGGGGAGTAGTGTGTCTGAGGTAGGTTAGCCCAGGGCATTCAAACAGGAAGTCGTCTACAGTTTCTTGTGAGCAGGGGCAATGTCTGCAGTTAGGTGGGTGAGTTGGGTTTATTTTATTAAGGTGTGAGTTGAGAGCTATATGTCCTGTTCTTAACTGGAATATAGTGGATAAAATATTTTATAAAAAAATAATCTAGTGTGTATTGTCTACATCTTGTTGAGTGACCAGAAATGATGAGGTAGGGAGGGGGGGGGAGCTCACTGACTTACAGTATATAACCTACACCAGGGATCGGCCATCTACGGCACGCGTGACAGACTTTGGCACGCAGAGTAATTTTCAATGGTACGCAAAAAGACAATTAAAGTCTATTCTACTATTAACTGAGTGCTAAACAGGATGAAATTTAGGCTGTTGGCACGCCGAATTAATTACAATTTCCACTTTATCACACTAGGCATATTGTTAAAATGTTGCCGACCCCTGCACTACGCAAAGAAAACTTCGTTAGTACCTTATAAATGTTATTTATCTAGTTACTTTCTTTTGTTAGAAATTATATAATATATGGTTTGAAATTATATAATTTTGTTTATTAAAAATGTTTCTGTTTTTTTTTTATTATAAAGTATCAGTGTGTTATTCTACGAAGAACACGTGGGCAGAAGTCCGTGTATATCCCATCGTTACTTCCGCTTGCGCAACGGACACGTTCATGAGATTTACGTCATCCGCACTCACTGCTCAGCATCTACTGCACTCAGTGTTCGCCAAAAACGTCGATTTCCACTTTACGACATCAACACAAGTTAAATATTGTGCAACAGAAAACACAAACAAATAACAAACACATAAATCAAACAACAACCAATTGAACCACTTCAATAGATAAACAAATGTCTGCAGAAGATAAACCATCTGCGTCTCTCACAGAACGCAATCACTTTGCAATATATTTAGTTTACGGGGTCAAAATAAAGGCAATAAAATGTACAGGTGCATACGAGCGGTATACGTTATCAAACAGAGATTCTCAAACTGTTCAACATCAGAGTACCTCAAGATAAAAATATTTCACCAGCCAAGAACCGAGGCAAAACGATTTATCATAAACGGCCCTTGTCCCCCGGTCGTTTTGTTCAATGAGTTGGTATAACAAAAAAAAGTGCGAATCGCCCATTTGTGGGTAGGTATTGACATCGAATTAATTCATTTTTTGGAGTTCATGAATACATCTATATTTAACGTGAAATGAAAAATTCCGTTTTGGGAAAAGTTTATACCGTTGAGCATTGGGCTTGCCACACAATCACCCTTATGTAGAAAATGGAACTGAGACTGGTGAGCCCTGCATCACCAGCTGCTATAGGCATTAAACGGAAGCGAGTGAAGCATTGCATTCTACACACTCAAGAAATACAATAGATACATATCGTGCATTTATAAATATAAAATTAGCGCAACGATTTTGTCGACTACAAAGTTATCATTCAACCATTCAAGGTGAACAATTTACACAGTCCACACCTAACTCGCTGAATATTTAAAATAAAAAGAAGACGTCGCATCCGTATGCGGTAATATTCCTTGTACATTAAAAGTGTGTATAGTTAAAGTGAACAGATTGAAAAAAAAAAGGAAATAACAGAAAAGCAGTAATTAGATTATCGGTTAGACTTATACAAGAGTTTATTGTTATCATTGTGGTAAGTGCTCGAACAAAAAGCGACTAATAAGTTACAAGACAACGAAGCAATATGTTTTGGCAAAGACTATAACGAGATGGACCGCTTGCTCTATTTTTAGTTCTTTTTCTTTACGTGCGCAACCAATAACGCTGTTTTAAATGACTTCTACGCTCCTACGTTTGCATTAAAGATTTCCGCTGTATACAACTTTCGGTTTTAATTTTAATTTTTCATTGAGAAAATCATAGGGATTAAATAAAATGGAAGTGTACAGTAAAAAAATGGAATCGGGAATAATTCAGAAAAGAAGTCATTCGAGTAATCAAATAGCAGAAATATTAAATCAAGGTGTCCATCGTATTATAGTCTTTAATTTAGGCCTCTAACATGGAAATCCCAATATATTAGTGAGGCCTTGCATGAAAAGTTAGACGCCCGGGTCAGACCTCTATGAAAAATTAGTCCCTAAAAAAGCACTTACATTCAAGTTCACAGACTCTGAAGCTGTTGCTCTTACTACCCTCAGCCCTCCCACAACCTTTTATCAACTCGTGCTAGAGTACTCACCAAAGCTTTATTTACCAAGATAAATAACCCGGTAGTAAAAAGACACCAAAGTGTACCAGGACGCACTCACCCAAAGCTAGCAGCCCAGCGCACTGCCGTTACACCACGCCACCCCCATGCACCAGTTACATGTTCACACTTTGCTTAACGATAGCCTGGCTTACGTTTTTGCGAAATAGTGTTAAAGTAAAAGTTGAGTACCATTTGGTATGTCACTCTCTACATCCGCCTTTTTAGGATTTACGGTCCCTACTCTTATCTAAACATACGCCCAGTTCTAATGTCCGTCCAAACATCGCAGATTCAACCCCAAAGATGGTATAAATAGGTATCCGCATGAAGGATTGTTTTTTTAAAGAAGGTTTTCCTACCATCTTGGAAGAAGCTCTAAAAGCCTCGTGTTCCGTAGACTGTGTCAAAATGAAGTGTTTGGTCATTGGGCTTTGTTTTATTTTCCTGGTATCAACCCACAGTGTATGTATCATTCATCTATCGTTTGTCTTATCTGTCAATATCTTATATCTTGTCTTATCTATAATAAGAGGGACCGCCTGCTCTATTTTTAGACAATATCTGACATTGTTTAGTAGTGGTTGCTCGCTTTAGGGATAGAACGAAACTTTGTTAATTCAACGATATAAAAAAACTGATGTAAATGATGAATAGTCTATCTTTTTTTCTATACGCCTTTATTTATATATCAAACTATGTTTTTATTCTCTATTTATTATCTTTCTATTATCTGTCTATTATCTATAAATTATCTATTATATATACATATATACTTTCTATTTAATATTTATCTATTATATTTCTTTGATCTTTCTATTATTTATCTTATTTTCTTTAATCTAACAGCTATTATATATCTATTATATATCTATTATATATTTATTATATATTTATTATATATCTATTATATATTTATTATATATCTATTATATATTTATTATATATCTATTATATATTTATTATATATCTATTATATATTTATTATATATCTATTATATATTTATTATATATCTATTATATATCTATTATATATCTATTATATATCTATTATATATCTATTATATATCTATTATATATCTATTATATATCTATTATATATCTATTATATATCTATTATATATCTATTATATATCTATTATATATCTATTATATATCTATTATATATCTATTATATATCTATTATATATCTATTATATATCTATTATATATCTATTATATATCTATTATATATCTATTATATATCTATTATATATCTATTATATATCTATTATATATCTATAATATATCTATTATATATCTATTACCCTTCTATTATTTCTCCATTATCTATCTATTATCTAATTATTACATAGGCCTATCTATTGTCGAATTATTATCTAACTGTTATCTATGTAATATATATATTATCTATTTATCTGTATGTTGTCTGATTGTATAATTGTCTGTTTGATTTTTATATTCTGTCGTTAAAAAAAATGCACTCTTTTTCTCTGTCTTTTATTTTTTCGTAAAGTTTTGAGATTATTAATTGAAAAGTCTTAACGATTATGCATGCATAAAAGGTCGACAAGAAAAACATTTCCGGTCTTATTCGATAATTTAATTAAAAAAGCATGTCTGTGTGTTACGTTACTCGTTGTACCGAAAGATGCAATAGATTAAATGTTATTTCATTTCCAAAAGATGTTGCCAAAACAAAACGATAGATTGTGAATGTCTAGCGTGAAGAATCACCTATTTATAACATCAAACGTATTGCTTGATGCTAAAGAATGTTCGTTTTCTATTTTTATGAATCTACGAATTGTGTTTTTTTAATAACCAAGGACGCAACTCTTGACTAATTTATTTTATAAACAAATCTAAATTTAACTTAACGCAACTAACATTTTGAGTAATTATTATCGCCTATTCACTTTTGATGTTAAAAACGGATTCCTCATAACTAATATTGTAGCCTTGGTATATTTCTAAAAGGCTAGAACTGGTCGTCGAGGTTGAAATCTGTTGTCAAACACCTGCAAAAGCATGCTTTGTTTTATTTACGGAAATGCCTAAAATAATAAACAATATAAAAATAGAAACGGAAGCACGCGACCTCTTCCATTTGAAAAGGTCACGCCTCATTAAGACTTGTCAATAAGCTCTAAATCCTTTGAAGTAATAGAAAAAAATGTTAATCTACTTATTAGCCTAGAAAATTGTATCCGTGCTCTATGCATGATTTTGTTACTCAATGTTAAAATTTTAATGCGCTCTGAGCTTACTTTATGGTTGTCGGCAGCGCTATATAAATGACATTGTTGTTATTATTATGTTATCAGCTAACAACTGATGAAGAAGATGCTTTCAGAGACCTCGCTGCCAGGGATGACAGCAATGACTTGTCATACGATAGAAACATGGACCCCGACGACGTCTTTGAATTGGTTCAGAAAGTGATCAGACGCTCTATGGGTGGTAAGGTGGACAGACAGACAGACAGATAGAAACATTATTGTTAGCTTTAAAGTTGGCTGTAGCTATAAGGCTGGCTAAAGAGAGTGAGAGAGAGAGCGAAAGAGAGAAGAGGGGGGAGAGAGAACGACAGAAATAGAGAACGAGAGAAAAATTTATAAACAGATAGAGATTGAGAGCAATGTAAAATTTGATAGATAGTTGCATAGATCTATCGATCTGTTTATCTAACTACATGTCTGTACATCTATCTGTAAGAGAGATAGATAAAGTGGTAGTTAGTTAGAGAAATGATCGATAGAAATAGAGCAAATGATAGGCCTGCGGATAGAAATAAAGATATACCGAGATAGATATAAAGATATAACACTATTGATATAGATAGAAGATTGATAATTAAAAAAATGTATAGATGGATTGCTAGTTATATAAATAGACAGATAGATATTTAGATCGATCGATATAGAAAGATTAGTAAATAGATGCATAGACAGATCGCTGGTTACTTAGATACATAGATATATAGATATATAGATAAATAGATAGATAGAAAAAGATTAATAGTTAGATGAATAGATAAATTGCTAGTTACATAGATAGGTATATAGATAGAAGATAAATGCAATTTAAACTTTCATTTGCTCTATTCGAAGGTGGCATTAGAGTATTGGACCTGGTAAGAATAGCTCGAGATGTCAAGTGGCACGCAGACCGGCACGCTGGAAGAGGTAAGACTAACTTACTTAAAACATTTTATTTCCAATCAATACCTGTTTGTTCTGACAAAAGAAGTCGAAATCTTAAGTACACAATCTCGGGACATAAAGATATCTATATATTATACATCATTATAGAATATGAAGGGCCTAAATCTCTAGCCATCTCAATAGCTCGCCGCTTTATATATAATCCTATTAACAAAAAGAATGAAACCAGTGTTTACATGATATAATTTTAGACGGTATTCAGAAATAAAAGCTATGAATTAACATATTTTGATTTTGAAAGAAATACCAAATTGATTAGGCAAACACTATTATTTGTAGGCCTATATAATTTTTGTTATTAAAAGGAATTTTTTTTTAATGATCTAGATCTAATTGTTTGATAATCAATCGTTTGAATTACATACTTAAAGACGACAATACTGTTTTCACACACATACAGAAAGAGAGAGAGAAAGAGAGAGAGAGAGAGAGAGAGAGAGAGAGGCATTAAATTCTAATTGAGAAATATAACGCAATAACAAATTGTTGCAATGTTCAGATAGGCATAAGGACAAAAAAAACAATTTCCTTATCCCCTATGCGAGAACCAATGCATATAAGTACTCTTTCTTCCCGAGTGGCATTCGGGCATGGAATAGGGTGACAGAACAAACGAGGAAAACGAGCAGCTTAACATAATTTAAAACACTAATAAACAAGCAAGTCTACACTCGGACCACGGATGAGCGTAGGACGCAGTAATCTTCTTTATAGAAGGAGCGTCTGTATTGTATAAGATAAGATAAAAGAGAGAGATAGAGAGAGAGAGAGAGAGAGCGATGCTTGGCCATGATGGCAAAAAATGAACCAGGGCTTACGCTGGGTGTGGCGTTTTTGGGGTCTCTAATAAGATTAACGCCACATGAAATTAAGGAAGAATTCGTTTATATTTGTAACAGGGTGGGGCGAGGGGAGGGCGGTTATATTTTTCATTCATGGTTACTACTAATTAAAGAGGGTTGTGGGTAAAGGACAGCAATCATTTACTTAAATAAAAGTTAAATACATCTAAACTAGGGCACGAGGGGACTTTGGGCTTCCGTGACACTTCCGTTGGGACAGAAGGATTATTACAATCTAAACAGACCAACAACACTGAACACTAAACATAAAACACTAAAATCATATTCAAATTACAAATTACTGTTTATTCATGGAAATTCACTCGTCCCATTAAAGGGAACATAAAAATCATAAACAAACAAATTAAACCCCAACAATAAACCTATACTATCTAAACTCTAAACATACTGTAAACCCACACAAATAATAACCAAACTTTAACTCCCTACTAAAAAAACAAACTTCAACTCCCCACTAAAAACCAAACTTCAACTCCCCACTAAAAAACAAACTTCAACTCCACACTAAAAACCAACATAGGCCGACATTACGACCTACAATATAATAGAATAGAAATAGAGAAATAAAAATAAACATTAGAACATGGTCATCTATATACATAAGCATAATATATATATATACTATATACAGTAAATACAAACTACATAGCATAGTCCCAACTATAACCAGTTCAAACATGAACCTATAACTCCTTGTACATCTTATAACATAATATGAATTATGACATAAGAATCAACCCAGCTCTAGTCAATGAAGACTAGAACAAGACAACACCGCTCTATACTCTGTACCACAGAGTTAGGCCACTCACTGGTGAATACATACCAGTTAAAACCAAGCATGAAATAAAAACATCTACCATAACTTATTCCCATGCCGGCCGTTAAAGGCTACATTACATTAAAATAATAATATACATGAAATAAAAAGAAATATACATTTAAAAAGAAGAAGCCCACATGGCGGATAATGTTCCTTCCCAAACCTCCAACTTAATCCATTCCCATCAATGCACTTGTCATAGACAAGTGGACAATATACATAAAATAATCAAATTAAACAAAGTATAAAATAACATAAAAATTCTAAAAAGTAATTAAATCTCAACTCACGTCATATCCGAACAAGCCACACACAACTACGCCATATACTGACCACTGGTCATCCACAAAATGGGCCATTTCAGACGGAAGTGATTGATTAATTGCTTTATTTATAGCCCCTGATTGGACGTCTCTGATGACAACTTTAACTCTCGCTCTAACTAATTTCAAAAATGACTATTTCCTGTCGACTAAAGTGCTAATCCTTATTCTAAATCTCTAATTGCTAAATCTATAAAAATTTACCTTATGTACAACCCTATATTAAATTAAACTACAATAAAAATTCTACCTATTACTTTAATTAAACTACACTAACGAAAACCCAATTTAAAATAATCAGAAAAAGAATTCCGAAAAATGACGCAAGGCCTAGCCGCTTAACCTCTGTTTCAGGGCTTTTACAAAATACAAAACAATATTTACATACATTATTTTTATACCAAACAGTCCCCCAAGTCTATATCTATATTACAAATAATAAAATACATTTACATTAAAAGTCAATTACTTACATTCTCACAAATCATAACACGCTCAGAGCACAGAAACACATTCAAAACAGACCACTCATACAGCACAAAGCAATTAATCACACTTTTAATTTAAGTCACTGACCTACATATTATACTCTCATAAAGATTAATATACTTTTAGCCATCCCCTGTACAAATTTGTTTGCAATTATATCCATTACTGAGTGAATGATTGAATGCACATATCTACCTTTCATTATCCCTACTTAATCACTTAGTCATTTACTTTTCATTTAGCTCTTGCACATGTAACATATTTTATGTATTCTTACATTTCCTATTCGTTGTCAGTATTCATTTAAAGCTTACATTTATATCAATATTATCATATGATATTGTTATTATCGTTTCTAATGTTATCATTTATTGCTATCATTATTATGCTTACATTGGTGTATATCATCTTACGGGCTGGCGAGTAGCCTACCCCCTCCCTCCCCCTTCGTGGTCATACCACGCACAAGCGCGGAACACGCCAAGGTCACGCATGACGCAATCATGCTTGGTTTTGAAAGCCCAGCCCTGACCTTTCCCCTTCCCCCCCTTCCCCCTTCTCCCGCCACCCATCGTCCAAACTCAAAGGAAGTGACATGTATATGTAAATATACCTCTCAGTGTACAGCTTCCCTGGTCGAATCTCTTTGACGTACAACGTCAAGATGCCGCCGGCCAAGGAAACAACGCCCTTGATGACCCGCCGCCGCCCCCCCCTTATCATCCCACCGCACCCATTCTCCCATCCGCCTCGCCAGGTAACCCCACCCTTCCCCTCTCCCTCGACTCTACCTCGACATTGTTGTATCAAACTCAAACGATGAAGTAACAGTACCGTAACTTGTTGACCAATCGCATGCTCGATATAGATGTCTGACCATTTTCCCTCCACGTGAAAACCCACGCTTGAGAAAATGTAACTGGAGTTTTGGGTCAGTCTGGCTTAAGGAGTCTCAAGGGTCGGATACCCTGAGCTCCGGTAGTAGGACAGTGACTGAAAGAGCCGCGAGGGCTGATGCCCTGAGCTCCGGGAGTAAATAGACTAACTTAAGGGTGCGCCTGACACGCGGCCCTGAGTCCTCCTTAGGACTATGTATTTTGTATAGTTTATGTCTACTGTATTGGATTATATCTGTTCAGCTAATGATTCATCATTCATCATTGAATACATATTTTCATGTGAATAAAATTATCAGTCATCATCTTCGCCTTGCTTTGATTTACATAATACGTGTATGTGTGATGCCAGTGACAGTGTCAATTAGTCAGCAGTTTTAACTCAACCTACGTATTTATGCGAGCCAAAAACCTGTTTATAAATTTTGTCTTAAAAATCACCTAGAAATCATCTGCATTTCGGGACCACATACCACCTAGATAACTGCCATTTTCACCCCTCCCCATCACCTGTGTACCTGCTGAGTTATCCACTAAGTCTGCACTGATTGCCTATGCTAATTAAAGGCTCCGTGACGCATCAACTTATACCAGCACGCCACACTGGGCATTAAACGTCATCTTAAAGTTTATGTGGGCACCATCTTATCAATTGCTCACTCTCCAATGGCTGTGGAGAAACTATTTTGACTTCCACTGGGCGTGCAGCAAATATAAAATGTTAAGGAAACAAATAAGGATGTGCTCGAACACATTTTTTTTAGGTCAGTGTGATACAATTATAACTACAATGATATAATATTCCCCTTTACAGAAGTAAAGAGGCACTCTCCATGATAAACAGGCTAGATAAATTTCATAAGCCTCGATCTATATAATAGATCTATATTCTATATAAGGGGTCAGAAACTTTTTGATAATGGTGTGGCAAATTAGGATTTCTAATTCATTCAGCGTGCCAAGAGCCGAAACGTCTATCCACTATTGAATTTGTATAACATACTCCAATGGTCTTTTTCGGAGTCTTGCGTGTGCCATTAAAAATGGCTCGGCGTGCCCAGTCTGGTACGCGTGCCGTATTTTGCCGACTCCTTTTCTATATCATTGTTTGAATCTAATACAATCCAATGTGTTTTTTTATTTATTTTGTATCTAATAATAAGTTGTCTTCTATAATTTATTTAATAGTTTCCACCTCTGTCTTCTATATTTCTTCTAATACTTTCTAGTTCTGTATGTTATTTTTTTTTTAAAGTTTCCCCTGCTCAAGCAGACAGAGAAATCTCAGAGGCAGCTGGAATATTGAACTTACGAGCACCCGTAAGATTATTGTTTACAGGCAGGCCGGAATGTAAGTTTGAAAACTGTCATAAGGAAATTTTTCTCTATCTAGCTCAGCTTTGTTCGCTCGCTGTATTTTCACATCAATATTTTACTTATTAAAACAAATTGCATAAAAGTGTCGGTCTAGCAGGTAACGCGTTGGGTTGCAATAACGAATCAGGATTTTAAATCCTGTAAAAATAAAATGAAAAAAAAAAATAGCAGAATTTTAGCCCAGTTTAAGGGGTATTCTAGAATATGTCTACCCAAATAGATACATGGGCTCATTTGGTAGATGCTTTAGGCAGTTTCCTGGCTACACAATAGCCTATTGTTGTATGCAGTGTTTAAAAAAACTTGCGAATGCTGCATGGTAAAGTACCATTCGGACCAAATTGATCATAAGGCCGGTGAAGCAGCTTTAATTAGTTTTGTGCCAACGGCGTACTTGGAGATTGAGCGGCCAGTGCAATGCTCAGCCGCCTTTACAGACTTGTGTAGACTCAGGGACACCCTCCTGTCCCTGGAACAAATCCTAGCCTTCACCCAGGATTCGAACCCAGAACCTTCGGAACGCCAGTCGAGCTCCCTGCCGGTCGCATTACTAATAATGCGAATACATAATGGTATAGAATAGATAGGCTACTTTTTTTCAAACTGCATAGTTAGTAGTAGTTGTATCTCCATCTCTGCTTTTAAATGCATGAACAAGCATGGAGCCAAATATTTCAGATAAACTCCAGAGAGCAGAGATGCACAAATAAAGCAGTAATTCATCCAGACGTTAAGAATAACTATCTTAGAAATTATCCAGCAAGACACATAGTTAAAACATTAACACTCTGACTTTTCCGACGCAAGTTTCGCTGACAAACATAATATTAGTTCTTATTAATCTTGGTTGCCTGCACTACACAGAAAAAACATCAACTTAATACAATTTAAAACCAAGGTTGTTAAAATAGTCATCAAATGATTTTCTCCAGTAAATATAAAGTTTATTTTAAGGCACATTAATGGCTCTCTTTTTATTGAAAATTGATAATCTTATTGCTTTAAAAAACATTATTTAATATTATTAGAGTATTTTTGTTCGAAAAAAAAACTTCATTCAACTTCATTCATTAAAAAAATGCCTTCATAGATCTAATCGGATTGCTATAAAAATGTGAGCTTTATAATGTTAGTTTTTAATTTGTTTCCTTCTGCTGTGATTGGTACGTTGTCCTTGCAATTGTCTTACTTCTCTGAATGTGCAAAAAGCATAGTGACGCTCATCCCATTCTGGCACAACCATAGCAACAACATTTTGTTGACAATGTCACATGTCCTTTTTTCTTAGCTCAGAAAATGAATGTTGCGCTTAAGCTATGGGGAACGTTGGCTGACAAAGGAGATCTCTTGGAAGGTAAGTCAGAACGTTATTTTTTTTTTTACACAATCTTAAGTGTGTTTTTTGTTGTTCTGATGAGTGTCAAACTCGTTTGCATATGGGGCCAAAAATAAATATTCGTTATAAAAAGTGAAAAGTTGTAATATGATTATAAAAATAATTATCAATCGAAATATTTCGATGGACCATCGAAGTACAGTTTTGCCAAAACATTATATCGCTGGTTGGAAATAAATGAACACCGGACCGGGCGAGGTAGTATTGTATTGCGTAGTAAAAGAAATGATTGTTAAAAAACAATGAATTGACCAAGATTAGCTGAAGTAAAAAAAAAAGTAAGGAGCCGTCTTAGTATTGTGCATGGTCGAACATTCCCAAACGGGCGCCATGGCAAAATAATAAAAATAAAATCGATTAGGTCTCTTATAGTTATTAAATAAGAATAATTTTTCTAAACAAATTTGGAACATTTTTCACATATTTTAACCTTTGCTCAATTGGTTGTTAAATTAGAAAATACATAAATCAAAAGTAGGCTTAAATTACGTTAGTAAAGGTTAAATTTTTTTATGCAGGTGTTAACCCTTTAAACATTTTTTTTTAACAATTCGAGTGGCATTCGGGCATGGAACAAACCTGAACAAACCAGTAAAACCAGTAATTTAACATCATTTAAAACATTAATAAAGCAAGACTGGACTTGGACCACGGATGAGCGTAGGACGCAATAATCTTCTTTATTGAAGAACCTTCTATAATATATAAGATAAGAAAAGGTGGGAAAAAACACAACCCTATTGCATTGAAGGGAGGGCCACGGTGGTAACGCATTGGATTGCATTTACGAATCAGTGATTGAAATCCTGGATTAAGAAGCCAAAAATTTACGCCTAGAGTGGAGAACATCCTCAAGTCTGTCTACACAGGAAGATGCTAATCGATTTGTTGGTCACACAATTTACGTGTATGTTTCGAAGACATGTGTTTAATTGCACAGTAGTAGTAGTTGTATCTCTCCAGCCCCTTTCCTCTATTTTCAATTCTTGAAAAAAAGAATGTAAACAAGATTGTTTTTTGTTTTATTTCAAACAGAACAGAGACGATATTACGGAGCCGTCCTTGCGGCAGTGAGTAAAACTGCATCCAGGATCATAACCATGGCACCAAGATTTGGTAAGATGTTGTAGCGTGGCGGGCACTCTACGTGGTTATTTGGCTCGTGTAGAGGCTGATTATTGCGATGTCACAGTGAAGTTTTGGCCTTAGAATTATTTATATTTTAGTCCGTTATCCCGCTTGGCTGGCGGGTGCTGTAAGCCTATTGAATAGAGTAATTTCTACTACTATATGACACTAGTGCTAATATATGAGCAGACACAAAAACAATGATTGATTCAATGCCGGGATGAATTTCAAATACTGTTTATTTAGGCAAAAGCGATAGATGGCAGAATTTAATCCACAACACACATTTTCAGTGTAACAGTATATATTTGGATCGACCGAAGACAGGTCTGGTGCGTTCCGTGTCTAAGGCCCCAATACCCGTTTTTCATTTCTATCCTAAACCAAGAAGTGCCCTCTGTGGGGGTAGGGGCAATGGGGAGGGGGGAGAATAGGGCGGTCGGGGGAGGGATACAAAAGCTCTTTGATACCCTACATTTCCGACGAGGGCTGTTGCGTATGTGTTAGTTTACGGGGGAGAGGGAAGGGTTTGGGGCAGGGGTTTTCCCTGGCCACCTGGGCCGACTGTAATATATTTCGCGTGTAGACGCAATTTGCTTATCTTGACCAGTGGTCAGTAGCCGAGAGGGGGATCAAAGGGAGGGCTTGGCGAACTGGTGGTGGGGGTTTAGACTGTACATACAAGGGGGTTGGCGAGGGTGGGGGGTGTTTAGACTGTACATACAAGGGGGGTGTAAGCATCTTAAATATATACAAGGGCAGATAACTACGTTTGTATAATAGTATAAGGAATATATATATATATATATATATATATATATATATATATATATTGATGCATGTAAAACAGTTATAGAAGAGAGTAAGTACATTCATTTACAAAAATAAAGATACAAGATACAAATACAGTCACATATTCTTCATTCATTGATGAGCACCGCAATGAGCCAGGATTAATTGTAGTTTATAGGTTGGAGCCATTGTGAATAAGTGCCATGGCACCAGACTGAGTGGTTGGCGCTTCTAGTGAGTTTACCACAGATGTCCTAAACAACCCGTCTAATCTGGAGTTTTGTACAAAGATCTTCAAGTCAAATGTAGACTACTTAGTCCATAACATAGAAAATATTTTGTGGAAATATCACACTTTTTCAAATCACCGTATTTGTTTTGAATGTAATTTCGAGATTCCATATTGGAACCCAGTCAGTTAATGAATGCACAACACTTTCACTTTAGAATAATTCTTTTGTGACAAGTCAAAGATTATCTTTTAAAAATTAATATAGTTTTTTTTCTTCATTAAATATTATTGTTTGTCACGTTCATTCACAGGAAACAGGATAGTCTACTACGACAGTTCAATCTAAATAATCAAGGTAAGTTTAACTTTTAGAACTTGTTCAACTACACGCAATGGAACAACGGCAGAGTGTCTAAGATAGAGAAATACTATATCTGAGTCAGTGTTAAGAGTTGTTTACTAATATTTTACTGAAATAATTTCTTAAGAGTACCCAGTGTATAATAGGGAAAGTTAAATGACCAGAATACTTGATCGAATCCATCAGCAGAGTGTACGAGTTTAAACTCATCTTTTTAAGTCTCTGTATACCTCCTTGGACACATCTATAGGAAAAATAGTATCGAAAGACTGGTTTTGTGTGGGGAAATATCTGGTAAGAGAGAAGACAAAGGCTGACATATGTAGAAAGCCTGAACGAATGGGCCACGAACAACAACATAAGTAATAATAACTTCCTCCAATTAGCTAACAACAGGAAAGAATGGAGAGTCATGACCGCCGATGTCTGTTCCAGACCTGGCACCTAAAGAAGAGGAAGAAGAAGTATACCTCTAAGCGTAATCATTTAGAGTTTATCACTTTTAGCGATATTTTGGGAACAGCACATACTGTTTACATGTGGGGAAAATAGCTAATATATTCAGTTCAAGACTTCATCACTGGTTTTCGTCATCTTAAGAGTTGTGAAAGCTGTACAGTTAAACTCGATTTAACAAACTTTGAATGCAACATTTCAATTCGATCGAGTTTAAATTTATTCGACATAAAATTTATCGTACACGAAATTTCAAGAATAATTTTATAGACTTAAAATTTATCGTACACGAAATTTAAAGAATAATTTTATAGACTTATTTAGTAGTTGTAGTTTAAAATAATTAGAATATAAAACATTTGGAATTCAACGGATGAAATAATGTATTACGCGATTACGTATGCTATTTTTAAACGTATCGAATTAATAATGGCTTTTTGATAAACTTAATGATTTAATAGTTAAAGGAAGAGAATGTAGGTCGAACACAATCAATGAATATATATATATATAACTCTTATCATTGAGTTACGAGAATTAATCTTCTCAACTGTATTATTAAACTAATTAAAAATACATTTTTAAATCATTTTAAAATCAATAATAGTTCAAAGTGAACTTAAATAGAGTGTGGATAGTACTTATGAGCAAGAAAGGGTTAAACTAAAATGGATGTAAGAAAACAATATGTACGAAATGAAATTAAAAGTAGTGAAATGGCGGATATTTTCAGGAAGTGACATCACCAACACAAATAAGGTTGGCTTATTTTTTTTTTCCATTTCCTTTGTATTTCACAGGTTTCTAGAATTTTCTGTTCCAGTGGACACATAAAAAAGACCTTAAAAAAATGGAATTTTTCACTATTACTGAATAGGTCTGTCAATAAACAATTATTCAGATAAAACATTTCCCTGAGTTGAATTATTCTTTACAAATTTTTTTATTTTTATCTACAATTAATGACTTAAGAACACAAAAGTAATAATACTAGTAAGATAAAAAAGTATGACGTATTTCTTTACAATACATTAAAAATGTGTACACGTGTAGAAAAACATTATATTATAATATAATTCTTTAATATAGCATGTGTCTTATCCTTCTAGAAAAATATCAACTTAAAAAATTATTTACAAAATGGAACGAATTTATAATATTCTAATAGGTTTATTATTACATTATTAATATACATGATTATTATTATTATTCAGAAATGTACTATACACTCCAGAAAAGAATATTAAAAAGCAAAGTATTATTAAACTAACCCATAAAAACAATTTTTTTTTTATTATACTCCCTTTCTTTGCAAACTAAGTTTACCATCATGTAAATAAATTATTGATTGACTACTGGAAATGAAACATATGTATTTACCGTATTTACGTATCTCGTTTTACTAAAATTGAATAATAAAAACAAAAAGTGGAGATGGCGGGGGTAGAGCCTGCGTAACCCCGGTTGAAAGCCGACAGTCATAACCACTAGGCCACGAAACCTTGTACAAACTTACAACAAATAGTACATCTATATATATATAATAAGAGTGTTTTTCCGCATACGGATCCACATTGGTCAATTTGACATCACGTGAGTTTTTGTCACTGACCTATTTAGGCCTAGGCCTATATACTGTCTTCGCTAGCTCAGTGGTAAATGTAGCGGACTGCTATGCGAACGACCCGGGTTTGATTCTCCAGTTAGACTAAACCTTATTTTTCGACAATTTTTTTCAAACTTTAAAAAACATAAGACATTGTAAATCTACAGGCAATTTAGATTTTTGTTAAATAAAAATACTTGCCTATTTTTTTTACTCGATTACAATATTTATTTTAAATTACTTTCCTAAAAGTATTAAGTAAAGAATTATAATTTAAATAAAGATTTATAGCTTTCTTTTAAGTGTATTTTATAAATGTTTGATCTGCACCTTATACAGTCCTGTTTTTTTTTCACCCGGGCAACAGCCGGGCAATGTAGCTTGTGGGATATATAAATATCCGAAAAGTTTATTTACTTCCGTCTCTTCCGGTAGAGGCAGCCTTGTTTGACGTAAAATATTTTCCTCGATTTGCAAATTGGTCGAATGAATTCGTAACTATTTCAAACGCTATGATGATGAAAATTTGATAGAATGTATTGTTAGTCTGGACAAGTCTGCTATTCAAGTTTCAGCTTGATTGGACGACGGGAAGTGGTCGAAAAATCGATGCAAGGTTTTCCAAGCAAGCAACAGAACAAGCAAGCAGACAGTACGAGTTAATAGAAAGGGAGTAAAAATACATAAACCTATTAAATTCTAACTTAAAAATACAACACATCATTCATTTGTTTCCATTAACTATAACATGAAAACTATTGCCATATTGTGTGTACATGCAAGCAAAATATTATATAAGCTCAGTATCTGCCAACACTGGCGTTTGGACGTTAAATTGGACGTTAAATGGGTTACCTGAAGCAGTTGAGACAGCCAACCACAAAATGTGATTTCAAACTATCAGTAGAACACATTTTAAGCTCAAACAATAGATCAGGAGCTGGGAGCCATTGTCTTCTTTCTCAGTAAATTATATATTTGAAGTTGTTTTTTTTTATAGTATTTTTTGTTGTAAAGAAATTTAAGGTTTAAAACACAGACACAAAGATTTATGAAAACCAATTGAATCTACTGCACATAGTTTTATGGGTCTATATGTCTGCCAGTAAGAGAAACGGTAGGCTTGGTGGTCTAGCGACCGATCTATACATTTCTACTCAGAAGGTCTCAATTCAAATCCGAAGAATTCATGGATTTCCCTTCTTGTCCCTAGAAAGTGTTTGAGTCAGTAGCAGGGCCCTCACAAGCTTTTGTGGCGCCCCAGGGCAAAAGTTTCAGCGCCGCCCCCTTGCATACTGTAACTGCTTTGTTTAGTGCATAGGTTCTCAACCTTTTTCGGCTCACCGCCCCCTTTTTCAAATGTTTATCTCTCACTGCTTACCCCCTCCCTCCCCCAAATCCGAAGTTGAACTAATGAGTAGAATTTGCTGCATATAATTTGTATAGGCCGACTAGATTTGTATGCAATTTTATCATCATAAAAAGAGATGAAATATCATAAAACGATCTGAAATTAATAGCCTACATTTGTTTCATTGTTGTTTAATAAATAATAATAAAAAAATATAATGCAAAAGAGGTTTTGAAAATAAACCAATTTTAAAGTGAAGCTTGTTACTGGTATGTTGCTAGTAGTTCGTCTACGTTCCAATAAATAAGGTGTGGAAATGGAATAATTTTTTGGGGGCCAAAACCAAAAGACCTAGAGAAATTGATGGATGTCCTGCAAAAGGACAGTCGTGATTAAAGCCCATTTGCGGCCATTTCTGCATTCAATTTTTATTCTTAATTTGTTATTTATTCTTCTTGCAATTGTAAAGGTAGGGCCGATTTTAATACTTCACCATTAGAAACAAAGGTCTAATAAGCAATCAGGAATTTTCATGTTTATAATATTATCTTTAAATCGTCTGTTGAATTAATCATTAATTGTTTCAATGTATTAAAGTAAGCATGTCTTCGTCAGTTGTTCTTTATAAATTCAAGATTTCTGTGTCCAAAGTTGTGCTTGTACAATAGAAGCGTTGACATAAATGAATAAAACAACAAAAAAAACACTCTTTGTCTTCTTTTAATTAAGGTTAAGTCCCTGAAATCATTTTTTTAAAAACTTAATTGTAAAAAAGTGGAACGTTTTAGGAACTCACACAATATACTCCCACTTCATCACGTGCCATTTCATTAATTCGTCTCTGCATAGTGCTTTTGCTCAACTTATATTTCTTGAATAAGTCAATATCAAAACTAGTTTTTATACATTAAAGGCTATATAAATCTAATTTATTCTAATTAAAACCAAAATAATCTGAATGAAACTGATAATGAACTTCGTTTTCTAACGAGCTGTGCCAGATATGTAATTTATACTTACCCTAGCCCATACTTCCTCTTCTAAAAATCTAATCACCGCCCTTATATTCATTTCTCAGATACAGTCTAAATATAGCACTAGATCAAGGTTAAGTACAGAATAGGCTTTATATGACTTTTACGTCACAATTACACAGTAGACATAAGTCGATAAAGCCTTTGTCAAAGCTCAAGATTAGCCTTCTTATAAGTGAAGCAGATCTTAATTTTGGTGATTGAATCAGTGGTGTTGAATATATTTCAAGTAGTCTACTTTCGTACCGCCCACTGGCCCTTCAGTGATCCCTACTGTTGCCGGGAATATCAGCGCCCCCCCCCCCCCAAGAGCTTCTCAACGCCCCCTGATTAACGACATTTTAAAATGCAATTTTTTAATTAAAATATTCTAGATGAGCCAATCTTTTGTGAAACCTTAGTGAGCCTATTAAAAAGTGAAACATTTGTATAAAACAGTTTGAGTGTAATTAAATAAAAAGTCAACTTCTACTAATCTATATATATTCATTATTCCTTTTGTTTACAATTTGTGTTTCAAATTGTATTTTCCCTTCAACTCTCCTAAAATTTCTGGTATAAACTTAGGCTAAATGTGCCGCCCCCCCTAGAAGTGCCGCCCCCGGGCATATGCCCCCCTCTGCCCTCCCCCATGTGAGGGCACTGGTCAGTAGTGCTGTAGCTGATTAATATGCTGTGTTGGCCATAGGACATCTCGTAAACCAAGGGCCTACCACTTAATCTCCAAGCACACCACAAATCTCCCTTGATAGCTTTTAACAATGTTAAAGACATGTGACTATCGGCTGTGGCCCACTGAAGTCAACTTGGTTTTCAAAACCAACAAAATTAGTATATTGTTAGTCACGCGCGGTTGACTTCTTGGACTGCAGTAGCCGTTATGGCTATGTGTTGTTTTCCTGGTGTCAACTGTGAGAGTGCTGTGTTGTTGGCCCAGATTTCCCCAGTGTGTTTGTTGTGACCTAAAAAGTTTTATCTTATATTTTACAGACGTTCCTTCAAGATAGAATATTATTACGTCCACTAGGCGCAAAAATCCTGCAGGGCGACAGGGATCGGTCGGTGGCAAGGATAGAACCCGCGACGTGTCAGTTGGTTTTTGGTTGACATTCCGGTGAACTAACCGCTGGACCAGCCGGCTTCACTTGTCTACAACTTGATGTATTTACGTTTATTCAGAATAAAGCCTTATGTTGAGCACTTATGACATTCATTCAATTACTATTATTAGTATTAGTTTTCAGTTTTTTACACGCCCCTAATCATTCGGCCGTCTCCACTTACTGTAAATGTGGTTGGAATGCATGATTGGAGTGAAATGCAAAGTTTATTTTAGTGGACGAATTACTTTATAGCAATTTATAAATTCTCTCCTTCACCCAGCGATACAATCCATGCTGAATTTTGTTCTGTACCCTCTAGAACTCAAGAGTCTATGAATCTGCAAATTATATTTGCCGCCCTTCGTCCTAGGATGGGCCACAGACGTCGATGACGATCGGCTGCTGTTCCTCGAGGACACAAAAAAGGCGGAAGAAGAAGTATTTTGAGCGCGCGTGTGTGCGTTGATTTTTCTTAAACTGTTGTGTTCTATGTCCAGGGCCATTTTTAGCATTGTGGGTGCCCTGTTCCCAAATTTATGTGGGGGCCCCTCGTGGTCTCCTCCTTCCACATGCCTCAGAAAAGAGCAGTTAATTCAAGTTATATTCTGTAAAATCATAAATTTTAAGTTGCGCTTAGCTTGGTTGGACTGGAACGCTTTAAATTGTAGGGGGAATAAATGAATTTTATTTAACATTTTCAACGAAAGAATGGGGATGCCACTAAAACATTTCTTTTTATGGGGCGGTGTGGGGGTCCCTTTTGTGTGGGGGCCCCTGTTCCAATGGAACATGCCTAAATACGCCACTGTCTATGTCTTGACAATTTTTAATGATTTATAATATAAATCATTTTAAGTTTAATAATAATCGTTGTAGCTAACAGATGTGCAATTTTTCTTTAGGATATTGTAATGTTAAATTAATGTACTCCTAAACCATAATAAATGCCTTTCAATACAAAAGTCTTGGTAGAGCAGAAGTCTCCATACTAAAACTCTAACTGAACTCAGACCTCTGGGCTTGTTATTCACTAAGTTCTGGATATTACCTCGTATAATGCGCTTATATCTGTCAGTGATTGAAATAGAACATAATAAATAGTCTATGGTCAAAGAGAGATAACCAATGAAAAGAAGAGTAGACCTTGACCTTGGATAGCAAAAGCAGAGGGGGACTATAATAATTGCGCAGTTGTGTTAATTCATGTGTTAGGTTAGAAAAGATCGGAGGAAAGGTTACGAGACTTGACATTGGTAGAGGTAGTGGGCATTCAGCTTTTGTAGAGAGAGGAGCTGTATTTTTATGTGGAGATTTTGTAATGGAGATAATAGGAGAGATCTCTGTGAATCTATTCGGTAAATTATGTTATGTGTATTGCACTGCTATTGAGTGAATATATATACAGATATCATTGTGCATGGATATTCATATGAATTGTGAGGACATAAAATTATATGTGTGTGAATAAATTTATATCTATACATTTTACTGTTCCTGGAGAGTGTTCTTAACTTTGTCAAAGCCTCGAAGAGATTGTTAATGAAAGTGTCTAACAGTCACTAAATAGCAACTTACAATATCATTATGGTCATCTAGGAGATAGATCTTCAATCTAAAACTCCTCTTGAACTAAAACTATTCACCGTTTAAAGTAATAATAATAATGATCATTTTTTTTATAGCGCTTCTATCCATACTATTAAATGTACAGTGCACTCTTTGTGCAGATGTATTTATATTTAAAGCTCACATCTAATAGCCAAAGAGAAAGGTCTAAAAGTTCTTTTTAAAAGTCTTTCTTGTCACAGATTATCTCAGTCTGAGCTGAACTGTTCCATAAAAGAAAGCGCCACAGATTCTAATGAGCGCACTCCCGGGTACTTGTTTTTATGCCAGGGACGTTATAAAGGCATGCTTAAAACCCACCAGAACATCGTGATCTTCTTATAAAGAGCATATGATCGGTAACTTGGCCATGTGCTGACCTCACAATCTTTCTGTATGCACTGTGTTACGTGCCGGAGCACATAAGGATCGTTATGTCTAGGGGGGGGGGGGAGAATATATCTTCTTGTATGTTACTTGAGTACAGCTGGATACCTTTCAATCACCACCTAACTTTCAACTAAATAATTCCAACTCTTGATTACTAATAACAATCAAATATTTAATCCAAGGTGTAGAACTTTTGTACAGATAAAATATTTCACAATGATAGAGATAAAAATAAATGACCGGTCGGTACGACTCTTATGATGGGACTGCCCAAGCATGGTATCGAAACCACGGGGTCTTAAAAGGGTTGGTTTCTATTGGTCTTTACGAACCTACGTGAAACATATTCACGGGGATATCGGGGCCCATGATTACTTGTTAGATTCATAGAAACCTTGAATCTCCAGGCATGGTGTGACAACGATATCACGCCTTACCCTTCCCACATTGGGAAAAAATATAACTTATTCTTAACAACTGACCAAAGAAAACGTGACCACAACTAAACCATAGCATTTAAATAGTGCGAAAGAGTTTCTCGACTTTTTATCAATTGCTAGATTCGTGACGACGTTTGTACAACGTCTTGTCTGTAGGTGGCAGGAGACGGGGGACAGGAGAAGATAATTCAGATATTGGATTGAAACTGGAGACTCCTGAAAGTCAATCTATGGCTCTTTTGATACGAAATATAAAAGATATTGACTGGTCGACTAAAATCATAAAGATTAATTCACACAACGTAATTGTATTCCCAAAATGTGTATTTCTAATTAAACAAATATTTTCAAAATGTTATTACAATTAGAATCTATATTTTAAATCATATTTCTTCAGTTTTCTTTATACTATTTATTCATTTTGTAGTTCATAAGTTCTAAAAGAAATTTACTAAAAAAATTTGATAGAGATAGAAGCAGGCATCGAAGCGTAACAATATTTCAACCCCATTTAGGGCGACGGATTTTTGGTATTGTAGGCAGGGGCCGTCTAGTAGGAAAAGGAGGCTTGCAGTTTCCACTATAGCATCTTTTATCTGTAGATTAAAAATAAAAAAATAATATAATAAGCTTATATAATATAATTATTAAAGAAGTTTAAACATTTATTTAAATAAGACATTCAAATAAAATAATGACGCTATAAAACCATCCGTAAATATGTAAATAGAAATTCGATCTCTTCTACATCTTGTTTCCACCAAGCTTATTTTCCCAAAACCACCACATTCATAGAATGCACGAAAGCTAATAGCTGATGACTTAAGATCACAAGCTAATCATTTAACTATCTTGTACTCGATTTGATTAACCCTTGACAGATCAGATTAGAAGAAAAGCAAAACGTTTAGAATTTATTGGAAAAAAAAATTGTAAGTCAGCTTTTCATCTTCTATACCAGAGGTCAGCAACCTTTTGATATTAGTGTGCCCAAGTAAGATTTCTCATTCATTCAGCGCGTCAACGGTCTAAAAGTCAACCTGCTCTGGCACAACATTTCTTGTAAAAGAGACTTGGAACGTTCTATCTTGGGGTCTTTCGTGTGCCATTGAAAATCGCTCTGTTTGCCATGTATGAAACGCGCTATAGATTGCCGATATCTGTCTTACATAATAACTTTTGAAATTATGGTAGAAATATGTTACAATAAAAGTCAAATCATAAATGAAAATAGTTCATTCTGAAAACTCACCTTGTTGTAGAACTGGCGATAGAGTTACCTGTAATGAAAGAAAGGAACATAACATCACCATAAAGAAAAATATGTCATTTTTTTTTTAAATATCCAACCTAGTACAATATTAATAATACATACCTAAAGCGTGTAGTGTTTTTATTTTATTTCAAGTTAAACTATGGTAACAAGTTTGTAACAACAAGGGGGCAATTAATGTGGCCTTTCCATTGGCCTTTAAGAATAAAAAGTCGATGACATTACAATTTTAAGGTGCTCTTTATCAAGCACGACTTTGCCGGTCTTCTTTGCTATAATATTAGCACAAGTGTTTATGTCATTTAAGTGTTGCAGTGGACTTACCGCGCTTCCCAGTAAACAGCTAAGAACTGCTACGGCCAGAGCTAAAACTAGATATGCTTTCATGGTGGGAGAAACACGCGGGTTGGCGTAGGCCCCCCGTGGCCGCACAAGAGAAAAATGAGCATTATTTATACAACAGAGGTGCTAAAAACAACAGCAACAAGGTACTTCTGATTTATCATGTAAACTATTTCATCTTTCATCGTCGTATTGTTTTATGGTGCCATCAGCACAGGTGAAACACAGGTTTCTGCTTGTTTTCAATTGTTTGGTGAAGTGCTCTTATTATGTCAGTTATGAAATACGAATGCTGAAATCAATGGGTTTGCTAGGTGTTGCAACCATTATGTCTATTTGTTGTGTTGTTTTCCATTGTGCGAACTGTGAGTGTGCTGCCCCTTTTGTTGTTTACCCATAATCCCCTAGTATGTTAGCGACGTCCTTGTTCTACCATTTTGAATGTACTAGTCTTCATTACAGAATAAAGTCTGAGTACAATTATACACTGCGTCTTTACATTTCTCGATTTATTACACTAGGGAAAGAGGTTAGGTGAGGCGAGGGGGGGGGGGGGCGGGATATAGGTATATACAGTGAGAAAGATAGAAAACAAGCGTTAGATAGAAAGATATAGGGGAAAATAAATAGAAAGAAAGTGACTGAGAGAAAGAATAAAGAGAGAAAGAGAGGGAGAAATGAGAGAAAATAAGAAAGTAAACAAAGAGACACAGAGAAAGTGAGAGAAAGAGACAGAAAAGATTGAGAGCCAGTAAAAGAGAAAGAAAGAGACTGAGAGAGAGTAAAAGGGGGAGAGAAAGAATGAGAGCGGGAAAAAGATAGAGAATGAAAGGGAAAAGGCAAGAGAGAGAAAGTGAGAGAAAAGAGAGAAAAAAGAAACGAAAAAGTGAGAGAAGTGCAGAGAAATATATATATATATAACGTTGCAGTAATGCACAGTGAGTTAAATTCAAACACTATCCCAACATGCCTTGCTTGTATGTACTATCGGCTGGCAGAAATTGTAATGCTCTTGCTTCTAAACGATCTTCAGAACCTAGAGACAACATTTCAGGCTAGAGTGTTCTAACAACAAGTTATGTCCTATTTACAAAACTAAAAATGAAATGTGTGTAGTGTTTTGTAAGAGTGGCTATTTACACAAATATTTGTGTTTCTCTTTACGAAATGTTGTCATGCTTTCACGAGGCGGGATGAAGAAATGACACATTTTTTTTAGAAGAAGGATCTTACATAAGATAACTGAAAATAAATAGAAATAAACAGAATATTTGGCTTTTCCAGAGTAAAAGCAGTAAACGTTGAAATAAAAAAATAGGTCTAAACTTTAGCAAGAGGCATAATTGGAAAACAGAGGAAAGAGGAGAAAGATGGAAACAATTTATATTTCCAATTTTGGTGTTATTGTTTTTTCTTTCGAAAAGAGTTTTTCATTTTCAAGGGCAGATTGAAGACATTATTTTTTTTATCGTATTCACATGGGCATTTTGAAATTTATGAATAATGTGTAAAATATGACCTTTTTGTGGCTGTTATGTCAAGTCAAATATGTTATATTTATATCTCTAGCCTTTTATAATAGTATGTTCGTCCATTTTGTATAGAAAAACATTGGCATACCATTTAAATTAACTTTAATCATATGGATGAGTGTGTGGATTGATAGACAGATGTTTGAATATATAGATAGATAAACCGATAGATAGGTGAATGAATGGGTGGGTGGATAGAGATATGTTGAATAGGTAGACTGATAGATAGATAGATAGATAGAGTACCTAATTTAGCAGCAGGCTGATAGTTTTCATATCATTTTTTAAGGCCCCAAAATAATTAAACGGCAATAAAGGCAATGTTTTAAACACATATGAACGCCCCATTCGTCGTCGATGCTGATTTTACATGGGCCACATATCAAGCTGCACAGCTCATTAATACTGCTGTCCTCTGAAAATCTCAAAAAACGATAACCAGATGTTCAGTGTCATTGTCACCTTTCCTCATTGGTATAAAACTAGGCGTTTCATGTCAATGGCACTTAGCGTCAAAAGTAGATTTGAACAGATTGCGGTGTAGCCATGCAGCGTGCGTCACCATAAAATGTTGCATCATCAAAGTGTTGATTTTCAGATCTACTAGCTAGTTTTTAGATATTAGCAATGGGAATATTCAATATGGCACAATCACCCCCCCACACACACACACACATACACACACTTTTTTCACACAATTTTCTATGAGAAACTAAGGTCTCAATAATTTCTTAATTTGTGTGGTTGAAGTTTAAATCTTATCTTATATATTAGAGACGCTCCTTCTATAAAGAAGACTATTGCGTCCTACGCACATTCGTGGTTTGAGTCTAGTCTTGCATCGCTATTAAGGTTTTAAATGATGTTAAGTTACTGGTAGATTTCCTGGTTTGTTCAGGCAACTCATTCCATGTCCGAATGCCACTCGAGAAGAATTATTACTTATATGAATTTGTTCTCACATAAGGGATAAGAAATGTGTTTTTGTCCTTATGTTTATCTGAACTTTGCAACAAGTTGTTATTGTGTTGTATTTCTAAATTAAAGTTTAAAGTCTTATGTATTCTTACTACTTTACTCTTTGTCCTTCTTATTTCTAGGCAACTGTTAGCATTATCTAATGTTGTAGCTTTGTCGCGTAGTTAGGTGAGCACAACATAAACGTACTTCTCTTGATTTGCATTTTTTTCGTCTATGCTTCTTTGCAATTGCAATACACCAAAACTGAACAAAAAGATACAATTTTATTTCCTAGAAAAAAAAGCTATCAAATTTTAAAATAAGTAGCCCAGTTTACTGAGTATCGGAATCTTCTGGAGGCTAAAATCATTTTAAAACAAATGCATCGTCGTACTTAAAGAAAATATATACATACTTTGTGTGTGGACACTTGATAGCTGAACTATGCATCTCGAGGATCGGATTCGACCTCCAAGCAGTAGTGTAGCCGGGGGGAGGGGGGGGGGAGCAGGGGGAGCAGAACATTTAAAAAAAAGGGCCTTTTCCGGAAAAAATAATTTAATAATTTTAACAAGCCATGTAGCACAATTTATACTGTTTCTAATTTATTTATTTTTTTAAATGGCATTTCAACAATTTAATTTGTTACAATATGATTAATGAACCTTGTTAGATCAAGTTAATTTTAGTTTAATTTAATTTGATAGGAAGTGAAGGTCACATTCTAGCAGGGGTCGGCAACCTTTTGCTAATGGTGTGCCAAGCTAGGATTTCTAAATCATTCAGCGTGCCAACAGCCTAAAAGTCAACCTGCTCTATTATACTTGTTTTCTTATAAGACAAGTAGGTAATTTAAATCCGTAGCTAGGCAAAGGCCAAAAGCAAAGGAACTCTATATAGAAAATCGTTAAAGCGTTTTATATTTAATTTTAAAAAAACATGTGTATGTGATTGTCATCCTTTTATTAGCATTTATACCAAATACAAAATTATATTACCAAACTTTCACATTTATGGCAACTATTTTGTAAATGTTATCATTTAGTTGTCAAAATACATATCTATCAACTGATAATATTGATTATAATATTTTCTGCTCAGTTTAACTGATATGATCTTTTATTACTCCCTTTCTATTAACTTGCGCTGTCTTATTGTCTGATTGTCTGCTTGTCTGGTTGCTTGCAAAACTTTGCATCGATTTTTTCGACCACTTCCTGTCGTCCAATCGAGCCGAAACTTGGCCAGCAGACTTGTCCCGACTAACAATACATTCTATCACATTTTCAGCCTCATAGCGTTTGGAATAGTCACAAATTCATTGGACCAATTTGGGAATCGAGGAAAATATTTTACGTCAAAATGGCTGTCTCTACCGGAAGAGTAGGAAGGAAATAAAATTTTCGTATATGTTCGTTTTTACGAAATAAATAGAATGTAAACGACACAATGTTGCCGAAACAAAGAGAGTTACCTGTTTATATTTTTTGCGGGCCAAAGCTAGAAAAAAAAAAAGGATGCGCAAAATTTTAGTGTGGAAATTCATAAGGTATGATATAACTTATATTTATTTTAATCTATCAAAATACAAATCAAAGATAAACTTAGTTTACAAAGAAAAACTTTGTTTTTATGGGTTAGTTTATTTATAAATATAAAGTTTCTTCTAGAGCAACGTTTAGCGGAAGGGATACAAAGTAATCATACAAACTGGGTAGTTAATGTAACAGAAAATGTGCATATATTATATTAGTCATATAATATTTATAAAAATTTCAACTACTTTTTGACGGTTTGGTCATTATAAAGTTATAATTTGAGGGTTAGGGTTAGGGTTGTAAAGTTGTAAGTAAACATTTCCTGCATTAATTATTTGTCCATTCAACCTTGAGGAGTTTATCTCTTAAACAATTAGGCACATTTCGATGCCCGTTTCATTAAAGGCTTAAAATTCAACTGGCTACGTTTTCAAATCGCCAATATCCCTACACTTAATAAAAAAAAGTATCTACATCTAAGAAAGTCGTAGTAAGATTAAGGGTTATTTTAAGTTGCATTTTCTGTCTGTCTGTCTGTCTGCAATGGTGCAAAAATTGGCTTCAAGTTTTCTACCACTTCCCTTGGTCCGATCAAGCTGAAATTCGGACAGCAGACTTGTGGCGCCTAACAATACATCCTATCAAATTTTCAGTTAAAACAACTTAATAATACTACACTTATGACAATATTCATTTCTTAAAAGGAAAGTATATGAAAAATTTTGGTTTCACTTTAAAAATGCCTGTGCAACTTTTTATAGTTTTTCGGCGCAAAGATAGAAAAAAAAATTACGCGCTAAGATTATTTTTAGAACAATTCATACAGAGTAAGGAGATATTTTTGAGATTTGCGACACAGATATTTTTCTGTACGTTTCATTTGCAGTAGTCAATCAATTATTTAATTAGATGATGGTAAAATTAGTTTGCAAATAAAGGGAGTATAATAAAAACGTCGTTTTTATGGTTTTCTTGTTATAAAGTTTTTGACATTGTCACATATTAATAGCACCCACAGCTCTCGCTCAACGCGAGTTTTGTGGGCGGTACTAAAGGCCTAGACTGTTCTAAGAATTCACTCTCGTGCCGACCTCAAATTCTCGGAATGGCTAGGAATAGTCTATTATTTCTCGTACAGGGGAGTTCATATTAAAATTATCATTTTTATTATGAGTTTTGTAATGATACCAATATTTTCACCCCTCCTAGTAATAGGTCTGTTCCCCGCTCTCCTCCGCTAGTATTTAGAGTCTTGTGCAGAGTTTTGTACAGAGTGGACGCTTGTGATGGCACTTTTTTATTCTAACTGTATATAATCTTCATATTGTATATATTTGTACATATCAACTGAATTAAATTATCAACAACATTTACACTGAAGCTTCCTCGACAAGTTACTGTTCTATGTTTTGTTTCATTATTTACAATACGATAATATATTTATTTACAACTACAACGTAAAGGAAAGGAACTGTTAGAAGGCAAATCCTGAGTTTGTGCCCAGGACAATAAGTAGAGTTCGTGTAATACCTAAATGTAAATAATAATAACCAAAGTCTACCCTAGGACGAACGAGAATTATCAACAACATTTACACGGCTCTGACCACAAAGGGATTGTGGTCGTAACAACATCATATTACGCTTTTAAATTCCTTACTGGTTTATGCAAACTAATACCAGGCCCAAGTGTTAGTCTATAAGAAAAAAGTTCTTTAAATGAAGAATAAGATAATTTGTTTGGATTTCTCTATATCTTTCTAAACATTTTATTAAATTTTGTACAGAAGCTTTAAAAAAACTCTTTTCCAAATCAAAAATATTACGCCCAAAAGTTAATCTGGGCTCAAATAGAACGCTGACCCTAGATAAATGATATGAACAAACAGAGCGCATACAGTTTAGTCAAATTATTAATGTAAAAAACAAACTCTAAATGTTCATTGTGTATTAGAATTTTATTTTATTTTCTATATTATTCACTATATGTAAGGTCTTGGCTAGTCAGCATTATGTTTAAAAAGTCAGCTTAAAATAAAATGTTCAGCACTGCTAAGTTAGAGACCTGCTGAAGAGGTATCAGCCAAACCACTTCCTAGGCCTTGGGATTGTGATTATGACTTTCCATTTGACACAAACTCCGGAACTATCCCAGGTGATGCAGATTTCAGCTGTAAAAGGAATAAATAAATTGAAAATAATAAAAAATACTCTTTTGACTTATTTTGTTAGCGTTGTTCGAAACAGTAACCTAAAACGCTAGCTAACAAAGTCCAATGAAGGCAGGACTCTAATCCGAAGAACGAAAAGAGTAACTGAAAAACTGCCGAGCGGCAGCGCGTTTGGCTAGCATACCGAAGGTCCTGGGTTCGAATTCTGGTGAAAAGTAGGATTATTTTCCCGGGTCTGAAGGGTGTTCCTGAGTCTACCCAGCTCTGATGGGTACCTGACCTTAGCTGCGGTAAAGTAACGGCGGCTGTGCATAGTGCTGGCCACACAATCACCTCGTATGCCGTGGCCACAAAAACTGGTGATCGCTGCTTCATCGGACCTATGGTTCGAGTTGGTCCAACGGGATACTTTACTTTTATATATATATATATATATATAATATATATACACGTATTGCCCGGTGCGGCCTGCACCAAGCTTGCTACGCCACTGGAGAGACATGTAAGAGAAAAGTTCTAATATAGATTTATAGGTGGATTTTTTTTGCAATAATCACAGGTGGCCATTTAAACTATTGGTAATCTTATGTCACATGATATCAGTACTAGGGAACTGGGAAGTAGAAACAAAGTTAGATGCTGGGTCAGTTGTTGTTGCTTGTGATAGACGTGAATCAAAGGGGGTCAAGATAGAGAGGGGAGGTAACATAATATATAAGTGACCACTCGCATAATGAAAAACATTCAATGGCAAGTGTAACAATAACACATACACAGATCATGGACTAAAGTTACTTTAGATAAATGATAAAATGTAAGTATTACCTCGCCTGTTCCTGGAAGAAATAACTTCCTGTAAAATATTGTAAAAAAAAAACTTGTGGGTTCTCAGTTCCTTTTTTGTTATTACAGTTTTCTAACTCAATCTTTGTTATAGCTATAAATAGAACTATAGTACATCTATAGCAAAACTATAACATAATAAATATAACTTTAACATAGGTACAACATCACCATAAAATAACTTTAACATAAACTTACAAAACTATAACATTGAGCCTACTTTAAAAGCTAACATTTTAACTTTGCTTACTATGTCTAAAAAATAACTGTAACATTATACTAGCCATTGCATTTCAATATCACTGAGTATGAGCAAAGACTATAATAAGATGGACCGCTTGTTATATTGTTTAGTGCTGAATAGTAAGTTTGTGCATGTGCGCCTTCAATACGTTCTCAAGTTTTTCTGGTGCCCATCAAAGACTATTTTTAGAGCGTAATATTAGTTTTTTTTTCTATGCGCACACTGTCTTGAATGACTCTTAAAGTTTTTAAGAGGGTGATATAATTATGTTAGGCCTGCCCCCGCCCCTGGTCATTCTGGAAGCCAAATCATTCACCGCAGAATTCTACGAAACAAATGTTCTGATATTGCTATTATTGTTGATATAACTGGTTCCCGTATTAAAAATCAACCCCCCCCCCCCTAAGTTTATTCTCGTTGTTTATATAACATCTATCGCTAAACAGTAGTTTTTTTTTCTCTCAATATAAATAGCCATTATTTCGATATAGTAGTCGTATTAGTTTATTTCTTTCGTTAATATTTTATTATTTTTTTTAGTTGGTCAGATTTTATTGGGATGGGAAAAGAGGGTAGGGGGGCAATAAGTCTATTTTGTGTCTGGCTTTGGTTTAACATTTTTTAATGTAAGAGTAGTCGGACTTACCTCATCGTTTCTGCGTACTACAATAGATGCTAGAATTTTTAAAAGTTACCATGTTACAAAAGTAGCACCGTATTATAACTGTGAATTGAAACCGCTTACGAAGAAATACACTTTATATTTTACTTCATATGTTTTAAAATAATCCATTTATTATCAGACAAAAATGTAGGCCTAGTATATACCAAATTATTTTGTTAAATTTACTTCGTATGCTGTAAAATAAATTAATTTATGAGCACACAATACATTGCAGGCCTTGTATTTACCTGGTTTGTCAACAGTACCTTTGATGTCATTCGCTTTCGAATAGTTAACTACGTCATTCACTAAGAAATAAATAAGAAATATTTTTTTGTATTTATTATTCACAAATTAATAAGAATAATAGATCGATATTTGTTAATTAATACATTACAGAAAGATTTGCCTAGTGATATATATATTTTTTTAATTTATATTAGAAAACGCTAGAAAAAATTCAAAGACTGGTGCGACATTTAGAATTATTTTTTAATACAAAGGGAAAGAATTGATCGTTGATTTTAGGAAGAGCGAAAAATCCAGATCAAATCCTACAATCATAACTATTAGAGTGAGTTATGTGCCCGTCATGATAAACCCTGCGGCACTCATTTAGCAAAATCGCCAGCAAAATCATTCAAAGAGAATAATGATCTTGGACGATTAAGGGACTTTACATAAATTTATTTCTACGATGCTGCATTTGAAAGTTAACTATTTACCCTAGATCTAAGTAAAGAGAGACGAACAGATGGACAAGTTTTAATGTTTGTTTTTTTTAACGTTTAAAATGAGATCAGTCTGGGCTTCAGAAGTCGTCCGTTTCCCAGTCAATGTGTAAATCATATTTGTATAGTTGGGCTTGTAGTTCTACTGGTACAGTATAATGAATAATATATTACAGTTAATATGGTATAGTATTTAGTATGGTGGCGTAAGATACGATACTATAGACCTACAAGTACAGTATTCTATAGTACAGTAGTACCGTACAGTGCAGTACAGTGCAGTCTATTACAGTAGTACAACACGATAAAGTAGATAGTACGATTTAGTACAGTAGAGTAAAATTGAATAGTGCAGTAAAGATCAGAAAAAAAACAGTCCAGTATATTATAGTAGGATCAAAGTAGCGTGTTTTCGACACCTTTTTTTGTTTGATCAGAACAGAAATGTACGCCAAGCACGAAAACTACTATTGTAATGTGTGTATTGGGTCTCAGAATGCAATATAAATATTTTTAAAATTACGTAAAACATAACTTTCAAGTAATTATTAAATATTGCCACTTTAATGTGTGTCTTTAGCCATTCGAGCTGTCTAATTTTCGGCAACATTATTTGTAAACTCATTTTTAGTTAAAATTCAGATTGTGAATTGTGATTGTGTTATGAATCTTAACTCTGCTCTTTTTAATGAAACAAAATAGTTCAATATGGGTTTATTGGGTCATGCTTTGCTTACTTTTGTTGCCCTCTAAAACGTCACTTCGGTATGGTGCTCATGGGATTGATTACCTTAGTAATTCCAAATCTCGTCACTTTTGACTCATTTAAACGACATTTAAACAAAAAATTCACTAAATAGACATATAACTTAGAAATACAATTTAAAACATATTACTATCAAAATAAATTTAACAAACTAATTTTATTACTGTTTACTACAAAATCAACTATTAACTCAATTTTGAGAAAAAGCTATTCAGTTGGCCTTTAACTTATCCAGAGTTGGCAATATTGTATGGATTTTATCAGCTATTAAACTTACCCAGAGTTGGCAATTGTGTAAGGATTGTTTTCAGCTATTAAGCTTACCTAGAGTTGGCAATAGTGTTAGGATTTTATCAGCTATAAAGCTAGTTGCTGCTAATGTGGCATTCACGTTACTTTCTGGAAAACAAAGAACAGAAAATAATTTATATTTGACTATATTATATTCCATCCATCATATTTACTTATGTAAAAGTCACACTGTATGGTTAACTATCTATCTAAATATTTATCAAAATATCTATCCATCCATTCATCCATCATTGCATAATAATATATCTATAATTATCTATCAATCCATATAACTAACTATCTAGCTATGTATCTAACCCTTCCATCCAACCATCCGTTAGTCTGATATATATGTCTATTATTCTTTTGATTCTTCTCTGTTTCTCTGAGTTTTTATCTATATGAATACATAATCTAGCAATCTCTCTGTCGCTGACATGTCACTTAATCCTCAGACTTATAGATCCCCGCTCCTGTGACGATCTGTTGTAGCCTACTAATTAACAGGATATTAATTATTAGTCTGCGATATTGCAATTGATGATTTCTACGGTCAAGAGGATAAAGTTTTGTCGTCGTCGCTTATCACCTTATTGTTTCGCCGTGAGGTTTGGCTCGATTCCTGCTGTTGCAATGTTTGAAGTACCAGCACTATATTACTCAAATCCATGGAGACAAGTAACGATATCCGCTTTCTAGTTTTCTGTCTGTATTTGTGTAGGCCTATGTCTGTTTGCCTGTCAGTCTATCATAATATAGTCCGAAAGACTATCCTATTCCCCCTTAACAATCCAAAAAGAATATGTTGTTAAATGCTTACTACTTAAAGTATACACAAATAACGTTTGTCGGCATTTTTTACCTTTTACATTATTTCCAAAATCAGCCAGAGCCTCCCATAATTTTAAGGCCTCGTCAATTTTCATCACGTCTGATGTCAGGAGATCTGGATCTATGGGCGTAAGGAAATGTCAATATCTAGTAAAAGTAACTTTTCAAATGTTTGAAAAATTATTTTTAAAGAGCTTCTTTCTGAAGAAAATTAATAAACAAATGACTTACCAACAAACGAAAAGGGACAAACATTGACAAATATTGACAGGCATTGACAAACATTGACACATTTTGACAAACATTGTGAAAAATGGACAGACATTGACATACATTGACAATAACTGACACATGTTGACAAACATTGACAAATATTGACAAACATTGACAAACATGGACAGACATTGACTTACATTGACACATATTGACAAACATTGACGAATATTGACAAACATTGACAAACATTGACATACATTGATATACATTGACACATATAGACAAACATTCACAATAATTATCACGCATTGAAAAACATCGACAAACATTGACATATATATACAGACATTGACTAACATTGACAAAAATTGACAAATATTCACAGTAATTTACTCACATTGAAAAACATCGACAAACATTGATATATATTAATAGATATTGACAAACATTGAAAAACATTGACAAACATTGACAAACCTTCACAATAATTTACTCGCATTTAAAAACATCGACAAACATTGACATATATTAACAGATATTGACTAACATTGACAAACATTGACAAACATTCACAATAATTTACTCGCATTGAAAAACGTCGACAAACATTGACACATATTAATAGACATTGACAAACATTGACAAACATTGACAAACATTGACAAACATTGACAGATATCTTAAAGCTAGATTGTATAAGGGATCATGGTAGCCAGAGAGGTAGCGTGTTCGACTGGCGATCCGATGGTCCTGGTTTCGAATCCTGGTGGGGGGCTAGGATTTCTACGACTTGAGGGTGTCCCTGAGTCTACCCAGCTCTGGTCGGTACCTGACATTAGTTGGGGAAAAGTAAAGGCGGCTGGGCATTGTGCTGGCCACACATTCCCGAGTATGCCGTGGCCACAGAAAATGGTGAACACTGCTTCCCTAGCCCTATAATCATTTTGGCCCGAATGGTACTTTACTTACTACTAGATTGTATAAAGAACTACCTTGCTCTTTGTTATTCAGGAAAGCTTGAACCTCGGCCTCTAAATGAAACCTCACTGCTGCCTGCAGAATCGCTTTGTCTATGTCATTTGCAGAAACTGAGAATGCAATAAAACAAATGTCGACTAGACACATTTCTTCACTATAGACCAGCTAAGATTTATATTTATATTTGTTATTAACTTACAATTCTTAGTCTAAGATGAAAAAGGAAAGGGACAAAACTTGTGACCACTCTTTATGGTTAGAATAGATCTATGGGCGGTTTTACTAACGAACATGTATATATTTTCATTTGACAGAATACATAATGTATTTAAAAAAATCATTACCATCTACTGTAAGACGGGCCGCATTGTCTCTTACAAACTTTGCAGCATTCCCCAAATCCGTAGCGTTTATGCCTTTGAAGAAACCAAAATGAAAGTCCAAAATATAGCTTCGTCGATGGTGTTTATCGATCAATCAATTCAGCTATATCAAATTCATTTACGTACTTACTTAAAAATAAATAAACAGATACAATACTAGTGAACCAATTTGATTTTGACCCTATAATCATGCGTGTGTTTAATATAAAACTTAAAAATAAACTAACGAAAAGATATATCTATATAAGAACTACGTTGCAGTAATTTGTATATTGCATCCATTTTCTGGGTTCAAATTTGTATTGTTGCTTTGTTTACATCTATTAGGAATATAACAATACTCCGCTGGTGCTCATTTCTAATCTATTCAAATGAACCGCAAATAATTAAAAGTAAAGTAGAATATTTCAACAACCTTCAATTGTCCTTTTTACGGTGTCCATGATGTATTGGAAAACGTCCCCAGCATCCGGATAACTTTGATTGTTGATTGGTTCACTGGTGACTGTTACGTCATCTTGTGCAGACTGAAATAGTAATTGATATAAGAAACTGTAGATCTATATTTTTTATCTGAGCTACTTGTGTTTATTTTATTTATTTTGGTGTAGCGATTTAAAAATATGTTAACATTGTATAAATAGCATTTCGTTATTAAATTAACAAAATCGCCGGTAGTTTGTACATGTTGTAATGTCATTTAAAAAAATAAAACCTGTACCCAAGGACTACTGAAGACAGGACGCGCAGACTTGAATTTCTGACTTAGCTAGCTAAGGCCAGTTTTTTTAACAGTAGCGATACACTCCCTTGTCGCTCTTATATATGAAGTAAACTATTATTAAGTAACTAACATAATTAATGTCAATAATGTCAATAATGTTAATGTGCAGGGCCGTTTACTAATGAGGGGTTAGGATTGAGAGGGTTTAAAAGAGCATTTGAATATTATTTAAGATCTATTTAGATGATTGAATGATTAGGGCCGTACACATGATACCCTATATGTATATGCGGTTGGTGTTGACGGTTTCGTGTGGGGGATCACCTAAGGAATAAAATAAAGTGAAAAAAAAATTCTAAAAAATCGTCATTTCTTGACCTAAAAAGGGAAAAACGTAACCCACCCATACAATTTATCTGGCTCATAATTAAGAGACAAATGCACAGCCTCTAAAAAAAGTGATTATGAAGTAAGTCGATTATTTGGGTTGAGAATTTTGCCAAGTGGTAGGCCTACATGTATACCATTATTATAAATACGATAATTTGATTTCTATATCTATGGTAAAATTTATTTGTGTTTTCATGACCAAGGAATATAAAGAATGTAAATTGACTGTGATAGTTAAAAATAAACAAACATTATGCTCTCCTCTCATATTTTCTGCTTTCAATAATGGTATACATGCACTATTTGGCACTTTAAACAAACGACACTTGTTGGCAGCATTATAATTACCTTTACAATTAACTACACCACATTTATTAGGCATTTTGATAAAAATACACGATCGAAAAATTGAAAACAAACGCAGTGAAGTAAAATATCAACAAAAAGTATCCATGTTGGAACCAAACTGTGCCTTCTATTCAGACTCCTTAAAAAATAGTGCGTTCATGCTTGGTAATTATTAAGACATTTTAATGGCTATTAGATCGTTCTTTGTCATTAAATAAATGAAAATGACATAAACCATTAATACAATGAATCATATTAGTAAAGAATTTTGTTAGTTACTTAATAATAGTTAACATTATATCACTGCGCCAAGGGAGTGTATCGCTACTGTTAAAAAAAACTGGCCTTAGCTAGGAAGTCAGAAATTCAAGTCTGCGCGTCCTGTCTTCAGTAGTCCTTGCCTGTACCTTATAAAAAATAAAAGTTATATTAACGAGACATTTTTTTATCTATTTAAATATCTATCTACCCATCTACACAACCTTGCATTAATTTCATCACTATCTATCAGTCTTGTCTACCAAATCTACATAGCTAACTATCTAACTATTCTTACTTATTATATAAACATTACATTCATATAAATATATTTGACTCACTGAGCATTGTATACAACACAACAGCAGCGATGTGAAAACTGATAAGGCTAAAGTCGTGTTCATTGTCGATGGCTAATGATTACACACGCCCTGTAATTCAAATGATACGATAACAGCGTATTTATAGCGTAAGAGGTGTGGTTATAAAATAACAGTAAGGAGTAACATCTTGTTTCCTCCGATGCCACTCAACAATCTCCATATTCCCGGATCCTGTCCGTACAATTTATGATCATATTACTGCAAGTGTGAGGATGATATTTTATTGGAATTTTTCCATTTTCAGACGAGGGCTCTTATAATGACAGTTCAGCATCCTGCATAAGTATCGAGCACACACAAACAAACATAATATACTTAACAAATGTCTTTAATAATATGTTGCTTGATTTTAAAGACCAACTGAAGAGCTTTTTATAAAAATTGAGTTAACAGTTGATTTAGACAGTAAATAGTATAAAAATATATTGCTGAAAGTTTGAGATTTCAAAAAAAGGTCTTTGTATTTTAAAAATGTAATTTAAAGGGGTCCGAAGCGACGAGATTTGGAATAGCTCATTTACGCATTTCATTCAGCCTAAACCGGAAGTGACGTTAAGTAAAGGAGTAAACAAAGTATGGCTACGTTAAATCCCTACTCTTATGATCCCCAACATAATTCAAGTTCAAGTGAACATAGCGAATCCGAAGACAGCTGTGTAACAATTTTAAACGATACAGAAGATGTATTGGAGGAGTAAGAGCTGGAAAATAACCTATGGTAATTATTTTGTGTCGTATAAATATATAATTTACTTTAGATCCTAGCCACATCACCCAGCCTTTACAATTTACTTAGTCGACTTAGACTTAGGGCCTAGACTCTAGATATAATAATAATAGAAAAAGTTATAATTTACTACAGTAGGCCTACTATCAGTATCATATCTTATTCATTACAGATGTTCCTTCTATATAGGCTAATCCTATATTTTATATAGGCTCTATATAATTATATGAAACACCCTTAGCTTCTAAAGGCTTAGGCCTACGGGTAAATGCCAATAATCATTCAATAATGGAATAAATTTTACTGCCATAGGCCTACCTTATAAAAGTTACTTCCTAATATTAATATGTCTTTAATAATGAATTAGTTTTTCTGTCTGAGATGGGCTATGGTAGGTAGTATAAGCAAAGAATCAAAGATGTAGGCTATGGCTTAGGTTTTTGGCGCTATAAGTATAATAAAAATCCTACGCCCCCCCCCCCCCTTTTACTTACTTTTTTTAAGCATTAATATTAATAAGGTTATGTCTCCCAATGTTATTACTATTTATTATGACTCATAATAAATTGTGCTCATAATATGAGCATAATTAACTTTTATACATACCCGGTACATTAGTAAAGATTAATTTTATTAATTATATTTATATAATAATAATATAATAATATCTCATCATCAATTTAAATTTAATATACCAGTATCGGTACTTAAAGGCATTTTTTTTTGTGAACAGGTGTGCATGTTTAAATTGTCGAATACCAGCGGCCAAGGCAGAACGAAAATGCTGCCATGATGAAGAGCTAATCATCCAGAAGTGACCAAAGTAAGCTGCATTACAGGCCACCCTGACTTTAATGCTGCATTCTTGAACATAACAGTTCTAGAGATAGCATTCCTTCAATATTGTGAAGACAATGGCTATTGACTAAGTATTGACCAGATCCGAGGGACATACACAGGTATTTAAGCCTGAATATAAGGCCTATTGCTTTAAATTTTCTAAAACTTTGCAGCCTGGATATTTAAAAAAATTAAAATAAGGTGCATAGTCTTAATTAACCTCATTCAATATTTGAAAAAAACAAATGCTATTGTTTATTGTAATATTTTAATTACAAATTTTAAGATAAAAAAACAAAGAAGCACAATGACAGGTACTAATTCAAAGTATTGTTAATTATTTGTAAAAAAAATAATACATATTTAACAATAAGTAATAAGTATTGTTACATTTTTCAGAAAATACAGATATGTGGCATACAAACTGTTTGCCAGATGGATATGGCAAGGACTAGACAGAAGAACAAGACTGGTACTACCCGCCTGTGTGGTTAAAAAAATAAGAAAAAAATTTCCAAGCGAAGTGTACACTGGGTTTAAATTTAAATATCCTCGATGTTTAAGAATTTAAATAAATGTAATTTATTTTCAAGCAAAGTTTCATTTCTTATATTTTGAAATTACTATCTTTGCATGTAAATACACTACCCATTTTCATTAGATAAATGATGTTAATAAACATTTAAAAATAATTGTTGTGCTTTATGCATAACTTTAAATACAAAATTGTAATGTAATTGTAAACTTTAATGTATTTTTTAGTATTACTCAATGCAATAGTCAAAAACAAATATATCATTACCATCATCATAAAGTTAAAGCCAATCCCTTGTGTAAAAATACAAAGGTTTTTAAAATGTGACATATTTGCCATCAAGCTTAAGAAACATTTTAGAAACAAATTATTACCATAAACTATGAAATAGAATATAGGAAATCATTATCAAAATCTATTTTTTTAAAAGCTATGATAAATGACATTAATAAGTTATCTGTAAGTTAAAAATACTTTAATCAGAATAATTCAAGTCACAAGAGTTGTGTGAAGGAATTTTCTAAACTTAAAAAGCTATGATTAAAATCGAACATTCTTGAGGTACAATTTCTGTCATTGGCTTTGTGAGGTGGTATGTTAACTGAAGTAATTCCACTTTTCTTGCATCATTTCTTACTTGTTTCCTATGACAAATTAAGAAGTATAATCATGAGTTCATAAATTTCCAAATGATTTAGATCAAACAGATAATTAACAATATAACCAGTTTTAAAATTAGTAATTTACATTTTACTCATACAAAAAGGGCAAACATAAAATGAATTACCGGTATGTAGGGAAATTCAATACTATTTTGTCTTAGCAAGAAAAAATATATGCCTACCTTTAACACCAAAGGCCCAGGTATCAATGTATCATTCTTCTCACCATCATTGGCAGGGTTCACACACTCCTCATCAACTTGAGAATTCTAAACAATATATTTAAAAAAATCATTTCTACACCTTCTACAAACTTCAAAATTTGTTACATTATTAATTCTTATTAATTATATATTTAAATATGTTTAAATATATTCCCTTCTTTTCAATACCAGTACTATATATTAAACCTTTTTATTTTAAAGTGCATCAGCTTTATAATTAAAACACCTTAACGTATCAATAATTTTAACTGAAATGATTTGCGGTTGATGTAAATTACCATAATTTCAGGCGCATTGTCTTGTATGGCAGTAATGTCCTTTTTATTGTTGATTTTAGCATACCATTTTAGTAACCGAGGCTTTGCTTGGTACAGCAGCGTTAATACATGCAGTGGCAGACTTGAGTTTGAGCCTGAGGCGCCAGAAAAATCCATTTCTGATAAAACCTGAAATTAAATTTTAGTCTAATAAATCTAATATAATATAATTGGGCTATTAGTTAAAATTTCTCCAATTTTTATACTATAATAATTATAATAACATGGCCTAACTTGATTTTTAAAAAAAACTAGGCCTAACGTTTAATAATAAATACTCAATACTAGGCCTACTGTCACTGTGTAGTGTGTAGGAGTGTAGTCTTAGTAGGCCTACTAATAATAATTTTTTAAAAATACTACCAGTAGGCCTACAAATAAATAAAATAGCCTATGTTTAAAGTTTAATATTTTAAAGTAGTAGGCTTAGGCCTAATTATTAGTAGAAGGCTACAAGTAAGTACAAGTTACAAGTAATAATAACTAGTTAGCCTAGTTAGTAATAAGCTATAAAACTTATTTAACTTAATAAAAGTCCTAGGCCTAATCAAATACTAATCTTAAAACTAATAGATAGTAGGCCTATATTTTTTTATTTTAAAAACTTACCTTTAATTTAAACTGAAATGCTCTATTTTCTGTACAGCTCCTCTTGTTTTGGTTGGTTTAGGAGTTTATGCAACTTTAGGGCTTAGATTTAGTAGATGATTTATCTAAACCGCTACCGGTAAAAGTAAATGCATTATATAGATAGAAATATACTGGATACTGCACCAAGGAGTAATCTATAATAGGTCTAACAGATTGTACCGAATTTTCTCTTCAGGCATCGACAGAAGCTTATTCCTGGTGAAAAACCACAGTATCGAACCATTTTCGAACAAAAAAACAACAAACTAGTTCCGAGTCAGAGAACTGTATACTATGAAGTTTTTCACCTTTGTGTGACGTCACGACAGTGTGTTGACAAGAAATTGCAAATCTCGAATGGCTACGAGATTTGTTTACTTTATCTCCCAAAAAACACACATTTAAATGATAATATTGAGCTAATTACTTGAAATTTGAGTTTAATATTTTGTAAAAATGATTTTTTTAGCATTTGGATACTAAATACACACATTAAAATAGTTTGCGCGATTGACACGGAAACCTGTTCACTTGGTCTTTAAGTTCAAGGATTGGCTGGACGGCCATATTTAGGGAACAGCAAAAAGTTTCGAGTGTTGGTGTGATGTCTCATGATGTCTCATACTGGAGCCGGTTGCCGGTGGAGAAAAAAAACCCACCCAGTAACGTGCTGGCATGTGTACAGTTATCTGATGATACGTTTGGTAGTAATGGTAGCACTGGAGTAATCAAAATCAAATGTAAATAAACAACTCTACATGAACTAGCGAGACAAACACAAATACAATATAGAAACTATTATTACATGCTATACACATAATGGTGCATTGAGAAATAAAAGAGTCGCATTTATCCATTTAATGTTTAGACGAGAAGCGTCCAATTACAATGTGAAACAATGTTGGATTCACATTTATTGGTTCCTTAATTAATTTAGAGTAAAACTAAGGGACATTGAGCTAGCATAGATCGATATATTTTTTGTAATGCTCAAAGACGTTAAATTAAATATGGATTTGGCTATATGCTTCCATTCGGTTATCTCATCTTCTTATCTTACACATTACAGACTTCTATAAAGAAGATTATTGAGTCATACGCACATTCGTGGTTAGTCTAGTCCTACATTACTATTAGTGTTTCAAACGATGTTAGGTGATGTTAAGTGTTAGCTTTTCCTGGTCCCATGCACGCAGGCCACTCTGGAAGAAAGAGTACTAGGTTTCTAGGTTTAGTGATTTAACTATTGGTTCAACGAATTACTTTACTTTTACTATTAAAAAAAAATCTCATTGAAATAAACAAGATCCTTGACGATATTCGGGCTGTATTTAGATGTAATGAGGCCTATGTTCTTTCACATGTGAGATCCCGTAACCCACGAATAGAAAAAAAAAATGGAATAAAAAATATACGAAAGGCATAAAAATTAAAATAATATTATTGCTACTAATAATACTAGGCCATAATAATAGGCTTTGTTATTAATGAAACAAAGTTGGCTAATAGAATACTATATCATATTTACAATGTATCGTAATTAAATGTAGGGCCTTTTAAAGTTTGCATAAACATGTGGACCGGCTTGTCTCTTGCAGACTCTCAGAGGGCGGCGCAGGATCGAGACGAATGGCGTAAAGTCATCCAACTGTAAAAAACTGGTGCCTTAACAATCCTCACTCGGGTTATGGGATGGAAGAAGAAGAGAAGAAGAAGATAAACATGAAACGCGGACAATTAGCCTATAAACAGTTTCAACACAAGTTTGGATTTAGTTTCAACTATAGTATGAGGAATGAGGAAACTAGTCCTTTTGAGATCAGATGTAATCATACAGGATTTGTGAGATCTTTAGGTTTTAGTCTTGTTAATCGTCAGACCATATTGATCATAGGGCGGGTGACTTGAACTCCACTTCTCAACGAGAATCCAAGCCGAGATTCCTATCTTATGGATCGTAGAACGAATTTCGATGCATTATCCAACTGTGATACATCTCCCATAAAGGGTCGGCATTAATCGGTTTTAGTGGCCACGGCTGTGTGGCCAGCAGAAGGCCTAGACGCCGTTACTTTATCCCAACTAATGGCAGGTACCCATCAGAGTTGGGTAGACTCAGGGACACCCTAGCCTTCACCAGGGCTCGAACACCGAGGACCTTCAGTACGCCAGTCGAACGTGCTGCCGCTCGGCCATTCATCGTCTTTTTTACGTTTAGCTAGATAGTCGCAATCATAGGAGACACATCGACATTCAAAGTAAGGCTCATGTGCGTCTCGCTAACATTCATACTTAGAGATATCTTCTTTAACAGTAAGACATTCAGTATGAGACCGATAGCTAATTAATGTCAGATTCATTTCTATTTATAGTTATGACACATTTACTTTTTATTGTAAGACATAAATAAAAAGACACAACGACTATCATTGCGAGATGCACCGACAGTTTAAAGTGAGAACCGTTGAGATTTATCTTCTTATCTAATATATTACAGACGCTCCTTCTAAAAAAGAAGATTATTGCGTCCTACGTTTATCCGTTGTCCGAGTCAAGTCTTGCATTTTTATTACTGTTTTAAATTTAAATGATGTTAAGTTATTGGTTTTCCTGGTTTGTTTAATTTATCAATGGCATCCTTCCGTCTCGCGAGACGATGTTGCATCACCGTGATTCGAGGTTGCACTTCCTTGTGTGGCTGAGCAGGCCTATCCTTGAGTGACAGTGACAGTCTTTTTTAGAGCCTATGCACACGTGTTCCGTGGATCCTATTTTCTCCGCTTTTTTTAGCCCTTTTATTTATGCTCTCCTCCTTTCTATTGTCCTCTGTCATTTTAACCCCTTCCCTGACAGCAGTGCGCCAGGTGGACCGATCCTCTGCCTTCTCCTCCCAGTCACTTGTACTTATTCTGGCTGCTCTCATGTCCCTCATGCAGACATCTTTATAGCGGAGGCGTGGGCGACCTGTTTTCCTCTTCCCAGATGCCAATTCTCCATATAGGAGGTCTTTAGGGATTCTGCCTGGACTCATTCTTCTTACATGTCCTAGCCATCTTAGGCGTCTTTCACTGAGAACTGCGAACATGCTTTGGGCGCTGGCTCGCGTCAGTACCTCACTATTAGGGACTTTGTCCTGCCATTTAATGCCAAGGACGCGACGCAGACACCCCAGGTGGAAGCTATTTAGCTTGCGCTCATGGGACGCATAGGTTGTCCATGATTCACTTCCATAAAGCAGCGTGCTGATGACGCAGGCCTGGTAGACACATAGTTTCGTCCTTTCTGTCAGCTTGGTGTTTTCCCAAACCCGTTTACTAAGTTTAGCCATTGTGGCAGCTGCCTTGCCGATTCTGCTATTTAATTCATCCTCTATGGACAATGAGCTGGAATTCTTGGACCCCAAGTAGGTGAAGCAGTCCACAACCTCAAAGTTTTCGTTTTCAATAGTAATGGTAGGAACGGAGCATGTGTCTTGGGCCATGATATTTGTCTTCTTTATGCTCACCTGCAGGCCAAACTCTTTGCAGGCGTTGGCGAAGCTTGACACAAGCTGTTGTAGGCCTGTCTTTGTGTGTGATATCAGGGCCGCATCGTCAGCAAAAAGTAGCTCGCGAATTAGGACCTCTTTCGTTTTGGTTTTGGCTCGGAGACGGGCAGTGTTGAAAAGTCCTCCATCAGCTCTGGTGTGTAGCCAGATTCCATCACTACTATCCTTGAAGGCGTATCGGAGCAGTATAGAGAAGAATATTGCGAACAATGTTGGTGCAAGTACACAGCCTTGCTTTACTCCGCTGCTGACTGGGAAGGCTTCAGAGGTGGCTCCGTTGAAGTGCACTGTGCCCTGCATGTTATCATGGAACAGTCTGATGAAGGCGAGTAGGTGTGGGGGACAGCCGATTTTTTTCCAGAATTTGAAACAACCCACTGCGACTGACTAAATCAAAGGCTTTTGTCAGGTCTATGAAGGCGATGTAGAGTGGCATCTGCTACTCTCTACATTTTTACTGCATCTGCCGTATGGAGAGCACCATGTCTATGGTAGACCGACCCGCCCGAAAACCACATTGTGACTCTGGGCAAACTCGGGAGGCTAAACTCTGCAAGCGTGTAAGAGTGATGCGGGCAAAAGCCTTTCCTACGATACTGAGAAGCGAGATACTTTAATTATTACGTGACACAATTCCTTCGAACAGAAACCAACAGTCATTTCATTCTCGTAATTACTGTCCGTGTATTCAACACCACTGACCATCAACGAAGTAAGTAATGGGCTTACCTAATCAGCTATGAGATGTTGTTTCAGCAAGCACTAGTGGTCATCCAACACTTTCATGTCCGCCGAGTTATAATTTATTTATTTATACCTGAACAAGTCAGTTCATTATATTGTCCATTATGTTTATTTTAGATGACATACTAATCTGTATTAAGAATGTTATTCTTGTATTTTGACTCCGAGCCCCCTCTAATAAATATGAATTCCAGCTCAATTGTGCTGTTGTTTCAATATTCAATATATTTATTAACAGTTCATCTTATGACAGAATTAGTAAGTTAGTTGATGTTTATCTCATTAAAATAGTATGAGTTGAATTACTGTTGTTATTATTGTGGTTGTTATAGTCTAGAGCATAGGTTCTCAACGGGGGCGATATCGCCCCCCAGGGGGCGATGAGAAGCTTTAGGGGGGCGATAACATTCCCGGGGGCGATTGGGGGGCGATGAAGGGCAAGTGGGCGGTACATACGTACCTGCTATAATTTCAACAACTCACCTATTTGAATCGATTAGTTTTTGGATGAAATATGATGTAAACGCAAGTGCTACTAAATATCTGATATCCCCCAACAGTAGGCATACATATTGAACAAATAAGAATCGCAATCACTTTTCGATGAAGTAGAGGGTCAGTATTTGGCAAATATGTTATGCGGCCGTCTCTTCTTATGGTTGGTTCACCGGACTGTCGCCTTAACATCGGTTACTATTACTAATTTTACTCGTTTTTACCGAGATATCCTTTAACGCGTTTGAATCCTTTGTAAAGAGGTAACCACAATAGCTGAGCGGTATAGATACGTAGTAATTATACAAACTGGGTAGTTATTAAAATGTTTGAAAATATTCATATAAATTCTTTAGTCATATAATATTTATACAATTTTCTTATAATTTTTACAGTTCTATCATATCATTTCAAAGTTATAAATGCAAGCCATTCAGTTTTTTTATAAAAGAAAAAAAAATGAAATATTACCTCAAATGAAAAGGGTTCATTATCTCCCTTTAATAAACAAATGTTTCCGATAAAAATTAAGTTGGGGGGCGGTGAGCGGGAAAAAAATGTAAAAGGGGGCGGTGAGCCGAAAAAGGTTGAGAACCTATGGTCTAGAGTATGCCCTGGGTTGTATATCCTTTTGAAATCTGTTATGCAGCAATAGTGTATAAATTACTTGAAAATATCAGACCATCCACCACTGAAGTAAATCCTCCCTGTAAGGTTCTGTGTTACTGTTATATTTTATCATCTCAACTTGTTGGAATAAAATTGTGTTCAATTTCAAACAGGATTGTGGATTTCCTATATATTAAGGTACAGTTTATCTAAATCACTTTATACACAAAAGATTCACATCGCAACGAGTCAAATAAACATCAAATCTAATTCAATAACATCAATATAAATTCTTATACAACCTTGTGAGATCCAAGATGGATATGAATCAAAAGAATATATATAATAATACATTACTAAAAAATATCATCTAACGTCAGTAGCTGATTTCGCACGTGACAAAAGATTGGGGGCTCAAGTCCTGGATCTAAAGTTTGTATGTATAAGAAATTGAGAATATACAACTGTTCTAGTGAAAACGATTTACAACAAATATTTATTCAAATTCTGTCTACGTGGGAGGCACTGTCTGTGTTCGGACATACTGTTTTCAGCTTTGTATACAATCATCCTTAAAAATTTAACTTCTACAAATATTAAGTGGTGTAAAAATATTTCAAAGGACTTTATGAAAGGTAAAGTTGAAATTTTTTATCTTCTATTTACGTCATTAATATAAAACATGGCGGAAGCTAATCTTACGTTGGAGCAATTGAATATTTTTGCTATCACGTCAGAACACTTAAATAGCATGTCACTAACCCAGTTAAAAGAGATGGCAAACTCTCTGGGAATAGACATTACTGAAGTTACACCAGTAAGGAGTAAATTGATTCAAGATATTAAGGACTGTTTGAAAAGACATGGTAGAATGCTTGAAGAAAATACTATGAATAATGAAGAATCAGTGGTTCTCAATGTATCAGAAACCCTGAAAACAGACATAAATAACCATGATATTAAAATGAATGGAAATGAACTAGGTGCAGACATGAAATTCCAGTTAGAAATGAAGAAGTTAGAATTACAATTAGAGGGTAAAAGAATAGAAGTACAATTGAAAGAGAAAGAATTGGAAAAAGAAAGAATCGCTAGTAATGAAAGGATTGAATTGGCAAAGTCTCGTTCGTCAACTCATACGATTCAGGAAACAAATAATGTGGAACTATATAAGTTTAAAAAGCATGTACCAAGCATGGAGAACATGGACATTGATGAGTTCTTTATGGTCTTCGATAGAAACTCGATCGATTATAAATTTCCTGAAGATAAGAAAGCAGTACTTTTACGTTCAGCTCTAACAAAAGGCAAGGCTCTAGATGTTGTATTGAATTTGACTCCAGAGGAATGCAATGATTATGAACTAATAAAGAGCAGAGTACTATTGAGTTATGTTCTAACTCCAGAAAAGTATCGAAAGTTATATCGTGAGTACAAGAAGGAACCAGAAGTTTCACATGTTGACTTCCTGAGATTAGAGAAAAAGTATTTTGATCGATGGTTACGTTCTAAGAATGTGAATAAAGATTATGAAAAACTATATAATCTCATACTGATGGAGGATTTTACTGAGAAGATTCGCACTGATATAAAAGTTCATTTGGCTGATCGTGGTATTGAAATAGCAGAACAAGCAGCAGTAAAAGCCGATGAATACGTCATTATTCACCCGCATAGCCATTATTTTCAAAATGACAGAACAAGTTTGAGGACTCAAAACAGTAATACAGAGAGGAAGTTAAGATCGACAGAGGATAAAAGTAAACAAAAAGCCGATAAACAAGAGAATTCAAGTTTTGTACAAAAGAGAATTACCTGTACATTCTGTAAGAAAGATGGACATATAAAAGAGAATTGTTGGAGTCTACATAAAGAGAAAAGTCCCATTAAAAACAAGAACAACGTGGTTTTATCACACATCGCCGTACAAACTGAAACTCACATAAATAAAACTGCCCACAAAAGAATTAAAGCTGATAGAAAGACATCTGATGTTAGTCATGAAGAGATGGCGAAACACACATGTCCAAGTTGCTCAAAGTCGGAAAAAGTCTTTGAAATGAAGACCGAGGCTATTGAACATTCTAGTTTCAACTCCAAAGGGAGTGTGACAGATGAACAATCAGTAAATAAAACGTTTACTTATGGAGGCAGTAGTGTAGCAAGAAACTCAGTAGGCAGAGAACTACCCGAGTGCATGCTATCGGATGTTAGCGAGGGCTATGTGTCACCTATAGATAATCAAGCTAGAGAACGGAAGATTAAAATTCTACGTAACTCCGGTGCTGATATATCTCTACTGTTGAAGAATACTGTACCAACGTCGAAATTGACTCATACAGGCCAGTATGCCTTGATCAGTACTATGGCTGGAACACTCACGGCACCGTTACATCGTATACAGTTGAAGAGTAATTACTTCACTGGATCTGTTATTGTTGGGATAGTGAAGAAATTTCCCTACAGAGGCATTTCATTACTTTTAGGAAGTGACATTGCCAAGAATCAGGTACATCCTGTACTTAAAGAAACCAAAGACTCTGTTCAGTGTAGGAATACTGACAATTCAGTATGTGTTATCACCAGAGCTATGGAGAAACAGCAGATGACTAATGAATCGACAAAGAAACCAGAACCAACACCAGAGATTGACTTGCAAGCAACCTTCATGGCGGATGTTCTAGGTGGTCATTCAAGTCATACTGATCAAAATAATTTGTCGCCTAGACAACTACTTATTCTTGCTCAAGGCAAAGATCCAGAGATCGGGAAGCTAAAAGAGGAAGCAAAGAATGAAGGAGAGTTAGAAACAATGGCCGCAGGTTATTACCTGAGGGACGAGTTGTTGATGAGGAAATGGAGAGGGAAAGAAAACGACGATGAAACATGCAGCGAAGTACATCAAATCGTGGTACCCAATGTATACCGCAAGGACATACTACATATGGCCCATGATTCACCGTATGCTGGTCACCTAGGGATACAGAAAACCTTCGACAGGATTCTTCCATATTTCTTCTGGCCTGACCTACGTCGTGACGTCACATCGTTTTGCAGATCATGTCATGTCTGCCAGATGGTCGGCAAACCGAATCAGACCATTCCGGTAGCTCCTCTACGACCCATACCAGCATTCTCAGAACCCTTCAGTCACATCATTATAGACTGCGTCGGTCCGTTGCCTAAAACTAAGGCTGGCCACCAGTATCTGTTCACTATAATGTGTTCGGCAACGAGATTTCCAGAGGCTATTCCTCTACGTAGCATCAATGCCGACAAAATCTCTGATGCACTTATCGGATTCTTCACCCGATATGGTCTTCCGAAAACCGTGCAGTCAGATCAAGGTTCAAATTTCACATCGAAGTTATTTCGCCAAGTCTTAGAACGGCTGGGTATTCGTCATGCAGTATCGAGTGCATATCATCCACAGAGTCAAGGCGCACTGGAACGATACCACCAAACATTGAAAAACATGCTCCGTACTTTCTGTTTCGAGCATAACGACGACTGGGATCGTGGTATTCCCTTCGCACTCTTCGCAACTAGAGAGGCTGTACAAGAATCTCTTGGTTTCAGTCCCTTTGAACTGGTATTCGGACACACAGTTCGTGGACCACTAAATCTGTTACAAGAGATATGGTTATCATCCACTGAAGACACTGGTCTACTGACATACGTGGAAAATTTTAAAAATAGACTGTATAATGCATTAAAAGTTGTCAGATCTAATCTTTTGCAGGCACAAGACAAGATGAAGGTCTATTATGACGTCAACGCAAGAACCCGTATCTTCCAACCTGGTGATAAAGTTCTCATGCTGACGCCACTGTCTGGTCAACCCCTGAGTGCCAAGTTTACAGGACCCTACGAGGTTATGGCTAAGCTTAGTGAGGTTAACTATCTTGTAAAGACCCCTGATAGACGGAAATCGCAACGAGTGTGCCATATCAATATGTTGAAACCATACATTACCAGAGAAGAACAAAAAGTTGTTGCCTCGGTAAACACTGTTATTAAAGTCGGGAATAATTCACCCGAAATTGAGCGTGAAGTGGCAGAAAGCAAACTGCAAAATACAAAGGCTCTGAAAAACCTAAATGAAAAATTGGCACATTTACCTGATTGCGAACAATCCGCTATCAAAGGTCTAATTAATGAAAATATCCATTTATTTGGAGATGTACCTAGTAGAACTAGTGTAGTAAAGCATGATGTTATTCTAAATGAAAATACTAAAGCTATTAAACAACATCCATACAGGTCAAATCCTATCCAGTTAGAATGCATCCGTAAAGAGGTTTGCTACATGCTTGACAATGACATCATTACACCTAGTAGTAGTGACTGGTCTTCCCCTTGCGTATTGGTACCTAAAGCCGACGGATCCATGAGGTTTTGTGTGGATTACCGTAAGGTAAACAAAGTGACAAAAACTGATTCCTATCCAATACCGAGAATTGACGATCTAATAGATCAAGTGAGTAATGCTAAGTTTGTGACGAAGATTGACCTATTGACGGCGTATTTTCAGATTCCACTGACGGAGAGGGCTCAGGAGATATCATCGTTTGTAACCCCTGACGGACTGTACAAATTTAAGGTCATGCCCTTTGGTATGGTTAATGCACCCTCTACTTTTCAACGGTTAATAAATACCATTACTCAGGACATTCCTAAATGTCATGCATACCTCGATGATATTGTTGTCTTTAGTGACGATTTTAAATCTCATTTAGATCAACTACATTTGTTATTTACGAAATTGACTCATGCTAATCTCACCATTAACTTGACTAAGAGTCAGTTCTGCCATGCAACCATCGAGTATCTAGGTCACATAGTGGGAAATGGTTTGGTAAAACCATTAAATGCAAAGGTGAAGGCTATTCGTGAGTTCCCTGTTCCTGAAACCTGTAAACAACTCCGCAGTTTTCTCGGGATGGCAGGGTACTACCGTCGGTTCTGTCAAAATTTCTCAACCATTGCATGTCCATTAACAAATCTATTAAAGAAGAATTGCACTTTCAAATGGTCTAATAAATGCCGCCAGGCCTTTGATAAATTAAAAGATGTTCTTTCTGAGGCACCTGTATTAGTAACACCCAATTACAGTAAACCCTTTAAAATTACCGTTGACGCGTGTGATACAGGGATGGGAGCGGTCATTTCTCAAAAGGGTGATGATTCATTGGAACACCCGATTAGTTTTTACTCTCAAAAATTTGATAAGCATCAAAGAAACTATAGTGTGATAGAAAAAGAACTTTTGGGATTAATTCTGGCATTGAAACATTTTGATTTTTATATCAATGGTTCTCCATATCCAATTGATATTTTAACTGATCATAACCCTTTAGTTTTCCTTTCCAGGGTTAAACAGAACCAAAGAATTATTCGCTGGAGCTTATTTCTCCAAGCATATAATTTAAATGTGGTATATTTACCAGGTAAACAAAATGTGGTCGCTGACACGTTGTCGCGCATGTAACTGGTAAACCAGAAGATAAAGTCAGTTTCTCATTAAATGTTTTTTTTTATGTCATTCATTGTATTGATTAACATTTATATTATTATAAATATGACAATAAATAAACTATGTTTTGAAATATTACAATATGAAACATTACAGAACAAAACTTCAAATTCTACTAGAAACAATCATACGTTGTAAGGTAAAAGGTAACTATTGCATACATCAATTGCACACACACCGGTATTTAACTTAAATACATCCACACTTGTGTTTGTTCAATTGATTATTGATGTGTTTTGCAAATTGTTTGTTTCTATGTCGTCATGTTATAATTTGGATGTCTTATTTTATGCTATGTAAAAGCTAAATCAGCTGAGATTATAACATTTTTAAATATTCTTGATGTCATAATTGAGACATCATAATAATAATATAATAACTGAAAATCATTAGTTAATGATACAGTGATCGGTTATAAATAAATTAAATTTTCTAAAGAATTATCTATCAATTATTAATCGGTTCCACTTATTTGGGTAATTCATATCAATTCTATGGGAATTGGTTATTGGTGGTAATAGTTTTATGGTCAACGTTGTACACACAATAATCATAATTGTAAATATTAATTGATAACTAAATGTTTTAATTAATAATCATTGATGGAATAATGTGATAAGGGATTCCATAATGGCGACTTTGTTATTAAGGGGATATGTAATATATGGTTCATTTTAATCTTAAAAAGATTGTCCAATAGTCAATTAAATCTTACGAATAGTTTGGGGAATTCGGTTTATTTTATGGGTACTCTACAAAGAATTCCATACTTAACGCTGTATGTAATTCCTTTGTGTCTTAAGGGGGGGGCGAGTGTTACGAGTAGATTTATTTCCATAATTATATTGGTTCTGTTATTATTAACTAAAGTTAAAATGAAATAATCTTAAACCCGAAATGTTTCCGTGTTAAGAATAAAACATGTATATGTCTAGACACTACGTCATAGCATTAAATACGTCATATGCACGAGTGTTTGAGTCCGTTAGTGTAGTTCTAGTTTGGGCGCTAATGTGTGAGGACTGTTTTTGACCACTTTTCTTAAAGATAGGATTACGGCTCAGTACGATATAGAAGAATCTCAACTGATTAAGTTTCATTATATAATACTGGTACATATGTTCTGTGTTACTGTTATATTTTATCATCTCAACTTGTTGGAATAAAATTGTGTTCAATTTCAAACAGGATTGTGGATTTCCTATATATTAAGGTACAGTTTATCTAAATCACTTTATACACAAAAGATTCACATCGCAACGAGTCAAATAAACATCAAATCTAATTCAATAACATCAATATAAATTCTTATACAACCTTGTGAGATCCAAGATGGATATGAATCAAAAGAATATATATAATAATACATTACTAAAAATATCATCTAACGTCAGTAGCTGATTTCGCACGTGACATTATTAACAGTTCATCTTATGACAGAATTAGTAAGTTAGTTGATGTTTATCTCATTAAAATAGTATGAGTTGAATTACTGTTGTTATTATTGTGGTTGTTATAGTCTAGAGGATGCCCTGGGTTGTATATCCTTTTAAAATCTGTTATGCAGCAATAGTGTATAAATTACTTGAAAATATCAGACCATCCACCACTGAAGTAAATCCTCCCTGTAAGGTTATCACAACACAAAAAACTCCAACGTGAATGAGAGAATAAGTCTATCAAACATTAATAATAATTTATTGGGTGATTTACAAGGGGAGTTTCAATAGGTTGAATATTGGTGGGTCATCAAGTGTGTAGTTAAAAAGAATACTTTCCTGTTAGACTATGCCAATAACACATTAGTTAAGCGTGGCAGTCCTACACAGTATTTTACATCCAAAATGATGAAAAAAACAATTACACAGTATTAAACATAATCATTGTTATCCAGGCCAACTCACATTATCATTGGTATTCAGGCTAACAAACATTATCCTTGTTATCCAGGCTAACTCAGAACAAAGAAGGAACGATAGCTATCGGGCAAGGCTGAATTGAAGCAACATGCTCTCACTAAGCAAGTTAAACTCGGAGAGACATGCTTTCACTAAGCAAGCGAAATTAGGAGAGGACGCCTCAAACAAGTGCGCGATTTTTTTTTATAGATTTTCATATTAACAATGTGGGCTAATATGTCCAATAATCGGAATTACTTTAGAAGTCACTAGAACTGCTTACGTCACAAAGGTTCAATGAAGAAATATTCTAACTTCCAATAGTAATCGAATACATCAGACAACGGTATCAAAATTGTCCCTAACGCTATGTTAAGCTATTTGTCAAGCCTCGTTCTAATTATTAATAATTATTATCCTCCCTCAGTTGATTCGCGTTTCGATTTTATTTATTAATTAGAAATCTACGTGAATTATAATTATTGGAAACTCTGTTTCGTAACATAATTTATAATGGGCATACATCAAATTGCATAGCTGGACGGACCCCTGCCTTCACGGTGAAACATAGAGACATATACACTGGGGTTCACAAACATAGAGTGTATAGAACATCCTTCTTACGTTTAGTTCGAGCGTAAAAGAGAATATTTTTTATTTTGATCCTGAGCTTTTCACTGTTGTTACAGTTGTTTTATTCACTGCAACATGATGTTAAATAGTTGAATGAGTGAGTGAAGTTTTTCCCTAAATAAATAAACAGTAGTGAAGTGTGCAAAAGAAGTATGTAAGAAAATCATGATTTGTATGAGTGGTCAAGAGTTGACAAGGGAGAGAATATCAGGGTCAAAAGTCAGTTGGAGCCTTCAGATAGAAGGTTGATTTTATAATAAGTTCGGTTGAACTATATGTGTTAAAACTTAAGTTGATTCAAGTCCAGAGTGAGACTTTAAATAGTGTTGAATAAATAAAGTATATTTTAAAGAACTAGATACAGTGCTCGAGTGAGAAGTAATGTATAAAGATATTATTGAAGAAATCTATTATGGAACATTTTGAAAGACAATTGTAAACTGTGTGTAATGATATTATTGTGCTTCGTCCAATGATGTTTTGTATAAATAATAAACATTCGTCTGAACAACATCTAATGTGTGCTCAAGTCTATGTTATTTAGTATTCAGTAATAATAAAAAAAACAATACGATACCAACTGTAGGTTTCAACGTAATGTGTACATGTTAAAATTGTTCTACCACCAAAGAACATCTTTATCTTTCAATAGAATTATATATGTAAAAACATTGAGCGCGTTTTCTAATTCTACTCAATTTAGAACAAACGCATACAATGTATCCTTCTTACCGAGTGGCATCCGGGCATGGAACGGGTTGCGTTAACAAACCAGGAAAACCTTCAAACTTAACATCATTTTTAAACTCTAATAAAAATGCAAGACAAGACCCAAACCACGGATAAGCTCAATTATCTTCTACATATAGAAGGATACAAGATAAGATAAAGTGATAGCCTAGAGACCTAGAGTTATTAATACAAAATCGGTCACCTGTGGCCAAATTATCGATGTTTTTGTTGCTGGATAGTGTAGGGGGGGGGGCAGGGAGGGGGGCAAGAATATCTTTCGTGAATCGGACAGACGTGTAGCTTGATGACGCCCATAGATAAAAAAAAAAGCCTCGTCTTAAAATTCCAGTCGTCAATGAAAGAATTTATTCGCCATCGTCAGGAGGGTGTACAAGAGTATTCCTCCCCTAGCTTGGTATCTGACATTTATTTGCGGAAAATTAAACCAAGTGTGGGTTTTGCTGACAAAACACAAGTCCCCTTTATAATCCGTGTTCACGTCAACTGGTGAATGCCGCATTACCAGACATGTGGACCAGCACGGTCTGAAGTCTATTGTGATACTCTTACTTACCATGTATGAGATTGTGAATGAGATAAGGAAACTGGATTAATTGAATGAGCGAATGTATACAAACGATAAACAAGGATTAAAATGGGTGTCAAGCAGCATTATAATCTTGGGAACAAAATATCTTGCTAAAACTGAGCTTGGTCCCACGACAAAGTAACTCTAGCATACACAACAGAATCGATGTAGATGGAGTCTGACAGGAATGAGATAAAGGGAGAACAACTATACCATGACATTGTCGTGGTCATACCCATAAAGTTATCTCTACATAAGTCAGTGAATCGTGGTTTCCTGGAAGTAAAGATGTTCTAATTGATACGTTTTCTGACTGTTGACACTCCATTCAAATACCATTAAAAAAAAATGTAATGTCACACTGTTGTTTGGTATGTGTGTACAGCATGCAATAATAGTTTCTATATTGAATTTGACATTGTCTCGCTAGCTCACGTAGAGTTGTTTTAATTTACATTTGATTTTGGTGTAGAGAGTATTTGTGCATATGTTTATTTCTTGATACGTAATACACTAATATGCTCTGTGGTAGTCTCTACGAGTTTCTAGTACGCCTTTTCTTTTGCATTCGGAAAGCTTCTGGAAAATCCATTCTAGCATTTTCTGCACCAAAAGCTATCTAAGCATGCATTGATGCAGTTATGGTTGTTCGTGTTGTTGACCTTTGCTTAGCTACGTATTCGTAACCAGTGAAGTTGAATGTTATTATTGTACATAAGTTCAAGCATTAAATTCTTCTTTAAACAAACATCGAGTGGCTTGAGTGTATTATTTTAGTGAACAGGATCCTAGACAGACTACAGAATACCTGCGGATTTCTAACACTGTCAATCAGCTGCAATCTTGGCTACATAATCTGAGGTAAGTCAGATAATTATTTAATTTCGGGCCATACATTGAGTTGTCAACATTTTCCAGAGTTTTCACTCCGATGCAACCCTCTCAGCACCCTCCCAATATGCGACGATGGTCTGCAAGTCTCGTTTTCAGGTTTCTCTCCAGGTGATCACGGGGCGTAAGCACCACAACAAAAATAGGACTCCAGCTAGGGCTCTCCTATCTTTTTTGGTGCACCCCTTTATATCTTTTTTGATTTCTTTGCCCAGCTGTACCCGAATTCATTATTCAAAATTATCAAAGAAATAGAAAAAAGGCTTCGAAATTTATTTTCTAATCCATAATGTTTATTTTGGATATTGTATTTGATATCCTTACTGTACGAATACACGATTATGGAGAGAAAATAAACATCATCTCTTCACAAGTAATGAATCTCAGGAATCCAAAATCATCTGCCCCATAATTTGATTCGGAATTTCCATCCAACGCAAACTCCAAATCGGTTGAATGTAACGCAGATTCTACCTAAATAAAAAGATAATGATATGTACTATGAAATAAATGTATTCATGTAAATATTAATAGATGTGTATAATATAAAACGTTTATAAACAAGGGGCAAACTAAGATAATAAGCCAATTATATAGAGTAATTATAATCATTAAAAGTGAACAATACCTCGCTTGTTTCGAGTTGATGGGTTTTCCTGTGAGAAAGTAAACACATATTTGTCTTAAATGAGGATAAAAGTGTTAAGTTTTCTTTGGTACTTCTTCTTCTTCATATTATTGTGGATACCCCGTTAGGACCGAGGAAACTACACATAAAATTTTAATATATCACAAACAAGAATAACAAACAGATGACAGGGTCTCATTTTAATTATTTAGTCCAGCCATTCAGTGGAGATTTGAATGCCGGCACAGAAGGGGCAGTGATGGAGGCCTGGTCCAGTGTCTTCCACAGTCTAATGGCTGTGTGAGCTACAGTAGCGTAACAAGAGGGGGCTTTACGTTTTAAGGTTTTGGAGCCTATAGCTTCACTATAGGTTAGCTAACTAAAAAGAATGAACACCATATTATATAAGCGCCCATTTCCTCCCTCGCTCCCGCTCACCCACATAAATTCAGATTTCTGCTCACGGTACTAACCTCATTATATCGACGGAAGACAATAGTAGCTGAAATATATAAAAAAACAACAAGAAAACAGATGCACAATACATTACATAGTTACAAACATCAAATACTTATTTACTTATAGCTTAGAAATATGAAACTGCAAATACACAGACACGTCTTATATTGAAAAGCTTATTTATTTAGGCTTATTAATTGAAGTGTAAGGCGAGTCTCATTTTGATAAGAGTTTTCAATAATTTTGTATTGCAATTATTTATTTTTTTCTTCTGATTTTCTGATTCGGGCAGCCCAGATGACATTCCTCACATTTCTTTTGTCTACACTGCTTGTGACTACCTTACTTTTGTCTACACTAGCTGTGCCTACCTTTCTTTTGTCTACACTAGCTGTGCCTACCTTTCTTTTGTCTACACTAGCTGTGCCTACCTTTCTTTTGTCTACACTAGTTATGCCTACCTTACTTTTGTCTACACTAGTTGTGCCTACCTTTCTTTTGTCTACACTAGCTGTGCCTACCTTTCTTTTGTCTACACTAGCTGTGCCTACCTTTCTTTTGTCTACACTAGCTGTGCCTACCTTTCTTTTGTCTACACTAGCTGTGCCTACCTTTCTTTTGTCTACACTAGCTGTGCCTACCTTTCTTTTGTCTACACTAGCTGTGCCTACCTTACTTTTGTCTACACTTGTAAAAAGTCTCAAAACCCGGACGAGCCGAAGCTCTTAAGCCGGGGCGTAACGCAATAGTAGTGAGTTATTTAAAACTCTGTCCGGGATCCAGCCACCCCACGGCACGCCGAAGGCGTGGCGTGACATGTAAAAGGGAAGGATTCCGCAGGCCAGCGACCGTTCACTGCGGTTCCCCTAAGGATCATTATCGTGGTGGCTCTCCCGTATTTCTGCATTGTCACCCGGTAGCACAAATCCTGTACTATAGGCACAGGCATTCAGGCACCGGGTGGGTCGTGAGTCGGGGTTGCAGCATCCATTGCTTCCTCCCCACCGAGACCCCGTGGCCTCTCGGCAGTGCAATGGATCTCGGACATGCTGCGTTGGCTGTCCCCCATGCGTTAGCCCGCCGGTGTTTTCAAAGAAAATTACTGGCGGTTTACACACTACGCCGCTTTGAGGCCCATGGGTACAGTCTACACTAGCTGTGCCTACCTTACTTTTGTCTACACTAGCTGTGCCTACCTTACTTTTGTCTACACTAGCTGTGCCTACCTTACTTTTGTCTATCGACTTCACCGGGCAGCTCATTTGAAAATGACTCTGATGTGATGAAGCGTTTTAAAGAGATTGTGTTGTGTGCAGAGGTGTAGCGAGATGCGGGAAAGTGGAGTACTTATGTCCCCGGGACATCCAGGTAAAAAGGGGGACTTATATTTATACCGTTGCATTATTACCTATTACAAAAATATGCGATTAACTGTGGAGGGGTGGGGAGGGCTACAGTTTTATAGTTCTTTCCCGGCGCACAAAATATCCTAGCTACGCCTCTGATTGTGTAGCCGGTAATGACCATGATATCTTGACAGCCACTTCTCTTTTTTATACGTTTTTTTTTATAAGTTTTTACAGACGTTCCTTCTAAATAGAAGATTATTACTTTAAATAGGCGCAAAACTCATGCAGGGCGGCAGAGATCGGTCGGCGGCAGAGATAGAACCCGCAACATGTCGGTTGACACACCGGTGAACTAACCACAGGACCAGTCGGCCTCGTTACTACTCTCTTGGGGCCCCGAGACTAAACGCATTGTACTAAGCAATGTAGCCAAGTCACCGTATAGGTACGGTGCAAACATCTGAGCGTTCCCATCCTCTCTAAACTCTGATTTCCGATTTTCGTTTAACATCCGAAACTTTGACCCAGAACATTTGAATAATGCTTACTGCTTAAAGATCGGGTAAACATTGCAGGTCATACAGAAAATTACCTGGTTCGTCTTACATGTCATACAGAAAATCACCTGGTTCGTCTTACATGTCATACATAAAATTACCTGGTTCGTCTTACATGTCATACAGAAAATTACCTGGTTCGTCTTACATGTCATACAGAAAATTACCTGGTTCGTCTTACATGTCATACAGAAAATTACCTGGTTCGTCTTACATGTCATACAGAAAATTACCTGGTTCGTCTTACATGTCATACAGAAAATTACCTGGTTCGTCTTACATGTCATACAGAAAATTACCTGGTTCGTCGGCTGTCCCTTTGATGTTATTTTCTTTAGAGTAAAGCACAACATCACTCACTAGATTAGAGAAGAAAGGTATGTGCACACATGTGTTTATTTAATTAATTTAAGATCATTTTCAGTAACCTTAATAGTTTGTTTTTTTTAATTTGACACTTTGAACGTACCAAGAGTTGGCAATGTAGTAAGGATTTTATCAGCTATTCGGCCAGCAGCTGCCAATACTACAGATTTTTTCTCATCTGAAGAAGAAAAAGAAACAAATGCAGTGCAATAAGACATCTCCCCAATCCACTTGCACACGTTATTAAACATTTAGTTTTAGCTCACTATCATATAATTTCTGAACAAATAATACTTCTTTTTATTTCTTGTTGTTTTTCAGTACCTACTCTCGTTTATTCCGACATATTTTTTTTCTGGCTCAAATACTATATTTTTTGCTAAGCCATGGAAAAATCCATATACATTGAGCTAAACAATAAATTCTAACTTAGAAATACAGCACAACAACACTCTGTTGCAATGCTGAAATAAACATAAGGACATCAACACTTGTTAAAAAATCCCATATGCAAGATTTAAAAAAACGTAAAGGGAAACATTTCATATACACAGATTGGACTTGTACATTAGCAACACAATGTTGTGTATCTGTATTACTGTAGTTGCATAGTTCCCGAGTGGCATCTGGGCATGGACAGGGTTGCTTGAACAGACCAGGAAATCCAGTAACTTAACATCATTTAAGACATTATTCAAAATGCAAGATTAGACCCTAGATTCGAACCACGTAAAAGCGTAGTACGCAATAATCTTCGGTATAAAAAAAGCGTCTGTAACATAGAAGATTTAAAAAAAACATACACATTACTGTAGCCACACCAACAATGCACTACAGCTACAATGTCAATATAAGTATCCCGTCGGACCAAATTGATCCATATGGCCGGTGAAGCAGCGTTCACCATTTTCTGTGACCACGGCATAGTATGTGATTGTGTGGCCAGCACTATGCGCAGCCGCCTTTACTTTACCCCAACTAAGGTCTGGTACCCATCAGATCTGGGTAGACTAAGGGACACCCTCCAGACCCTGGAAAAAAAATCATAGCCTTCTCCAGGGTTCGAACCCAGGACTTTCGGTACGTCAGTCGAAGCGCTGCCGCTCGGCCACCGCGCCCCCAACAGTATCAATATGGCAAGGAATTAATCTGGTACCTTTCACCTTAATTAGGCCTACTCAGTATGTTCTAATTAAGGTCCAAAATGTTGGCAGATCAACGTTACCTTCGGCAGTACTCCCCATGACAGCCAGAGCCTCCCACAGTTTTAGGGCGTCGTCAATTTTCATCACATCAGATTTCAAGGGATCAGGATCTATGATATTGTTTGGAGGAAATAAATATTGATAATAAAATTACACTATAGAAATAGTAAGGCCAAAACAGGAAAACGCCCAGTACATTCGCTTTCTTTGAATAAGCTTATCCCTTTTTTTTATCATTACTATTTGCCTCGGAAAAAAAGATCTTATACGCACATAATTAATTAGAAATAATAAGAAAAAAAAAATAACATTTAGTAAACGTCACCCTTTTTATAACATAAAATCATGACTTGATCTTTGCCAAAGTCCGAAATAATTGCTCTTGTAAGTGAGCTCATAACGGGTTTGGGGGATGGGAGTAAAAAGAGGTTTTAATAGGATAATAAGCTTTGCTTTTAATGGCGAAACTCCAGAATGGCTGTTACTATTCGGTTCCTTCCTTGATTCGAGAATAGGGATGTTAAACGAAAACCGGAATACCGGATTCCGGTTTTGAATCTGAAAACCGGTTTTGATTTTTAAAACCGGATTTCGGTTTGTTGGTTGGAAGGTAATCATTACTTCAAATAGCACACCCTTTATTTTATTTTTTTATTGGGTCTGATGGAAATATAAAAAAAAAATAATGTTGGATTCACGCAAAACAATTCTTGAAATGCCTTGCTAATACTATTTAGTCTTCGGCATTGTGTTTCTTTTTTTTTCTCCAAATACCAACTATGGCTTGCGATAAAAACAACATCAAACCAAATGTCGGCTCATCGTTTAGATGTGCGCTACTGTTTAATGTGCCTCAAGTGCGGCAGGGATTGCCCCTCCCGGGTTGGCCTACACAGCCATTCTCGGCGGTGCAGTTGGATACCTCACCCATGAAGCTACACCATCGTCACTCGAGACGGACCGATGCCGACGACGACTCTTTGATTTACGCAATGGAGAGAGCACACTAGTTTTGTCCTGTGACCCTGAACAATTCGGCTAGACACCGCGTCTGTGCTTTGTTATTAACGGAAGCATTAAATACGCATTCTTTTGACTTTTGATTGGCGCTACTTGATCCTATTCAATACATTATTTTACAAGTCTAAGTCCACGGTGCACAAATTATCAATATTGAAAGCTATTATCGGTTTTAATCAATTATCCCATATTTTTTTTATTTCTAAAGAATGTTCTGGTAAAGTGTACAAAATCATATTGTATTCACACAAATCAACCTCTTGAATGCTATGCAAACACTTATTAAGTTTGAAATATTTTTCAAATACACCTTCAAAACTACGCTCATTTGTCTTTTCCGGCCTGTGACTTGTGACATTGCGGGGGGGGGGGGGGGGGGGAATCGAAATCCGGTTTTAAACCGGTTTTATAGAACCGAAAACCGGTTTTGAAAACAAACCGGTTTTAACATCCCTATTCGAGAAGTAGTCACTCCGAATTCTCAGATTCGGAACTCAATGGAAATCTTCTACTTGGTTAGGCCCTACTATAATATTATAGGATAGGGCATTTTAGTTTTTAAAAAAACATTTCAGAAATCTAGACTTTTTCAAGACCCCCAAAAAACAAAACAATATTCTTATTACATCCAACAGTTCTACAGTAAACATAAGTTAATAGAACTAATAGGTTTGTTGGCTAAGTGAAGCGTACTTGTTGTATTATTCTAATTATTGCTACAACGATTCTATTTTGGCATTTAGTTTTGAATAGGTGCCACTCAGCCTACAGAAATAGTTATACTCATTGACTATACCGCGACCTGGGGGAAACTGGCCTCGATGCTGTATTGGAAATATCCCAATAAGTCATATTCGGGGGCGATAGTTCATCGAGCATTGATTTTTTCAATAAAAAAATAAAATAGATAAATGGGAAATTTCGAAAGTTTGACCGAAAATATTTATAAATAATTTGTAAAAAAAAAGGTGTTTTATGAATTAATTTATTGTTTAAAATGAACAGTTTTTTTACTACTCCCGTTATTTTAAGTTGCAATTTCTGTCTGTCTGGATGGTTGGTTGCAATCATCGTGCAAGAATTGGCTTCGATTTGTCGACCACTTCCCGTGGTCCAATCGAGCTGAAATTTGGACAGCAGACTTGCCCCGACTAACAATACATACTATCAAATTTTCAGTTAAAAAAAAACTTAATAATACTACACTTATGACAATATTCATTTCTTAAAAGGAAAGTATAAGAAAAATGTTGGTTTCACTTTAAAAAGGCCTGTGCAACTTTTTATAGTTTTTCGGCGCACAGCTAGAAAAAAAAATTATGCGCTAAGATTATTTTTAGAACAATTCATACGGAGTAAGGAGATATTTTTGAGATTTGCGACACAGATATTTTTCTGTACGTTTCATTTGCAGTAGTCAATCAATTATTTAATTACATGATGGTAAACTTAGTTTGCAAATAAAGGGAGTATAATAAAAACTTCGTTTTTATGGTTTTCTTGTTTATATTTTTAAAATCTCTAATCGTAATAATGTAATGAATTCATTTATGTGTATATATATTGCTAACTACTGTTTCAAATACGTAGAGTGTTAAAAGACCATGGATGAGCGTAGGGCGCAATAATCTTCTTTATAGAAGCAGCGTCTGTAATGTATAAATAAGATAAGATAAAACCGTTTACATTTCGGATCTCTTTTTTATACGTGTGATATTTAGACAGTGATATTTAGACAGTGATATTTAGACAGTGATATTTAGAAAGTGATATTTAGACAGTGATATTTAGACAGTGATATTTAGACAGTGATATTTAGACAGTGATATTTAGACAGTGATATTTAGACAATGATATTTAGACAGTGATATTTAGACAGTGATATTTAGACAGTGATATTTAGACAGTGATATTTAGACAGTGATATTTAGACAGTGATATTTAGACAATGATATTTAGACAGTGATATTGAGACAGTGATATTTAGACAGTGATATTTAGACAGTGATATTTAGACAGTGATATTTAGACAGTGATATTTACACAGTGGTATTTAGACAGTGATATTTAGACAGTGATATTTAGACAATGATATTTAGACAGTGATATTTAGACAGTGATATTTAGACAGTGATATTTAGACAGTGATATTTAGACAGTGATATTTAGACAGTGATATTTAGACAGTGATATTTAGACAGTGATATTTAGACAATGATATTTAGACAGTGATATTTAGACAGTGATATTTAGACAGTGATATTTAGACAATGATATTTAGACAGTGATATTTAGACAGTGATATTTAGACAGTGATATTTAGACAGTGATATTTAGACAGTGATATTTAGACAGTGATATTTAGACAGTGATATTTAGACAGTGATATTTAGACAGTGATATTTAGACAGTGATATTTAGACAATGATATTTAGACAGTGATATTTAGACAGTGATATTTAGACAGTGATATTTAGACAGTGATATTTAGACAGTGATATTTAGACAGTGATATTTAGACAATGATATTTAGACAGTGATATTTAGACAGTGATATTTAGACAGTGATATTTAGACAATGATATTTAGACAGTGATATTTAGACAGTGATATTTAGACAGTGATATTTAGACAGTGATATTTAGACAGTGATATTTAGACAGTGATATTTAGACAGTGATATTTAGACAGTGATATTTAGACAATGATATTTAGACAGTGATATTTAGACAGTGATATTTAGACAGTGATATTTAGACAGTGATATTTAGACAGTGATATTTAGACAGTGATATTTAGACAGTGATATTTAGACAGTGATATTTAGACAATGATATTTAGACAGTGATATTTAGACAGTGATATTTAGACAGTGATATTTAGACAGTGATATTTAGACAGTGGTATTTAGATCTACATGTACAAAGAATTGCAAAGAATTACCTCTCTCCGTATTGCTCAGCAGTGCTTTAGCTTCAGCCTCTAGTTTGACTTTCGTTGCAGCCTCTAAAATGACTTTGTCAACATCCTCACCAGCAACTATAGCATTCAATAGAAGTTGTTTTTTTTTAAGTTGGATTAGTAACGAAAATAGTAACAAATAGTATGCCCTCCTAGTACGAAACAACACTGATTTTTTTTCTTTACATTAGATCACAAAGTACTCGCGTATGACTTTTATGTTTCTGTAAAAAGAATAAGAAGCATGACGAATAATGTGTATACAGTTAGAAATGAAAAAGACAAATAGAGAGTAATAGATTGATTGATAGATTGGTAATTTGATAAATATTACAAAAGATAGATTTATATATATATATATATATATATATATATATATATATATATATATATATAAAGAGAGAGAGAGTTAGATAGTTATAGATAGATAGATATGGATAGAAACATAAATAAAGGGATATATATAAATTAAGGTAGATATATAGATAGATAAAGAAATTAAGAGAGACAGATATAATTATAATATGTAGATACATAAGGTATATAGAAAATGAGAAATAATTTCACCAATCCATTACTTTCAGGTGCTAAGCGAGATGCGTGGATTTTCACAAACTCTGCAGCGTTTTGCAAGTCCGTGGCATTTATTCCTGGCAAATAAAAAACATGTATGTTATAGATTATTATTTCTAATATATTATGCATTTAAATGGACCAATATAAAAAATAAGTTATTAGCTTACGGAAAGAATGGCTTTTTTTGTTTGTAATAGATTTATGACATCTAATCCTAATCATGACATGTTCGGCCCCAATTAATAGTATTCCTAATTAAGTATTCATTCATTAAATAAGTTTAAAATAAATTGTGGCCCCTCACTTGTCGGGCAACTTTAGTTTTTTTTTAAATAAATGATTTTAGCTTTGTTTTCTAAATTATTATTTTTTGGGGGCATTATACAATCGTATCTCTGCGACATTTAAGCAAGTATACTTCACACCAACCTTCGTTCGTCCTTTTCACTGTGTCCAGGATGTATTGGAAAACTTCCGCAGCATCCGGGTCCTTCTCATTGTTGATTGGCTCACTGGTGACTGTTACGTCATCCTGTGCAGACTGGAATGAAGATTTCTAGTTCTTATTAGTTAGTCTAATATTTATCTGGTTATTTTATTTTATTTAGAGTGAGATAAATAGGTAGCTAGCGCCTGTCTCGAGCTTTACACAATCCCGTCCACTCCGCTCGGCTTCTGATGCACAGTAACTCTTCAGATCCCTCGTGTAAAGCTAGAGTCCGCTGACCAACGTGCATTCTTATACGTGGGCCCGTCCGCCTAGAATCCCCTCCCATTACAACTTCACATGAGCCCTAGCTTCGACACCTCCAGGAACTGGCTGAAGACGCACCTATTCCGGTAGCAGTATTCACCTGTACATATATACATTTTCGTCTTTTATTCGTTGCCTATACTCTGTCTGAAACTGTTGACTGCGCATAGAACTGTTCCCAAACGGGATATGCGCTATACAAGTATTATTATAATAACTATTATTATATAGATAGATAGATAGATGAATTTATGAATAGATAGATAGACAGACAGATAGACAGACAGATATATAGATAGATAAATAAATAGATGAATAGGTGAAAAGATGAACATATTAATAGATGAATAGATATATATATACGAATAGATAGATGTATGATTAGATAGACAGATAAATCGATATAGATAGAAAGATATACTTTTTAATGTATATAATGTGTACTTACTATAGTCTGTATGAGACAGCAGCACAAGGCTACGAATACTATAGTCGCTTTCATCTTGACAAACCACCTACGTGCAAGTCGCTACGACCCGAATGAGACCTAGGATGCCCTATTTATTCTACGAAGGTGTGAAATAAACCTCTTACAACAAACCTGTTGTCTAGCGTAAGTGTTTTATTCCTATGTTCACATCCGCATCCTTTATGACATATTATTGAGGTGTTTGTTGCGTTGTTCGTTTATGCAGGTTTTGACGTTTTTCCCAGTACCCGCGAAAAAGTCCTCGTGTAAGCCATAAACGCATAAACGAATAAACGCATAAACGCAGTGATAAACAAAAATGGCACAATTCTATACCATAAACCATCGTGTGAAAAATGTATCCACCGCTAGCGACGTGTCGCTTCCATTCTCAAACTATAAGGCTCTTTTTCAATTTAAACCAAAAATAATAAAGGTCATGATTGTTACTCAATTCTGGGGGGATGACTCTGATTGATGACCACACATACTCCCTGTATGTCATACTTACTTACTTTCTTACTTATGCCTTTCGCCCCCACCTGAGACATAAGGCACAAACAAGAGTCCTTCAGGTATCCCTATCCTGGGCCAATTTCTCTATCTGAGCCCAGTTAAGCCCTAGCTTTTTAACATCGGTTTCTATATCTCACCTCCAGGTGTTTCTCGACCGACCTCTTTTCTTTTTGCCTTGGGTGTTCTTCCAAGTGAGCTCTTGCCGAGTGCCGATTTTCTGAGGGTGTGGCCATTCCATTTCCACCTCTTTTGGGAAATTTTCTCTTCCACAGGCCTCTGTTTCGTTCGTTGCCAGAGTTCTTCATTACTAATAGTTTCTCGCCAACTTATCATAAGGATTCTTCTAAGGCAGGTGTTAACCAAAGCCTGTATTTTCCTGACATTGGTAGCGGTTATTCTCCAAGTTTCCGATCCATACATCATAGCCTCGGACACTTCTGAAAGCTCTTTCACTAGCCCTGTGTACCCAAATGGTCCGAACTCCCTTTTAATTTATTTTATTAAAGTAAATCAATACCATGTGCGTTTTCCTTCACGAAGTGTATACTTATGATGTGCAAAATGTATTTTGTATAGATGCAAATTACATAGATCCTAAATTCATTTTGGTTATTGTGCATAATACAATAGACCAGTCTTAAAGGGGCCTGACCTTTTCAATGTGTCATGTGTTATCGTGATGATGAACTTCCGGTTTTCTTCCGGCAATACACTTTATATGATGTGTTCGGCTTTGTTTCAAGTATAGCTTTTGCAGCTGTTTAACAATTTATTTCAACCTCGACGTCCAGTTCTGGTCTTTTTAAAATATTCAAAGGCTACATGATTAGTTATGAGGAATGTGTTTTAACATTAAAGGTGAGTATGAGATAAATAACAGTTGACGTGTCAGTCTGGTTAATTTAAATAAGCTAGCTTAAAAAAAATTGTCAAGATTAGCGGTTCTTGGCTATCAAAAAATATGGTCCTTGATACATAAAGACTAAAAAATAAATATTTTGCATCAAGCAATAAGTTTGATAATAAAACTAGGGAATTCTTTAAGATTAATGTTCACAATTCATCGTTTTTCTTCGACAACGTCTTTTGGGAATGACATCAAATTTACTCCCTACACATTTTCTTACTCGCAGTGCAACGAGGGACGCTGCACAAAGGCAAGTTTTGTTAGTAAATACATTCTAATTTAGAAATAAATTACAATAATAATCTGTTACAATTGACAAGTCTTAATTAGGCGTGACCTTTTTAAACAAAAAAAGCACGCTTTTGCTGGTGTTTGGCAATTGATTTCAACCTCGATGGCCCGTTCTAGTCTTTTAGAATTAAGATTAGATTATGAGGAATCTGTTTTTAACATCAAAAGTGAGTAGGCGATAATCAATACTCAAGTGTTAGTCGCGTAAGATTAAATATATCTTTGTTTACAAAATAAATTAGTCAAGAGTTGCCTTTCTTGGTTATTAAAAAACACAATGCGTAGATTCATAAAAACAAATAACAAAAATTATTTTCCATGCAATAAGTTTGATATTATAAAAAGGTGAAATTTCTCTTCTGACTTTCCCAATCCATCGTTTTCTTTTGGCAACATTTTTTAAAAAATGAAATAAGATTTAATCTCCTTTAGCTTTTAGGACAATCAGTAGCACGTTCTTTAATTAAATAATCGAATAAGACCGAAAATGTCTTTCCTTATTCCTTATTCGAGACCATATATCTTACATAAAAGTATTCTTTCTTCCCAAGTGACATTCGGGCATGGAAAGGGTTGCCTGTACAAACCAGGAAAATTAGTAAATTAACTTCATTGAAAACAATAGGTAAAATATAATACTAGACTCACGGGTAAGCGTAAGACGCAATAAACCACTTTAAAGAAGGAGCGTCTGTAATATCATCACCAAACCATTGACCGTTACGGTCTTTGGTGGGAGCGAATCGACATCTCAGCATCTTTGCCTAACTTGAATGGTTGTCAATGGTTCAGTCATTTGCAGCTTTGTCCAATCTTTTATAGTGTCGAACAATCATTTCCGCTGACAGCCTTTCCGACGTCCACCTTCTACAGTGCCTCGGAGGATGGATTTTGGCAGGTTTAAATGTCGCAACACATGAACGAACCATGTCAGCTTGAGCCGCTTGATCATTACCATAGCATAGACACAATTTTTATCACCAAATATTTTTCAAATTTATTTTTAAACGTCTATAATAGATGAATGATCAGTGGAAATAGATCTTTATAAGAGAAGATAGACAAATTAGCACTATCATTGTGCTATTTTAAGAAACCTAGCCTCAATCACAAAATTTTTCTTAACGCAGTCAACAGTGCTAAATTTTAGTGCAGCATTTTCATTACAGGAAGTTCTTAAAGTTTTAAACTTAAACATCTGTCTATGCAAGGTGAACTAATAGTTTACCATCAACTGTTGGCTGTAGTTATTTTAAATTCTAATTAGCTATTTAGCTCATCATTGAATTACACTTTAGCTATGTGTAATTTGAAATAACACACAAAGTTTTTGCAGAAAAAAACAGATAGTGGTAAAACATTTGTACTAAACTTTACAATAGTTTTTATCTTCCTATCTTTTCTTATTGACAATGAATCTGATAATGTTACTAAATATTACAGACACACAATTTATACAGAAGACCATTGCGTCCTACGTCTATCCGTGGTTTTACTGTAGGTTTGCACCCCGATTAGTGTTTTAAAAGATGTGAAGTTACAAATTTTGCTGATTTGTTAAAAAAAAAATTTCATGGCATGGTGCCAATAGAGAAGAAAGGTATTATGTGACGGGTAACTGTTACATGAAAAAAATATATATAGTAATAGAAAGTTATTAAAGAGAGGATTCGATTAGCATATTATTTATTAAAATAGAATACAAATTAAAGAAGAAGATTTTTTAAGTGAAGAAATCAGAGTAAAAAAGACAAAGAAGGAAATATTATTATTATTATCATAAGATAAGATAAGATAAGAATTGGCATTTTATCCCGGAAAGACCAACATGAGACAAGGTTCAGACTACCTTCCAACAAACTCCATTGAGGGAAACACCTAAGATGTTGTAGAGGTTTACACCTCTCTTGGAAGCAAACATCTTAAGCACACTTTCCCCTGGATAAAGAGTCCCATACTAGAATTAATTTGAAACGCAACAACCTTAATAGAAAAACTTAAGAGTGTGGGACAAAGCATAGCTCACTTATAGGACAAAAAGCCTCTGTGTGTCTTTAATCAGTGCTTAGCACACTTCTCTATGGAAGAGAGACCCTTGCCACCTCGCTAAGCAAACAAAGCAGCTCAATAGCTCTCACCTCACATCAAATTGCAGGATAGAATCAGAACTGTTGAGGTGTTCAGGAAAAGAAACATGCTGAGCATAAGCACAATTTTGAGTGGGAAGCGCCTGCTGTGGATATGCCATGCCCAGAGAATGGGCTCCGAACGTATCCCCCAGAGCCCTGCTGTGTGGCATGTGGCGCATGGATATGAGGCGCCCTTGCCTGCGTTTAAGGGTTACAGATTCGCTTCTGGCGGGCATCGAACATATATCTTGGGAGGATCTTGCCGAGTATCGCGCCTTCTGGTGGACAAATGTGTGAGATGGCACGCAAGTAGCAAAGTCCACCCTTGCAGATTGTTATTGTATTTCTAAATTAGAGTTTAATGCCTTGTGTATTATGACTACTTTATTCCTTGTACTTCTCTCATCTAGTGTTTCAAAGTTTAGTTGTTCTTTTTGTACTCCTGTCAGTTGCAGGCAGTTGGTGAACATATAAAAAGATACTGTTTGGGATTCCTAGAGAATAAAAAACAAAAACAAACAACAAACAGTAAAGAAAAACATCTCCACTATAACACTCAGCATAGCGAAATTGAATTTTTTTGTGAAACGACGCCTTGGAACTATTCCTGTAATGCCTTTGCGAACTTCGCTTTGTGAGAACCTCTTAATCACTGGTGAACCCTGCTTCGCCGACCCTATCATCAATTTGGTCCGACGGGTACATAACAGGCTACTGCAAACCTACATTTCCGGTCCTATTATTTCATTTACTAACAAAACATACCAGTGTTTCTGGTTGTACTGCGAGTAAGACAAAATGTAGGGGATTAAATGTTATTGCACTGGCCGATTACCCGTATCGTTTGTATATAATGACTTTAAATTAAAGCATTAAATATATCTACATATGGCAAATAGAAGTCGTAAATTAACAAGTGATCTAATTTATTATTCGCATTTTAATTTGAGTATTTGCATTTAACAAAAATAAAGGTTAAAATAACACATTGAACTATTTGTTGGATACCTAGTTCTGATACCGGTATTAAAAAAATATATCATCACTAAAATATTTATAAACTTTCTTCATTGCTGAATGGCCTGAACTTGATGGCGACGGTGCAATAAAATATTGTATTTCTACAACACAAGTTGCCTTTGTAAATACAGTAACCTGAAGTTAGTCGGAAAACCTATTGAAAAGGTTAGGCCTCATTAAGAATGGTCTAGAATTGCTTTTGAGTTTGTCTTTTAATTTAGAGTAACAAGTAACAATGTGCTGTCAATACTTGTACACGTGCATATGTCTTCATGTGACAATAATTGTTAATACTTATTATTATTCAGGTTTTACAAATCTCTTAAAACTGACTTACTAAATACTTAAAATTATTTTATGAATGAATGTCACGGTAAATCATATACAGTACATCAAATGAAGATCGAGTATATTGCAGTTATTTTTTTACTGAACTATATTATTAATATTGTTTTGTTTTTCTTCAAGAAAAGAAAAATAATTCATATGATAACAAAAAATTCAAGAACTCAGCCGAATATGTTTACTGTTATTACATTTGTTTTTATTGTGTCATGTACTTTAAGTGACTTTTATCATGTCTAGACATAATGGTTATTACAGCTCATAGATATATTATTTTTTTTAATGAATAGAACAAATTTTATTTTGCAAAACATCAAAATTTCTAATTTGAGTTGAATTTTATTTTGATATTAGATATATCCTTGTAACTGTATCTCGTGTGCAATAATATAAAAAAACTGAGTACGGTTACATGTTAAGAGTGTTTATATTAGTAATACATTTAACTACATAAAATATATAAACCACTTTAGTTATCTGTTTATTAGTGTTTTAAAAATTTGAATTTGTCTGTGCATTAAATAGTTTTTATTCATTACAAATAGATTAAATTTTAATATATAGTTTTATATAGTTGTTAAATTTGTTTTCAGCTTAACTAAAATTGATAAAATGGCTTCAAATTATTTGATCGTCTTTACCGTAGTCCTATTTATTACAGGTAAAATACTTTATTTTATATATTTTTAGATGTTTTGTTTGAATGATTGCAAAATGCTTTTGGTACGTTTGCTATTTCTTTAACAACTTAATAGCCTACTATAATGTAATAATAGTCAGAGAATAATATTACAACCAGCACAAAACTTTAATAATAAAAAACAAATAGGTCTACGTCAATTTCTTACACAACGTTTTAAAATGAATCAGATAGTTGAGTCCAGAAACATGATTGATTCATAGATTGTATGAGTGACATTTGTATTCACTTTTCTTCAAATTTGGACATTCCATTGTTTTTCCAGTGTCAAGTTACGTTTTCTTCTAAATTCTTTTTAAAAAGAAGCTGAAGCATAATGATAATTAGGCTTTTAAATTATTTCCTAAGATAAGCCCAGTGTTCTTATACACCTTTAAGAAATGAAAAAAAAGAAGAATAAAAAAGTCAATTAGGAAACTTGGTAAAAAACATTTCGAGTCATACTTGTAACTCATTTAAACATATTTATGTTTTTATTAAACGTGATTCAGTATTAAGTAAAATCTTACCAAGACGATTGTATCATTAGTTAGAAACAAATTATTGTGCTTCCTTTCAAGAGTAATTTATGTTCTGTCAGTCTTTGAACTGTACCCCTTCATGATGTCCATTGGCAGGCCGTCCGATCGTGCAACGTGTCCAATTTCATTTAAATTTATTGTATTTTGCTGCGATGAGCAGGTGCTTGTATCGATGCAATGACGTTGTTGGTTCGTTTTCGGACAACTTCGTTTTGTGGTGTGCCCTTTGTATGACATGTTCAGTATTTTGAGGAAGCATATCATTTATAAAGGGCCCTAATCTCATTTTTTTCTGGGAATATATTGTAAGCTCCAGGTTTAACAGTTAAATATAATAACATTATATTATTTTCTTTTTTCTCTATAAAAATTTCAGTACCGGTAGCACCCAAAGACACTAATACAACGAATGGTATGAATACTTACATTTTAACTTTGTACAGTAAGGGGTCACAAAAAATTCACACATATGTCTCACGTAATATGAATTATTTAGTATTAAAAAAGTACTTAACTGTAGCAAGAAAAAAATATTTTTTTCTTCTTTAAGCGAACTTTAAAAACTGACACTAATTATTCCATAACATTATGTGTCTGATCATACCTATAACATTCCTAACCTAGACATTAGCATAACTTTATTAGCCTCTTCATACCTATAATAGAAATTGCCTGATCATACTTATAAGATAGCTAGCCAGATGATACCTCTGCCTTTACTATTATGGTCATACCTATAAGATAGCTAGCCAGATGATACCTCTGCCTTTACTATTATGGTCATACCTATAAGATAGATAGCCAGATCATACCTATGACTTTACTGTTCTGGTCATACTTACTAAATAGTAAAAAGATTAACCAACTACTTAATTAATAAATCTGATGGTAATTTTTTTTTAAAATATGTTGTCTCAGTATTTATTTATAATATTTTTTTTTTAGAGGGGCGAGGTTGCCAAGCGCGTTTGACTGGCTTTCTGTGGGTCCTGGGTTCGAATCCTGGTAAAGGCTAGTATTTGTTTTCGAGACTGGAGGGTGTCCCTGAGTCTACCTATCTCAAATGCGACTTGGCATTGTGCTGGTCACATATCCCCTTCTATGCGGCCCCACATAAACTGGTGAACGCATCTGCACCGGCCCATATGATCAATTTGATCTGTGTGGTACTTTACTTTTCTTTCCTACTATTTATATGTACATGTTTATATCTATCTAGATATCCTAATTATTGGTGGATATACACAGACACACAATTGTAAAGCTGGAATGATCGCAAGTGTGGATACGTATAGCCTCACTGCGACAGTCCGTCTGGCAAATCCTGACCAATTAGAGACGAGATACCTGATAATTTTTACACAGTCATTTAAGACCAATTATAGCGATACATTCTTAGTAAGTTTAAGTTAGTCATTTAAGACCAATTATAGCGATACATTCTTAGTAGGTTTAAGTTAGTCATTTAAGACCAATTATAGCGATACATTCTTAGTAAGTTTAAGTTAGTCATTTAAGACCAATTATAGCGATACATTCTTAGTAAGTTTAAGTTAGTCATTTAAGACCAATTATAGCGATACATTCTTAGTAAGTTTAAGTTAGTCATTTAAGACCAATTATAGCGATACATTCTTAGTAAGTTTAAGTTAGTCGTTTAAGACCAATTATAGCGATACATTCTTAGTAAGTTTAAGTTAGTCATTTAAGACCAATTATAGCGATACATTCTTAGTAAGTTTAAGTTAGTCATTTAAGACCAATTATAGCGATACATTTTTAGTAAGTTTAAGTTAGTCATTTAAGACCAATTATAAGGATACATTCTTAGTAAGTTTAAGTTAGTCATTTAAGACCAATTATAGCGATACATTCTTAGTAAGTTTAAGTTAGTCATTTAAGACCAATTATAGCGATACATTCTTAGTAAGTTTAAGTTAGTCATTTAAGACCAATTATAGCGATACATTCTTAGTAAGTTTAAGTTAGTCATTTAAGACCAATTATAGCGATACATTCTTAGTAAGTTTAAGTTAGTCATTTAAGACCAATTATAGCGATACATTCTTAGTAAGTTTAAGTTAGTCATTTAAGACCAATTATAGCGATACATTCTTAGTAAGTTTAAGTTAGTCATTTAAGACCAATTATAGCGATACATTCTTAGTAAGTTTAAGTTAGTCATTTAAGACCAATTATAGCGATACATTCTTAGTAAGTTTAAGTTAGTCATTTAACCCAAGCCATTGCAGAATGTTTTTAGCAATATTTACGATGCAAGTTGAACATAATTATTTAACGTAGGCCATTAAAAATGATTATAGTGATGTATACTCTGCAAATTGAACTTATTTATGGTAAGCCAGTAATGAAAGATATTGATGTATTATGTATCTGATGTAAGAAAGTAAATAGCTATCAATACGACGTAAGTTGAATTTATTCACTTAATTAAATACCTTAAAAAGATTATAGTAATGCAAGTTGAGCCATTGCCAATGTGCTGTTAATTTAATCCTTTGGATTAATTTTATCTAAAAATGTTTATGGTATAAAAGTGGCTTAAGTAAATGAGTGTTGGGTAGACTGGGGCAGAAATCATCTCTATGGCAGATTTGTAATTATTAAAAAAAATGGTGTGATATACTATATAACTTTTCTACTAATATGTTTGACTTCTATATTTAGTAACACATATAAACCCAGTTTTATATCACAGAACGAAGGTCATCGGCGATCGTTGCATAACATGTTGTTTTAGGTCTCCCCTGTCCGCGCGGTCCGTTAGGCGTTCGTCATATGGTTGCCGTGTAGGGTAGTCGATGATCAGGTTGGCGGATTATGTGGCCGGCAAAATTGAGGCGACGTTCGGTGACCGACGTCGATAGTGGGCGTGTTTTCGTTAGTCGATAAACTTCTTCATTTGTAAAATCTCGATAAGTGATCTTAAGTATGCGTCTGAGGCATCTTTGGTGAAAGGCGTTGAGATTCCGGTCGCTTACCACTGTCTTCCTCCGAGTTTCACTCGCGTAGAGGGCGGTTGGGACTACGATGGCATTGAAGACACGTATCTTTGTTGGCAGCGATGAGGTTGAGTTCCAGAGTTGGTACAGTTTTTGGAAGAAGGCAAACGCTTTACCAATGAGACACAATGTGTCTTAGGCTGAGTCGTAGGTTGAACTGGTAGTACTGCCTAAGTACGTAAATTATTTTCAGTCATAATTATGCAGAAATAAAACATTGGCAACAAAATAACAGGTATGACTGTATAATACGTTTCCTATTAACATAAAAGGTGACACTTACATCATTAATCACATTATGATTATTAGTTTATATTAAATAATCAGTTCCATAAAACAATTCTAAATATATTAAATAATCTGTTTCAGTTTTGCACTGTGTACATACATGTACCCTGTAACAAGGTTAGAGCTTATAAACCCTGTTTCTGTAAGGACTGTACCAATGGAACATTTCAATTTTATCTTAATATGACAGCTCGATATTTGGATTCGGAGTCTATGTATAAACTTGCTTGGCCCATTACGCCTGAAGAGCCCTGGGCCTGGAGTAACAATATCACCTTGCCAAAGGTTTATAGTAAGTATGATCTTTATATTCCTTCTTTTCAAACAAATGTGTTTGTTGTAAATTTTTAAGTTTTATTTTTTTTATCGTATTTTAAATGAATACTATATTTCTGGCAAAAACAAAAAAAAAAGCTTTACAATTCGGAACTAAAATAAAAATACTGAAAAGCTCAAGTTTAGAATTACAATTTTAAACAAAGTATTCGATGGGACGTGGATAGTGTGGCCAGTAGAATGTACAGGTCCCTGCGTGTCCTCTCGAAGTATGCGTGCACCTGAATTAGGGAACTCTCCCTCCAGACACTTTTAACTAGCTGGGGTTATGCCACGATTTTTTATTTAATGGCTGCAAACAGATTTTCTTATCATTTATCCACGATGCACACACAGAGGTAATAGCTGCACAACTATTCCGTTTTAGTCAAGTTTATGAATCAGTTTATTAAAAACCAAAACAGGCCCTAGAGGTGAAACAATTGAACAATATCTCACTCGAGGTTCTTCACTGTATCAGTATTCTATTTACCACAGCAAACTTCCACCACTGATACAGAGTATTTAGATGGGTAATTACCACAATATGATCAACAGTTTCACAATCCAAAACAACAACAATGGCGTATGTCAAATGTCTTATTTTTTAAAGTTCTAACGCGTAACAGGTGAAGCGTAATTAAATTCGGGTTCCGTATCAGAAGTGTGGAAGTAGTATACGAAGCAGAAGTAGAATTATGCAAAATATCTTTATATGTAGATGTAGACAATAAAAATATCTTTATATGTAGATGTAGACAATGCAAAATATCTTTATATGTAGATGTAGACAATGCAAAATATCTTTATATGTAGATGTAGACAATACAAAATATCTTTATATGTAGATGTAGACAATGCAAAATATCTTTATATGTAGATGTAGACCATAAAAATATCTTTATATGTAGATGTAGACAATGCAAAATATCTTTATATGTAGATGTAGACAATGCTAAATATCTTTATATGTAGATGTAGACAATGCAAAATATCTTTATATGTAGATGTAGACAATGCAAAATATCTTTATATGTAGATGTAGACAATGCAAAATATCTTTATATGTAGATGTGGACAATGCAAAATATCTTTATATGTAGAGGTAGACAATGCAAAATATCTTTATATGTAGATGTAGACAATGCAAAATATCTTTATATGTAGATGTAGACAATGCTAAATATCTTTATATGTAGATATAGACAATGCAAAATATCTTTTTATGTAGATGTAGACAATGCAAAATATCTTTATATGTAGATGTAGACAATGCAAAATATCTTTATATGTAGATGTAGACAATGCAAAATATCTTTATATGTAGATGTAGACAATGCAAAATATCTTTATATGTAGATGTAGACAATGCAAAATATCTTTATATGTAGATGTAGACAATGCAAAATATCTTTATATGTAGATGTAGACAATGCAAAATATCTTTATATGTAGATGTAGACAATGCAAAATATCTTTATATGTAGATGTAGACAATAAAAAATCTGAAATGTTCTGTCGATCATTCGTATGGCGACCAATCATGATCGTTTGGAACGGGGACGGGCCGATTCCTCAGTCGGAAATTTTTTTCTCCTGTCAATCTGTATAAAGAAATAAACAAATCAGAATTGAGGGATGTCCAGGTGCATGAATCAGATTTAAAAAAATATAAATTGTTAGAGTTTCTTTTGTATTTATTATAGTGGGGCTTATTTTATTTAAAACTACGGGTCTAGTTTTTTCGTTTGTAATTTGTAAACAAACAATGCATATTATATAATAATACTAATATAATAATAATATGTATATATTCTTTGTTCCGTGATAAACCACGGTATATTTATAGTATTCTATAATGATAATGCTTTTTTAGTAACTATAATTTGTTATTATTGAATATTTTTAAACAGACCCGGAACATTCACTCCTGCTTGTTGGTACACAAGTTATCGATCCTGAACTGTGTGAAGCTACGTTTCATGTTAATGATATATTGCGATGGTGTGTCTATGACTTAGCTGATCACACCTTGGCTATTACTTACGATTTTGGATCGTTTACTTCAACTACTAATTGTGTGGAACACCCCACGGATAGCAAATTTACTTCACACTTCAATGTTTCATATGAGGAACATAGTGGATGCATGAGAAAAAAGACTTTTACTTGTCGTTATAGTGGTAAGTATTTTTTGTATTTATATTAAACAAGTAGTTATGCTCCTCAAAATGACGTAGAAACGAATGATTACAGAAAGCTTTGTTATTGTTTACGGTCACCCAGGCCCTGGAACATGCATATGAATTGTTCCTGTAAAGCTTCTGGTATCAAAAAGTATCCATAAAAAAGTAGCGAACGTTTGTGCTGACTTGACTTCTTATCAATAATATTAAACTAACAATAATGCTATCAAAAAGAAAAAAAACTTAAATACCTAACAATCGTTAAAAAAAAAAACAAAGGCAATATCAATAATACTTCGCAGTACGGGAAAACCCAGTCCCGAAACCAACATAATTTGAAAGCATTTTTAAAGGGACATCGATCTCAAATAGCGCTCAGTTTATAACCTTAACATAATATATATTTTTATAAATATCTGAATGAATTAAGCAATATTTTTTATATAATAAACATTTCATTAGGAGGACGTTTCCAGTCCGTTTAACTTTTGTTCCGATCTGTCAATCGGTCTAGGAGTTATAGAGAAGAAACTGATAAATATATATAATTATATAAATAGACATATATATATAAACAAACTCAAGGTAATTATGTATATTGATTAGTATTATAGAAACTGAATATTTAAATATTTGAAATAGCATTTGGATATATACGAAACGCAACGACCTAGCAGCTAGCAACTGATTTGGTGAGTTAAAGGTCAAAAGTTCAAATCACAATAAAGGCTTGTATTTTGTCCAAGTCTTTGGGTGTCCCTGAGTCTACAAAGTTCTGATTTTGAAAAAGATAAAGACTAATGAGCATTTTGCTGGCCCCACAATCCTCTAGTATCCGTGCCCATAGAAGCTCATCAACGCTGTTTCACAGGCCAAAAAGACTAAATTGGTTTGCAAGGGGGTACTTTACTTATATAATATAATATAAGGATATTCCAAAGTAAGTAGTGATGCATATTTTTTATTAAAATAATCTAAAAAAGTTTTTTCTTTTACATATAATAACGTTGTATATTTTCTTTTTCTCGTTAAATCTTACAGCAACATTTGACGTATTGAAATCAACAAATGGTATGAATACTTTTCATTTAAATACAATCTAACTGTGTGCAGCAAGGATCCTCAAATATTTTACACATATGTCTTACTCCATATGAAATATATTGTTTTAAAAAAGAACTTAACTGTGGCTATAAAACTGGCACAAATTCTAAAAAACATTATGTGTCTGATCATACCTATAAAATTACTACAATTGGCATACCTATACAATTATTATTCTGTTCATATCTATAACATTTCTAGTTTGTTCACACCTATAACATTACTAGCCTGGTCACACCTATAACATTACTAGCCTGGTCATACCTGTAACATTACTGGCCTGGTCAAACTTATAACATTACTAGCCTGGTCACACCTATAACATTACTAGCCTGATCACACCTATAACATTACTAGCCTGGTCACACCTATAACATTACTATCCTGGTCACACTTATAACATAACTAGCCTGGTCACACCTATAACATTACTAGCCTGGTCACACCTATAACATAACTAGCCTGGTCACACCTATAACATAATTAGCCTGGTCTTACCTATAAAATTACTAGCCTGGTCACGCCTATAACAATACTAGCCTGGTCACACCTATAATCTAACTAGCCTGGTCACACCTATAACATAACTAGCCTGGTCACACCTATAAAATTACTAGCCTGGTCACACCTATAACATTACTAGCCTGGTCACACCTATAACATTACTAGCCTGATCACACCTATAACATTACTAGCCTGGTCACACCTATAACATTACTATCCTGTCACACTTATAACATAACTAGCCTGGTCACACCTATAACATTACTAGCCTGGTCACACCTATAACATAACTAGCCTGGTCACACCTATAACATAATTAGCCTGGTCTTACCTATAAAATTACTAGCCTGGTCACGCCTATAACAATACTAGCCTGGTCACACCTATAATATAACTAGCCTGGTCACACCTATAACATTACTAGCTTTGTCAAACCTATAACATTACTAGCCTGGTCACACCTATAACATTACTAGCCTGGTCACACCTATAACATTACTATCCTGGTCACACGTATAACATAACTAGCTTGGTCACACCTATAACATTACTAGCCTGGTCACACCTATAACATAACTAGCCTGGTCACACCTATAACATTGTCAGCCTGGTCTTACCTATAAAATTACTAGCCTGGTCACGCCTATAACAATACTTGCCTGGTCACACCTTTAATCTAACTAGCCTGGTCACACCTATAACATAACTAGCCTGGTCACACCTATAACATAACTAGCCTGGTCACACCTATAACATAACTAGCCTGGTCACACCTATAACATTACTAGCCTGGCCACACCTATAACATTACTAGCCTGGTCACACCTATAACATTATTATCCTGGTCACACTTATAACATAACTAGCCTGGTCACACCTATAACATTACTAGCCTGGTCACACCTATAACATAACTAGCCTGGTCACACCTATAACATTGCCAGCCTGGTCTTACCTATAAAATTACTAGCCTGGTCACGCCTATAACAATACTTGCCTGGTCACACCTATAATCTAACTAGCCTGGTCAAACCTATAACATAACTAGCCTGGTCACACCTATAACATAACTAGCCTGGTCACACCTATAACATAACTAGCCTGGTCAAACCTATAACATTACTAGCCTGGCCACACCTATAACATTACTAGCTTTGTCAAACCTATAACATTACTAGCCTGGTCACACCTATAACATTACTAGCCTGGTCACACCCATAACATTACTATCCTGGTCACACCTATAACATAACTAGCCTGGTCACACCTATAACATTACTAGCCTGGTCACACCTATAACATAACTAGCCTGGTCACACCTATAACATTGCCAGCCTGGTCTTACCTATAAAATTACTAGCCTTGTCACGCCTATAACAATACTTGCCTGGTCACACCTATAATCTAACTAGCTTGGTCACACCTATAACATAACTAGCCTGGTCACACCTATAACATAACTAGCCTGGTCACACCTATAACATAACTAGCCTGGTCACACCTATAACATTACTATCCTGGTCACACTTATAACATAACTAGCCTGGTCACACCTATAACATTACTAGCCTGGTCACACCTATAACATAACTAGCCTGGTCACACCTATAACATTGCCAGCCTGGTCTTACCTATAAAATTACTAGCCTGGTCACGCCTATAACAATACTTGCCTGGTCACACCTATAATCTAACTAGCCTGGTCACACCTATAACATAACTAGCCTGGTCACACCTATAACATAACTAGCCTGGTCACACCTATAACATAACTAGCCTGGTCACACCTATAACATTACTATCATGGTCACACTTATAACATAACTAGCCTGGTCACACCTATAACATTACTAGCCTGGTCACACCTATAACATAACTAGCCTGGTCACACCTATAACATTGCCAGCCTGGTCTTACCTATAAAATTACTAGCCTGGTCACGCCTATAACAATACTTGCCTGGTCACACCTATAATCTAACTAGCCTGGTCACACCTATAACATAACTAGCCTGGTCACACCTATAACATAACTAGCCTGGTCACACCTATAACATAACTAGCCTGGTCAAACCTATAACATTACTAGCCTGGCCACACCTCTAACATTACTAGCTTTGTCAAACCTATAACATTACTAGCCTGGTCACACCTATAACATTACTAGCCTGGTCACACCCATAACATTACTATCCTGGTCACACTTATAACATAACTAGCCTGGTCACACCTATAACATTACTAGCCTGGTCACACCTATAACATAACTAGCCTGGTCACACCCATAACATAGCCAGCCTGGTCTTACCCATAAAATTACTAGCCTGGTCACGCCTATAACAATACTTGCCTGGTCACACCTATAATCTAACTAGCCTGGTCACACCTATAACATAACTAGCCTGGTCACACCTATAACATAACTAGCCTGGTCACACCTATAACATTGCCAGCCTGGTCTTACCTATAAAATTACTAGCCTGGTCACACCTATAACAATACTTGCCTGGTCACACCTATAATCTAACTAGCCTGGTCACACCTATAACATAACTAGCCTGGTCACACCTATAACATAACTAGCCTGGTCACACCTATAACATAACTAGCCTGGTCACACCTATAACATTACTAGCCTGGCCACACCTATAACATTACTAGCCTGGTCACACCTATAACATTACTAGCCTGGTCACACTTATAACATAACTAGCCTGGTCACACCTATAACATAACTAGCCTGGTCACACCTATAACATTACTAGCCTGGTCACACCTATAACATAACTAGCTTGGTCACACCTATAACATAACTATCCTGGTCACACCTATAACATAACTAGCCTGGTCACACCTATAACATAACTAGCCTGGTCACACCTATAACATTACTAGCCTGGCCACACCTATAACATTACTAGCCCGGTAACACCTATAACATTACTAGCCTGGTCACACCTATAACATTACTAGCCTGGTCACACCTATAACATAACTATTCTTTTCATTCGTTTGACTTTACTAGTCTCGTCATACCTGTAATATTATTGAACTGGTAATAAGTATAACTTTGTAAATCTTTTTTTGGATGGGGTTTTGATTAACATTTGATACGTTTTCTCCCACATTATTTAATAGAAAGTGAAGATATATTAGAATTGGTATTCAATTTCATGAAATATTTTAATCAAAAGGTTTCATCCATTTCCTTTACATACATTATACATGATTTTATTCTGCGTTCGATAATGATCCTGTTTAAATGGTTCTGTCTCTATTTGATTAGTGTAATACACACAATGACACACATATATATTTATGTATGTTGAAGACGTATATTTAAATAAAACACAAAGGTAACTTAAAGATGAAGATTAGGAGTGGCAATCGAGACTCTTAAGTCATTCATCATGTATACACTTATATTTGTTCAGAGATAAATATTAGTATATTAGACATAGTTTAGGGAACATAATTTTAAATGAATAGTAATATTGTTAGATCATACTGTAAACATTCTTTGTTTAAGGCGGCAATTCCTTGGATTTGATGTCCATTGGCTGGATTATTTTCATGATGACTTCCGTCCACTCGGCCATTGGGATCTTAGCTCTTCCGGTTGTGTTTTGATAACCTTGCAGAAGGTACCGTTAATTATTTTTTTTACGCCATGTCATACTTTACTCTAAATAGGCCTACAGATATAATTTTGAAACGGTAACAGAACAGGTTAGGTACTTATTTTTCCGGAATTAATAAACATTAAAATTATATATTTATTTTCTTTTAAACAACCAATCATCATTCGATCCAGCAGCCATTAGGGCAAATGCACTTCGGCCTAAGTCGATGGTGAAGAAATCGCATACTCTGTGTAGCTGTTCATAGTTGGAATACAGGGTGTTAGAAAGATTTTCTGGTTTGGGGAGGTAGACATTTCGTATGTCTTGCGGGGCCATTTTTTGAATTTTCCCGTCAAACTTCGTACTGCTTCTTCAACCTTACCCAGCAGCACTGGTAATTCGTTATATTCTCTTTTATGTTTGTTCTTTAGTATGCTAGTATCAGGGTTGGTCTTGGAGTATTCCGTCTATCGTCCTGTGTAGTGACTGCTGTGTTTTCAGTAAGGAGCTGACCATTGCTATCCTTGATTAAGCTTAGTGAAGCTGGCTTCTGCTGTGTTTTTGTGAGTTTTTTTAATGCCTTCTTACTATTACTGGCTTACTATTACTATCCTCCGCTGAGCGGCAATGACTATCAATCCATTGTTCTTTACCCTATTTAATCTCCCTACTGATTCTTGTATTAATTAGCCTGTACTTACTTATCTGCTGCTGACTTTGCAGTTATATATTTTCGCTTTCAAGTATCATGTTAGTAACCCATGGCTGTTTCTTTTCTCCGTTTTCTTCCTATGACCTCTTCTGAGGTTGAAACGAGTACTTCTTTTAAGTTATTTGATGCCTGGCTCTGGGCTGTTTCCAGTAGCATACTTATCGTCCCCACCCTGGTAACCTTCAGTGGGGTGCGCGGTCGTTGTTAATCCGGGCCTCGGCCGATCCGGTATGGTTGTATTTGACTGTTTTGTATCCATTTGTCCTTTCTGTGGGCTAGTAGACTTGGTGGCGCCAATTGACAAGTCTTAATGAGGTGTGACCTTTTCAAACGGAAGAGATCATGAACATCCGGCGAAATTTCCCGTCATTTTCGTAAACAAAAAACATGCTATTGGTGGTGTTTGACAATTCATTTCAACCTCGACGGCCAGTTCTGGTCTTATAGAAGTATACAAAGGATACAAGATTAGTTATGAGGAAACCGTTTTTAACATCAAAAGTGATCAGGCGATAATTAATACTCAAAGTGTTTATTAGTCGCGTTATGTTAAATTTAGCATTGTTTATAAAATAAATTAGTCAAGAGTTGCGTTTTCTTGGTTATTGAAAAACAAAATGCCTAGATTCATAAAAACAAATAACGAAAATTCTTGGCATTAAGTTTGATTTTATAAAAAGGTGATTTATCACTTCTCACTTTCACAATACATCGTTTTCTTTTGTAAACATCTTTTGGAAATGAAATAAATTTTAATCACCAACAAATTTTCGTACAACCAGTAGGCTAACCCAGCACACAGACATGTTTCGAATGAAATGGTTGTATTCGACCAGAAATGTTTTTCTAGTCGACTTTTTTTTACATGCATAATCTTTAAGACTTGTCAATCTCCTCTTCACATTTTTTATATTTATTTGCCAAGGGGTCGAACCCATGATATCAAGCTCATAGGGCAAGCTAACTATTGGCTTAGCTATCCAGCTTGTCCTTGTAGGACATTTATTTTGTCATTTTCATCTGGTTTGGGCATATGTGGAAAGACACGTCTTCCGGCTGTGAATAGTGCCCAACAATTAAACCTTCTTCTTAATTTTTTTTAATGACCTGTTTGGCTGTTTCGACTGATGCTGTTGTGTCAGGTTAAAAGTTGTTCGCTCTCCTTGATTTGCTAGAGTGTCTGCTCTTATATTATTGTTATTTGGGATCCACTGTAGTGTGAGCTTGACGTAAAATGTATCGATGAATGAGTTGAAATTCAGGAGTATGGATTTGATTGGCTTTATTGTAACAAGTTACTTGAAACAAAATTTCAGGAATCCATAAAAATAAAGTATTTCTTTAAAGAAGAAAATTCACGAATTGAATTGTAGTTCAAATATTTTAATGGTGTTTATAGACGTAGGCCTACTAGTTATTATGCCCTTTGAAATGACTGTAGTAATAGTAATAATAACTAATTTGTTTTCATCCCTAAATCAGTAGTCACAACATATGTATCTTGGGTTAGTTAATATTACCAATAATTGAATTCAATGTAAGTTTCGTCATTGTTCTATTGTCGGCTATCAATATTTTTATGCAATGAAATGCAATTAAAATGTTCTTATAATTTTTTTTTTAATTCAACGTAAATACGATAATGAAAATATATTAACTAGTAAATGTATGCCTTATGACTTCGGCAACAAATTAGTTTCTCATACACGTGTGAAAAAGGAGGGGGGGTAAAAATATTAACCATGGATGGAACAGCGGCGAAAATGTACGCGGTGCAACTTAATATATAGATATATATTAATATACTTTCAATCGCATAATTTAAATAAATAAAATATGTGTATGAACTATTTGTTTTGGGTGTGGTTATTAAATATACAAGTACATTTCATTCTGATATTTTTGTAATAGATATTATTCTAATTGCTTTTATTAATATCGATGATTGGCAATGTTTCTGTTACTGAAATCCTTAAGATTATTTAAAAGGTCCAAGTCGCTATTTGCTATTCTGTATACATTTGCAAAGATATGTAATTTCTCTTAGCTTAGAGTTTCTTTAAAAGTGAAATAGGTAAGCTTCAGTTGCTTTGTACTAAGACATATTCTTTTAACATTTAATTTATCTATTTACGTAATAATAAATTTTTCTCTTGCACAGGTTTGCTGAAGGAGACCGGGGAAAAAAAACTGCAATTCTAATAAATGTTTATAGTAACAATGAATTGTTTTGTCGGCTGCTATATAGAAAGCATCAAAATTTTTGTAAATATTATAATTTAAATTAACAAAAGAATCAACAAGTATGATAATGTAGTTCAACCATCGTAAACTATCATCATGATATTTTTATATTTCTAGATACAATTAAAAAATGCTTTAATTGCTTAACAGCTCCTTAATGTTGTAATTTTTTACATTGTTTTGTTTCTAATTTTGTTTGTCTTTTTTGTAAACGAAACATTTTATTGACGTTAAATTGCTCATTAATTTAATTTTCATTTTGAGAGAAAAATAGTTACCATTGCTCATTAATTTATTGTTCATTTTGAGAGAAAAATAGTTACCAACAATGCATTATGTCCCGCAAAGAACACTTCGTTCTGCAAACTCATAGCTTCTGGAAGAGCCCCGTTTCTCTCTGACAACCGTTGGCCTTAGAGCCTTCTCAGTATCCGGTCCGAAGGTGTGGAATCAACTTCCCATTCAACTGAGGCGAACAAGCTCTACTGTTACTTTCAAACAGAACTTAAAAACTCATTATTTCAATATTTACCTTAGATAACATTCAACATGCTTTAGAAACATACTGTCTTATTTATGGGTTGGGTCGGTTAATGCTACATTTATATGTGTTTTGTCTTTTTTAATCATCAATTTAGCTCTGTCACATGGCCTAGGGTAATATTCGTATTCTTAGTTGTATGTTAAACGCGCTCTGAGCTTACATTATGTTTGTTGGCAGCGCTATAAAAATATTATTATTATTATTCATTAGAATAGAGTCAGAATGTTTGAGAATAAATGTAGTCACGCATGTAGTACACAAAGTCTAATACACAATTAATTGTCTTCTTCTTTATGCAAAGAGTAGCCACGTTCCTCAATACATTATTTAAATATAATCGATATTTACATCATGAAATTTCAAATCAAGCTATAGTTTATTTTATGAATATTAGATCCATCTTCTCCGGCCCATTGAGCAAATACTTCTAACCCAACAGAACTCAGTCCTAGTTTAGATCGGCGTAGCTTAATCAGCCGTAGGGAAGGTGGAAACTTTGACTTGACCATATGGACCGAAGCCGAAGCTTGTTAAACGTGCATTTTGCCATGTTGGTGAGGCTTTTTATTTCCTCGTCGGTTCCACCATCCTTATTCTTCACAATTCCAAGATACACTGTCTCCAATATTTCTTCTCCACTATGCCGAACTGGGATTTATTGGTCACTATGAATTAATTTGATTTCGTGCTTTTTTGTGTCCTTCCTTCTTGTCTTCTTGAGACATTTAATTCAGCTTAGACTCTGCATGGTGCATCCTGTGTGAGAGGAGGGTGATATCATCCGCAAAATACAAGCCTTAAAATTTCTTGGTAAAAGTCTATTGAATACTTGTGCTATTTCCCGAGGTTGTCTTATGCATGACCTAATCTATAAGAATTAAGAAGATTATTGATAACAACATGCAGGCTTGTTGTACTCAAGTCATCGTAGTAAATGTGTTGGTTAACTTGCCATTGTAAATGAATTGACAGCTACAGCATGATTAATATTCTGATGGTCATTAAAAGTGAAGGACAGACTCATAGTATAATAATTAATCTCTTTATCTGATCAGACTGTATTTTGATTTTTAGAATCAGATGATCAACAGCAGAATGGTGTTCAAGTTCAATTATGGATTATCAGAGCATGCTTTTTTATGAACACTGGAAACAAATATAATCACACACAGTACAGTAAGTACACTAACAGTGAACAGACAGAAACACATCCGATCTCCTTTTCTATTGCTGAACAGCTAAGTCACTAGTTTCTTTACCGCGGTTGCTGATTCGAATCCCATACCAGGTGATATAATTTATATTTTAGATTTATAGAAATAATTGTTTAGAAAAACATATGGGGGTAGTTGTTTATATGTAGTAGTAAGTAGTTTCGCACGGCAAAGCCGGGTATTTATGCTTGTATACATAGGCCTACATGAAGGGTGAAATTAGATTAATGGGAGTTGGGAGTAAGTTCTTCAACAACCTTATGGCCAACTTGAACATACAATTATTAATAACATCTCTAGTCCTTAACTTCTACTACTATGCCAACTAGATCTACTAAGAAAACTAAACACCATACAGAGCTAGACACAACATATAAAACAATCACCAAGTCTTAACACTGAACATAGTGATAGTAAAAAAATAATTTTATTTACATTAAATATAATGAAAAACTCTGAATGATAATGATTTTAGAAACAACTCCACCTCATCAGAAATCAATATAAATCTGACATATAATAAATTAAATGTAAAAAAAAAAAGACAACAATAAATAAAAAATGAAAAGGAAACTCTACAAAATGTAAGAATAATCTCAGAAAATCTTATCTTATACATTAAAGATGCTCCTTCTATAGAAAAGATTATTGCGCCCTACGCTCATCCGTGGTCCGAGTCTATTCTTGCATTTTTATTAAAGTTTTAAATGATGTAGAGTTACTGGTTTTCCTGGTTTGTTCAGGTAACCCATTCCATGCCCCAATGCCACTCGGGAAGAAAGAGTACTTATATGCATTTGTTCTCGCATAGGAAATAAGGAAAGTGTTTTTGTCTTTATGTTTATCTGAGCTTTGCAAGAGGTTGATATTGGGTTGTATTTCTAAATTAGAGTATAATGCCTTATGTATTATTACTACTTTACACTTTGCCCTTCTGTCCTCTAGTGTTTCGAGGTTTAGTGATTTGACTAATGGTGTTACTCTTGTCAATTGGGACTATTCACTAGTTATGAACCTTGCAGCTCTTTTTTTAATTTGTTCTAATTTTGTAATGTTTTCTTTAGTTGATGGGTCCCATATAGATCCTGCATATTCTAGTATAGGCCTTATTAATGTGAGATATCATTTTTTACTTTTATATTCTTATTACATTTGTAAAAGTTCCTTTTTATGAATCCTAATGTTTTGTTTGATTTTTTAATTACTTCATCTATATGAGGGATCCAAGATAACTTGTCATTTATTATTACTCATAGATTGTTAGTTTGAGTTAGTTCTTTACCATGAATATAGTAGTTTGTTATTATTTGTTTCTTTTTCTTGTATACTCTTATTAGTTGGCATTTTTCTGGGTGAAAAGACATACTCTAGTTTGATTCCCATTTTTGTAGTTCATCTAGGTCTTTTTGTAAAAGTTCACTATCTTTTCCTGTCTTTATTATTCTATAAATTATGCAATCATCTGCAAATAATCTTACTTTTGTTCCTGTGTTGATGCAATTTGGTACATCATTAATATAAATTAGAAATAGTAGTATTAGTAGGGACCCTAGAACAGTTCCTTGTGGAACTCCTGAGTTTACAGTTATTGGTGATGATTTAGAGCAATTTATTATCACTGTTTGTTCTCTGCCTATAAGAAAGTCCTGAATCTAATGATGTAAGGAATCAGAGATGCCAAAGTAGGCTATCTAAGTTTTTTTAGAAGACTAGAATGATGAACTTTATCAAAAGCTTTTGAAAAATCTAGTAATATAGCATCATTTTGGTTGTTATTTTCTAATCCCTTAGACAAGTCATCTATTAAGCCTATTAATTGAGTTTCACATGATCTGTTTTTCCTAAACCCATGTTGGTGTGGGCACAGTGCATTTAGTTTGTCTAGATGATTTACAAAACAAAATCGAAACAAAATAAACTGAACATACATACATCAAGTAACAAGAAGGTTCCGAGAAGATTATAACAACTGCCAGGAGAAAAACACAAGTGGTTATAATTTAAAGATAATGCTGGTAAGAGACAGTAACAGGAAAACAGCCATAAAATAAAACAGCAGTACTTTACACATAACTTTAGAAGCCTTTATTAGGAGCAATTATTGTAATGTAAATCATTGTACAATCAAATCATGTAAATAAATATATACATATTTCTATATTTCAGCTACATGAAAGGTTCCGTAACATAATCAGATTTATTCTCTGCCCCCCCCCCCCCCCCAAAAAAAAAAAAGCAATAACTAACAAACCACAGGGACATTTCCTTTAACTGAAGCCGGAGCCAAAAAAAAAAAGAAGGGGCCCTTTTAGTGGGAGGTATGTACAAACTGGAACTAGCTCTAGTAAGAACCAAGGTCGAATAGGGTTAAAGTCTAGCTGGACTGGCCTAATTAAAAATGTAATTTAACCATAATTTATACCCATTGTAAAATATTCTTTTAATTGTAACTTAAAAATAATAAATATCTTCTCTTCAGCACATCTGTGTTGCCTCTGTTAAAGATACTCGGTAATGAATTCTGTCAGCTTGTCGATGTCAACAGTGATAGTGGAGGGGTCTTTTGTATCTTAAAGAAAACAGAAGGATTTATTGTTTTAGCTAACATGGCAACATCTTTTAAATTGCTATTTTAATATAATAATAATAATTGCTTATTTTGATCCTAATGTATTTGTAACAAAATTACACTGACTTTAAGTTATTATTGCAAAAGTAACTGAAACACAAATATGCAGAAAAGTGAACCCAAAACTGAGATACAAAATGGTTATTGTATTGTCCTTTATGTTACAGTTGAGATTAGTGTTGGATGTAACACGGTGTCAAGAGCTAGATAGAGATTGAAGTTTGTTTTTTCTCTAAATAAACAGAAATGGTAAGGTGTTCACAAAGGGAAATAATTTAGAACACAAGGAATGAAAACATGATTATCTTATGGATGAATACAAAGTTTTCAAGGCAAGTAAATTTGAAAGAAATGGGACTTAGTAAAGTATGTTGAATTATAATTATACTGATGAAATAGCTTAAGCTATACTGAAGAGACTATATACATTTTTATTGGATCAATGTTCTCTCAGACTTTTACTATAGTATTTTGATTATTGTGAATGCGTGATGTTTGTGGTTTGTGCAGATATTTTAAAAAAAAATTAACTATTCATCGGAATTATTCAATATGTTACTCAGTGTACTCAATAATTCTATGTGTCATTTTGAGCCACGAAATGAATTATCATAAGAACACTGTAGCACTTTATATTTTCAGTAACACAACTACTAGTGATAATTAAAATGCAAGTACACACTATTTTATCCAACCACAACATTTATCTCATAGCTAAGTTAAATGTTAAGATATCATTTAACTACCACTATTTGTACAAACACAACATTTATCTCATAGCTAAGTTAAATGTTAAGATATCATTTACCTACCACTATTTGTACAACCAAAACATAATATCCAATAGCTAAGTTAAATGTTAAGATATTATTTACCTACCACTATTTGTACAATCACAACATTTATCTCATAGCTAAGTTAAATGTTAAGATATTGTTTACCTACCACTATTTGTACAATCACAACATTTATCTCATAGCTAAGTTAAAAGTTAAGATATCATTTACCTACCACTACTTGTACAATCACAACATTTATCTCACAGCTAAGTTAAATGTTAAGATATTGAATACCTACCACTATTTGTACAATCACAACATTTATCTCATAGCTAAGTTAAATGTTAGGATATCATTTACCTACCACTATTTGTACAATCACAACATTTATCTCACAGCTAAGTTAAATGTTAAGATATTGAATACCTACCACTATTTGTACAATCACAACATTTATCTCATAGCTAAGTTAAATGTTAGGATATCATTTACCTACCACTATTTGTGCAAACACAACATATATTCCATAGCTAAGTTAAATGTTAAGATATCATTTACCTACCACTATTTGTACAACCACAACATATATCCCATAGCTAAGTTAAATGTTAAGATATCATTTACCTACCACTATTTGTACAAACACAACATTTATCTCATAGCTAAGTTAAATGTTAAGATATCATTTACCTACCACTATTTGTACAACCAAAACATAATATCCAATAGCTAAGTTAAATGTTAAGATATCATTTACCTACCACTATTTGTACAACCACAACATTTATCCCATAGCTAAGTTAAATGTTAAGATATTGTTTACCTACCACTATTTGTACAATCACAACATTTATCTCACAGCTAAGTTAAATGTTAAGATATTGAATACCTACCACTATTTGTACAATCACAACATTTATCTCATAGCTAAGTTAAATGTTAGGATATCATTTACCTACCACTATTTGTGCAAACACAACATATATCCCATAGCTAAGTTAAATGTTAAGATATCATTTACCTACCACTATTTGTACAACCACAACATATATCCCATAGCTAAGTTAAATGTTAAGATATCATTTACCTACCACTATTTGTACAACCACAACATTTATCTCACAGCTAAGTTAAATGTTAAGATATTGTTTACATACCACTATTTGTACAATCACAACATTTATCTCATAGCTAAGTTAAATATTAAGATATCATTTACCTACCACTATTTGTACAACCACAACATTTATCTCACAGCTAATTTAAATGTTAAGATATTGTTTACCTACCAATATTTGTACAATCATAACATTTATCTCATAGCTAAGTTAAATGTTAAGACTATTTGTACAACCACTACATTTATCTCATAGCTAAGTTAAATGTTAAGATATGATTTACCTACAACTATTTGTACAACCAAAACATTTATCTCACAGCTAAGTTAAATGATAAGATATTGTTTACCTACCACTATTTGTACAATCACAACATATATCTCATAGCTATATTAAATGTAAAGATATCATTTACCTACTACTATTTGTACAACCACAACATTTATCTCATTGCTAAGTTAAATGTTAAGATATGATTTACCAACCACTATTTGTAAAACCACAACATTTATCTCATAGCTAAGTTAAATGTTAAGATATCATTTACCTACCACTATTTGTACAACCACAACATTTATCTCATAGCTAAGTTAAATGTTAAGATATCATTTACCTACCACTATTTGTGCAACCACAACATATATTCCATAGCTAAGTTAAATGTTAAGATATCATTTACCTACCACTATTTGTACAATCACAACATTTATCTCACAGCTAAGTTAAATTTTCAGATATTATTTACCTACCATTATTTGTACAACCACAACATTTATCTCATAGCTAAGTTAAATGTTAAGATATTATTTAGCTACCACTATTTGTACAATCACAACATTTATCCCATAGCTAAGTTAAATGTTAAGATATCATTTACCTACCACTATTTGTGCAATCACAACATTTATCTCACAGCTTAGTTAAATTTTCAGATATTATTTACCTACCATTATTTGTACAACCACAACATTTATCTCATAGCTAAGTTAAATGTTAAGATATTATTTATCTACCACTATTTGTACAATCACAACATTTATCCCATAGCTAAGTTAAATGTTAAGATATTATTTACCTACTACTATTTGTACAACCACAACATTATCTCATAGCTAAGTTAAATGTTAAGATATTATTTACCTAGCACTATTTGTACAATCACAACAATTATCTCATAGCTAAGTTAAATGTTAAGATATGATTTACCTACCACTATTTGTACAACCACAACATTTATCTCATAGCTAAGTTAAATGTTAAGATATCATTTACCTACCACTATTTGTACAAACCACAACATTTATCTCATAGCTAAGTTAAATGTTAGGATATCATTTACCTACCACTATTTGTGCAAACACAACATATATTCCATAGCTAAGTTAAATGTTAAGATATCATTTACCTACCACTATTTGTACAATCACAACATTTATCTCACAGCTAAGTTAAATTTTCAGATATTATTTACCTACCATTATTTGTACAACCACAACATTTATCTCATAGCTAAGTTAAATGTTAAGATATTATTTAGCTACCACTATTTGTACAATCACAACATTTATCCCATAGCTAAGTTAAATGTTAAGATGTCATTTACCTACCACTATTTGTGCAATCACAACATTTATCTCACAGCTTAGTTAAATTTTCAGATATTATTTACCTACCATTATTTGTACAACCACAACATTTATCTCATAGCTAAGTTAAATGTTAAGATATTATTTATCTACCACTATTTGTACAATCACAACATTTATCCCATAGCTAAGTTAAATGTTAAGATATGATTTACCTACTACTATTTGTACAACCACAACATTATCTCATAGCTAAGTTAAATGTTAAGATATGATTTACCTACCACTATTTGTACAACCACAACATTTATCTCATAGCTAAGTTAAATGTTAAGATATCATTTACCTACCACTATTTGTACAATCGTTTGTCTCCGGTTGTTCCGTTTTTTTTCTTTTTCTGACAACCTCTACACATAAAAAAATTAGACACATATTTAAAACATTTATCATTATTAATTGTACCTAGAAATATTTTGAAAAAAAAAATGGATACGTTTTATTACATAGTGATAGTGTAATATAATAGTCTGATAATGATAGTGATAATAGTCTGAATTAAATCACTTATACAATTGATTGAAAAAATAAAACCATTGATACATTTTTTCTTACTCTTTTAAACAAGCCCCTGTGCTTCTAGTAATAATTTAAATTTGATAATTTAAAACAGATAAAAATGCCAACACTTTACCAGTGAGCTCTATGGAACCATTTTGGTCCCCTTCCAATTCCAAGTCTATACTGAAATACAGAAAACCAAATATTATTACCTTGCTATTTATAACTTTCTCTAAACAAATATACCACATGAGCTTTAAGGCTATTGAGTTCGTAGCGACACTAAGGGGTGGATCAATGGGGAGTATACCAAGATCCGGTCCGAGACTAGCCATCCCATCCAGATAATGGTACAGGCACTGGACGTCTCTCCCCCACTTGAGGATCCTTATCGTGGTGGCTCGCGCGTAAATCTGCAACGCCCAGTAACACAAATCACAGACTATAGGCCTGGACACCCTGGCAACAGGGCGGATTTGAGATAGAGCGTATTGGTGATTTCCACAATTTGCCAGCCTCGAGGCACATGAGGCATAATTTCTTTTCATTACCAGAAATTGAAATAAATAGATAATAAAACAAAGTAATACGTGCATTTTTTTTTGCCATTATATCTATTGAATCTATTGAATAAACAATCACAAACTTGTAAAACATTTTAGGAATGAGTGAATAGTAGCAGACATTTTTTTAAGTCCTGCGTACGATTTCTGGTGAATCCCGCCCCCCGCCCCCCCCCCCACCCACCAACCCTGTTCTGGAGATTATCCTCTAGTCTACACATTTCTGACTCGTATCTGAAATTTAATTGTGGATCAGTAAGCAGGCTGGATATTATTGTGTCCATACAATCCCCTGTATGATGTGGTCACAGAAGCTTGTATCATGGATCAAATTTGTCTAAAGGGATACTTAATTACAATGGGCAGTTCATTTAGTAACCCCCCCCCCCCCCAAACAATAAAAAAAAGAGCCAAAAGTGATACCTAGTGATTGAAGATAGCGATTTAAGGTAGACGAAGGCTGAAGCTAATAAATAAAATTGAAATATATCCAGTCCAGACATGGGGAAATATAGTGGATGGTGTAGGCCAAATCCCACACACAAAGTGCTGTAGAGCAGCATTTGAAGAAGTTGATAAATGAATAAAATTATTGTGGTTTGAATATTGATATAAAAATAGAAACATACCTAGAACACTTATTGCAACACATTTTTTTGATACATTTGATTGATATTTCTGAAATGAAAACATTTAAAACAGTACATTGCAGTACATTTCAAAATCGGTTGACTGTCTTGATAAATATACATAACTTTATCTTTTTTTTTAGTGTTTTAAATGATGTTAAGTTACTGGTATTCCTGGTTTGTTCAGGCAACCCATTCCATGCCCGGATGCCACTCGGGAAGAAAGAATACTTTTATGTATTTGTTCTCGCGTAAGGGATTAGGAAAGTGTTTTTCTCCCTATAGTTATCAGAGCATTCCAACAGGTTGTTATTGTGTTGTATTTCTAAAATAGAGTTAAAGGCCTTATATATTATTACTATTTTACAATTTGCCCTTCTGTCCCCTAGTTGTTACTTTTCGTCAGTTGTGAGTATCCATTGGTAATAAACCTTGCAGCTCTTTTCTTAATTGGATAAATTTTTTTTATTTCTTTAATTGGTGGTTTCCATACAGAAAATTCATATTCTAGTATTGTCTTCCAATATGAGAATCCTAGTTTACTTTTAAGTTTGTTAGGTTTTTTTAAATTATTCCCGGTGCTTAGTTTAATTAGTTTAATAACCAATTAAAGACATTAGAGCAAGTTTCTTTGGCATATCCAAAAAAACAACAAAAATACATACGTTTTTATCTACTAAAATTTCTTCCATGATAGTATAAGTTGTTACTTACTGTAAGTTCTTATAATATATATCACAATAGTTACAGTAATCACTCCTAAAACTGCACCAATGGAGCCCCCAATAATAGCCTTCATGTCTATTTGTTGTCCCACTTTAACTGCAATGAGATACAAAGTTGCATGGTCTTTTCTAAGATAAATCATTTTGATAAAACTGTATTAATGATTACTTAGGCCTTGACTAGTCTACGTCTAGTAAACAACAGCAAAAACAACAACAACAAATAGAACTAACATAATATGACCTTATGTTCATCATATACTAATTTAAAATCATTGTAAAGATTCACGGCATAACATTTTAAAAAATATTGTAATTATTTAATTATTTTACATTATGTTAAGGCTGGGTACTGCAGTACATATTAGGGGTATTCAACTCGGGTACTGATTTTTATTTTTTACATAATTAAATATGTTTAACCATTTCTGTATATAAAAATGTCACTCCTATAGAACAAAGCGCAATAGTTTGTTTTAAATTTTAATTTTTTTTTTAAATGGGTATGTATTTTGCTAAGCGCCAATTTTCACATGTTTGACACCTCGATACTCAAAGTAAAACAGCATTTTAAGAAAATAGCAGGAAAGTTTAACAAGTCAGAGACAACAGTGAAAGACAAAGAGGGGAAGTTGATACCCAATAAAGGGGGACAGAGGAAGAGATGGGCAGAACATTTCCAAGAACTGCTGAATAGACCAGCCCCCCAGTGCACACAGGAAATAAAGCAAGCGGAAATGGACCTGCCAATTGACTGTAACCCACCAAGGAAAGAAGACGTAAGCTGAGCCATAAAGCAGCTTAAAAAAATAAAGGCTGCAGGACCAGATGGTATACTTGCAGAAGCACTCACAGCCGAAATTGCAACCAGCACACAAATGCTATTAACACTTTTTAAGAAAATATGGGAAGATGAAAGAGTTCCACTGGAATGGAAAGAAGGACACCTCATCAAACTCCCCAAAAAGGGTGATCTTAGCTCCTGCTCTAACTATAGAGGAATAACACTGTTGTCTATCACTGGCAAAGTCTTTAACAGAGTACTTCTAAACAGGATGAAAGAAGCTGTTGACCCCAAACTCCGTGATCAACTAGCAGGCTTTAGGAAAAATAGATCTTGCACAGATCAAATTGCTACTCTACGCATTATCCTAGAACCATCACTAGAATGGAACTCCCCTCTCTACATAAACTTTATTGACTACAAGAAAGCTTTCGATAGTGTGGACAGATCGACCTTGTGGAAACTGCTAAGATACTATGGAGTCCCGCAGAAGGTAGTATACATTATAAGGTCGACCTATGAAGGTTTAACGTGTAGAGTAGTACATGGCCATCAAAATACAGAAGCCTTCTCTGTGCAGACAGGAGTAAGACAAGGTTGCCTGCTTTCACCATTCTTGTTCATATTAGCCATTGATTGGATAATGAAGATGGCCACAGAGACAAAGCGGAATGGAATACAATGGACACTCTGGAAACAGCTGGACGATCTAGACTTTGCGGACGACTTGGCCCTCCTCTCACACACCCAACAACAAAATCTCAACAAATGCAGGAGAAAACAACAGATGTAGCTAATTTATCTGCGTGCATTAACCTTAATATCCACCGAGGAAAAAGTAAAGTCCTGATGGTCAATGGAACAAGCAACTCACCAATAGTGCTAGCAGGAGAAAGCCTAGAAGAAGTAGAAAGTTTCAAGTACTTAGGCAGCACAGTAGACAAACTAGGAGGGACCGAAGCAGATATGAAAGCCAGAGCGGGCCAAGCAAGTTCAGCCTTTAACCAACTGAAAAGGGTTTGGAGCTCCAGAACTCTATTCCCGAACACTAAGTTAAGAATATTTAACACCATTGTTAAGCCCATTGTGATGTTGGATCGGAAACTTGGAGAATGACCGCCACCAATGTCAGGAAAATACAGGCATTTGTTAACAGCTGCCTCAGAAGAATCCTTAGGATAAGTCGGCCAGAAACCATCAGTAATAAAAAAAACTCTGGCAACGAACTAAACAGAGGCCTGTGGAAGAGGAAATTTGGAAATGGAATGGCCACACTCTCAGAAAACCGGCATGCAATGTCACTCGGCAAGAGCTCACTTGGAACCCCCACGGCAAAAAAAAAAGAGGTCGGCCGAGAAACACCTGGAGGTGCAATATGGAAACCGATGTTAAAAAGCTAGGGCTAAACTGGGGTCAGATAGAGAAATTGGCACAGGATCGGGATGCCTGGAGGACTTTTGGTGGCGCCTAGGTCCCAGGTGGGGCAAAAGGCATAAGTAAGTAAATATTTACAAAATATTTTTTCCTAATGTGCAAAGGGTACAGCGTGATCGTGTGCCGACAGTTAAACATGCGACAGATAAACATACGGACACCTAATCTCACGACAGATAAACATACGGACAATTAATGCCACGACAGATAAACATACGGACACCTAATCTCACGACAGATAAACATACGGACACCTAATCTCACGACAGATAAACATACAGACAATTAATGCCACGACAGATAAACATACGGACACCTAATCTCACGACAGATAAACATACGGACACCTAATCTCACGACAGATAAACATACGGACAATTAATGCCACGACAGATAAACATACGGACACCTAATCTCACGACAGTTAAACATACGGACAGCTAATCATAGTCACAGATAAACACACTTTTTCCTTCCCTCTATCCTTTTTGATTATTATTGGCAACATAATCTATATTATTTTCCAATTTATTTGAATGGTATAGTGAAAAAGTGTGTTTATCTGTCACTATAACCGTATGTTTAAGTGTCGTGGGATTAAGTGTCCGTATGTTTATCTGTCGTATGGTTGTGTCTGTGTTTAAGTGTCGCATGTTTGTCTGTCGCATGTTTAAATGTCGTGTAACCAAAAAATATATAGTTCCATGTCGTTTCACTATCCGCTTAGTCTTAATACAAAATAACAACGAAACGCAGATGTCACACGCGATAATCTTCCTTCAGTTATTAGCATAAACCAAAAACTGGTTATTCTAACATATCACATCCACACACACACAAAATATACAGACGTGACATTATCAATGTAAGGTGGGGGCGGAGGTAACTTATGATACTAAATATATAAAAAAATTGACCAAAAAGTAAGCAATAATCGCATTGATTTAAAATAAAATGTCTATAAATTAAATCTTTTCGAGTTTTGTAATATTATATATAAAATAAAAGTAAAATATATTAACATTGTTTTTTTAATATAGTTTCTTCATTATATTTTTTATATTTATATATATATTTTTTTATGGGGCACGGTAGCCGAGCGGTAGCGCGTTCGACTGGCGATCCAAGGGTCCTGGGTTCGAATCCTGGTGCAGGCTAGGATCCTTTCCCAGGATTTGAGTCTACCCAGCTCTGATGGGTACCTGACCTTAGTTGGGGTAAAGTAAAGGCGGCTGTGCATAGTGCTGGCAACTCAATCACCTAGTATGCCGTGGCAACGCTGCTTCACCGGCCCTATGGATCAATTCGGTCCGACGGGATACTTTTTCATTATATTATAATAAATGTATAAGGATAATATAATTAAATTTAAAAAAAAACAAAATTTTTATACTGTTAGGCTTTTGAATAAACAAAGTGTGATTGAGATCATGTTCTGGCCCTGATAAATGTAGATTAAAATGCAAGTGCCCTTCGTTAACTTTTGTTTTGTTTATAGGCTTCTATAATATCAATTATAAAATGCAGTGTTAAAATGCAGTGAAGAAAACACACTAAATATTGTAATCATCCAGCGCATGTAACTTTAAATCTTGTTCAATGTTATAATTCTTGCTATTTACACATATTGTGATAAAAAGTATGCGATTTAGCGTGATATACACGATTAAAATAAACAGAGTGCGATACACAGAGTGCGATGCACAGGGTTCGATACACAGGGTGTGATACACAGAGTGCGATATACAGGGTGCGATACACGGGGTGCGATACACGGGGTGGGATACACAAGGTGCGATACACAAGGTGCGATACACGGGATGCGATACACAGAGTGTGATATACTCTGTTTAAATGGTATGGTATTGATGTTTTTAATACCTAAAAAATTCTCACCTTTAATGTTGACCTTAAAGTCAGCCACTGCTTTGCCAACCACATTCTCCACAATAATTGTATAGTTGCCAGTGTCCTCGATTGTCGCATTCCTGATCGTCAGCGTGCTATACTCGGAGGTCGTCTCCATGGAGACGCGGTCGGATTTGTCTAAAACCTCATCATTAAGTAACCATGTAAAGGAAGGAGATGGTATGCCGCTGGCCTTCACCTTGAGGACAATGGTAGAGCCCGCTTCCACAGTCTGTGCGCTCTTAAAACGGTTGTCATACTCTAAGACAGGCATGGCTGAAAAAAAAAAGACATTGAAATAAAAATCTTTAATCTTTCAAACTACAATGAAATGTTCAATAGCTATTGAATTTTTCAACGATATTAGCTAGCTACATCGTGGAGGATATGTCCACTTTTAGTTTTTAAACGTACTATGGATGGACAGTGTGCCCTCAGTCTGGACTTTGCCCAGTGGGTTCGAGACTTCACATCTGTAGGCATCTGCGTCCTGAGGTTCAGTTTTGTGAATGACTAGTGAAGCCACATTATCTTCATAGCTCATTTTGTACTTGGGGCTCTTCCTGATCTCGTTATTACCTCGGAACCTGATGGAATATCAAATGATTAATCACTTTATTTTGATGCAGTGTTTAGTACTAAATTTCAGCTATGTTTGTACACGATTCAATGTAATTTTTTTATTGTCATGCCTTTGATACTTTTAATTCAATAGGCAAATGGGCTGTATATTGGGTTGTGACAACAAAACTGCCCCAAGACTGTTGCAACTTGCTTTTCGCTCTCCACAAACAAAGAGACACTCCAGCTAAAAATTAACAACAAAACCATTCCCCAAGAAGACACGCCCACGTATCTAGGCATCAAACTAGACAAAAGACTGACATGGAACACACACATCAAGGAAACAGAGAGCCGGGCTACCAGGAGGTTGGCAGTAATGAAAAAGCTGTCAGGGACAGACTGGGGAGATAACAGCAAAATCCTCAAACAAGTATAGACTGGATATGTCAGACCGATAATGGAATATGGATCAGCTAAATGGAGTACCGCCTCCAAAAGCAACACACACAGGCTCAGCACCGTACAAAATGCAGGTATGCGCATCATCACAGGAGGACTCAAAACTACAACCATTACAGCACTAGAAACAACCACAAACCTTGCCCCTCTAGACAAAAGACGGGAAGGAAAGATCTTAACTCATCACGCCCAAATACAAAGAATGGCCCGTCTGCCTGTGCACAACATACTCCAGGCAAGAACCAAAAACAGACTCAAAAGATCCAGCTTCAATCACATGTCAAGACAACTAGCCAAAGCACACTCAGATGAACTACCCAACACACCTGACATCTATGAACCCGTACAACTCACAGAAGAATGGAAGTTCCAGGACATCAAAGAGGGACTATCAAAGGTCACACAGAGATCCCTCACATCGGACATGCTAGAGAGAGAATACAGCACAAACAAATGGACCCATATCTATACAGATGGCTCTACAAATCCTAACACCAAAATTGGAGAAAGCGGAATAGTTATCTCACACCCAAATGGACACACCACCTCTCACTCCCTCCCAGCTGGCTTTCCAACCACCAACCAATAAGCAGAACTCATCGCCATTCGGGGAGCCACGAGCCTGATCAACAAGCTTACCCCACCTGACCGTCACATTGTCATACTCACAAACAGCTGATCCTGCATAGAGGGACTGATATCCCCAAGGGATCACCTCGAGAGGGAGACACTGGACAGACTGAGTACTCTCTCACTACAGAGTGCCTAGCGGTCCAGTGGATACCCTCACGCTGTGGACTGCCTGGAAACGAGGAGGCAGATGGTCTGGCCAGGCTCGGAAGAGATGCCCCACAGGATAACAACCACACACACCGCATCTCCTACTGCGAGGCAAAGGGCATAATCAAAGACATGTACAAGAGAAAATGGACTGAACAACACAATCCCCCAACAGGAGACGACTGGCCACACCTTACCAGATATGAGCAGATCGCCATACTCCGACTAAGGACAGGACACAACAGATGAAAGTCACACCCCTGAGTGCCCCTGTGGAACTGCACTCCAGAATGCAAAGCACATCCTGCAATGGTGCCCACTCCACAGAGAAGCCCGTAACCAGGCCTGGCCTCAGGGAGCCACCATGGAGGAAAAAGCTCTGGGGCCCAAAGCCATTCCTACAGACAACAGCCCGGTTCGTCTGAGAAACAGGACTGCCAGTCTGACACAGCAAAGGAAAGCTAAATGGAACGCAGAAGAAGAAGATATATTTAAATATGTACTATTATATATTCCGGCTCCTGATTTGTTTTTGAGGTTTACTCCCCTAGTATTTCCCGTACATGGGTTTAGCCACAAGGCAGTGGGGTTTGTGATCAGAGTTTTCCCTCTCCGGAAGTTAAATATATATATTTAAAACAAATTATAAAGAATATAAACAATAAAGATACTTCCAAATATCACAACAACACCGCCATCAAAAATAGCTGTCTATCATGCATGTGTGATCAGCACTCTCCTGTACGCCAGCGAAACTTGGACTCTGTACGCATTGCAAGAAAAGAGACTCTCTTCTTTCCACATGCGCTGCCTCACACACATACTTGGGATCTCTTGGAAGGACCTCATAACAAACAACGAGGTCTTGCAACGGGCTAAAATGCCTAGCATGATCACTCTCCTTCGCCAACTTCGGTGGCTTGGCATTGTTTCCAGGATGGAGGATGGGCGAATCCCAAAAGACCTGCTATATGCTGAGCTCCCGGAAGGCAAGAGAGCTACCGGACGCCCCCAACTCAGGTTCAAGGACGTCTGCAAACGTGATCTAAAGGCCATAGATGTAGAGGTCGGAAACTGGGAGAACCTTGCTCAGCACAGAAATAGTTGGAGAGGCCCCTTACACACCTGTATAAATCCGGCAGAGGCCAAACTTCGCTTTATGGTGGAGGCTAAACGAGCAGCGAAGAAAAGTAGGCTGCCCCTAACAATCTCCAACGGCCCAGCTTTCAAGTGCCAGAGATACGATAGAGCCTGTCTCTCAAGGATAGGTCTCCACAGACACAGTCAATTTTGCAGGGCTGGCCAAATCACAGGAGCGCAAATCTAATCGTCTTTCGAGACTATGGAGCCAATGATGATTATATATTAAATTATTTTATTATACTAATTATATTTTTTTTATATTAATAATGTTATACCATTTGATTTCAGCTTCTGGTTCACCAACATCTATGTCACATTCAAGGATGGCATTACTGGGCGCCACCACTGCAATATCTTGCAAGGGTTTTAACAATTTAGGAGCAATGCCAACTGCAAGAAAGTTAGAATATTGATTGCAATGAATTGTTTTAATATACAGCAGAACCTATCCCACCACCAACAACTGATTTCCTTAATTTTTTTTCAGCTTTCCAGGTTATGAACTCACCAATTGACTTGACCACTTTGACAGGTAGTGTGGATTGAGAAGCTTGACCAACACCGGCCTTGTTCTCGGCGCTCACCCTAAACTCGTACTCAGTGTTATCCTCGAGTCCAGTCACGCTGAAAGTTGGGTCGGGCACGGTCAAGGTCTTGTTGACGTGGATCCACAGGGAGGTGACCGCCGTGCGGAACTCCACAACGTAGTTGAAGATCGGAGCACCGCCGTCACTCTCGGGAGCAGTCCATTTGAGGACAACAGAGCTATTATCTGTGCCGATTACTTCTGGAACTCCAGGTCGGCCTGGTACACCTAAAAAAGAACATTGAATATAGAACCCATATACACATAGAACTGTTTTCATTTTCCAATAATTATGACTATACATTAATTTAAATAAGATGTTAGATTGACGTAAATTAAATCAGGAAATGTAGTAAATTAGCTGCCAAACTAATTATAAATTGAAGTAATAATCATGTTCCTTGAAGATTAAATGATTCATCGATACATTGAACAACAGTTTTTTAATGATCCAAAGACAATACAAAACCAAGTTCAATCAAATTCAAACTTGAGACATTGTCTTTACAGATGTAGGCTGTAACCTTTTTTTAAGCATTACTGTAAAAAGAAGATCTCTATCACAAAAAAGTTATCCCTTAAGAGTAGTCTGTTAAATATGACTTCTGTATCAGTGCTGACCAGTTGCCATAGCAATGACACACATGAGCATTGTGTGACCAGGAAAATGTCTGTCCATCTTTCCTGTACTCCTGCTCTCCCTCCTCCCTACCCCCCCCCCCCCCAAAAAAAAAATCTTAGGTGCCCATGACAGTTATATAGACTTTCCGAACCCAGTTTGGTTATGTGGTTAGTACACCAATCTATCGACATGTTCACCAGGGTTCTGTCCCTAAAACTGTCCAATCCATCCCATCCTGTAGGATTTCAGGCCAAGGACATAACATAATTGTCTTCTTGCTAAAAGAAAATAACGTCTGTAAATTTATAAAGATAAAAATCCTGACATGACAGACCTACCAAGTGGAAAACTTCAAAATTAGTAGTGAGCCACCTCAAAATTATTAGCCTTCTTTGCCCCCCCCCCCCAAGTTCGTAGTCAAATAGTAGTCATATTTTTAAGCAATTGTGTACCCACCAAGCGACATCGCTGTATGTTTGTAACACATACATCCTTTGCCTTTTTAAAGAATCTTTATAACTTTATTATACACTATTTACAGATACTGCTTTTCACAATATAGGCCAACACTATTTACAGTTCAACACACATTCGTTATTTAATCTTTTCATAACAACTTTATCAAAGCTGACTTCAGTCAAACAAGCTCCTGTGTTGAGTAGTTGTGATCAGGTACCCTGGTTGGCTATGTTAGGGCCCTATATGAACTATCCATAAAATTTCCTTCTTGCAGAAAACCTATTGAGAATTAACAAAAGTTCTTAAATAGGCCCTATAAGCTTATAATAAATAACTGTAGGATATATCGATTATACATTATAATTTTTCATTAGAGACAAAGGCAGCAAAGAATTTGAAAGCAGCCATTAGCCTTAGGCGGCCCTTAGCCCTTAGACTAAGGAGAAAAATATGAAAAATATATTTGTCATGGAATCTTTTAGCCATTGTAAATGCTTTTAAATTTATTGATAATTGATAGAAACAATACGCCTATACGGTATCCCAGTATAAATACAGAAAGCTTGGGAATTATTTGTATATACATCTGTGAGGGACACAAATATTTATTAAATGCAACTTACGGCCGGAAATCGTCATTTTAACTTTGAAAGGACACTGATGTGTTCCATTCGCAATTTTATATACGGAATTTTTATTTTTATTAGAAATCGGGAAAAAATCATAGTTTTTTGCTTTTCAGCAAAAATGGGAGAAAATTCTTAGTTTGTTTGCTTGTTTCGTATTTTCATAGTAAGACCTTTTTTGTTGTTTTTTTTGTATAAAGTATGAAAAATTCTTAGTACTTGGCAGGTCTGTGACATGTGACATTTAATATTAAACTATGCATTCTCAAACTTACTGTAAGGGTCTTTAGCTTTAATGGTTGGTGATGGTTCACTTGGTTTGCTGGGCCCTGCCTTGTTTAAGGCGATCACCCTAAACTGGTATGTATTATCCTCGACAAGGTCCAGGACTCTGAGCTCAGTGCCAGACACTGGCTCCTTGTTCAATGCTATCCACCTTGGAGGGATGTTTGACTGGCGCTCAACAATGTAGCCGGTCACTGGGGTGCCTCCGTCATCGGCAGGGGGCTGCCAGGCGAGGAAGACGTTGTCCTTGAAAACTTCTTTGACAGCAGGTGCCTCGGGTGCACCGGGGGCATCTGAATAGGAATGAAAAAATGACATTGATAATTTTACTGAGAATGATGTCTTTCTGGGTAGTTGTTTTAGATAGATAGCTTCTCATACTTGTGTAAAATAGAATGTATAAGTTAGAGCAATGGTTTCTTAACAAATGAATTCTTGGCAGTAATGGTGTCAAATTCTGCAAACTTGCTGACGCCCACATCATTTTTGGCAGCAATCCTGAAGATGTACATAAAATATGATTCTTGCAGAAAACCTTTTTATTACTCGCAAAAGTTCTTAAATTGGCCCTATATAATATATAGCTGTAGGATATATCGATTATATAAGTCTTCTAATAAATATATAAATGAAGCCAGTAGGCCTACTATAATAGATTATAATAAAGGCCTACTGATATAATTTAGAATAGGGATTTACTATTTAATTCAATTGTAAATTAAATGAGTTACTAGAACATTATAATTAGACTCCATTTCAATTATATTTTAATTAGAGACGAAGGCTAGCAAAGACTTTGAAATAAGCCCTTAGCCATAGGCGGCCCTTAGCTCTTAGACGGGCTTGGCTTTTGCACCTAGCCTTAGCCCTACTCTCTAGCATTGGCCTTATAAGTGACTCCACCACTTTAAAACACATGAATGTGAGAAATAAAATGACCCAATGAAAAATATATTTGTCATGAAATCATTTAGTCATAGAAAACGCTATTAAATTTATTGATAATTGATAGAAACAATACGCCTATACCGTATCACAGTATAAATACAGAAAGCTTGGGAATTATTTTTATATAGATCAGTGAGGAACACAAATATTTATTAAATGCAACTTCCGGCCAGAAATCTCAGTTTAATTTTGAGAGCGAGGTGATGTGTCCCATTCGCATTTCGTATACGGGATTTACATTTTCTTAGGAAATGAAAAAAAAATCATAGTTTTTTGCTTTTTAGCGAAAATGGTAGAGCATTCGTAGTTTGTTTGCCTGTTTCTTAGTCGGACCTTGTTTTTTTTATGTATAAAGTATGAAAAGTTCTTAGTACTTGGCAGGTCTGTGACATTTAATATTAAAGTATGCATTCTCAGACTTACTGTAAGGGTCTTTAGCTTTAATGGTTGGTGATGGTTCACTTGGCTTGCTGGGCCCTGCCTTGTTTAAGGCGATCACCCTAAACTGGTATGTGTTATTCTCGACAAGGTCCAGAACTCTGAGCTCAGTGCCAGACACTGGCTCCTTGTTTACTGCTATCCACCTTGGAGTGATGTTTGACTGGCGCTCAACAATGTAGCCGGTCACTGGGGTGCCTCCGTCATCGGCAGGGGGCTGCCAAGTAAGAGAGACATTGTTCTTGAAAACTTCTTTGACAACAGGTGCATTGGGTGCAGCGGGGACATCTGAATATGAATAAAAATATTACATTGTTAATTATACTGAGAATGATGTCTTTCTGGGTAGATGTTTTAGATAGATAGCTTCTTTATTTGTGTAAAATAGAATTTATAAGTTAGAGCAATGGTTTCTTAACAAATGAATTCTTGGCAGTAATGGTGTCAGATTCTGCAAACTTGCTGACGCCCACATCATTTGAGCAGCAATCCCGAAGATGTACATAAAATTTGCTTCTTGCAGAAAACCTATTGAGAACTGGCAAAAGTTCTTAAATAGGCCCTATATACTATATAAATGTAGTATATATCGATTATTTAGGCCTGCTAATATATATGTAAATGAAGCTTGTAGGCCTACTATAATAGATTATAATAAAGGCCTACTAATTTAATATAGAATAAGGGCCTACTATTTTAATTCAATTGTAAATTATATGAAATATGAGTTACTAGAACTTTAGAATTAGACTTGTAACATAGAAGAGTTTTTTTCACTGTATTCGACTACAAGGTGGGTCAAATTGACCCATATACCTTTTACAAAAGAAAAAACTAAATACTTCCTATACCTACAAGGTGGGTCAAATTGACCCATATAGTTTTTAATAGAAATAACAATAACTTATTTTATAAGAGCTTTTTGTATTTAATTCAATAATGATTGTTGCACATTTTTTTTTCTAATATAGCTGTATACTGGTTGTAATGAAAATACTTTTTTTCAATAAAACTTCCACACAAATGTATAAATTTGAGCACTTTAAAAATAATTATTTGCAAAACATTAAGAACAATAAAGTATTTATAAATCAGCACTTCGTGCTCTTAGTAAGTAAAGTACCCTTCGGAACAAATTGGTCATAGGGCCGGTGGAGCAGCGTTCACTAGTTTCTGCGGCCACGGCATACTAGGCAAATGTGTGGCTAGCACAATGTCTTGCCTTTACCCCAACTAAGGTAAGGTACCTTTAAGTGCTTGGTAGACTCAGGGATATCCTCTAGTCCCGGGAAAAAAATCCTAGCCTTCACCAGGATTTGAGCCCAGGACCTTCACTACACCGTTGAACGTGCTGCCGCTCGGCCACCGTGCCCCATAGCCAGGGGCGAAGCCACGGGAGGGGGGAGGGGGGCTGAGGGGGGAACAAACCCCCCCCCCCCCCCGAATTAAAAAAAAATCTTTTTCAAAAGTCTTTTTTTAAATATGTACTAAATTCGCTAAAAATTCGATAAGTGTTTGCCACGCGAAAGTTTAGCCCCCCCTCCCTGGAAAAAATGTCTGGCTTCGCCCCTGCCCATAGTGTACTTAGAACTATGGTTTATTCTTGGAAACCATGCAAAGCAAATAGGTGTTGAGCACTTTACACAAGTGGTCAATGCTTTCTTGACTAACTTCCTAGGGCATCAGCCAGATTTCCAGAGCATGAGCAAGCAAACACCTGCTCTTCTGCTGTTCACATTCTTGTCTATAGAAGGTTCCATGCCTAGTGACTTACTCAAAGTTGTTTATACTATTATACTTAGTTCTATATGAAGTATATGTGCTGGTCCAAGATTATGATGAGGACACTGCCCAACTTTGATGAGGACAGAGTCAAACTTTGCTAAGATAAGTCTTTGATACAAGTGGAAATATTTTAGTCTATAAGCCAATTTCTTTGGCTTTGATGAAAGGTACAGCTCATCAATGATAGTGAAAGGAACTTAATGCTTGTTTAGTTCTTTTAGAAACATCTCTTATAACTCTCGTTATAAATGCATTGCAGCTTCTTTTTTAGACCTAGTTTCTTTGTTGTTTCTAACAGATGTTCACATCTTGCATCCTAAATGGGCTCAAAAATTGATAATGCAAACAATGAGAGCTTGGATTTCAATATCATAAGTTGGTATTTACTTGTCAATATCAATCCTTTTCCCTCATTTTTTGAATATGACAATGTTTATCAATGTTTAGTTGGAGATGTAACTGGTGTGAAATCTGATAGTCTGACAACGGCATCTGTGCACCAAGGAATTCTTGTCTTGGAGGCCTAAAAATGTTTTAGCTTGGCATCTTCTGATTTTCAAATGGGACCTGATACGAATTTATTCCATCCTTGGTTACATTTACATTTAGTCTAAGGGACATACATTTCAAAGGGCTACCCAGCGGGCACACCACTGCGTATCGGCAGGGAAAAAATGTGGTTTTTGTGGTTTTCACATGTTTTCGTGGTTTTTACGTGTTTTCCCCATAAATACAACGTGGAGTTCTCGCTGGGTAACTGATAAATTGAAGCCCATGAGATATATATCTTAAACTTAAATGTTCGCTGATATTAATTCTAGCTTTTCAAGCATACAAAGAATTTATTTCACAGTTTTAATCTTGTTTTTTTCTATACAAATGTATATGGGTCAAAATGACCCACCTAGTAGTGAGAGGGATAGTAAAAAAAAAAGTGCTCACCATTTCACGTGCATTTAACATAAAAAAAATATTTTTTACACCAAAATAAAGCAAACCAATTGTAGATAACATATCTGAAAGCTTAAAGTATTCGGATAAGTGGTTTTCGAGTAATTATAAAAGATATACCATGGACGGGTCAAATTGACCCACCTAGTAAAGATAGGGTTAAGGTTATCCCTGCGATTATACTGGATCTTCTAATTAAGATAAAATATAATACTGGTTCAAAATTAATGATAATGTCTCGGGAAATGGTTGGCGTATGAATCGCAGAGAAACCGTTAAAATTAACAACTAAAGAACGACTTATCTAAAACGATTACAAAACTATATTGGATAGAAGAATAAAACTCCTATTAACAAAATTAACTTTGTTTACATTTAAGAAGAGAAGATAATAAATTAAGAAATACAATAATGAAGTCCTATGCTAAATAAATAGCTGTTACAAATGAAAAAAATACCAAATTATAACCAACTAAAGCGCTAACTATACTAATCTTAGGACTAGGAATAATAATGAATAATTGAAGCTTATCTAATCCAATCAATAAAAGCAACAATCAATAAGACGTAAATATATATATAGAACCAGGAAGAAATATAATAAAGAATATATTGTACTGATTATATTGTCGTAGTGTAAATGATAAACCAACAACTTACTATTAAAAATAAAAGGAGGGAAAAATAGTCAAAACAAATCCTACTCGTCCCTGTGTCTAATCTACTCTACTAAAAACTAGGATCAATATCCTGTTAACACTATAACATTCATTAAAACAATAATTTCATATATAAAGGATTAATATTCGTAACAGACTCCATTTCAATAAATTTTTAATTAGAGACGAAGGCTATCAAAGAATTTGAAAGAAGCCCTTAGCCTTAGTAGGCCCTTAGCCCTACTCTTTAGCATTGGCCTTAGAAGCAACTCCACCAAATAAACAAAAACATGAATGTGAGAAGTAAATGGCAAAATGAAAAATATATTTGTCATGAAATCATTTAGCCATAGTAAATGCTATTAAATTTATTGATAATTGATAGAAACAATACGCCTATACCGTATCACAGTATAAATACAGAAAGCTTGGGAATTATTTTTATATACATCAGTGAGGGACACACATATTTATTAAATGCATCTTCCGGCCGGAAATCGTCATTTTAACTTTGAGAGCGACGTGATGTGTCCCATCGCATTTTTATATACAAAATTTTTATTTTTATTAGAAATCGGGAAAAAATCTTAGTTTTTTTATTTTCAGCAAAAATGGGAGAAAATGCTTAGTTAGTCTGTTTGTTTCGTATTTTCATAGTCAGACCTTTTTTTTTGTGTATAAAGTATGAAAAATTCTTAGTACTTGGCAGGTCTGTGACATGTGATATTTAATATTAAAGTATGCATTCTCAGACTTACTGTAAGGGTCTTTAGCTTTAATGGTTGGTGATGGTTCACTTGGTTTGCTGGGCCCTGCCTTGTTTAAGGCGATCACCCTAAACTGGTATGTATTATCCTCGACAAGGTCCAGGACTCTGAGCTCAGTGCCAGACACTGGCTCCTTGTTCACTGCTATCCACCTTGGAGTGTGGTTTGACTGGCGCTCAACAATGTAGCCGGTCACTGGGGTGCCTCCATCATCGGCAGGGGGATGCCAAGTAAGAGAGACATTGTTCTTGAAAACTTCTTTGACAACAGGTGCATTGGGTGCACCGGGGACATCTGAATATAAATAGAAATATTACATTGTTAATTATACTGAGACTGATGTCTTTCTGGGTAGTTGTTTTAGATAGATAGCTTTTTTACCTGTGTAAAATGGAATTTATAAGTTAGAGCAATGGTTTCTTAACAAATGAATTCTTGGCAGTAATGGTGTCAGATTCTGCAAACTTGCTGACGCCCACATCATTTTTGGCAGCAGTCCCGAGGATGTACTGCTTGGCCTCTACCAGGCCTTTCACATATAACGGGGCTGTGTCCGAAACCTCTGCCATCCCAGTCCAGGTCTGGTGACTGGCATCGCGTTTCTCTAAGATGTAGCCCTTGACTGGCTTGCCGCCGTCGTCCTATGCTATGCCCAGGAATAGGCTGCATTCCCAGCAGTAATGTTGGTCACGGTTACATCTCTTGGTACTGGCGGTTTATCTATCAACACAAAAACACACATTTGCATTCAATTTTTTTATAACACACGAGAAGTGAATGAAAAACTGGTCACAAAAAATTAAACCTCTTCCGGTACCAAGAGAGTACATTTCTGACACCTTTTTTTCTTCCTATGGTCCCAAATATTTCAACAAGCCGACTTTACTCCCTAGGCCCAGACTGATACATTTCCCTCAAACAGGCAATGATGAAAATAAAGTTGAACACAAAAATAAGGATGTAAGCTTTCGCCAGTTGATGTTGGATGGAACCTTTCGCCAGTTGATGTTGGATGGAAGCTTTCGCCAGTTGATGTTGGATGGAACCTTTCGCCAGTTGATGTTGGATGGAAGCTTTCGCCAGTTGATGTTGGATGGAAGCTTTCGCCAGTTGATGTCGGATGGAACCTTTCGCCAGTTGATGTTGGATGTAAGCTTTCGCCAGTTGATGTTGGATGGAAGCTTTCGCCAGTTGATGTCGGATGGAACCTTTCGCCAGTTGATGTTGGGTGGAACATTTCGCCAGTTGATGTTGGATGGAACCTTTCGCTAGTTAATGTTGGATGTAACCTTTCGCCAGTTAATGTTGCATGTAACCTTTCGCCAGTTAATGTTGGGTGTAACCTTTCGACAGTTAATGTTGGATGTAACCTTTCGCCAGTTAATGTTGGATGTAACATTTCGCCAGTTAATGTTGCATGTAACCTTTCGCCAGTTAATGTTGGATGTAACCTTTCGCCAGTTAATGCTGGATGTAACCTTTCGACAGTTAATTTTGGATGTAACCTTTCGCCAGTTAATATTGGATGTAACCTTTCGCCAGTTAATGTAGCATGTAACCTTTCGCCAGTTAATGTTGGATGTAACCTTTCGCCAGTTAATGTTGGATGTAAACTTACGCCAGTTATTGTTGCATGTAACCTTTCGCCAGTTATTGTTGCATGTAACCTTTCGCCAGTTAATGTTGGATGTAACCTTTCGCCAGTTAATGTTGGATGAAACCTTTCGCCAGTTAATGCTGGATGTAACCTTTCGACAGTTAATGTTGGATGTAACCTTTCGCCAGTTAATGTTGGATGTAACCTTTTGACAGTTAATGTTGGATGTAACCGTTCGCCAGTTAATGTTGCATGTAACCTTTCGCCAGTTAATGTTGGATGTAACCTTTCCCAGTTAATGTTGCGTGTAACCTTTCGTCAGTTAATGTTGGATGTAACCTTTCGCCAGTTAATGTTGGATGTAACCTTTCGCCAGTTAATGTGGCCATGAGACTGGCTGGTCCTGTGGTTAGTTCACTGGACCAATCCCTTTTGCCGTGCAGGAGTTTTGGGCCTAGTGGATGAAATAATCTTCTAGAGCGCACTGAGAATGCTAAAATAGCATGGATAGAAGTGATATAAGATAGAACCATCATTAATATTAAGTAGAAGATTTGTTTCTAAGGCTGCAATATTATTTATGAGTTATGAGAAATATGTATTTAACATCAAATTTGAGTAATACGTTTGGGAAATAAAATAAATGATTCTTCACTTCTGACTTTTACAATCTATGATTTTCTTTCAGCAACGTCCTTTTGAAATGAAATCAAATTTAATCGCCTAATCTATTCTTACTCACAGTACAACCAGTAACGCAGCGCAAAGAAATGAACGAATTGGACCGGACACGTTGTTACACGATAAACGTTTAGGTTGACCATGCATGCATAATATTTAAGACTTGGCCATGGGCTACAAATGGTTTACATTATATTTCCTTTTTTTATCGTCATAATTACTAGATGAGTATAACAAGTAGGTCTATTACTTTCATTATTTTAAAGTTGTGTCTCATATCCACCAGTCTTTATCTTCCGTCTCCTTACAATCAGCGCACTAGAGATCACAAATACTTCTTTTAACTATAGGCTATCAAATTAATCTTTACCATTTGTAAATGTCACTCATCTATAAAAAGTATGGATTGGGCCCGGGAAATATATTCTTCATGCAAAACTAAAAAAAGCTCGGGAAATATATTCTTCATGCAAAACTAAAAAAAGCTATCACTTATGCATAAAATTATATTCCAAAACACTGACATGCATATACTTTTTAATCATTTCATGTGACTTAGATTATTTTATAGTAAAAAATTGTTTAAATTATAGGTGGTTTAATTATATACCTTGTTTATATAGATACGTGAATTGTGTAGACTTTGTATTAAAGTTAGCTTCCACTGGCCTCAATATGCCAGTGATAAACACTTATTAAAAGTACAAATGTACACCATAATGTAAGTTAAAGGATTACGCTTTACTTACCAATTTTGCTGATGTTGAAATATAACTCTGTAAGGTCATATTTGCAGATCATTGTTTTAGGCATCCAGCTGATTTTTGGAGGCATAATCACATGAAACCCACTCTCATTCCAAGAAATCATATAGTCGAACATCGAATCACATTTAAATTCATTTAACACGTTTTGACAGATGGCAAACACATTTGTGTCTATAGATAGTTCAAATCTATCTATAGTAGTGGTATTGGCAGGACATGATAGAGTTTGTTCACATTCTTCTTTATAGTATGTTTTGTGTGTACCTGAGAGAAAATAGAGTTTAAATGTCATATTACGGTAAATACTTTTAACTTTTTTTTTGCTCCGATCACTTGGGAGTTTTCTAACATAAAAAGGAATAACATTTTAAAATGTGCTGCCTTCTATAAACATATCTTTTTTAAGTGTGATGACTTCATGAAAATAAATGTTTTGAGATAGATCTATATATTATAACTTCAATGCCTTACATAATCTTATCTTATATTTTGTTACAAATGATCCTTCTATAAAAAAATATTGCGTCTTACGGTCTTCCGTGGTCTATGTATAGTCTTGCATTTTTATTAATGTTTGAAATGATGTTGAGTTACTGGTTTTCCGGGTTTGTTCAGGCAAACCATGCCATGCCCTAATGCCGCTCGGGAAGAAAGAGTACTTAGATTCATTTGTTCTTGTATAAGGGATAAGGAAAGTGTTTTTGTCTTTATGTTTAACTGAGCTTTGCAACAGGTTGTTATTGGGTTGGTTTTTCTAAATTAGAGTTAAATGCCTTATGTATTATTACTACTTTACTCTTTGCCCTTATGTCCTCTTGTGTTTCTAGGTTTAGTGATTTGACTAGGCCTAATGGTGTTACTCTTGTTAATTGGGAATATTCACTAGCTATGAACCTTGCAGCTCTTTTTTGAATTTCTTCTAATTTTTTAATGTTTTCTTTAGTTTAGGGGTCCCATACAGATGCTGCATATTCGAGTATAGGCCTAACTAACTAATGTGCTAATATATTAATTTTGTATTTATGTTTATCTGAGCATTGGAACTGGCTGTTATATTATATTGTGTTGTATTTCTAAATTGGAGTTTAATGCCTTATGTATTATTACTACAGTACTCTTTCCCCATTTTTTCCTATAGTGACTACTGTTTTTAGTTAAGTTATTGAACTATTGGTGTCACTGTCACTGTAGTCAGTTGTGAATATTCACTAGTATAGAACCTTCTCATTCATAGACTGTCATTCGAGGATCGGTCTGGTCAGCCACAGCAAGAGCTGTCCCTAATTAAAATCATAAGGGTACATCCATTGTCTTGCGAGACAGATAGGAGCCATACATATATATATAGCCTACAACGGACTACCAACCAAATGGTCTGGTCCTATCTCTACCGCCCTGCAGGAGTTATGGAAGTAGGAAGTAATAATCTTGAATCTAGATCTAGAAGAAACGTCTGTAAACTTAAAGTTTAAAAAAAATAGAAATTGTAGGCGCCCTTGAACAGTTCCTTGTGTATATAGATGCAATCCAAGTTAAAGAACGGTTCATTCTGAAGGCAATAAATTAATATGCCTATTAAATATAATAAATATGTTAATGGGAAGAATCCCTTCCTTTACATATAGTACAGAGGGTTTCTTCTTGTATAGAATAGCGTACGATGAAACTAAAAAATTTACTTTATGGGAACATCACCCTATATTGAAATTTTTTTTTTAAAGAGTGTTGAGTTACGTATATTTATGTAAATAAAAAATATATTATCCTTGAACAAGGCTTGAAATTATACAATGATATAATCAATAGCGAAATAAATAATTAAAATACTCACCTGCTATGTGAAATAGCAAAATTACAATTGCAATTATCAAAACGACTTTCATTTTCTGTGCATAGGCTAATAGAAAACCAAATTGACTATAAATTAAAATATTTGAATAAAATATATATAATATTAATACAATCTCTCTCTATATATATGTATATACTCTTTAAACCTAATCGCTATGCACTTTTTAAAAAAGCATAATAATAATAATAATAATAACGGTGCTTATATAGCGCTTATCCCGTTGGTGACAGTTCTATGCGCAGACGACAGTAATACAGAATACAGACAGACAACGAAATATGTAGTAATACGCTAATTCTGCTGACGAAATAGGTGAGTCTTCAGCCGGCTCCTGAAGGTGTCATAGCTAGGGCTCTGGCGAAGCTGTAATGGGAGGTGATTCCAAGCAGACGGTCCTGCGTAGGAAAATGAACGTTCACCAGCGGACACTAGCCTCACACGAGGGATCCGCAGAGTGAGCACGTCAGAAGCCGAACGAAGTGAGCGGGACTGGGTGTAGAGCTCCATACAAGAGCGAAGATAATCCGGGGCACAGTTATTCAGGCACTTATAACAGAGAGAAGCCAGCTTATATGAGATCCGGTTGTTGATGGGTAACCAGTGCAGAGATCGGAGCAGAGGATTGATATTATTTGACTTTTAAGGCATAGGGCCTTAGTCAAAATTGTGTAGACATTCACGTGTAGGGGCCGTTAATATTGTGTTAATATCAAGTCATCTGTCAAGTTTTCTCCAAACCAAGTCGCTAAGCGTTCCGGAATGAATTCGTCCCTTGGGCTTTTATTATATAGTTTATCATTGTATTGTACATTCAATTATATGTATATATATATATATATATATATATATGTCACTACCGACACAAGCATTAAAGTCTCCAAGAATAATCAGTTTGTCAGTAGAAGGTGTGGCGGAGATGACAGTGTTGAGATCTTCATATAATTTATCAATGGTCTCTTCCGAGTTTGTCATTGTGGGTGCATATGTGCTGACAATTGTAGCAAACTTCTTGCCATGGCAGAGGGGCAGTCTCATTGTCATGAGGCGATCATTAACTCCTCTAGGGGAACTGGTGAGCTTGCATACACGAGAATATTTAATCGCAAAACCAACTCCAACCTCGCGATTTGCATTTAGGTCACGTCTTCTCCAGAAGAATGAGTAGCCAGCAAGCCTTTCTGTGAGTTCACCTACACCAGCCAGTCAATTTTCAATAAGGGCAGCAATGTCTATGTTGTATCTAGTAAGTTCATGAGCAATGAGCGCTGAGCGTCGCTGAGGTCTGTCTGTAGTATCTCTGTCGAGAAGTGTGCGGATATTCCAGGCTCCAAATGTTAAAGGAGTTGACTTTGTTTTCTTTGAGTTTCGACCGCATTAGTTGGGTCCCCGCCGACCGCGGTTTGCCGGCCAGGGTATAGGGAGCAGGCAATGTTTAGGGCACCTTTTCTAGCCCCTCCCTCATGCAAGGAGGTTAGCAGTGCTGTCCTGAAAAGGGCTGCTCAGTCACTCAGGTATCTGCCGAATTCCAGTTCTGCTCCAGTCAGTGGGGAACGACCTCATAGCCTGAGTCGCCTGTGTGCAGGCTTGCGACTACGACTGCCAGTGCACCACACTTATCGCTTTGACGCTCACACATCGCCACAGGGCTTGGGATGATGGATGACTAATGATTTGCGCATATTAATTTGTCTACCAGTTGCCAGTGGCAAGAGCAAGTCTCGACGACCGGCGACGGGCTCAGATGCAGTGGATGACCTAGATGTTCTACGTGCCTGACCTTGCTCTACGCACTCCACAGTGCGTTGCTGTAGTCGCCTTCACCTCCGTTGGATCTGGCTGATCTCCTCCGCAGGAGGTGACACTTTATTTCATATTTACTATTGCAAATGGTTTCAAACTTTAAAATTTGAATAACTCAAAACTAAAAAAGTGTTACTCTGCGTTTCTTCCCGTGTGGTCTTATATAGGCAAATACATAAACGTACATAATAAATGGAATATTCTTTATTTACTATGTTGAATGCGAGGTCTACTCTGTATTCCCAATGCACTGTGCATTATGTATGTATTAACTCTGCAAAACCCGATGGGCCTTAATACATTTATCTTAATGCTTTTATTGAATGTACATACTCGTAAATAATATCCTAAGACGTTATGTCTATCAAATCATCCGACTTCGAATCGTCTAGACCAGGAGTCGGGAACCCTCGCGCTCGCGAGCTAGATGTGGCTCTTTTGATGGCTGCATCTGGCTCGCCGACAAATGTTCGATTATTAAAAAAATGTTTTTTATAGACTTTTTGATCTACTTATTAGTTGTATATCAATATTTCATTCTACAAATGAGCTAAAGTCTACTGCAGCTCAGCATCAGAAGAATTCAGAGACATAATTATTGTACTTTTAGTGTTGAAATTACACAAAATGCACACATTTACTTGAATTTTTAGTTTTAAACATAATGTATGGCTCTCACAGAATTACTTTTCAAAATATGTGGTGTACATGGCTCTCTCTCTCTCCCCTGGTTTAGGCCTACATATTTTCTTTTCTTATTAGATATATACTTCATCGACTTAAATTAGACTATCAAATCATTTTTAAACGTTTTTTTTTAATATATAATAAAAACAATAATTTTATTTAGTCTACAGAACGCTGCCAACAAACTTAATGTATAAGCTTAGAGCGCATTTAGCATTGACAAGTCTTAATTAGGTGTGACCTTTTGAACTGGAATGAGCGTGAACTTCCGGTGAAATTTACCGCCATTTTCGTAAACAAAAAAACATGCTTTTGGTGCTGTTTGACAATTGATTTCAACATCGACAGCCAGTTCTGGTCATTTAGAAAAATACAACGGCTACAAGATTAGTTATGAGGAATCCGTTTTTAACATCAAAATTGAGTCGGCGATAATTAATACTCAAAGCGTTAGTCGCGTTTGGTTAAATTTAGCGAAAATTATTTTGCATCAAGCAATTAGTTTGGGATTATAAATAGGTGATTTTTCAAATCTGACATTCACAATCCATCGTTTTCTTTTGTCGCCATCTTTTGGAAATGAAATAAAAATGTATTTATCTACATTTTCGTACAACCAGTAACGCAGCACACAGGCATGTTTCGAAGTAAATGATCGAATAAGACCGGAAATGTCTTTTTTTTCTTCGATTTTTTATGCATGCATAGGCTATTTGATAGCAAGATCACGGATATAATTATCTAGGCTTAGATAGAGAAAGAACTAATTGATAATCTTAAAACTTTACGAAAAAACATAAGACTATACAAATAAATATGTAGAATTTACCTTTTTAAAAAAATTGTTAAACAGTAGGGGGCCTATTTAACAAAGGTAAATCTTAAAATAAGGGGTTTTCAAGTTCTTTTTTTAAAAGTGATGATATAACTGAGCTGGATGGGAAGTAGATTTCGGGCCAGATATAGAGAAGGATCACGGGCCAACGGTCGTCGAGGAGAAACGGGACACCTTCATAAACGAGAAATCAACGGAGCTGGTTGTTTATTGCGGAACATAGGGTTTAATCATCATAAGACGGAATCTCGTTATTATGTAGGCCCTGCTGGCAAAGTTGCACCACTTTGTATTCAATTCTGGCTCTCGCAGGGAGTCAGTGGAGCTGACGCTAGACAACTGTTACATAATCGAGCTTTGACTTACGCATGACCAGCCGGGCGGTACTGTTTTAATTCTCTGTAGTTTGGTGACATTATCAATTTTATCGATTAGCAGAGCATTACAGTAGTCGAGGCCAGTCGCCCTGTAAGTAAAGTACGTAAAGTACCCTTTCGGCGCCACCAGGATTCGAACCCAACACCTTCGGACCGCCAGTCGAACGCGCTGCCGCTCGACTACCGTGCACCATGGTCGCCCTGATAGTCGGGTTATTTAGGCGTGACCGATTTACCGCGATTGCTTTAGCGCCGGACGTTTCGGCGCTTATAAAAAAAATATTGATAAACTCAGTTCATATTGTACAAAAATAATAAAACTTTATTTATAACTTTAATATCTCTCTTTACGCTAGTATTTTGTTTTGTTGAGTATAAAGGATGGAACGAGTGTAATTCTGACAAAAAGCATAGAACTGTTCCCAACGGGATATGCGCTATACAAGTCTTATTATTATTAGTACCAGGTGACCGATCATTCGATCGGTAATAAAGAGCAGGTGCTTGTACCTTAACATCATGTGTATGTTAAACAACAGTGCATACATTTAAAACATACGTCTTTACCAGACCAATAAATTGTATTAGTCTTTTTCTTTTTTCTACTATGAATAACATAGGCTTTAAATTCTAACAGTCGAAGCAGAATTTTATTTGTACAGTTTAATATTTTAAAATCTAGATTTTGCCCTATAACCCCCCCCCCCCCAAAAAAAAAAAAAGAAAAAAAGGAAATAAAACGGCTTAATCTCATTTCAAAACCTTAAATCCAACAGAAATATATGCCATTTATGTTATTATGTTATGTATTTAAAAGACTGAAAATAAAAGGTTTAAATTTAAAATATCGTTTAAAATTACGTTACAATTTTTACTTCTTCTACCCCTTCCCCTACTTTAACAACTGTCAAACTTTCTAGTGACCACTCTTATAAAATTATGTCAATTTTGTTAACTCCCTTCCTCACCCCATTCAAGCTAACAATGAGTTACGACCGGCAAGTGTGTTTGATATAAATTAAAAAGGTCTACGAATAAATGTAATACATTTTTACTAGTTTACTAGATTTCATATTGACTTCTTAACATAGTCTAATATTTCATACTTGGGCACATATTTTAATCATAAGTATAGTTTGTAAATCACTTGTAAAAAATATCTTATACAAAAAAAATGTAGCCTATTTATCCCTTTGTTGCATAGCGTTCAATATATTGGACACTTTTCCGAATTTTTTAATTCCCATACCTTTAGCTTTATGTAAAAGATATTTTGTTCTGTGTCTTAATGTTTCTATGGACCATGTTTTTTAATAGCCAAGAGCCGGTACTCTTGACTACTTTTTTTTTCAATAACAATTACAATGGAAGACGTTCAAGGCCTTTAAGAGGAAAGGGACATTTTATTTTTTTGTACTCAAAACAATACATCTAATAATTTAAAAATCCATTGTAAGTGTGTATTTATGTTACAGCTACATAACTAAACATATTCTAGCGTATATATTTTGATATTTATAAGTCAGAATGATTTTTAGTGCCATGTCCAGTTTATTGGACACCATGCATACAAGGAGGAAGTACTATTTATTGGGATGTCCAAAATATTGGACGCCATGCATAGGAGGACTCTTACAGCGTATTGGTAGAATATAATAAAAAATGTAGTATGTATGTAGATATCAAATAGAATGACAAAAGAGAAGAATGTTTATTTTATTATATTGTACAAAGCTCAAAAGAAAACTTATATTAAAAATATAATGTAAATGTAACCTAAAAACTTTGAAAAACCATACAATGAATTAAAAATAAACGTTTAAAAAATATATTACTTTATTGGTGTTGCTAATTTTTCTCACTTTTTATTATAAAATGTATCATTTACAAACTGATACATGCTATATTTACATGTGTTTAATTGCTAATTATAAAAAGTTTCAAAATATGTAGTCAAATTATGATTATACTTTACAGACTACTAAAAATAAAATTATTTGTCTATTTCGTCTTATGAGGAAAAAATGGATCCTGGCGTTCATGGCGTCCAATATATTGGACATTCTGACCCCACCCCCACGGGCACGATAGGTCAAAAATTGTTTTTTCAGAGTTATTTTTATGTTGATAGAAGGCTGTGTACCAAAAATCAACTCTGTATCTCGACTCCTTCATACCTCATGCAACAAAGGGTTAATATTTTTAATGTTTTTTTCCAAACATTGTTTGTCAAAAAAGTAAAAATATATAGTTTGGTGTAAACCTTATCTAATACCCTCCATGTGTGTTACTATTTAAAATAAACTAACGCGGCAAAATATCATATCGATTAAATAAAACAATGGTATAATAAACATTTTACTTTTTTTTTTTTAACCGTTGGCTTAGTGTTTTTTTTTTATATTAGTTCACAAAAACTTTATATCAAGCTACCAGGGAGTTTTTTTTTTGTAATTACTTCACATATTTAACGAAAAACATTTATTATATAGCCTAAACATAGCCAATATCATTTTCAATCTTTATAAAATTTAAACGTGTAGACTAAATTTGACAATTTTACCTTCAACAAAAATATACCAATGTGCCAATGATGTAATGATCTTATTCATTTAAAAGACTGCAAATGAAAAGATTAAAATATACTTTAGATGAATTGTTTAATTCCCCCCCCCCCTTTTTTTTTTCAATAAAACTAACAGTAGGCCTATGCTACACGTCTAACTATTGTTATGAATTGAATACTCCTTTTCTAGCTAACCATTCTTACTTGGGTAGGCCTATATAAGCAAATCATGAATATATTTAACAACACATTTGTAAACACATGACGTGTATAAAAAAAAAAAGTAGATCCTATTATTATTTTCGACGTGTTTTTTTTCCAAACAATATTTGATAAAAAAAGTAAAATATATAGCCTAGTTTGGTGAAACCTCAATCTAATTCTGTTATTACTTAAACCATAGACTTTCGATTTTTCATTTGTCATTGAGAAAATCATAGTGATTAAATAAATCGGAACTTGTATATCAATAACTTTATTTCCTGTATAGCAATTACGTTATTTAGAATCGGGAATTCCGAAAATCAGTGTTTCAAGTCATTATATAGCAGAAATACTAAAACAAGCGGTCCATGTATATTATAGTCTATGCTTAAACGTAAAACTATTATCTTACTAGTAATTAATACGAAATGGAAAACATTTCCAACATGGTTATAAAGATTCCTTTTATCTTTACCTCATATAATTTTTGAGCTGCTTTTTTCTTTTATTTAATCTTAAAATACATTGAAGATTTTATCATCTAAATAAGCCAAAGCCTCGAGGGCCGCAAACTAATATTTATCAACCCACTGGCCTTGCACACCCCTGCATTACATAAATTACACTTAGTCTTGCTTTAAATTATATCTATCATCGGTGCGCAAAAGTAGTCTAAACAAGTTATTTCTCCTGTAGTAGACCTACGGGTATTCCCGAAACGTCATAATTGCGATGCAACAAAACACCACTGTTGAAAGCCGCACTACACGTGGGTCGATCAATGGCATGTTTTCACGGCCAAAATCAATTATCTACGATAAATCTAAAGGGTATTTTTGTCTAACGTTCGTTTCCGATTTTTATTTGTGGGGCCGAAAAGCTGTAGATTTTTTTTCAGGTGAAACAAGTCGTGCCTTAAAACATGAAGAAAATCGTTAGAGCGCTTTTGAAGAAAATTTCCAGACATATATACACATATATATACAGTACCAGGTGACCGATCATTCGATCGGTAATAAAGAGCAGGCGCTTGTACCTTAACATCATGTGTATGTAAAACAATAGTGCATACATTTTAAAAATACTTCTTTACCAGACCAATAAATTGTAGGCCTATTTGTCTTTTTTCTTTTTTCTACTATGAATAACATGGGCTTTAAATTCTAACAGTCGAAGCAGATTTTTATTTGTGTAGTCTAATATCTAGATTTTGCCCGATAACCCCCCCCCCCCCCCAAAAAAAAAAAAGAAAAAACAGCTTAATCTCATTTTAAACAAAAAAAACATGTAGGCTAGAGTCGTCAGTTTTAAATCCAACAGAAATATATGTCATTTATGTCATTAAATCGCCAGGCTACAACGAATACATAAAAGTACTGCGCGTTTGTTTATGTGCAAGTCTAAAAGAGACTCGGGAACTGCCCTTCTACGCTCGCTCCACTGGCTCCGCGTGAAAGCCAGAATTGAGTATTAAGTGACGCTACTTTCAGTGCATTTTTAACAACGAGTTTCCGTCCTATCTCAAGGCACTAATCACACCTTATGTCCCGCAAAGAACACTTCGTTCTTCAAACTTATCGCTTCTGGAAGAGCCCCGTTTCTCTCTGACGACCGTTGGCCTTAGAGCCTTCTCAGTATCCGGTCCGAAGGTGTGGAATCAACTTCCCATTCAACTGAGGCGAACAAGCTCTACTGTTACTTTCAAAAAGAACTTAAAAACTCATTATTTCAATATTTACCTTAGATAACATTTAACATGCTTTAGAAACTTACTGTCTTATTTATGGGTTGGGTCGGTTAATGCTACATTTATTTGTTTTGTCTTTTTTAATCATCAATTTAGCTCTGTCACCTGGCCTAGGGTAATATCCGTATTCTTAGTTAACTTGTATGTTAAACGCACTCTGAGCTTACATTATGTTTGTTGGCAGCGCTATACAAATATTATTATTATTATTATTATTATTTAAAAGACTGAAAATGAAAAGTTTAAATTTAAAACATCGTGAATTACGTTACAATTTTTAGTTCTTCTACCCCTTCTCCTATTGGTGTACGCTCGTTTGAATCTGTGGCGCCTTCACTGTGGAACGGCTTACCTGAGACACTGAAAAACTCTGTGTCAAAAAAGGCATTCAAGATGAATTTGAAGACTTTTCTTTTCAACTAAATTGATCAAATACACATCCATCAGCAAAAAACTTGTTTGAAACTATTTTTAAATGTTATTGTCGTTTCGTGCCTCCATCGGCCGAAACCTTGTTTAAAACTATTTTAAAGTGTTATTGTCGTTTCGATTTTGTGAGCGCGCTGAGCATGCTTTTATTAGCATGGAGTACGGCGCTATATAAATGACTAATTAATAATTAATAAAATTAATTAATTAACTTTAACAACTGTCAAACTTTCCTATAACATTATGTCAATTTTTTCAACTCCCACCCTCAACCCATTCAAGCTAACAATGAGTTACGGCCGGCAAATATGTTTGATAGGAATTAAAAAGGTCTACGAATAAATGTAAATCGGGTAAAAAAAATAGGCATAGTCTAACTGGAGAATCGAACCCGCTCGCACGCACAGCAGTCCTCTACGTTAACAACTTAGCTAGAGAAGGCACATGTCAGATGTGAAAAGCTATTAGACAGTATATAGGACTAGGCCTAAATAAGTCAGTGACACAAACTCACAAATTGACCAATGGGGATCCGTGGGGACACAAACACGATCTTTTTATATATAGAGATTTTCAATGTTTTCAATGTATTATTCCAATTATTGTTTGACAAAAAAGTAAAAAAATATAGTTTGGTGTTAACATTATCTAATATCCTCCATTTGTGTTACTATTTAAAATAAACTATCGCGGCAAAATATAATATTGATTAATTAAAACAATGGTATGATAAACATTTTTAATTTTTTTTTATTTATTTTGAGCATTAAACTTAAATACTAAATAATTAACGGTGAAATTAGGTTATTCATTGAAAAGACTGCAAATGAAAAGATTATAATATATATAGGCTACGTTAGATGATGTGTTTAATTCCTTCCCCCCTCCCCCCGCCCCTCAATAAAACTAACAGTATATTACACTTCTGACTATTGTTATAAGGAAAATACGAATATACTGAATACATCTTTTCTAGTTTACCAGATTTCGAATTGACAATGTTAACATATTCTAATATATCTTACTTTGGTAGGCCTTTATAAGCAAATCATATATATTTTTAATGAAACATTCGTAAACATATGCATTGAATTTTTAAAAAAGTGGATACTAATACAGTGTTTATTATTTACAGTGTAGAGTATACTGCTACATTGTATGCTATATACAGCGTAGTGTATACCGCTACAGTGAACACTATATACAGTGTAGTGTAATCTGCTACAGTGTGTACTATATACAGCTATTCATTGTTTAAACACACAAAAAGTTTTAGAGGTGTTTTTTTTTTCAAAAAAATGTCAGATAAAAGAAAGTTAAAAATAGACATTTAGTTTGGTGAAACTTAATCTAATTCTGTTATTATTTAAACGGCAAACTATTATCTGACTATTAATTAATACGTAAATATTTATTTTTTTTTTTTTTTTTTTTTAATTTAATCTAAAATATATTGAAGTTTAATCTAAAATATATTGAAGACGTTCTAATCTAAATAAGCCGCGAGGGCCGCATACTATCATTTGTCCACCCGCGCGTTACCCACTGACCGTAGTTTGGACACCCCTGCATTACATAAATTACACTTGGTCTTGCTTTAAATTATTTCTATCATCGGTGCGCAACAGTAGTTTAAACAAGAAATTAAACTTCTTTCTGCTGTAGCAAGCCTACGGGTATTCCCGAAACGTCATAACTGCGACGCAACAAAACACCGCTCTTGAAAGCCGCACTACATGTGGGTCGAGCAATGGCATGTTTTCACGGCCAAAATCAATATCTACGATAAATCTAATGTGTATTTTTGTTTAACGTCCATTTCCGATTTTTATTTGTGGGGCCGAAAAGCTGTAGATTTTTTTTTAGGTGAAACAAGTAGTACATTAAAACATGAAGATAACCGTTAGAGCGCTTTTGAAGAAAATTTCCAGACATATATACACATATATATATATATAGTACCAGGTGACCGATCATTCGATCGGTAATAAAGAGCAGGCGCTTGTACCTTAACATCATGTGTATGTAAAACAACAGTGCATAAATTTTAAAAATACTTCTTTACCAGACCAATAAATTGAATTTGTCTTTATTCTTTTTTTTTTCTACTATGAATAACATGGGCTTTAAATTCTAACAGTTGAAGCAGATTTTTATTTGTGCAGTCCAATATCTAGATTTTGCCCGATAGCTCTCCCCCCTCCCCCCAAAGAAATACAAAAACAAAAAAAACAACAGCTTAATCTCATTTTAAACCAAAAAAAAACATGCAGGCTAGAGTTGTCAGTTTTAAATCCAACAGAAATATATGTCATTTATGTTATTAAATCGCCAGGCTACAACGAATACATAAAAGTACTGCGCGTTTGTTTATGTGCAAGTCTAAAAGAGACTCGGGAACTGCCCTTCTACTCTCGCTCCACTGGCTCCCCGTGAAAGCCAGAATTGAGTATAAAGTGGCGCTACTTTGCCATCAGTGCATTTTTAATAACGAGTTTCCGTCCTATCTCAAGGCACCAATCAGACCTTATGTCCCGCAAAGAACACTTCGTTCTGCAAACTCATCGCTTCTGGAAGAGCCCCGTTTCTCTCTGACGACCGTTGGCCTTAGAGCTTTCTTAGTATCCGGTCCGAAGGTGTGGAATCAAATTCCCATTTAACTGAGGCGAACAAGCTCTACTGTTACTTTCAAACAGAACTTAAAAACTCATTATTTCAAAATTTACCTTAGATAACATTTAACATGCTTTTGAAACTTACTGTCTTATTTATGGGTTGGGTCGGTTAATGCTACATTTATTTGTTTTGTCTTTTTTTTAATCATTAATTTAGCTCTTTCTCCTGGCCTAGTGTAATATCCGTATTCTTAGTTGTATGTTAAACGCGCTCTGAGCTTACATTATGTTTGTTGGCAGCGCTATACAAATATTATTATTATTATTTAAAAGACTGAAAATGAAAAGTTTAAATTTAAAATATCGTGAATTACGTTACAAGTTTTAGTTCTTCTACCCCTTCCCCTATTGGTGTACGCTCGTTTGAATCTGTGGCGCCTTCACTGTGGAACGGCTTACCTGAGACACTGAAAAACTCTGTGTCAAAAAAGGCTTTCAAAAAGAATTTGAAGAATTTTCTTTTCAACTAAGCTAATTAAGTACACATCCATTAGTAAAAATTTTGTTTGAAACTATTTTAAAATGTTATTGTCGTTTCGTGCCTCCATCGGCCGAAACCTTGTTTAAAACTATTTTAGAGTGTTATTGTCGTTTCGATTTTGTGAGCGCGGTGAGCATGCTTTTATTAGCATGGAGTGAGGCGCTATATAAATGACCAATTAATTAATTAATTAATTAACTTTAACAACTGTCAAACTTTCCTAAAAAATTATGTCAACTTTTTTAACTCCCTCCCTCAAACCATTCAAGCTAACAATGAGTTACGGCCGGCAAATATGTTTGATAGGAATTAAAAAGGTCTACGAATAAATGTAAATCGGGTAAAAAAAATAGGCATAGTCTAACTGAAGAATCGAACCCGCTCGCACGCACAGCAGTCCTCTACGTTAACAACTTAGCTAGAGAAGGCACATGTCAGATGTGAAAAGCTATTAGACAGTATATAGGACTAGGCCTAAATAAGTTAGTGACACAAACTCACAAATTGACCAATGGGGATCCGTGGGGACACAAACACGATCTTTTTATATATAGAGATTTTCAATGTTTTCAATGTATTATTCAAAACATTGTTTGACAAAAAAAGTAAAAAAATATAGTTTGGTGTTAACATTATCTAATATCCTCCATTTGTGTTACTATTTATAATAAACTATCGCGGCAAAATATAATATTTATTAATTAAAACAATGGTATGATAAACATTTTTTATTTTTTTATTTTGAGCATTAAACTTAAATACTAAATAATTAAAGGTGAAATTTATGTTATTCATTGAAAACACTGCAAATGAAAAGATCATAATATATATAGGCTTCGTTAGATGATGTGTTTAATTTCTCCCCCCCCCCCCGCCCCTCAATAAAAATAACAGTATATTACACTTCTGACTATTGTTATAAGGAAAATACGAATTTACATCTTTTCTAGTTTACCAGATTTCGAATTGACATTGTTAACACATTCTAATATATCTTACTTTGGTAGGCCTTTATAAGCAAATCATACATATTTTTAATGAAACATTCATTGAATTTTTTAAAAAGTGGATACTAATACAGTGTTTATTATTTACAGTGTAGAGTATACTGCTACATTGTATGATATATACAGCGTAGTTTATACTGCTACAGTGAACACTATATACAGTGCAGTGTAATCTGCTACAGTGTACACTATATACAGCTATTCATTGTTTAAACACAAAAAAAGTTTTAGAGGTGTTTTTTTTTCAAAAAATGTCAGATAAAAGAAAGTTAAAATAGACCTTTAGTTTGGTGAAACTTCATCTAATTCTGTTATTTTTTAAACGGCAAACTATTATCTGACTATTAGATAATTCGTAAATATGTATTTGTTTTTCTTTTTTTTAAAATTTAATCTAAAATATATTGAAGTTTAATCTAAAATATATTGAAGACGTTCTAATCTAAATAAGCCGCGAGGGCCGCATACTATCATTTGTCGGCCCGCGCGTTACCCACTGGCTGTAGTTTGGACACCCCTGCATTACATAAATTACACTTGGTCTTGCTTTAAATTATTTCTATCATCGGTGCGCAACAGTAGTTTAAACAAGAAATTAAACTTCTTTCTGCTGTAGTAAGCCTACGGGTATTCCCGAAACGTCATAACTGCGACGCAACAAAACACCGCTCTTGAAAGCCGCACTACATGTGGGTCGAGCAATGGCATGTTTTCACGGCCAAAATCAATATCTACGATAAATCTAATGTGTATTTTTGTTTAACGTCCATTTCCGATTTTTATTTGTGTGGCCGAAAAGCTGTAGATTTTTTTTTAGGTGAAACAAGTAGTGCATTAAAACATGAAGATAATCGTTAGAGCGCTTTTGAAGAAAATTTCCAGACATATATACACATATATATATAGTACCAGGTGACCGATCATTCGATCGGTAATAAAGAGCAGGCGCTTGTACCTTAACATCATGTGTATGTAAAACAACAGTGCATAAATTTTAAAAATACTTCTTTACCAGACCAATAAATTGTAGGCCTTTTTGTCTTTTTTCTTCTATGAATAACATGGGCTTTAAATTCTAACAGTCGAAGCAGATTTTTATTTGTGCAGTTAAATATCTAGATTTTGCCCGATAACCCCCCCCCCCCCCCCGAAAAAAAAAAAAAAAAAAAAAAAAAAAAAAAAAATAAAAACAACAGCCTAATCTTATTTTAAACCAAAAATAAAACATGTAGGCTAGAGTTGTCAGTTTTAAATCCAACAGAAATATATGTCATTAATGTCAATAAATCGCCAGGCTACAACGAATACATAAAAGTACTGCGCGTTTGTTTATGTGCAAGTCTATAAGAGACTCGGGAACTGCCCTTCTACGCTCGCTCCACTGGCTCCCCGTGAAAGCCAGAATTGAGTATAAAGTGGCGCTACTTTGCCATCAGTGCATTTTTAATAACGAGTTTCCGTCCTATCTCAAGGCACTAATCAGACCTTATGTCCCGCAAAGAACACTTCGTTCTGCAAACTCATCGCTTCTGGAAGAGCCCCGTTTCTCTCTGACGACCGTTGGCCTTAGAGCCTTCTCAGTATCCGGTCCGAAGGTGTGGAATCAACTTCCCATTCAACTGAGGCGAACAAGCTCTACTGTTACTTTCAAAAAGAACTTAAAAACTCATTATTTTAATATTTACCTTCGATAACATTTAACATGCTTTAGAAACTTACTGTCTTATTTATGGGTTGGGTCGGTTAATGCTACATGTATTTGTTTTGTCTTTTTTTTTATCATCAATTTAGCTATGTCACCTGGCCTAGTGTAATATCCGTATTCTTAATTGTATGTTAAACGCGCTCTGAGCTTACATTATGTTTGTTGGCAGCGCTATACAAATATTATTATTATTATTATTATTTAAAAGACTGAAAATGAAAAGTTTAAATTTAAAATATCGTGAATTACGTTACAATTTTTAGTTCTTCTACCCCTTCCTCTATTGGTGAACGCTCGTTTGAATCTGTGGCGCCTTCACTGTGGAACGGCTTATCTGAGAAACTGAAAAACTCTGTGTCAAAAAAGGCTTTCAAGATAAATTTGAAGACTTTTCTTTTCAACTAAGTTGATTAAGTACACATCCATCAGTAAAAAACTTGTTTGAAACTATTTTAAAATGTTATTGTCGTTTCGTGCCTCCATCGGCCGAAACCTTGTTTAAAACTATTTTAGAGTGTTATTGTCGTTTCGATTTTGTGAGCGCGCTGAGCATGCTTTTATTAGCATGGAGTGAGGCGCTATATAAATGACCAATTAATTAATTAATTAATTAACTTTAACAACTGTCAAACTTTCCTATAAAATTATGTCAATTTTTTTAACTCCCTCCCTCAACCCATTCAAGCTAACAATGAGTTACGGCCGGCAAATATGTTTGATAGGAATTTAAAAGGTCTACGAATAAATGTAAATCGGGTAAAACAAATAGGCATAGTCTAACTGGAGAATCGAACCCGGGTCACACGCACAGCAGTCCTCTACGTTAACAACTTAGCTAGAGAAGGCACATGTAAGATGTAAAAAGCTATTAGACAGTATATAGTACTAGGCCTAAATAAGTCAGTGACACAATAGGGATCCGTGGGGACACAAACACGATCTTTTTATATATAAAGATTTTCAATGTTTTCAATGTATTATTCCAAACATTGTTTGACAAAAAAGTAAAAAAATATAGTTTGGTGTTAACATTATCTAATATCCTCCATTTGTGTTACTATTTATAATAAACTATCGCGGCAAAATATAATATTGATTAATTAAAACAATGGTATGATAAACATTTTTTTTTTGTTATTTTAAGCATTAAACTTAAATACTAAATAATTAAAAGTGAAATTATGTTATTCATTGAAAAGACTGCAAATGAAAAGATCATAATATATATAGGCTACGTTAGGTGATGTGTTTAATTTCTTCCCCCCCCCCCCGCCCTTCAATAAAACTAACAGTATATTACACTTCTGACTATTGTTATAAGAAAAATCCGAACATACTGAATTTACATCTTTTCTAGTTTACCAGATTTCGAATTGACAATGTTAACATATTCTAATATATCTTACTTTGGTAAGCCTTTATAAGCAAATCATACATATTTTTAATAAAACATTCATTGAATTTTTAAAAAAGTGGATACTAATACAGTGTTTATTATTTACAGTGTAGAGTATACTGCTACATCGTATGCTATATACAGCGTAGTTTATACAGCTACAGCGTACACTATATACAGCTATTCATTGTTTAAACACAAACAAGTTTTAGAGTTGTTTTTTTTCAAAAAATGTCAGATAAAAGAAAGTTTAAAATAGACCTTTAGTTTGTTAAAACTTCATCTAATTCTGTTATTATTGAAACGGCAAACTATTATCTGACTATTAATTAATTCGTAAATATGTATTTGTTTTTCTTTTTTTTTAAATTTAATCTAAAATATATTGAAGTTTAATCTAAAATATATTGAAGACGTTCTAATCTAAATAAGCCGCGAGGGCCGCATACTATCATTTGTCCGCCCGCGCGTTACCCACTGGCTGTAGTTTGCACACCCCTGCATTACATAAATTACACTTGGTCTTGCTTTAAATTATTTTTATCATCGGTGCGCAACAGTAGTCTAAACAAGAAATTTAACTTCTTTCTGCTGTAGTAAGCCTACGGGTATTCCCGAAACGTCATAACTGCGACGCAACAAAACACCGCTCTTGAAAGCCGCACTTATCGTGGGTCGAGCAATGGCATGTTTTCAAAGCCAAAATCAATATCTACGATAAAGCTAATATTTATTTTTGTTTAACGTCCATTTCCGATTTTTATTTGTGGGGCCGAAAAGCTGTAGATTTTTTTTTAGGTGAAACAAGTAGTGCATTAAAACATGAAGATAATCGTTAGAGCGCTTTTGAAGAAAATTTCCAGACATATATACACATATATATATAATACCAGGTGACCGATCATTCGATCGGTAATAAAGAGCAGGCGCTTGTACCTTAACATCATGTGTATGTAAAACAACAGTGCATAAATTTTAAAAATACTTCTTTACCAGACCAATAAATTGTAGGCCAATTTGTCTTTTTCCTTTTTTCTACTATGAATAACATGGGCTTTAAATTCTAACAGTCGAAGCAGATTTTTATTTGTGCAGTCTAATATCTAGATTTTGCCCGATAACCCCCCCCCCCCCCCCCAAAAAAAAAAAAAAAAAAAAAAAAAAAAAAAAAAAAAAAAAAAAAAAAAAAAAAGAAAAAACAGCTTAATCTTATTTTAAACCAAAAAAAACATGTAGGCTAGAGTTGTCAGTTTAAATCCAACAGAAATATATGTCATTTATGTCAATAAATCGCCAGGCTACAACGAATACATAAAAGTACTGCGCGTTTGTTTATGTGCAAGTCTAAAAGAGACTCGGGAACTGCCCTTCTACGCTCGCTCCACTGGCTCCCCGTGAAAGCCAGAATTGAGTATAAAGTGGCGCTACTTTGCCATCAGTGCATTTTTAATAACGAGTTTCCGTCCTATCTCAAGGCACTAATCAGACCTTATGTCCCGCAAAGAACACTTCGTTCTGCAAACTCATCGCTTCTGGAAGAGCCCCGTTTCTCTCTGACGACCGTTGGCCTTAGAGCCTTCTCAGTATCCGGTCCGAAGGTGTGGAATGAACTTCCCATTCAACTGAACAATGAACAATGAACAATGAACAATATTTTATTTGCCACATAGTACATAGGTACAATAAAGGCATAGTCAAAAACATAAGAAAATTATAGCATTTGTGAATAATAAATTGAACAATAATAGTAAAACCAATATTAGTAATAAAATGAAAGTAATAAAAAATTTATTAATTAAAGGTATCCTAAAAGAAAATTCAGGGGGGATAATTTAGTTTATAACACAATTTTTGGGGGGAAAAAACTAACAAAGAAAAAAAACAAAAAAACTACAACTTAATTTACTAACATAGACATACAGGTAAATCACTTTCATTAGACCTGCACGGCATTAACATAGTGAGAACAAACATTTAAGAAATCATTCACAATTTTTCTTGCGGCTTAGTATATTACATTTCTTCTACGACTATCTCTCAATATCATATTGACAAACCAACAAGTTAAAATACTTAAACATTTCTAACCTTTTTCTCATTTTTTAAAAGCAGATACTAATATTTTTGAAAATATGCTTAGTTTTTTAAGTTCTTTTAGAGAGCTAGAATTAAGCAGTTCCGACATTTTTTCTACATTAGGTCTGTTATAGTAATATTTTTTTAGATACATTTTTCGTTGGGCATTGAAGTGCACACATTGGAGTAAATAGTGATATCCATCTCCTATATCTTTTAAGCAAAAGCGAACAAGCTCTACTGTCAATATTTACCTTCGATAACATTTAACATGCTTTAGAAACTTACTGTCTTATTTATGGGTTCGGTCGGTTAATGCTACATTTATTTGTTTTGTCTTTTTTTTTATCATCAATTTTGCTCTGTCACCTGGCCTAGTGTAATATCCGTATTCTTAGTTGTATGTTAAACGCGCTCTGAGCTTACATTATGTTTGTTGGCAGCGCTATACAAATATTATTATTATTATTATTATTTAAAAGACTGAAAATGAAAAGTTTAAATTTAAAATATCGTGAATTACGTTACAATTTTTAGTTCTTCTACCCCTTCCCCTATTGGTGATTTGGTGTACGCTCGTTTGAATCTGTGGCGCCTTCACTGTGGAACGGCTTATCTGAGACACTGAAAAACTCTGTGTCAAAAAAGGCATTCAAGAAGAATTTGAAGACTTTTCTTTTCAACTAAATTGATCAAATACTCATCCATCAGCAAAAAACTTGTTTGAAACTATTTTAAAATGTTATTGTCGTTTCGTGCCTCCATCGGCCGAAACCTTGTTTAAAACTATTTTAGAGTGTTATTGTCGTTTCGATTTTGTGAGCGCGCTGAGCATGCTTTTATTAGCATGGAGTAAGGCGCTATATAAATGACCAATTAATTAATTAATTAATTAACTTTAACAACTGTCAAACTTTCCTATAACATTATGTCAATTTTTTTAACTCCCTCCCTCAACCCATTCAAGCTAACAATGAGTTACGGCCGGCAAATATGTTTGATAGGAATTTAAAAGGTCTACGAATAAATTTAAATCGGGTAAAAAAAATAGGCATAGTCTAACTGGAGAATCGAACCCGCTCGCACGCACAGCAGTCCTCTACGTTAACAACTTAGCTAGAGATGGCACATGTCAGATGTGAAAAGCTATTAGACAGTATATAGGACTAGGCCTAAATAAGTCAGTGACACAATAGGGATCCGTGGGGACACAAACACGATCTTTTTATATATAGAGATTTTCAATGTTTTCAATGTATTATTCCAAACATTGTTTGACGAAAAAAGTAAAAAAATATAGTTTGGTGTTAACATTATCTAATAACCTCCATTTGTGTTACTATTTAAAATAAACTATCGCGGCAAAATATAATATTGATTAATTAAAACAATGGTATGATAAACATTTTTTTTTATATTTTGAGCATTAAACTTAAATACTAAATAATTAAAGGTGAAATTATGTTATTCATTGAAAAGACTGCAAATGAAAAGATCATAATATATATAGGCTTCGTTAGATGGTTTGTTTAATTTCTCCCCCCCCCCCCGCCCCTCAATAAAACTAACAGTATATTACACTTCTGATTATTGTTATAAGGAAAATACGAATATACTGAATTTACATTTTTCTAGTTTACCAGATTTCGAATTGACAATGTTAACATATTCTAATATATCTTACTTTGGTAGGCCTTTATAAGCAAATCAGCATATTTTTAATGAAACATTCATTGAATTTTTAAAAAAAGTGGATACTAATACAGTGTTTATTATTTACAGTGTAGAGTATACTGCTACATTGTATGCTATATACAGCGTAGTGTATACTGCTACAGTGAACACTATATACAGTGCAGTGTAATCTGCTACAGTGTACACTATATACAGCTATTCATTGTTTAAACACAAAAAAAGTTTTAGAGGTGTTTTTTTTTCAAAAAATGTTAGATAAAAGAAAGTTAAAAATAGACCTTTAGTTTGGTGAAACTTCATCTAATTCTGTTATTATTTAAACGGCAAACTATTATCTGACTATTAGATAATTCGTAAATATGTATTTGTTTTTCTTTTTTTTTAAATTTAATCTAAAATATATTGAAGTTTAATCTAAAATATATTGAAGACGTTCTAATCTAAATAAGCCGCGAGGGCCGCATATTATCATTTGTCCGCCCGCGCGTTACCCACTGGCTGTAGTTTGGACACCCCTGCATTACATACATTACACTTGGTCTTGCTTTAAATTATTTCTATCATCGGTGCGCAACAGTAGTTTAAACAAGAAATTAAACTTCTTTCTACTGTAGTAAGCCTACGGGTATTCCCGAAACGTCATAACTGCGACGCAACAAAACACCACTCTTGAACACCGCACTACACGTGGGTCGAGCAATGGCATGTTTTCACGGCCAAAATCAATTATCTACGATAAATCTAAAGCGTATTTTTGTCTAACGTTCATTTCCGATTTTTATTTGTGGGGCCGAAAAGGTGTAGATTTTTTTTTAGGGGAAACAAGTCGTGCATTAAAACATGAAGATAATCGTTAGAGCGCTTTTGAAGAAAATTTCCAGATATATATATATATATATATATATATACATACAATTTTAACTCGTATTATAGTATAGGATATATACATACAATTTTAACTCGTATTATAGTATAGGATATATATATATATATATACATACATACAATTTTAACTCGTATTATAGTATAGGATACAATTTTAACTCGTATTATAGTATAGGATTATTATTAAAAGAAAATGTATTGCACGTCTCGACTCTAGACATGTTGAAGAATGTAAGATAATCTAAATAAGATAATCGATTTATAAATAAAGAATATAATATTCTAGCGAAAATTTACTTACAGCATTAAAGACTAGGACGGATTAATGCGGTTATGATCGAAGGACGATTGTATCGAGCCAATAGTGGGCATATAGTTTGATAACACATGTTTACAATATTATCCGCTATTACCAGCAATTTAAGTGTGGCAAATTCGAAGTTACGGACATTTCTAAGGTAATGATCATCTTCCAAGCATGCCATACCAATTCAAATTAACAGTAATCACAACTTTACTCACTGGCGTATACGTAGATGTGTATAACAAGCACAAAGATATAATGAAAATGTTACCCTCCGCCCCTTTAAAAAAATATTCATTCGTTTCTTCGTGGTAAAAACTAATAGGCTTATACATAAAAATAAATAAGCGTGTATATATATATATAGAAGCGTATATATATATATAAACCAACTCACGTTCATTATGTTTGATTATATATATTACAGTCAAACATAATAAGCTAAATATACTGAAAGTTCTTAGAGAATATAAACTTAAGCTTACATGTAATAAGAGACTTCCAGTTGATTTTAGTAAGCTGAAGACTATTGTGTATCCAGTTGACTGTTGTGGACTGTTCCCAACGAGCTGCACATAATATACAGTCAATTCATTTATACACAGAGAGAAACACAAGTACCAATTTCATTAAAACATTACCTGCGCTTAGAAAACTGCCAGCATTGATCTTTACCTTTGAAACGCCTACGTGCGCATGTCAGATGTTTTCTTACGTGACTTGGAAGAAACTAGCCCATTATTGTCATTAGTATGCATTGATTTACAACCTTACACAAAAAGTTCTCACCCTTTCTTCAGTTTTTTTTTTCAGACTTTTTTTTAAAAACAATTTATAGAGTAACAAGATTATAATTTATTATGAAATTATGTTTCAAACTCGTGTGGAGTAAGTCCTCCTCCCACCGGGCACCTCCCCAGGTGGCGGATCGGGTAACGCTCACCATACATGTATGGAGGGTACCAGGGAAATAAAATACCTGGGGCGGACCAAAGACAACAGCCCTGACTACATCTACCCACCCTAACCCAAACACACACACACACGTTTTTCTTTATTTTCTTTACATTGTATGCTGCGCACTGGTAAATCTCTATTAACATAACTATTGTGTTTTTGTGTGTTGACTGCGCTTTACGTAGTATTATTATTTTAACTCTTATTTAATTTTACTTTCTTCTTTTATATTATGTAATCAATATTTTGTTTTTAATTTTAGTGATTTCTTTCAAATCCCTTATATGAGTATTCATACTAGCTTCGCATTTGTATTTTTTCTAAGTAGGCCTACTTGGTTAGAAAAAGGCATAGTCTTTGGAAGGTTGAAAGAAACTGCACGTAAAGAAATTATTCCAAAATTTTTGTCTTTTATGGGTTGTTCAAGTGTGATTTTTTATTCAATATAACCTTTCTTTAATTTATTCTCGACATTTTCAATTATGTTTTTCTTTCAATTTTTAGTCATCATTACTGTCTACTAGCGCATAACTCTGGTTTCTTGTCTTTATAGAATATACTTTTAGTTATTAACACTTTCTTTATCCCTTAGGCGACAACAAATGCATATAAGTACTTTTTCTTCCCCAGTGGCAAAGAGGATTGGAATGGGTTACTTGAACAAACCAAGAAAGTCAGTAACTTAATTTGACTAAATCGTATTCAAGAGCCAGATGCCTGTTTTGCAGATTTGAAGATGACTAGTATGAATGTGTGTGTGTTGTATTTGTTCTGGTTGTTGTGCTTGTGTTCTTGTAATACTGCAATGTAATCAAACCACATTTCCTTTTTGGGTCAATAAAGGAATCTAATATTATTATTTTAAACATTAATAGAAATGCTGGACTAGACTCAAAGCACGGTCTTGTGTAGGACGCAATAAACTTTTTATAAAGGGAGTGTCTTGAATGTATAAGATAAGATAAAACACCAAGCTTTGATGACAATGAGCTGTACGAGACAAAATTACCTGCGGGCTGTGAATATAAATGTTTAAGTTGTCTGCTGTGTAGTTATGGGCGTTGTTTTAAAAGATCAAAGTTGAGAGAGAATTGAAAAGTTTGGGACTGGCATAGACGGGGATATACATGTAGTCTAATTGGTTTGTTGTTCCTATCTTAGGAACAAAAGTTCACCTGGGACACTGAGTGTATCACAACAACAATACAGAATAACATGTTTTGAAACAAGTACTCTTTTATTTTAATTAACTAAGTACAACAGTTAACAAAAGTGGAATTTCTTTTCTAGTCAATAAATCTATTGTAGAAATTTACCGGTTTTTTTTTTCATGATGTGATCAGGCTTCTAAAAACAAATTGACTTAAGTAAGGAAGTATTCTCTTTCAGGCCAATTTGAGCCAAAGTAAGGAAGTAGGCTATCCTTTATAGATCAATTTGAGCCAAAGTAATAAAGTATCCTTTATATAGCAATTTGAGCCAAAGTAAGGAAGTATCCTTTTCACATCGATTTGAGCCAAAGTTACGAAGTATCCTCTGTAGATCAATAATAAAAGGCAAATAAATGTTGGGCTTAACTCGTTTTGAGAAATGTGTATTTCAGTTAATAAGAGAGCATGGGTAGGCCTACTGTCTGAGACGTATATACTGTAACATAATTCTTCAGTTCTAAACTAGGGCCCAAATTTTAATTCATGGTAACCATTGCAGCGCAAAGCTCTTTCAACCCACATGACCTTTGACATTAATCGAGCTCGTTCATGTCAAATCTCAACTAATTCGTTGGGTTAATGGCTGAAAAAACGAACTCATTCAAGTCATTGCATTCTTTTGGTACACTCCTCTTGCCATAAAAAGTTACAGCTCATTGTCACTTAGCTATGTAAAGCGGATCCTGTTATATTGTGATTTCGTAATGACCTAATAATACGTTCATTAGTGAGAGTGAGAGAAAGAGAGACAGGGTAATGGATTGAGAGTAAAAGAGGGAAAGAGAAGAAGTGAGATAGTAAAAGAAAGAGAGACATCGAGATAGAAAAGAGAAAGAGTACGAAAAGAGAAGAGGAAAGAGTGAAAGAGACAAAACGAAAGAGAGCATACAGAGAAAGAGACATAAACAGAAAGAGAAAGAAAAGAGAAAAAGAGAAGTAAAAGAGATAGAGAGAAAGAGAAAGTAAGGGAAAGAGAAGGAGGAAGAAAAAGAAATATATGGAGATAATGCAACAAAAAGAAAGAGAAAGAAAGCGACAAAAAGAGAGCGAGGGAGAGATATATAGACATACGAGATAATGCGAGAATATAGAAAAAGAGAAAGAGGAGATAGAAAGAAGAGAGGGAAAGAAATTCAGATAGAAAAAGAGATAATAACAGTCATTATCTATCAACGATACCTCCAAAAATAATATTGGTAGGCCTATATAGTTGTTGTGAAGTAAAGGCGTTTACGCATTGTGCTGACCACAAAATCTACTAGTATGCCGTTGCCACAGAAACTTTTGAACGCTTCTTTGTCGGCTCAGTTTGGGCCGATGGGATGTTTTAATTAGGTAACTGTAAGTGCCTCATTGATGGTCGGTCAATTTGACTTCTCTTGTGTGCATTAAACTAATGGGACTCAAGACATTTGTGTGAGCCAATTTATTAAAAGAATATATAGATCTATGTATGGGAGCATTTTAACAGCTAACTATAAACCTGCTTGAAGCAATCTATTTTATTGAACATTCAAAGGTGTCTTATTGTCTAAGTTGGACGTCTGTAGGAAGTTTTTGTTCTAATGTACTGTATGGTATTTAGCTTGAAAAAATAAAAATAAAAACTACTAAATTGCGACAAGATTTGTATGGAACTTAGGAACTAGAAAGTGCGTAATAGCAAGGCAGATATAAATGTTTAGTAAACCTAAAACCGGATTAATGGAAAAACATAATTTTCGGTATTGAATGAGTCCTACAACTGACTGTTGAAAAAAATGTTTCTAAATGACATAGCGACACATTTCAGTGAGTTGAAATTGCATTTACAAGGACGGGGTCAAACACCTTTTGAACTGTTAGACCTTGGAATGGATTTGCATTGAAACGGGACATATCTTGCGGTGGAAATCAATTTCAAAACATTTAAATACTTCCACAATTGAAGGGAATATTAAGATAGGTGTTAGTGCCCATATATTTTATTATTCTTATGGTAGCGTGCATGGGCATCTAAACATGTATATTTTTAGTTTCATTTATTATCAGCATCATCATGTATGGCGTATGCACACTTGAAATCACGAAGTAACGAGCTTGTGTTTACTTACAATAATTTATTTATTCAACACAAAACACAATTTTAAGAATGATGAGAAATTGCATAAACAAGTTGTATTCTTGTTGGATACTTTAAGGAATTCTCTCCTAAATATAATTACTCAATATATTATGGTGTAGATGTCAAAACAGTTTCCCTCTGGGGCTACTCAAACAGAAGTCTTACGCCATGCTCCTCTTCTTGGCGGAAGTTCTCAACTTACTTAGTTTCTTAAAAACCTTAACCGAGCAGACGATCACCCAAAGTGTTAGTCACTGACATACATAAATCCAATAAGGGATACTAAATAATTAGTGTAATAAAAGGCAAATGTCTTGATATAATTATCAAATTAATTAAATCATTAATATAATTATTATTTTTGGAAAGGCAATATCTACAGTAGGCTTTTTTTAGAAGTACATTGAAGCACTCAATATGGAGTTTTCTAATCAAAGGCAAGACTTTCAAAAGTATGGACTCGAAGTTTTCATAGCACCTTAAACCTGAAAGGCTTGATGTTATTACAACCTTAGATGCGAATTTTTTTTTAGTGAGGGAAAATTGGTGATTTTAAATTGCAGCAAGTTGAATTTTAAAATGGGCACCAATGAGCCAATTTTTCTACAAAATCTCGAAAGAAGCTGCTTAGGAATCTCATCATATCAACTGTTCTACTTATAGTCTTTGGTTCAACTTACACCTGTGAATAGATTTTATTGCTTATGGGGACAGTTTTAAGCATACAAAGTGGTCCCTTACACTTGACCACTCAGTAGTGACTAAATATGTACCTGACATTAAACAATTAGCACTGAGCCTTCAAGACAAAGTGGCACGGAAGCGCGTTTGGCTTGCGTACTAAAAGTTCTGGGATTAAATCCTGGTGAAGGCTAAGATTTGTTCCCGGTTTTGGAAGGTATCCCTAAGTCTACCATTCTCTAATAGGTACCTGACTTTAGTTGGAGTAAAGTAGAGACGGCTGGGCATTTTTCTGACCACACAATCCCCTAGTATGCAGTGGCTACAGAAACTGGTGATACTATGTAACACCCTAGAGCCGATGTCCACACAGACGGGTCGACAAATGTAGACACAGGTACAGTTGGGTATGTTGTCTACATATAATGACCGGTAACCCGAATAGAGACAAATTATGGGGGCCTTGTGACGGTCTCTGCAACTACGGTGCAGAGATTGAGGCCATCAGTCAGGCTCTGGAACAGATCCGCCTTCGCCAAGTCGACCGTAATAATCCTGACTGATGCATTGTCGGTGCTCCAGGTCACTGAGAACCTAAGCAACTGACCCCCCCCCCCTCCCTTAATGGGTCGTATTGCTGCTGAGAGTTAACACCCTTGCCCATTTTACAAGTCAGTCATATAAGATTGACTTGTATTAGGGGCAAGGGTGTTAACTCTCAGCAGCAATATCTTTACAAGTCAGTCATATAAGTTTGACTTGTATAAGGGGCAAGGGGGTTAACTCTCAGCAGCAATACGGCCCATTGAGAGACTGTTGCAGTCTTCATATGAGCTAATCCAGCGCATTGGGGACCGCGTGCTTCTGCAATGGGTCCCAGAGCATACAGGCCTATCTGGAAACATAAGAGCACACCACCTTGCGAGGAAAGATCGGCTGAGCACACCCAACTCTGAGGAGCCAGGGACCATTCTATGATCCTTGGAGAAGGCCCGTACAATGATCCAGAAGTGGGAGACTGGTAAATGGAATTAGAGTTGGGACAACTCTGATAAAGACCGAGAAGTCTGGCGACATCTGCCCCGCCCTAACCGCGCCGACCCATGGTGGGGGCTAAATAGGTGGGGAAAATAGCATTATATCACAATTCCGCACTCGCCACTGCCACATTGGGGCATACTTTTCCAGGTTCCGACCTAACTTTGACTCGCGGTGTCGCCACTCTGGGGAGTAGGAGGCGACAGTGGAGCATATCCTGTGGGAGTGCCCCGTCTCGTCAGCTATCGAAAAGATGGGACGGGTGACCCACTTTCTAGGCCTACTGTTCTCTACGGAGATTTAAACGTGCTAGGACGCGCGGCAGAGTTCTTATCCAGGCTATAAGTGATTAATTATCTCAGCTTTCAGTACTAACGGAGTTCAAAACTGGTAGTATTCCAAAATAGATAGATAAACCAATCCCAAGAAGAACAAGAAAAAGAAAAACGATTGACTTAATGATTAAGCATGCAATAGGGGGTGGGGGACGTAAAAGGTATATCAACTTTTCCAGGCCAATTCTTTCATTTACTAACACTATGTGTCAATATGCTGTGATGCTGGTTGTACTAAGAGTAAGAAAAGGATGAAGGGATTTAAGTTTATTCTTTTCCAAAAGATGTTGCCGAGAGAAAACGATGAATTCTGAACGTCAGACGTGAAGAATCATCTATGTGTAATGTGACATTTTAAAATTTATTCAAAGAGTGTTGCCAGAAGTAAACCTGAAATTCATGGATGAATTGACCTCTGACCTATAGTTTAGTTTAATGAAAGCTAGTTGTAAACTAAAAAAAAATTAATTTAATGTAAAGCGACTAAAGGCTTAACCGGGCCGAATCCTAGGTTCGCTAACCAGATCGTCGATCCTACCCGAACCGTTCTGTCAGGATGTGTTTACGATTAGGACATCAACCTGGCAGAAGTTGGGCGATGAGAGGGGTGCGGAGTCGTAGGTGAGTGGGGTAGTAGTGACAGGTCGTCGTGGGGTATGAATTACCGTGACTGGAATCGCCCTGGACTAATTATTATTTCTCTCTTGGCTCGTTAGATATTATGACGGACACACAGATAGTTCTAAGTAGGCAAATAAATCGTTGGTTAAGTTCAGGTGTTTATTATCATTTTAATTCTTCACTCAATGGCAAGATACATATATGAATTTGCACAGGCTTCAGTTAACACTCAACACATGGTACTGCTAGGTTATCCAAAACATTAGGTAAACGTAGCTGTGTTCATGAAAATACTTATACTGGCACAATATCTATCTATACACATGCGGGCGGTATATCCTATGGAACGAACTGAATAAGCGGAGGCTAGAATCGAACAACCTTCTCCTCCTAACGTTTGAGCCGAAGTGCCCTAAAAATAGTTAAGCGCGCTTTCATGGATTTTAGTCACGTGATCAGTGGTCAATCTGATTGGATAGCTACATTAGTTTAGAATTACATATGTTCTGGTTGGCTGGTTTGAAATATACTTGCATAGAAGATTGACTATTGGGGGGGGGAAATTAAGGGGGGGTGTAGGTGAACAATTGATACCGCCGACTTTTGCGGGGTGGGGTCCAGGGGAAAAGGGGGGGTGGGGTGGGTAGACGTATACGGAGATACAAAGGATAAGATAATGACTTATGTCCCTTGATGTACCTGTGTCTATTGGTTCTGGTCTAGCGCAGTCCGAGGCGCTTACGTATGTGCGAGACGCTTCGCTCCAGATGTCACTACGACGAGTGGATCAAGGGCTATGACCACGGGCGCTGAGTAGGGGACGAAGAGGGGAGATAATGAAAAAGGTGTAGCAGTGGGTGGGGGTGTCTACAGGTGGGTGGGGGTTTCTACAGGTGGGTGGGGTTTTTACGTGTATGCTGAGTTTAGCAAAATAAATGAGTAGTACTATCAAAATACAACATGAATCATAATTGACAGCATAATAGAATATATATAAATATATTAAAGAATACATAAAATAGTGTAATACCAATTGGCTGAATCAAGTAGCAAACTCTGAATTCGGGAATGAAACAAGTGTAGAGAGGGTTAAAGAGAGGTGAGGAGAAGGGGTGGTTGGGGTGTTCCTATTGCGTGAGAGAGAGAGAGGGTAATAGCTCCAGGTTACCTTTCTACTCCCTAATCTAACTCTACGCTAACCTATGTTTCTAGTTCTACACTACTTCTGCGCTATGATCTATCCATGAGTGCTAAGTGTTGCGATTTAATTCCAGAATCGTGACACGTTCTCCGTATTAACCTGCCGATCTTAAGTTGGCGATGTCGGGTAGGAATGGATCGCGAACCATGGTTGGAGGTTTGCACGTCGTGTTGAGCAAACCGTGGCCGAACATGGCACTCTTTTGAGCAGAAAGGCGCAGAAAGGTGCAGAAAGACGAGAATGCATAGTTTAGGTAATCAGCATGGTGGAACTGTACTTAAACGATGATGAGACCACATTTGTTTACGTTTCCAGAGAAGTACGTCAAATGTAGAATCGGCCTTGTTAAGATTGCAAACCCCGATCTGCGATCTCGCAGAAAGGTTAGGAGTTTGTATTCGTATACGTGACTATGGTTTGCAAACTAGATCACCGATCTCAGGTTCGGCCCGGTTAAGAAAGGCCTTAACACGTCGACTAATAATTATCGCATACTCATTTTTTGAAGTTAAAAACGGATTCCTCATAACTAATATTCTAACCTTAGTATATTTCTAAGAGATCAGAATTGGACGTCGATCGAGGTTGAAATAAATAAATTGTCAAGCTCCAGCAAAAGCTATAGCATACATAAGAGAAGTCGAAAACATTATTTAATGTGGGTTGTCGTACGTAAACCGGAAGTTCGTGGATGCATTAAACCTAGACCGTTTGAAAATGTCAGGCCTCATCAAGACTTGTCACTATTGGGAAACTGCTCACATAGTGAAGAAGTGGGGCAGGAAAGAAAACCGACGCATCATCCATGACATGACCACAGAAGCAGAAACAGCAGTCGGACATAGAAATATGAAAAAAACTATACCAGATAACAAGAACACTGTTTGGTAAGAGTTCCAATCCCAATCAACCAATGGAGGATAGTGATTGCATGACCATAACAAGCGATCGATGTGTTTAGCGAAGAGATAATTAACCGATCTCGGCAAGCATCTTTTCCTGACATACCACCATTAAATAAACTGCTCAACGTTAGCACACGACATCCTACTAAGACAGTAATGATTAAAGCTATCAAGTCTATTAAAATGGCAAGGCAGATGGCCCAGACGGTAATCCACAAGAGGCATAGGCATTAAAAGCAGACATAGTGGTATCATCAAGAATAAAAAAAAATGTGAGAAAATGAGCAGATTCCAGAAAACTGAAATTAAGGTTAATGGTTAAGATTTAAAAAAAAAGCAATCAGTCCATTTGCAGTGACTTTAGAAAAATAATGCTTCTATCCGTTTCAAACAAGTTTTTTTTAGTTATCTTGGAAACTTTGGAAAAGGCCCTAGACAGGAAACCTAGATCCGTAGAGTATGGTTTTTGCTACTGTAGATCATATATCAATCACATTGCTACATTGCGCATCATCTATCATTCGAATGACAATCTCCAATTTGCAAGACAATTGTGGACTTCGAAAAGGCATTCGACAGTGTCGATAGAGAAGTTATACGGAAGCTAATGAGTTACTATGGTATATCTTCTTAACTCGTTAGCATTACAAAAAGCCATATAAAGACTGTAGCTGTCAAATCATCTTCAAAAACAAGTTAACCAACCCATTTACTACGATAACCGGAGTACAACAAGGCTGCATGTTGTTACCAATGATCTTCTTAATTCTTATAGATTTGGTAATGCATAAGACAACCTCTGGAAATAGCACAAGTATTCAATAGACCTTCATCTTGAAGGCTTGTATTTTGCGGATGATATCACCCTCATCTCACACAGGTTTCAACATGTAGAGTCCAGGCTGAATCAACTGTCTCAAGAAGACAAGAAGGTAGGACAAAAAAAAATGAAAAACCGAAATCAATTTAATAGTGACCAAGAAATCCCAGTTCGGCTGCTCGGAATAGTGAAGACGAAATAATCAATGCATCTGGGAAGTGTGGAGAATAAGGATGGTGGAAATAACGAGGAAATAACAAGCCGCACCAACAAGGCAAACTGCACGATTAACAAGCTTCGGTCCATAGGGTCAAGTCAAATTGTCCACTTTCCCTTCGGCTGATTAAGCTACGCCGATCTAAACTAGGACTATGTAATGTTTGGTGAGAAGTTTTTGCTTTATTCATAAACTAAACTATAAACTGATTTGAAATTACGTGATGTGAATATCGATTAGATCTATATATAAAGAATGTATTTTGGAACTGTTTGCATAAAGCAGAAGACAATTGTTTATTAGACTGTGTACTACAGGCGTGACTAAGATTGTCATGTATTCTCAAACATTATGACTCTATTTGAATGTATGCATTGTTGGTAACTATTTTCTCCCAAAATGAAAATTAAATTAATGAGCAAGTTAAAGTCAATATAATGTTGCGTTTGTAAAATATATAAATAAATTAAAAACAATACAAAGGAAAAAAATTAAAACAATAAGGAGCTTTTAAGCATTTTTTTTAATTTGCATCTAGAAATATAAACATATTATAGTTTACGATGGTTGAACTACATTATAAAAACTTTTTGATTCTTTTGTTCATTAAACTTATAATATTTAGAAAAATTTTGTTTCTTTCTATAAAGATCTAGCAGCAGACAAAAAAAATTCATTGTTCCCATGAGCATTTGTTAGGATTGCAATTATTTTCCCCGGTCTCCTTCAGCGAACCTGTGCAAGAGAAACATTTATTATTACGTAAATAAATAAATTAAATGTTAAAAGAATATATCTTAGTACAAAGCAACTCAAGCTTACCTGATTTAACTTTTAAAGAACCTCTAAGCTAAGAGAAATTACATATCATTATAAATGTATACAAAATATATCAGAATAAAATGTACTTGTTGTTAAATTGTAGCTTTCACTCCAATTCTTTTGGCGGTTGACTAGGGTTTGATTTTTAAGGCCAGCGGGAACTCACTTCGTTCTGAGAGTGATAAACAGTCTGCAGCAATTTTTCCAAGTTTGGTTAACCTTGTCCTAATACTATTCAATTGTTCTCAATAATAATATGAATGCAAAAACCAACTCCTTGACTGTTTAATTTAATAAATGAAGAAACTTTATTATAACTTGCAAATCAAACGATGTTAGTGAAACAAAATGCACATAGCGATAATTGGTATGTAAGGCGTAGCGTCCTACTGTCAGTGGTGCCTAGCGGAAAGAGAGAGAAATAGTCCGCGTCTCTATCTTTTATAGTACCTAGGAAGCCCGCGAAATTGAATATCCCTCCGCGTTAGCTCTAACTGGTTTACGCTGGTTTCAAGAGTGATGCGTTTATAGCATAATTAGATTTTAGTCAACGAAGAAAAAATAAACAGTCGTGTCCCGACAATTAAAGTATTCTAAAATATAAACTCTGTCGAGGGATTAATAAAAGGGTGTTTTAAACTATGCATGCACTGTAACCTAACACCTCCCTTCCACAAAAAGAAAAGAAAATTTGTCATCTGTGATGGGGAATTTTCTTTTAGCCATCACGTTTCCTAACAATAATAGTACGACTGTCAGTATAGATGTCCGAAAAAACAGTTTAAGTAATAGTACAATTTAAGTGCGCATTAGGCACATTTCACAATAAAAATGTAGTGCTCATTAGGCACGAACAGTACAATTGTTTATAAGGAACAAAATAGGTGCTCATTAGGCACATTTAACAATAAAAGATTAGTGCACATTAGGCACAAACAATACAAGTATTTATATAACAACAAGGAACAAAGTAAGTCATTATGCACACAATAAAGTACAAACAATCAAGAACAAGAACACATATACGTCAGTCCACGAAAGAGTGATGTCTTCTTTCGTTAATTCTACTGATTCGTATAACGAGTATATACTGATGTGTTGTTGACTAGGATGTTGTATGTTACCCTATCCATAAGTTACCCATATCAACCTTAGTTACTACCTAAGTTCATACGTGTTTCCTTATAGTTTGTTTTACCATTGATCTATTCCTTAACAACCATGTTATTTAGTAATTCTTTGTTACAGATATCAGATAATAACTAGTCATAGATTCTTACCCAGCCTAAGTATTAACTTTACCTACATGAGGTTACTCAGGTTTTAATAATCTTAATGACAACCAAATATTTTAATAATATTCCAAATTCTTTAATAATATTTTAGTTCTTAGTTCTTTTTATCCTATCTATCTTATTTATAGATAATTTTAAAGAATGAATGATGTAGTGTGAGAGTTTATATCTCTAATATTAAAGTATTATTTTAAACCATAGATTTATTGATCATTAAGAATGATTGTATTAATACTGAATCAGTTTACGTCAATAATCATTTATTTAACATTAATAGTTATTTTTAACCAAGTATAACGTTAGCTATTCGCTCTTTATAGTACAAGTTTAGTGTTTTTATTTACAACGGAATTAGTTATTCCTAAAATATTAAAATACCAGTGTCCGTAGAGACATTTATTCAACAACTCTAATTAAATGTACAGCTCATTTAACCTTAAATTTTTCAAGAAAAAACCACAGTGACCGTAGTTAGTTAAATGTTATTTTAACTTTAACCTTTACCTTTTAAGAGTATAATTTCTTATGAGTATAACCTTTGAGTTGATGCTTTCAGAGTATTTACCTCTGTAACTAAATCTTAGCTTTTATTTCATGTTAAAAAATCCAGTTATTCAGTTATTAAGTCTTTCCATTGCTTACAAGATTTTTTTAATTCAATGTTTAACTCTTATTTAAAAGTTTAGTCATAGCATTTATCTCTTTAATAGAAAACATTTGACTTAATTCCCAATTACTTTTTTACAAGAAAAGAGTATTTTCCATTTATTTTAGTAAGTGCAACCAATTTAAACCTTAAGCTACCCGTTTAAAGTTCAACTTTAGAGTTCTTACCAGGTTTGTTAGATATTACTCCTCAAGCACATTACCATTATCACTCTCTTTTTAAAATTTTATGTTAAAACTTTAAGTTCTTTTGATTTAAAGGTTTTCAAGTTTAAGGATGCTCTATTATTTTTCTAAAGATGTGTACGCATTGACCTTTTTTAGTGCAAGTTACCTCTTTTTAATTTGTAACTGTATACATTGAACCTTTCCAGTGCAAGACGTTTCTTTACTATTTATATTAGTATTAGTATAGTGCCATTATGTAAACGTTGACCTTTTTTTTGAGTTTTTACCAAACAAAATATTAACCTATCAAGTTTTAGTATTGTTGATTAACTCACCATGTTGTTGTTTTTTTATCACTTACCGAAAGAAAACACCTCACAGTAGTCATAGTTGTCAGTTGTCATAAGTACAGACAATACAGACAAACATATAAACGCCATAAGGGAATAAGTCATAATACCAATAGTCAAATGCAATTAAAAATGTACATTACTCATTGAATTAATGCGTGTTAGTTTTTGTGTTGCAAATTGTTATGATACTTTTCTCTTGTACATTAGCAAAGTATAATTGTGCAGTGTATAAAAGTACATCTCAATAAATTGTATTATATACATGGGGTTTTGGGGAAAACACAATTGTTTTTTAAGATATATTTTCTTTTTAATACAACATGCAAAAAAAGAATAAAAATCATATCAAGAAGGCATCCACAGTCGGCTGAGTACATTCAGTACAAAACAGTTTTGTTTAGTATGTCCCTCTTTCTTGCAGTGGGCACATACAAGTTTCATAGGTTTCACATTTCTATCATTTGCATTATTTACAGTCCTAAAGTTATTGGAGTTGTCCGTTTTATTACGCCTGTCAGAGTTAAATTTCTGGCTATTGAATTGCTCTGGTTTATTTCTGGATTGTTGTGATTGTTGTGAGTTTTCTCGGAGATCTCTTGTAGGATATGGATGTAAAAGTACAAAGTCATCCGCCAATCTGGCTGCTTCTGTAGCTTTAGCCACCTCCCTGTCTGCAATGTGCAGCTTAATATCATTTCTTGAGCAGTTTAGGAACTCTTCAAACAAAATAACCTCTTTAAATTCTTCATAGTTATTATTTACTCTCCTGGAGCGTAGCCACCTGTCCAGATTTTTTTCCTTTTGCCTAAGAAAATCTGCGTAGGTCTGTTGACTACTTTTTCTTAGTTCCCTAAACTCTCTTCGGTATTTTTCCGGTCTACCTTCATAAACACGTAAGACCTTTTGTTTAATACACTCATAGTCATTGCTTTCTTGTTCACTCAGTGCCAAAACAACGTCCTTTTCTTTTCCTTCAGTTAATGCCGATCTAAGAACTAATGCCATTTTATCCTTTGGAAATTCATAGTCTTTGGCATTTTTTTCCAGCAATAAAAAAAAATCTTCAGGGTCGAGGGTAGAAAATTTTGGAACATATTGCAAATACTTGGCCAGTTCAATGTTTGAAATTTCTTTATTTGGCGGGCGAGCATTAAGTGTTCTGCTCTCTGCCTCTATTCTAGCCATTTCGATTCTTTCATGTTTGGCTGCTTCTAATTCAGCTCTAGCCAATTCAATTTTAGCTAATTCTATCCTTTCCTGCTGATCAGCTAATTGTATTCTTTCTTGCTGGGCAGCTATTTGTATTCTTTCCTGCTGAGCAATTTTTGCCAGTTCTATTTGTAATTTTAATTGTTCATTCTGTTGCAATGCTTGATCATTATCTTCATCTACACGTACATTTTCAGTGTCATTCTCGCTCAATATCTGATCAGTTTCAACATCATCAACTATTAGTTGGTTGTTATCTGCTAGGCACTCCCTGATCTGCTGTTGTAATTTAGTACGAGTAGGGGTAACCTGCGTAACAGTTATCTCTAAGCCATGAGCCGATTCTTTGAGTTGAGTCAGCGTTAGCCTATCTAACTCATCAGTAGTAAACATTCTATTAGCATCCATTGTGCTTAATCAATTAGAAATTTTACTTAAAAAGAAATTAAGATCCAACTTACGTGTGTTAGAATGTCCAAATTCACTACACAACACAGTCCTAATTATTAGACAATAGTATGAGTTAAAATTTATTTCAGGAATTTACTTGAGTACGAATGCTGAAAAACCTTGTAACGATAGTATGATGAAATTCTCGTGATTGCAGAACGATAACTTGTAAATAAAATAGACTCTGATGCAACATGTAAATAAATCTTCCAGCTGAATATTCGATTGTAGCAGTGACAGTGATGAGTTGTAAAACTGTAGTCTTGAAAAATTATCCTCGTAGTTGTGTAAAGCAACTTGTGTAAAAAATATTTAGCTCGACGAAGCCTCCTTTCATGTATAGTCTGTATAGTAAATAGAGTATCTCCTTCTTCACAAACAATAAACTTCTCCGTGGCGATTCCTCAGTATTAACAATGATTCATTATTGAAGTGCTTGTAAAAATTGCGCGGCAGACATCGTTAAATTGTTGTGACGTGTCGCCTTGATTTTTCCAATAATAATCTTGCTACTTGAAAAAATTATAAAACGTTATTACCTTGAGTATTTGAATATAATATACCTCCAGACGTTAGACCTCTTGTAATGCTGATAAACTATATCCCGGACGAGCCCCCATGTTAAATTGTAGCTTTCACTCCAATTCTTTTGGCGGTTGACTAGGGTTTGATTTTTAAGGCCAGCGAGAACTCACTTCGTTCTGAGAGTGATAAACAGTCTGCAGCAATTTTTCCAAGATTGGTTAACCTTGTCCTAATACAGGGTATGTAAGGCGTAGCGTCCTACTGTCAGTGGTGCCTAGCGGAAAGAGAGAGAAATAGTCCGCGTCTCTATCTTTTATAGTACCTAGGAAGCCCGCGAAATTGAATATCCCTCCGCGTTAGCTCTAACTGGTTTACGCTGGTTTCAAGAGTGATGCGTTTATAGCCTAATTAGATTTTAGTCAACGAAGAAAAAATAAACAGTCGTGTCCCGACAATTAAAGTATTCTAAAATATAAATTCTGTCGAGGGATTAATAAAAGGGTGTTTTAAACTATGCATGCACTGTAACCTAACATTGTATATTTATTAACCACACTCAAAATAAATCGTTCACACATATTTTTTATTTCATTATAATATGCGAATGAACGTATATTAATACATATCTATATATTAAGTTTCATCGCGTACATTTTGTCACCTGTTCCTTCTAATTTGTTGCCGAAGTCATAGAGCATATTTTTGCTACTTATTATATTTTCAATATCGTATTTACTTCAATCGTATTCAATTAAAAATTTCAATAGTACATTTTAGTTGCATTTCATTAGACTTCATAAAATATTGGTAGCCGACAATAGACCAAAGACAACACTTATATAAAATTCAATTAGTGGTAATATTCACTAACTCAAAATACGTATATATATGTTGTAAGTACTGATATATGGAATTAAACAAATTTGTCATTCTTAGTACTGTCATTTCGACGGGCATAACAACTAGTATGTATATAAACACCATTTAAATGTTTGAACTACAATTTAATTCGTGAATTTCTTTCTTTAAAGAAATACTTCATTTTTATGGGTTCCTATATTTTTGTTTCAAGTAACTTGTTACAATAAGGCCAATCAAATCCTTCTACGACCGCGCACCCCATTGAAGGTTATCAGGGTGGGGACGATAAGTATGCTACTGGATCCAGCTCAAGCCATATCAAAGCAAAGAAATTAAAAGAAATACTAATTTCAACCGCAGAAGTGATCATAGGAAGAAAACGAACCAAGATACTTGAAAGCGAAAATATCCAACTGCAAAGTTAGCAGCAGATAAGTAAGTACAGGCTAATTAATACAAGAATCAGTGGGGAGATGAAATAGGCTAAATAAGACTGGATCGATAATCATTACCGCTCAGTGGAGGATAGTAATAGTAAGCCAGTAATAGTAAGAAGGCATAAAGAAACCTCACAAAAACACAGCAGAAGCCAGCGTCAGTAATCGAGAACAGCAATGGTCAACTCCGTACTGAAAAAACAGCAGTCAGTACACAGGACGATAGACGGAAATACTACAAGACCAACCCTGATACTAGCATACTAAAGAACAAACATGATAGAGAATATAACGAATTACCAGTGCGCTGAGTGAGGTCGAAGAAGCAGTACGAAGTTTAAAATGGGAAATAAAAACAATGGTCCTACAAGACATACGAAATGTCTACCTCCCCAATACAGAAAATTTCTCTAACAACATGTATTCCAACTATGAACAGCTACACAAAGTGTATAATTTTATTCACCATCGACTTAGGCCTAAGGGCATTTGCCCGGAGAGCTGCTGGATCGAATGATGATTGGTTCTTTAAAAAAATATATATAATTTTAATGCATATTATTACCGGAAGCATAAAGTACCTAACCTGTTCTGTTACCTTTTTCAAAATTATATCTATCTGTATTGAGAGTAAAGTATGACATGGCGTAAAAAATAATAATTTACGGTACCTTCTGCAAAGTTATCAAAACACAACCGGAAGTGCTAAGATCCCAATGGCCGAGTGGGCGGAAGTCATCATGAAAATAATCCAGCCAATGGACATCAAATCCAACGAATTGCAGCCTTAAACAAAGAATGTTTACAGTATGATCTAACAATATTACTATTCATTTAAAATTATGATACCCAAAATTTTTCTAAATATTAATATCTGAACAAATATAAGTGTATACATAATGATTGTCTTTTCTGTGTCCATCCAAACTAGGAGTTTTGAGGAGTGACTGTGTTGAAGATCGCAGTTCCCTAGATGGTTCATGCCTTGAGATAAGCTCTCGAAGATAAGAAGGAGCAATGCCCTTTATGCATCCGTATGTAATGGACATAATTCGCTTCATCACTGGGAGCCAGTGGAGATCTCTTAGTGTTGGAGAGATATGACCTGTATAGGCCTATATATATACAGAGAGAGATAGATAGATGGATAAATAGATAGATAGATAGAATAAATGGATAGATAGATATATAGATAGATAGATAGATAGATGGATAAAAACATAGATAGATAGATAGATTTAACAAATATGGTTAAGGCCGTTTAAACAGGCTCATTATCGAACGTAGAATAAATTCCTGTATGTAAAGGAAATGGATGAAACATTTTGATTAAAATATTTCCTGAAATTGAATACCAATTCTAATATATCTTCACTTTCTATTACATAATGAGGGAGAAAACGTATCAAATGTTAATCAAAACCACATCTAAATAAGATTTACAAAGTTATACTTATTACCGGTTCAATAATATTACAGGTAGGACGAGACTAGTAATGTAATAGGTGTGACCAGGCTAGTAATGTTATAGGTGTGACCAGGCTATTAATGTTATAGGTGTGACCAGGCTAGTAATGTTATAGGTGTGACCAGGCTAGTAATTTTATAAGTATGACCATGCTAGTAATGTTAAAGGTATGATCAGAAGTTATGTATACGACTAAGTTATGACTATTATAAGTATGATCAAATGCATACTGTTTTTAGAATTTGTGTTGGTTTTATAGCCACGGTGAAATTCATTTTTAAAACTATATATTTCATATGGAGTGAAACATATGTGTACAATACTTGAGGGCCCTAACTGTACACAGTTAATTTGTACAAAATTAAAAGTATTCATACCATTTGTTGATTTCGATCCTCCCAATGAGGCTGTAAGATTTAACGAGAAAAAAAAGAGAATATATAACGTTATTATATTTAATAGAAAAACCTTTTATTGATTATTTTAATAAAAATATGCACCCAGACTTACTTTGGAATATTCTTTATGTTGTACTATTTAAGTAAAGTAACCAATGCAAACCAATTTAAGTCTTTTTGGCCCTTGAAGCAGCGTTGATCCGCTTCTGTGGGTACGGCATATTAGAGGATTGTGGGGCCAGCAAAATGCTCATTAGTCTTTTATCTTTTTCAAAATAAGAGCTTTGTAGACTCAGGGACACCCACAGACTTGGACACAATACAAGCCTTTATTATGATTTGAACTTAGGACCCCAAACTAACCAAAGCAGTTGCTATCTGCTAGGTCGTTGTGTGTCGTATGACTCGTATAGCCAATTGATATTTCAAACATTTAAATATTCAGTTTCTATAATATTAATCAATATACAAAATTACCTTGAGTATATATATATATATATATATTTATACTATTTATATAATTATATAAGTATATATATATATATATATATATATATATATATATATATATGTTTCTTCTCTATAGACTCCTAGACTATTTGACAGATCGGAACAAAAGTTTAACGTACGAATTGGAAACGTCCTCTTAAAGAAATGATTATTATATAATATAAAAAATATTGCTTTATTCATTCAGATATTTTAAAAAATATATATTATGTTAATTAAGGTTATAAACTGAGCACTATTTGAGAACGATGTCCCTTTAAAAATGCTTTCAAATTATATGGGTTTCGGGACTGGGTTTTCTCGTACTTTTCTTATACATTGCAGAAGATTACTGCGTCCTACGCTCATCCGTGGTCCGAGTCAAGTCTTGCATTTTTATCAATGTTTTAAATGATGTTAAGTTACTGGTTTTCCTGGTTTGTTCAGGCAACCCATTCCATGCCCGAACGCCACTCCCACTACAGCTTCGCCACAGCCCTAGCTATGACACCTTCAGGAGCCGGCTGAAGACTCACCTATTTCGTCAGCAGAATTAGCGTATTACTACATATTTCGTTGTCTGTCTGTATTCTGTAACTGTCGTCTGTGCATAGAACTGTCACCAACGGGATATGCGCTATATAAGCACCGTTATTATTATTATTATTGTGTTGTATTTCTGAATCAGAGTTTAATGCCTTATGTATTGCTACTACTTTTCTCTTTGCCCTTCTGTCCTCTAGTGTTTCTAGGTTTAGTAATTTGACTAATGGTGTTACTCTTGTTAATTGCGAATGTTCTCTAGTTATGAACCTTGCAGTGCTTTTTTGAATTTGCTATAATTTGTTTATGTTTTCTTTAGTTGATGGGACGCACACAGATGCTACATATTCTAGTACAAGCCTAACTAATGTGAGATATGATTTTAGTTTTATATTCTTATTACATTTGTAAAAGTTCCGTTTTTTGAATCCTAATGTTTTGTTTCATTTTTTAGTTACTTCATCAATATCACAGGTTCCAAGATAACTTATCATTTATTATTACTCCCAGATACTTAGCATTGTTATTTAATTAGTTCTTTACCATGAAAGAAGTAGTTTGTTACTATTTTTTTTTCTTCGATACCCTTATTAGTTGGCATACTCCAGTTTGATTCCCATTTTTGTAGTTCATAAAGGTCTTTTTGTCAAAGTTCACTATCTTTTCCTGTCTTTATTATTCTATAAATTTTACTGCGAATATTATTGCCTTTTTAAAAAAAATGATGGTTAGGTATTTTTATTTTGATAGTTTTATTGTTAGTGTAATATTATTGATAAGAAGTCAAGTCAGCACAGGCGTTCGCTTTTTTTTTATGGATACTTTTTGATAGCATAAGCTTTACAGGAACAATTCATATGTATGTTCAAGGGCCTGGGTGACCGTAAACAATAACAAACCATTCGTTTCTACGTCATTTTGATGGGCATAACTAATAGTTTAATATAGATACAAAAATTACTTACCACTATTACGACAAGTAAAAGTTTTATTTCTCATGCATCCACTATGTTCCTCATATGAAGCATTGAAGTGTAAAGACCTGGTAAATTTGTTATCCGTGTGGTATTCCACACAATCAGTAGTTGAAGTAAACGATCCAAAATCGAAAGTAATAGCCAAGGTGTGATTAGCTAAGTTATAGACACACCATCGCAATGTTTCATAAACATTAAACGTAGCTTCACACTTTTCAGGATCGAGAACTTTTCTACCAACAAGCAGGATCGATTGTTCCGAAGCTGTTTTAAAATATTCAATAATAGCAAATTTTATTTATAAAAAAAGAAACTTTGACAAATAAACACGTATTAAACTAATAAAGCAAAAATAATCATAAAAGGAGGGTCCAAACAAAAATAGAATACTTCTACTTCCAATGCTACTGCCACACCTCTTACGGAACCCGACTTTTATCTTATCTTATAAGTTTACAGACGTTTCTTCTAGATAGAAGATTATTACGTCCACAAGCCCAAAACTCCTGCAGGGCGACAGGGATCCGTCGGTGACAGGGATAGTACCCGCAACACCTGTAACGCGTTAGACATTTTACATACGCCAATGTTGTTCTTTTTTGTGGATTGTGTAACCGTTCAACATATTGTGGTAATTACCCATCTAAATACTTTGTATCAGTGGTGGAAGTTTGCAGTGGTAAATAGAATACTGATATAGGGAACCTGGAGTGAGATATTGTTCAATTAAGTCACCTATTTGACGAGTCTTAAATAGGCAATTTGGATGCAAATTCATTTCCGCTATATTCCCGTAAACAATCGTAAAAGTATCTTTTCGGCATGTTTCAAGTGAATTTTGGAACTTCCAGTTTCATTTTTGTTTTGCTTACATTGGCAACCATTACGATTGCAAGCAGAGATTTTCGCCTTGTTACTGACTTAACATTCAAGGATGTTGAGAAATTCATTGCACTTTCAACTGCAAGTTTAGGCCGACTACAAATAAACAAAGGCTATGAGTATTATTATGAGGATTATGTCTTTAAATATTAAAAGTGAGTATGCCAGAATTTATAGCAGAAGGCAGCCATTTGTGTAATGACATTTAGCGAATAGGATCGGAAGTGAAGTTGCATCCAACGCTTATGCATGCATAAGATTAAAGACTAGTCAATAGAACCTGTTTTGGTTTTTAATAAACTGATTCATCAGCTTGACTAAAACGGAATAGTTGTGCAGCTATTACCTCTGTGTGTGCATCGTGGATAAATGATAAGAAAATCTGTTTGCAGCCATTAAATAAAAAATCGTGGCATAACCCCAACAAACAGCAAGTTAAAAGTGTCCGGAGGGAGAGTTACCTAATTCAGGTGCACGCATACTCCGAGTGTACACGCGGGGACCTGAGCATCCTACTGGCCACACTATCCACGTCCAACATTATTTACTTTGCAATTGATTGAGAAACTGGTGATCGTATACTTTTGTTTAAAATTGTAATTGTAAACTTGAGATTTTCAGTATTTTTATTTTAGTTCCGAATTGTAAACTTGAGATTTTCAGTATTTTTATTTTAGTTCCGAATTGTAAACTTAAGATTTTCAGTATTTTTATTTTAGTTCCGAATTGTAAACTTGAGATTTTCAGTATTTTTATTTTAGTTCCGAATTGTAAACTTGAGATTTTTAATATTTTTATTTTAGTTCCGAATTGTAAACTTGAGATTTTCAGTATTTTTATTTTAGTTCCGAATTGTAAACTTGAGATTTTCAATATTTTTATTTTAGTTCCCAATTGTAAACTTGAGATTTTCAGTATTTTTATTTAAGTTCCGAATTGTAAACTTGAGATTTTCAGTATTTTTATTTTAGTTCCGAATTGTAAACTTGAGATTTTCAATATTTATATTTTAGTTCCCAATTGTAAACTTGAGATTTTCAGTATTTTTATTTTAGTTCCAAATTGTAAACTTGAGATTTTCAGTATTTTTTATTTTAGTTCCGAATTGTAAACTTGAGATTTTCAATATTTTTATTTTAGTTCCGAATTGTAAACTTGAGATTTTCAATATTTTTATTTTAGTTCCGAATTGTAAACTTGAGATTTTCAGAATTTTTATTTTAGTTCCGAATTGTAAACTTGAGATTTTCAATATTTTTATTTTAGTTCCCAATTGTAAACTTGAGATTTTCAGTATTTTTATTTAAGTTCCGAATTGTAAACTTGAGATTTTCAGTATTTTTATTTTAGTTCCGAATTGTAAACTTAAGATTTTCAGTATTTTTATTTTAGTTCCGAATTGTAAACTTGAGATTTTCAGTATTTTTATTTTAGTTCCGAATTGTAAACTTGAGATTTTTAATATTTTTAATTTAGTTCCGAATTGTAAACTTGAGATTTTCAGTATTTTTATTTTAGTTCCGAATTGTAAACTTGAGATTTTCAATATTTTTATTTTAGTTCCCAATTGTAAACTTGAGATTTTCAGTATTTTTATTTAAGTTCCAAATTGTAAACTTGAGATTTTCAGTATTTTTATTTTAGTTCCGAATTGTAAACTTGAGATTTTCAATATTTATATTTTAGTTCCCAATTGTAAACTTGAGATTTTCAGTATTTTTATTTTAGTTCCAAATTGTAAACTTGAGATTTTCAGTATTTTTTATTTTAGTTCCGAATTGTAAACTTGAGATTTTCAATATTTTTATTTTTGTTCCGAATTGTAAACTTGAGATTTTCAATATTTTTATTTTAGTTCCGAATTGTAAACTTGAGATTTTCAGAATTTTTATTTTAGTTCCGAATTGTAAACTTGAGATTTTCAATATTTTTATTTTAGTTCCCAATTGTAAACTTGAGATTTTCAGTATTTTTATTTAAGTTCCGAATTGTAAACTTGAGATTTTCAGTATTTTTAATTTAGTTCCGAATTGTAAACTTGAGATTTTCAATATTTATATTTTAGTTCCCAATTGTAAACTTGTGATTTTCAGTATTTTTATTTTAGTTCCGAATTTCAAACTTGAGATTTTCAATATTTTTATTTTAGTTCCGAATTGTAAACTTGAGATTTTCAGTATTTTTTTTTTAGTTCCGAATTGTAAACTTAAGGTTTTCAGTATTTTTATTTTAGTTCCGAATTGTAAACTTGAGATTTTCAGTATTTTTATTTTAGTTCCGAATTGTAAACTTGAGATTTTCAATATTTTTATTTTAGTTCCGAATTGTAAACTTGATATTTTCAATATTTTTATTTTAGTTCCGAATTGTAAACTTGAGATTTTCAGTATTTTTATTTTAGTTCCGAATTGTAAACTTGAGATTTTCAATATTTTTATTTTAGTTCCCAATTGTAAACTTGAGATTTTCAGTATTTTTATTTAAGTTCCGAATTGTAAACTTGAGATTTTCAGTATTTTTATTTTAGTTCCGAATTGTAAACTTGAGATTTTCAATATTTATATTTTAGTTCCGAATTGTAAACTTGAGCTTTTCAGTATTTTTATTTTAGTTCCGAATTGTAAACTTGAGATTTTCAATATTTTTATTTTAGTTCCCAATTGTAAACTTGAGATTTTCAGTATTTTAATTTTAGTTCCGAATTGTAAACTTGAGATTTTCAGTATTTTTATTTGAGTTCCGAATTGTAAACTTGAGATTTTCAATATTTATATTTTAGTTCCCAATTGTAAACTTGAGATTTTCAGTATTTTTATTTTAGTTCCGAATTGTAAACTTGAGATTTTCAATATTTTTATTTTAGTTCCGAATTGTAAAGCTTTTAGTTTTTGCCAGAAATATAGTATTCATTTAAAATACGGTTTTAAAAAATAAAACTAAAAAATTTACAACAACAACAAACAAATATGTTTTTAAATAAAAGGAACATAAAGATTATACTTACTATACACTTTTGGCAAGGTAATATTGTTGCTCCACCACCAAGGCACGTAAGGTTCAATTGGCCAAGCAAGTTTATACATAGACTCTGAATCATAATGTCGAGCCGTCATATTAAGATAAAATTGAAATGTTCCATTGGAATAGTCCGTACAGAAACAGGGTCTATCAACTTTAACCTTGCTACAGGGCTTATTTAAATACAAAGTACACCACTGTAACAGATTATTAAAATATTTAAAATTGTTTGATAGAACTGATAATCATAATGTGATTCAAATTGTAAGTGTCACCTTTTATGTTAATAGGAAACATATTATACAGTCATACCTTCTATTTTGTTGCCAATGTTTTATTTATACATAATTACGAGTGAACAGAATTCACGTACCTAGGCAGTACTATCACTGCAACTGACGACTCATCCCTAGATACATTGTGCCGCATTGGCAAAGCGTTTGCCTTCTTCCAAAAACTGTACCCACTCTGGAACTTAACGTCATCGCTCCCAATAAAAATACGTGTCTTCAATGCCATCGTAGTCCCAACCGCCCTCTACGCGAGTGAAACTTGGAGGTAGACAGTGGTAAACGACTGGAATCTCAACGCGCACATTATAATTAAGCTTATGTGTAACTCATTAAAATGCACCACTCTTTGCATAATAAATTTCACATCATGACAATACCTCAAACGCATACTTGAGATCACTTATCGAGATTGTACAAATGAAGAAGTTTATCGACTAACGAAAACGCGCCCACTATCGACGTCGGTCACCGGACGTCGCCTCAATTTTGCCGGCCACATAATACGTCAACCTGATCATCGACTACCCTACAAGGCAACCAGATGGCGGCCGAAAAGCGGACGTCGCGACCTAAAACTACAATGCGTGCAACGATTCGTTATGTGATATAAAACAGGGATTATATGTGTTACTACATATAGAAGTCAATTATATTAGGAGAAAAATTGTATAATATACCACACTATTTTCAAAAAAATATAAATCTGCCTTAGCGGTTGCTTTTTGTCCCAGTCTACCCTACACTCATTTACATAAGCCACATTTATACCATAAACATTTTTAGATAAAAATCAATCCAAAGGATTACATTAATAGTATATTGGCAATGGCTCAACTTGCACAGTAAACATCTGTAACGATGTGACAGGGGATTGCGTGGCCAACAGAGTGTGGAGTCTCCGGCCAGTGGTGCCTAGCCCGTCAAACGTTGTTGGCTCGTTCGTCTATGGAGTATGATAGCCGAACTGACTCTTTAACTACTGTATTATTTGTCCGATATTTATATTTTTGGAACACAGGTTATTTAACATTTCACTTGACACCCACAAACATATATAAGTAAATAATCCACACGGATAGCTGGTTTATGAATGAGCCACAGACATACGTTTATTGATCTGTCGAAAGTATTTCAACGGCGTCGCTATATGGACGCTACTAATATGTCTGATTAATTAAGATGTACAATATTCCTAAGACAGTGTTCTATTGAATCTAAATCGCAACAATAAACTGCAAAGGCAAAATGCACCACAGCTGCGGTTATGGAAAATAACACATCAATATAAGTCTAGGAATATTTAATAGGCGAACATTGATCCCGGAAGGACTCAAAAACTGCCAGAGCCCAGCCTAACGTCATGTCGGGGCGTATATACACAAAGGACGGAGAATCAAATGGACCAATCGGGGCAAGAGGGTGGATTCGTAATGTCACGTTTTCTTTTCCCGAGCCTTTGTCCATACAATCAAACAATGCTCCGAGGGTCCGTCAATGGAAGGGGATTGGGGTGGGGTGAGAGGGGTTGACACTGTGACGCAGATAGGACCTGGGAGCGGCCAGGTGGGTGGTCGAGAGACCAGGATGGTCAAAAATTGAGGTAAATCTGGTTATATCAACAAAGGAAATTATCGCCCCCTTTCAACGCCGGCACACCCTATAATCCCTCATCAAAATTAAAGCTCTTTGTTAATCGCCATCGGCGGCCCACCCATGTTTACACAACACAAGACAAAGGCCGCGCGAAGAATAACTAGATACGAGCGCACCCTACCTGACCGCCTGTGTTTTCATTCAGGTTTTCAGGTGGCTAGTTTATCTAATTGTATGCTAATTAATTTCTTTGATCATTAAAAAACACTTCATGACAACATCGTTATAATATTTTTAATGTATTACGTTAAAGGACCAAATGCAACTTACATCGAACCAATGGCTATACTGTCCCTTTAAAAACTGTGCAAAAAATACCAGTTTTCTCATTGCTAATTGGTCAGGATCCGACAGACGGACAGTCGCAGTAAAGCTATACGTATCCACGTTTGCGATCAAACCATCTTTACAATTGTGTGTCTGTGTATATCCACCAAGAATTAGGATATCTAGATAGATATAAACATGTACATATAAATAGTAGGAAAAAAAGTCAAGTACCACACAGTTCAAATTGATCATAGGGGTCGGTGCAGAAGCGTTCACCAGTTTATGTGGTGCCGATTAAAAGGGAATATGTGGTCAGCTCAATGCCAAGTCGCCTTTGAACTAGGTATAATCAGGGACACCGTCCAAATACTAGCCTTTACCACGATTCGAACCCAGGACCTTCGGAAAGCCCGTCGAACGCGCTTAGCAACCTTGCCCCATTAAAAATATTATAAATAAATAATGAGTTATTAAGTAATTGGTTACTCCCTTTACTATTTGGTAAGTATGACCAGAAGTAAAGTCATAGGTATGATGTAACTCTCTGTCTTATAAGTATGACCAGAACAGTAAAGTCAGAGCTATGATCTGGCTATCTGTCTTATAAGCAAGACCAGAACAGTAAAGTCATAGGTATGATTTGGCTATCTGTCTTATAAGCAAGACCAGAACAGTAAAGTCAGAGCTATGATCTGGCTATCTGTCTTATAAGCAAGACCAGAACAGTAAAGTCATAGGTATGATTTGGCTATCTGTCTTATAAGCAAGACCAGAACAGTAAAGTCAGAGCTATGATCTTGCTATCTGTCTTATAAGCATGACCAGAACAGTTAAGTCAGAGCTATGATCTTGCTATCTGTCTTATAAGCAAGACCAGAACTGTAAAGTCATAGGTATGATCTTGCTATCTGTCTTATAAGCAAGACCAGAACAGTAAAGTCATAGGTATGATTTGGATTTCTGTCTTATAAGCAAGACCAGAACAGTAAAGTCAGAGCTATGATCTTGCTATCTGTCTTATAAGCATGACCAGAACAGTAACGTCAGAGCTATGATCTGGCTATCTGTCTTATAAATATGACCAGAACTGTAAAGTCATAGGTATGATCTTGCTATCTTTGTTAAATGTATGATCTGTACAAAGTTAAATAAATTTAAGTATTCATACCATTTTTTGTTTTATTCTTGTCTTCAGGTGCCACTATAAGTTTTATAGAGGAAAAAAATATAACGTTATTATATTTAAAAGAAAAACATATTTCTATTATTAAATAAAATAAAAATGTGACCCTCCACCACGGATTGAATCGCATTGTGCCTTAATTTCATTCTGAGTTATTTAAAGATCCTTATAACAATCAGGATGCTGAATTTAACGGTGAAAACCGTTTCAAAATCTGAGAAATTGTATCCTAGCTATAAGTGTTTTGATGTACCGACTGTCTGAAACCTAATTTTGATAAATTTTACATTTACTATTTTGCATATTTAGATGAAACAATACAGGGTGTTACTTTTAAAATAATTTAGTAATACTTTATAATTACTTTTAGAATTAAAACTTACCACAGAAAAATGCAAAATAAATAAATAATTTGTAATTCTCAATATCTGAAAAACCATAATTTTACACACCTATGGCATATTTTTGGCTGAAGCTCAACATAGCTTGAGACACACAGCCACTCAATTCGTGATAGAGGGTCACATATATGCATTACTATTTACTTTGGAATATACTTGTGTTAAAGTACCCCCTGCAAACCAATTAAAAAAAATTGACATTTTTGATATAGAAGCAGCGTTAATGAGTTTCTGTGGGCAAGGCATACTAGAGGATTGTGAGGCCAGCACAGTGCTTTTCTTTCTTTTCACTTTTTATTAGCAATGTTAACTGCCAATCATAGCTTGGTAGGTTAAGGGACACCCACTGACTTGGATAAATAACTGGCCTTTATTGTGATCTGAACTTTAGACCTTTAAATCGTCAAAGTAGCTGCAAGGCCGTCTTGTTTTGTACATATCCAACTGAAACGTTTAAATATTCAGTTTCTATAATAATAAATTAAAATGAATACAAACACTACTTACCAGTATAATGACAAGTGAAAGACTTTTTTCTCCTGCATCCACCATGTTCATCATATGAAACATTAAAGTGGGAAGACTTGTAAATATTCGGATCGGTGGTGTATTTTACACAACCATTAGTTGAATTAAACGTTCCAAACTCGAAAGAAATGTCCACGGTGAGAGCATTATATTTACCCACGCCATGGGCACACCAATACAAATATTGATTAACTGTGATTGTAGTTTCACACCTTTCAAGATTGAGAGCTGTTTTACCAAGATACAGGATTGGCTCTTCTTTCTCTGTTAAAAAAAAAATTCAATAATACCAAATTATATTTAAAAAAAAAAAAGAAAGAATCGTTATTATATACTATTAGAAATAGCCCGCGCGAAACTGTGGTGATGGGTTTACTAATTAGCGAGGATATTAACTAGTCCGAGATATTAGTAACATAATCGGTTCAATGATTTCTGAGTTTTAACGTAAAAGGACTCATTTTAGGAAAGGTCGTGGTATCATGCGGTAACAGTTTACCACAGGGATATTAATGGGCGAGACCATAGATTCTCAATGGGGGGGGGGGAGGGGGTATCGCCCCCCAGGGGCGGTGAGAATGTCTAAGGGGCGTTGACATTCCCGGGGGCGATAGGTTGGCGGTGACGGGTCAGTGGGCGGTACGCAAGTAGGACCACTTTCAATAGTTTGAATACTAGTGCTTTTTAAATCATTAAAATACCAACATTTAGATGTGCCTTAGTATAATAAGGATAATCTTGAGCTTTAACAAATTATTAATCCACTATTTCACTATTTGACTACTGTGTGATTGTGACGTAAAAGTCATTTTAAGCTCCCAATGTACTTAACCTTGATCCATTACTAAATTTAGACTGTTTTCGAGAAAGACAGATATGTTTCATGTGGTGGGTGATTATAATATGGATGAAATGTGATATAGAACTTGATAGAATACCATTGCTGGTAAACAACTGCTATCACCCAACATGACATATGCTAAACAACTGCAATCACCCAACATGACATATGCTAAACAACTGATATCACCCTATAGGACATATGCTAAACAACTCTGTTATCACCCAATAGGACATAGGTAAACAACTGCTATCACCCAACAGGACATATGCTCAACAACTGTTATCACCCAAAAGGACATATGCTAAACAACTGTTATAACCCAATAAGACATAGGTAAACAACTGCTATCACCCAACCGGACATATGCTAAACATCTGTTATCACCCAATAGGACATATGCTAAACAACTTCTATCACCCAACAGGACATATGCTAAACAACTGTTATCACCCAATAGGACATAGGTAAACAACTGCTATTACCCAACATTATATATGCTAAACAACTGCTATCACCCAACAGGACATATGCTAAACATCTGTTATCACCCAATAGGACATAGGTAAACAACTGCTATCACCCAACAGAACATATGCTAAACAACTTCTATCACCCAACAGGACATATGCTAAACAACTGTTATCACCCAATAGGACATAGGTAAACAACTGCTATTACCAAACATTATATATGCTAAACAACTGCTATCACCCAACAGGACATATGCTAAACAACTGTTATCACACAATAGGACATAGGTAAACAACTGCTATCACCCAACATTATATATGCTAAACAACTGCTATCACCCAACATTACATATGCTAAACAACTGCTATCACCCAACATTACAAATGCTTAACAACTTCTATCACCCAACATTACATATGTTAAACAACCGCTATCAGCCAATAGGACATATTATGCTAAACAACTGCTATAACCCAACAGGACATATGTTAAACAAATGTTATCACCCAATAGGACATAGGTAAACAACTGCTATCACCCAATAGGACATATGCTAAACAACTGCTATCACCCAACAGGACATATGCTAAACAACTGTTATCACCCAATAGGACATAGGTAAAAAACTGCTATCACCCAACAGGACATATGCTAAACAACTGTTATCACCCAATAGGACATATTATGCTAAACAACTGCTATCACCCAACAAGACATATGCTAAACAACTGTTATCACTCAATAGGACATAGGTAAACAACTGCTATCACCCAACAGGACATATGCTAAACAACTGTTATCACCCAATAGGACATAGGTAAACAACTGCTATCACCCAACATTACATATGCTAAGCAACTGCTATCACCCAACATTACATATACTAAACAACTGCTATCACCCAATAGGACATATGTAAACATCTGCTATCACCCAATATGACATATGCTAAACAATTGCTATCACCCAACATTGCATATGCTAAACAACTGTTATCGCCCAATAGGACATAGGTAAACAACTGCTATCACCCAACATTACATATGCTAAACAACTGCTATCACCCAACATTACATATGCTAAACAACTGCTAATACCCAATAGGACATATGCTAAACAACTGTAGATATTGGCTTTCCCTATAATAACTATTAGATGAATCATTTAATTGATTTTATATTATACAAGCTACATTGCCCGGCGTTGCCCGGGTGAAAAAAAAAAGGACTGTCTGTGGTGCAGATAACAAATTTATACACTACACTTACTGAATACTTTTAGGAAAGTAAATAAATATTGTAATAGGGTAAAAAAAATAGTCAAATATTCTTATTTAACAAAATCTATATTGCCCATAGATTTACAATGTCTTTTGTTTTTAAAAGTTTGAAAAATTAATTGTCGAAAAAAAAAAGTATAGTCTAACTGGAGAATCGAACCCTGGTCGCCCGTATAGCAGTCCACTACGTTTACCACTGAGCTATGGAAGACACATGTCCGATGTGAAAAATTATTAGACGGTATATTGGGCTAGGCCTAGATAGGTCAGTGACACACGTGTTTTCAAATTGACCAATGGGGATCCTCGCGGGGCTTAACACTGTCTTTTTATATATATAGATTAAAACGTTTGCATTGTATTGCATTAATTATTTAGTATTAATTGTTGAGAATTATATAGGTCAGTGGACCCAACATATTTTAGGAAATCTTTTATGAAAAAAGATAGTGTTTTTTCTAAGAAGATAAAAAGGAAAAGTCGTCTGCTGGGCTAAAAGAAGAAGCTCTAGTCCTTCTAGTTAAATGGACTGATACGAATATAATTCCTTTAAAGAACATTGAGTAAAAGCATAATTGTATGTACTTAGTATTTTAAAATCATCAAAGAACATATCTATTCATATCTGCTGTGTTTGTGTTGAAGTAAATAAAATATTGAAGTAAGTGGAAAGAACATTGTTACTTCTAACTTCGTCATATCAAGTTTATACGTTTATATATATTATATTATATGAATACCGACTCGCAAGTTGTGAGGTCAACTGAATAATAATGATACCAGAAATAAATGTTAAGATGTCCATAGAACGCTACCAATAATAATACTATAAAATAATATAGACACTAACAATGACTTATGCTAAACAACTGCTATGGCCCAACATGACATATGCTAAACAATTGCTATCACTCAACATGACATATGCTAAACAACTGCTATCACCCAACATGACATATGCTAAACAACTGCTATCACCCAATAGGACATATGCTAAACAACAGGACAATGAGAAGTAGGAAGAATCGCACTTAATATGAGAAAAAGGTCTATCTACACCTGGGATATTTTTATCTAGATGGGGGGGGGGGGCAGGTGGCCATAGTCGTTGTGGCTAAACTCTGGTTTAACTGCCCCACGGAATTTTTCTAAGTCCCTACTTTAAAGATCTTTTTGTCCTGAATACGAAAATCGAGGTTTTATTGAACGGTTCCATTTCTGAGATTTAAACACAAAAATTAAAATGTAAAAAAAAGAGATTTTTTTTTTTTTAAATATTGCCTCCCTTTGAAATTGTGTGTTGTAAATTTAACATCAGTTATCTCCCTTTAAAACGGTGTGTTTTAAATTTAACATGAGTTACCTACTTTGGAAATTATGTTTTAGAGATAAAAAGTTTGTTATGTCCCTTGGGTTTATTTATTAAAATTTGTGGAAAATGTTTATTTATTTGATTTCACAATGCCATATCGCACGGGCTGTCCGTGCGATACACTGCCGATAGGCCGAAACGCGGACAGCCCGTGCTATAACAACGGTCAAGGTAAGATACGGTCTGTACCGGTCAATTTTGCTAAAACAATGGAGGTTACAGTTGATAGAGTTTCTATTGTTTCCATTAACGATATTAACGTATGTTCAGACTGCCGGTGGAGCTACGGTAAATTTAGAGACATGTTAAAGGACGAGGACCGCCTCCTTAGATTTTTATACAGCCATAAAATGATTCCTGAAAGTAAGCTTTGTCAAAAATGTAGTTCCCCCATGAATTTGAACAATGGACAGGTAATGTGACGTAATACTGTCACGGCGGCCACCGGCAGTCGAATAAATGTGCTCGTCGTTGTTTGTGTTATAATATGTCATCCTTCCATCCTCAAGGGACGATGGCGCAGTCTCCTTTCTCTCTGCCTCTCGCCTTTCTCCTGGCTAGTTTCTCTTCGCTTCTTTCTGTGAGGGTGGCTTCTGCAGCTTGAGTGCCCTCGCGCACCTTGGACCGCCAGGAGGTGCGTTCCTCAGTATGGCTCCCCCACGTGTTGGGCCCAATGCGTGCCAGTAATAAGTCTTTCTTGCAGTCGTCTTTGAACCGCAGGCAAGGGCGACCCCTCTTTCTTGTACCGGCTGCCAGCTCTCCATACAGTAGGGCTCTTGGGATGCGCTCCGCACCCATCCTGTGGACATGACCTATCCATCGCAGGCGCCTCTCACTCAGGATTGAGTTTATGCTCAGCATATGGCTTCTCCTGAGCACCTCCACATTTGTGACTCTTTCCTGCCATTTGATGTGGAGTATCCTGCGCAGGCATCGCAGGTGAAAGCTATTAATCTGCTTAATTTGCTAAGCGTATGTAGCCCAGGTCTCGCTTCCGTAGAGAAGTGTGCTTAGCACACAGGCCTGGTTGACAGAGATTTTTGTCCTATCAGTGAGTTGAGCATTATCCCATACTCTTTGGTTGAGCCTTGCCATTAAAGATACTGCCTTGCCGAATCTGGTTTGTATTTCTTTTTCCAGGGACAGTGAGCTTGAAATGTTGCTGCCAAGGTATGTGTAGTCCTCGACAACATCCAGAGTGTTTCCCTCAATTGAGATTGCTGGGAGGCATTCTGTACCTTGCCTCATAATGTTGGTCTTTTTTAGGCTTATTGTTAGGCCTAATTCACAATTTGTTTATGTTTTTTCATATGAAATACGGTAAGAATATTTTTATTTTTATTTATACATTTCGTGCTATTTCGACCCTTTTCTCTTTTCGGTATCGGTTCTAAGAAATTCCGACTGAAAATTTTAGTACGCGGAGATATTGATAAGTGTTCTAAGAAGCGCGGCAGACATCGTGTTTCATGGCTGTGTTACGTCACAAACCTATTGTAAACACAATGCAAAGTAATTTTTTTTTTGGCTGAAAAAATTTTTTTTTTTTCATTTTCAATAGTCTGCCGCTCTTCCTAATAAACTTATCAATAGCTCCACTTGAAAAAAGTTTCAGTTGGAATTTGTTAGAACTCTACTTTTCGTGGGTCAGGAGTATCGAAGTCTTACCCTAGACTGGACGAACCCATTGGTAATCGCCAACTTGCCTGGACAAGGTGTTCTTAGAGACCACATGTGACGTCGCCCCGGCAACTGTGTTTCTATTGGCCTGGTGAAATAGACTGACCGAAACCGGATTTCGGCGTAGTTTTTTTCGACTGTGACTTTGGAGTCTACGTCACACATTTTAACACGTTTGTTGTGACATACACCATTATTCTTTTTTTCTGCCGACCGGACTAAACTGCTGCATGCGACCTCTGTATATACTCTTGGATATACGTATATCGATATTCGTTTTTTATGAGGATTTATTGTACAATAAATTATATCATTCAAAACTGTGTAAATCTCGCCAGTTTGATTATTTTGTTTAAAACTATTTTGTGCACTTAGTTGTCGTGAGATCAATACTAGTGTGAATATTATACCTCTGGGTGTGTATATATAATTACACGAGACACGAGACATAAGGACAGAACCACTGCCTGGAATACTCACGCTCCAGTGGGCGCACGACAACTTGTGCACGCTGATGGCCACACCATCCCATGTCACAACGTCACAGAAACCACGGGAACAGAGAATTTATATATTATCTTTATATACTTTACATTGTTTGTTTACAAATTACAGACGAATAGACTAGGCCAGAATAAAGTCGAACAAAGCTCCTCGCAACCGGTTTAATCTTGATAAACTAAAAGATCCGGAAGTGGCAGAGATATTTCAGCCCCAAGTAGGTGGAAAGGTTACAGCACTGGACCCGATCAACCAAAATATAGGTATCTTAGCAAATAACTTAAAAGAAGAAAACGTTTCAACTGCAAAAGCAAGAAACAACCATGGCTTACTAACAAGATACTTGATCTATGCAATAAAAAAGAGCCTTAAAAAAAGATAAATATTCCAACCAGGTAGCGGCAGATAAGTACAGCCCATTAAATACAAGGATCAGGAACGAGATGAAACAGGCTAAAGAAGACTGGATCGATAATTATCAATGACGCACAGTGGTGGAAAGTATAGTAGCCGATAATAGTAAGAAAGCATAAGAAACATCACAAAAATACAGCAGAAGCCAGCTTCAATAATCGAGGATAACACATCAGTACTTGGACGTTGGACGAAATACTGCACCAAACTGTACAAGTTCGACCCTGATACCAACATACTACAGAAAAAACAGGAAACAGAATTCAACGAATTACCAGGGCTGCTGAGTGACGTTGAAGAAGCAGTGTGAAGTTTAAAGGGGGACAAGTCTCCTGCAATTGACAACTGCTAACTATTGAAACATGGGGGGTGTAGCGGTAACCACAACACTTACAACAATCTGCCAGAAGATATGGGAAAATAAAAAAAAAGACCTTAAGAATGGACACAGTCACTCTTTATACCACTGTTGAAGAATGGCAATATAAAACAATGCCAGAATTACAGGACAATCAGTCTCACCAGCCACACTAGCATGGTAATGCTAATAGTTCTCATAAAGAGACTTGATTCAGTGGCTGAGGAATTACTGGGAGAAGAACATGGCAGGTTTCAGACAAAGCATAAGCACACTTGAGCAGATCTTCAGCTGTCGCTAGCTCATAGACAAACACATACAACACCAACGTGAACTCCATCATAACTTTATAGACTTCAAGAAAGACTTTGACCGTGTATGGCACGAGGGACTATAGCGAGGGATGAGAAGCTACAACATTGAAGAAGGCTTATACTGGTGATCGAAGAACCCTAAAATGAGGCGAGCAGTGCAGTTTAACTCAATGGTTTTATAGAGGACTTCCTCAAGATGTCAATTGGCTGTATTTCTGGAAAAAAAAGTCCGGTAGAGGGCGCCACGGTCGTCAGGTATAGAACGATAAAAACATTCGTTTTATGAACACATTTCGGAGCGACTTATTTAATTCACCTTTAATAAAAATGTTAGCAAAAATATGCTAAAAATAGTGCAAGAACAGGAGATCGTATTTCAATGCAAGTTTTGCTTTAAAATTCTATATTACATTAAAAAAAATTTAATTGATACTTCTGACTTGCACTTGCCTAAATTTTAACACTTGAGTTGTAGTAAGCCGTATATTTGCGCGTATATTATTAATATTTTACTTCAGTCCATAAGTCAGTGACAATTTAATGTAGTTGTATTTATAAAAGTTACTCTCATGACTAGATCTATAAAGTGTTGTAAGTTAATTTGAAAGTTTGACAGTTGTTGTCAAGGGGGAAAAGGTGAGAGGGGGTAGTCCTAAACAACAAAAATTGCTTGTTGACTTTATATTATTGGGCGTATCAGGATCCTTTATTGTAACAATATTTTTGTTTTGTTAACAGCGTATTTTATAGGTCTGGGTATTTGCTTTTTTCCCTAAGGTTAAACAATAGTATTGTAAGGATAAAGTCAAACATTTTAATGCCCCCTCCCCCACCAACTTCCCCTAATGACGTATTAACATAATGTCATGTATATTGTTTTTCCAAGAATTGGAACACGCAATGTTTATTCTTTTCTCTCTCTCTTTTCTCACTACACACAATATTAGGACGTTTAGTAGGAAAACGAAAGATTCTAGGTAATGTTGGGATTCTGTGTTGATCTCAAATTCTCAGGGTCTGGGAACGACTCATTATTTAATAGGGGAAGTTTCTATCGTTTTTGTTATGAGTTTTGTAATGATACCATGATTTTCACCCCTACTGGTAATGGGTCTGTCCCTTGCACCACTCGGATAGTATTTAATGATTTGTTTTGTCTGAAAGACAGAGAGTTTCAAAATATGTTCCTTTGAGAACGTTTGTGTTTGCACTATTTTATTCTAACTGTAGATATATTGTATATATTGAACATATCACCTGAAATAAACTATCAACAACAGTTACACTGAAGCTTCCTTGTCAAGTTACTATTCTATTGTGTTGTATACATTACTATAAGATTTATCTACTACTCTAATGTCCAAGAAAGGAAATGCTGGAATACAAATACTGAGTTTGTGCCCAGGACTATAAGAAGAGTTCGTGTAATACTGAAACATAAATACTAATAATTAAAGTCTCCCCTAGGACTAACGAGAATTATCAGCAAGATCTACACAGCTCTGGCCACAAGGGGATTGTGGACGTAACAAAATTTGGTGGTCTCGCCCGGTATATTTGAGTTCTACTTTTCCTGACCTAGGATTGACAAAATTTGGTGGTCTCGATCGGTATATTTGAGTTCTACTTTTCCTGATCTAGGATTGGAAAAAATTTGTTGATCTCCTCTGGAAAATTTGAGTTATATTTTTCCTGACCTAGAAATATTTTGTGACATTAGTAGTACCGAGAGCGGCATATTTGTGTTTCGTTTTCTAAGACTGTGAAACTATTCTTTTTAAAAAGAGGAGAGAACTGGTTTGCGTATTTATTCCTTGGGAAGTGTGAAGATTCCACGAAGTGTGTAATATTATATTGTGCAAATTTCTGGACAAATCGTAAGTTGGAACTTTATATTTTATTATACAATATATACTACTCTACTATCACAAATATTTCGAACGCTATACTATGGCTTAGAATATATCAAGTGAGGAACTTAATGCCATGTCATTTGCTGAACTAAAAGAATTAGCTGAGTCCTTTGGGATTGAGGCAGGACAGGCAAGACCTAATCGTAATCGTTTGATCAAAGAAATTATGACATGTTTGAACGGGCAGAATGCCATGAACACTGGTAATGTAGTTGAAGTGGGACAGAACGATATCAATGAAGGTTATGTAGCTCCCAGTGGGGGCGAGGTAATTGCCCACGGAGACGAGGTAAGAAATATGTCATCTAGATCATCAAACAATGATGAAGATGAAGGGTTGAGTGAAAACCTAAAATTCCAATTAGCTATGAAGAGAATGGAATTGGAAAGAATGAGGATAGAAACTGAAAGGGAAAATGAAAGAATTAGGATAGAAACTGAAAGGGAAATTGAAAGAATTAGGATTGAAAGCAGAGAAAGGATAGAGATGGCACGCATGAACAGACCTGACCATCGTAGGGACAGCAATGGTATGGATATTAGCGCAATGAAGCAACACTTGCCTATATTCAGAGAAGAAGATGTTCAAGATTTCTTTTTGCTTTTTTAGAGGATAGCTGTAGATTATCAGTTCCCTGATGATAAGATGGCTTTATTGTTAAGGTCAACTCTCAACAAAGGAAAAGCATTGGACGTAGTGTTGAGTTTAACACCCGAGGAAATAAATGACTATGAAGTGATCAAAGATAGGGTGCTAAAAAGTTATTCCCTGACACCAGAAAAATATAGAAAGCTATTTAGAGACAGAAAGAAGGCATATGATCAAACTCATGTAGACTTTTTGAGACAAAAGGAGAAAATGTTAGAACAGTGGCTAAGGTCACAGAATGTAAGTGAGTTTGATAAACTCAAGAACCTAATATTGTTTGAGGAATTCAATGATTGTATTCGAGTGGATATTAAAACTCACATCTCAGACCAAGGGGTTGAAGATGTGCATGAAGCTGCTAGATTGGCAGATAACTATGCCATAATTCACGCCAGCATAAAGCCATATTATGCTGACAAACCCAAAGTGCACAAACCAGAGCCCAAGGAGGCTAGTAAACCAAAAGAGACAAGTGAAAACAATAATAAGAACAGTGGTGTAAATAATAATAGTAACTTAGTTCATTTCAGGAAGCAGACAGATGTAAATAAAGCAAAGGTGGTATGTTTCAATTGCAAGAAAGAGGGCCACATGAAGAAAGATTGTTGGATCCTTACCAAGAAGCAAGGTGCTATTCTACACTGTGCCAGAGTGCAGAAAGACAACAAGCAGACAGAAGAAGTGTGCAACACAGGGTCAAGAAACTCAAAAGAAATGCGGCCGGCATCGCCCATAGTTGTGGAGTCGATGGTTTTTGAGAACAGCCTGTCGAAGATAAAAAAGAATAGCTGTACTCAATCTATTATGCTTTCAGAAGGCCGTGAGGAACAGATGGTTCCTGAAGTCCCGGAAGAGGACGACCTATCCGATTTTCGACCCTTTGTCTACGAGGGGACAGTGTCGACAGAAGTCGATGTACTCAGCAAGAAGAAAATACAGATATTACGTGACACGGGTTCTGCTGTCAGCGTGATCCTGGAGGGCAGTGTGCCGTTAACAGATGCCACCAGTACCGGTGAGTCTGTTGTGCTGAGAGGTGCTAGTATGGAGGCTGTGGAAGCTCCACTGCACAGAATAAAACTCGAGTCGGATATTTTTACAGGTAACATCGTAGTGGGAGTGTGGCGCGCACTACCCGTCAAAGGCGTTTCCATGATATTAGGAAATGACATTATGGGCGGCAGAGTCACTGTCGAGCCCATGGTTAAAGTGTTGGAGACAAAGATGGCGGAGGACAAAAACCTACGTCCTGCCAATGAACGCCCAACATGTGCACTGACAAGAGCAATGCAGAAAAAGAAGTCGGTAAAGACTCCTGCTATGGGGCACGGTAGCCGAGCGGCAGCGCGTTCGACTGGCGATCCGAGGGTCCTGGGTTCAAATCCTGGTGAAGCCGGGATTTTTTCCCAGGACTTGAGGGTGTCCCTGAGTCTACCCAGCTCTGATGGGTACCTGACATTAGTTGGGGTAAAGTAAAGGCGGCTGGGCATTGTGCTGGCCCCACATCCCCTAGTATGCCGTGGCCACAGAAACTGGTGAACGCTGCTTCACCGGCCCTATGATCACTTTGGTCCGAAGGGTACTTTACTTTTTTATTTTTAAAGACTCCTGCTACGCCGTGTAGTGCAACGAAAGATGTGTTTGTCTGTTCTGAAGACACACATGCGAATGAAACAGTGATAACTGAAACACCTGACATCGATTTAAGTGCTACGTTCTTTGCTGAACTAACAACTGGTGATGCAACAGAGAACGATAACATTTTGTCACCAAAGCAGAAATTGGTGAAAGAACAATTGAATGACGAAGTAATAATGCAACTCAGAATGAAAGCTGTTGATGAAAAGACTGCAGATGCAATGGCGGAATGTTTCTACATGAAAGATGAAGTGTTGATGAGAAAGTCGAAACCGCTCAACTCAGGTACAAACGAGTGGGACAGTATTCACCAGATTGTAATACCTAAGTGCTATCGTCAAGATATACTGCGTATGGCGCATGATCTTCCTTTCGCTGGTCACATGGGAGTCCGGAAAACGCACCACCGTATCCTCCCTTACTTCTACTGGCCAGGACTGAGAAGAGATGTCGAACAATACTGCAAGACTTGCCACGTATGCCAAATGGTAGGACGTCCTAACCAACGAATTCCCGTCGCTCCACTCCAGCCGATACCAGCGTTCGGCGAACCATTCAGTCATATACTCATTGATTGCGTGGGCCCGTTGCCGAAAACAAAAGCCGGTTTTCAATACCTGCTCACAGTCATGTGTTTATCCACTCGCTTCCCGGAAGCCATTCCGTTGCGGAACATAACAACAGTGAAGGTGGTAGACGCCCTGACAAATTTCTTCACACGTTATGGCCTACCGAAGACAGTACAGTCCGACCAGGGGACTAACTTTACTTCGAACATTTTCAAACAAGTCATGGAACAATTAGGGATAAGCCATAGGCTATCAAGTGCCTATCATCCTGAGAGCCAGGGAGCTCTGGAAAGGTTTCATCAGACATTAAAATCGATGCTTAAAAAGTACTGTTATGAAAACGAGAAAGACTGGGATAAGGGTGTGCCTTATGTACTGTTCGCTGCAAGGGAGGCCACTCAGGAATCCCTGGGGTTTAGCCCATTCGAACTTGTGTATGGACACTCAGTCAGAGGTCCGTTGAAACTTCTACATGAAACTTGGCTAACGGACAGTGAACCGATTGGACTTTTGTCATATGTAGATAAATTTAAAAATAGGCTTTATCATGCTTTTAACCATGTGAAGATTCATTTTCCACAGATGCAGGAGCGTATGAGACAGAACTATGACCGTAAAGCTACAGCTAGAACTTTTGCACCAGGTGACAAAGTTCTTGTGTTTCTACCTTTGCAAAATCAGCCTTTAAGTGCAAAGTTTAGTGGACCATATGAGATAGAGTCAAAGCTTGGCGAGGTCAATTATTTGATAAAGACTCCTGACCGGAGACAAAAGCAGAGGGTATGCCATATTAATTTACTTAAGCCCTATGTTTCCAGGGAAAAGAGTAAACCACGGGAGGTCCCCATGATTTCGTTAGCTAGAGTCCCGACGGATTTATCTAGGATAGAATATAAGTTTGCAGAAAGTAAACTTAATAATACAGATGCCCTTAAGAGTTTAGATACAAGGCTAGAACATCTTCCGGTAGAAGATAAGGAGAAGATTATTGAGCTGGTACATGAATATAAGTCACTGTTTACAGATGTTCCCAGGAGGACACATCTAATAGAACACGATGTAGTATTAACTGATGGTGCCAGGCCAATTAAACAGCATCCATATAGAGTTAACCCCATCAGACTTGAACATATTAGAGCAGAGGTGAAGTATATGTTAGAAAATGACATAGTGGAAGAATGTGATAGCGAATGGTCTTCACCCTGTGTGTTGGTACCAAAAGCCGACAACACCTTGCGGTTTTGTACAGACTTTAGGAAATTAAATAATTTGACAAAGACTGACTCGTATCCCATTCCTCGTATTGATGACCTCATTGATAAGATAGGTGACGCGACGTATGTGACAAAAATTGATCTTCTCTCCGCGTACTTTCAGATTCCTTTGACGCCACAGGCACAGGAAGTATCCGCCTTTGTGACACCTGACGGACTTTACAGGTATAAGGTCATGCCATTCGGACTCCGTAATGCCCCTGCGACGTTTCAAAGGCTTATAAACACCCTCACTCGCGGTATCTTCCAGTGTAATGCCTACCTCGACGACATAGTGGTGTATAGTACAGATTTCAAGACACATGTCAGTCAACTACGACACTTGTTTGAACGACTGAATGACGCCAATTTGACAATAAACCTGGCTAAGAGTCAGTTTGGACATGCCACTATCGAGTATCTTGGACATGTAGTGGGTGGTGGAAAGGTTAAACCAGTAAATGCTAAAATAGAAGCTATTCAGAATGTCCCAGTGCCACAGACAAGGAAACAGCTCCGTAGTTACCTTGGAATGGCCGGGTATTATCGTAAGTTTTGCCAGGACTTTCTACGGTAGCTTGCCCTTTAACTGACTTACTAAAGAAGAACAATCGCTTTGTTTGGTCTGACAAGTGCCAAAAGGCGTTTGATGAGTTGAAGTTAAGATTATCCAGGGCACCAATTTTGGTGACCCCGCGTTTTGATAGACCTTTTAAAATTGCAGTAGACGCGTGCGATACTGGGATGGGAGCGGTGCTGACTCAGCAGGATGACCACGGAGAGGAGCACCCGGTGTGCTACCACTCACAGAAATTCAATATCCATGAACGTAATTATAATACAAGTGAGAAGGAACTTTTAGGGTTGATCCTAGCGTTAAAACAGTTTGATTTCTATGTAAACAGCTCTGGGTGCCCGATAGAAATACTGACCGACCACAACCCTCTGAATTTTCTCTCCAGGGTCAAGCAAAACCAGAGGCTTGTTAGATGGAGCTTATTCCTCCAAGCCTATGACTTAAACATAAAACACCTGAGGGGTAGGGACAACGTCACAGCTGATACTCTATCTCGGGTGCTACATGATTGACTGAATAACCCTATACTTCTTTTTTCAGATCATCTCATTTATTCATTATAAATGTGTCATGATAACCTATCATTCGTTTGAATTTTAATTATGGAATACCTATAGAATACTTGTATCATACAGAAGTAAAGTCTGTTGAAAGTATTAATAATTTTTATAATCATGTATAATATTGATGTTCTGATATATTTTAAATTCATTTGATTATGGAAAAGAAATTCCATTTAAATGTTAATGCATGATGCAATAAATATATAAATATGCACGTATTTACTTGATATGGATGGATAAAAGTAATTGTCATCACATGCAATTAAGTGGGAAAACTTTGAGCTAGTTGATTTATTATCTTGTTTTATTTTAGTTAATGAATGGAACTAAATAATAATATGTACAATTTTTATCTTAGAAAGAGATGTAATATCAATTGGTATAAATTAATAGATAATATTGGAAATCTATTGCTAAATTGTTATATCATGGTAATAGAATGGGAAAAACTAGTGGATATTCACTATGTTGTATAGGTTGTTATATATTCCATATATCCGGGAATGGAGGGAAACAAAGGTACCTAAAGGTGTGCACTCATTCAACCCTGAACAAACTTTTATATTAAACTTTTAAATTTGCCAAAAACGCATAATAGTGGATTACATTTTAATATTTAGATTACTGTAGTAATCGTAGCTAGAGCATATTTTTTCCTCATATTTGAGAAAAGGGGAAGTATCATCATCTTAGGTATGAACCCTGTTAATGTCAAGTTGACACTGTAATTTAAAGGGGAAGTAACCTATAGTTTGATTCGAGTTACGTATTACTTATCTTTTGGTTTGTATATTAGAAGTAAACTGTTGGAAATTGACAGAGTTTGAGCAAGGTTATATTTGTTTAATAGATTAAAACTTTTTGCAAATTTTTGGTGGAAATCCACACAACTGTACATAGTTAAAATAAGAATGACTAGAATATTTTGGAATTATTTGTACTTGTTGAGACATTAGTTAATATTAACGGGGAAATATTTGTCCATCACGTTATAATCACAATTACCATTGGGTAGTGACACTTTTTATAATTTAGTTGTGCCAGTGAGCCATGTTTGCTTAAATTGTCTTATAATCTTCCATTGATTGATGGTTGTTAAAACGATAGTGTTAAGTACAAAAAATGTACCATGTTGAGTATTACTTGGGTAATTATGGTACATTATTTCTTTCATTGGGTGGGGGCGTGTCCTGTATATTGTTTTTCCAAGAATTGGAACACGAAATGTTTATTCTTCTCTCTCTCTCTTTTCTCACTACACACAATATTAGGACGTTTAGTACGAAAACGAAAGATTCTAGGTAATGTTGGGATTCTGTGTTGATCTCAAATTCTCAGGGTCTGGGAACGACTCATTATTTAATAGGGGAAGTTTCTATCGTTTTTGTTATGAGTTTTGTAATGATACCATGATTTTCACCCCTACTGGTAATGGGTCTGTCCCTTGCACCACTCGGATAGTATTTAATGATTTGTTTTGTCTGAAAGACAGAGAGTTTCAAAATATGTTCCTTTGAGAACGTTTGTGTTTGCACTATTTTATTCTAACTATAGATATATTGTATATATTGAACATATCACCTGAAATAAACTATCAACAACACTTACACTGAAGCTTCCTTGTCAAGTTACTATTCTATTGTGTTGTATACATTACTATAAGATTTATCTACTACTCTAATGTCCAAGAAAGGAAATGTTGGAATACAAATACTGAGTTTGTGCCCAGGACTATAAGAAGAGTTCGTGTACTACTGAAACATAAATACTAATAATTAAAGTCTCCCCTAGGACTAACGAGAATTATCAGCAAGATCTACACAGCTCTGGCCACAAGGGGATTGTGGACGTAACAATAATAACTCATAAATGATCATTTAGACTAATATTATCTTTGCATGCCTTATGAATAAAAAAAGACTTTTATTTCACACCCCTATTTACTTTATTGAATAAAATGTATGATATAGCAGGTTAAAAAGAAGGCCTAATCAAAAATATGTTTTTTTAAATATCATATTTAATCAATGTATGACCATATAAAGTTATCAATCGATATTTATGGTATTTCTTAAAGACTTAAAGGATAATAATATGCCTATAGTGGCCCTATAGCCATAATTTATCAAATGATTCGTTGCCTTGGCGTAGGGCGGCCACCACCCACAAGACGCGGGACCAGGGCTGGACGTCTTCATCGCATTTGGCATAACATGTCTCCCAAACCTACCTCGGCTACTCCTGTTGCGAATGTGATCAATCCTCACCAATCTGCGCCTACTACATTCGCAGTGAGTGCTATTTCTGCTCCAAATAATACTCCTGTCATGTCTGGGTCCCGTGATGTCCACCAGGTGCCTGCCTCGTCAACCAGAAACTTACAAATTACGCATTTAAATTCTCAATCATGTTGCAATAAAACTCTAGAGTTGGCTAACACCATTGTTGATGAAAGCTTCGACATTATATTTTTGAGTGAGACTTGGTTCAAGGAAGTGGGTGATAAGCCGAGGATGGTCGAATTAACCCCTAATGATCTTTAGCTACCAATGAGCCGCAACAGCGTGCCGAAAGACCACGAGTCGCATTTTGCAGCTCAGAAACCCTTATATATTTAATGTGTCCAAATCCAATCCAAGATTTAGAAATAAACTAACTTCCTTGTTTTGAATCGTCTACTTCCGTATTCGTTCTTTTCAAATGTAAATATTAACTAAAAAAACATGTTTTTTGTGTTTAAAAGTGATTTTTTTTGCGATGTCTGGTTTAATTTTCATTTTTTTCCTCAGTATTGTTACTATACTATTTTTTAGTTTTTTGTGTGTATCTTTATTATTTGTGAACAAAAATTAATGAAATTTGAAGAGAGTGTTTCTAATAAAATTTGGGTATTGAATAGGATCGCAAAGTTTCATTTTTATTCGGATTATTATTTTTGGAGATATTATACTGTAAGTTGAATATTTCTTATTTGTTTGTCTTGTTTCTAAAACAACATTCTTACTTTCACCTTTACTTTCACACTTATTCTAGAATTTAAAATGTTCTATTAGCATATTGTAGATACGCTTTTATTTCTGCTTATTTTGATATGCAACACTTAGTGCTTCATTCATAATAAAAGCTGTAAAAAAAAGCTTTGATTGCGTTGGTAAAGTAAAAAAATGAAGTTCATGAAAACGGGCTGGCCAAACGGGGGAAAATGCCATGGTAACTATTGAGTTAAGGGCTTTGTATTAAAGAGCATACCTCGTCAGATGGGCCGAGGGGGTGGATTGGCCATACTGTACAACGACGTTTTAACGAATAGGGTCATATTCGTCCAGAATTAGCATCAATTTCCACTTTTAACATGTGTGAATTTCGCTTTTACCACCAGCGCAGAACACTGACCTTTGTCTTTCTTTATCGCCCACCACCAAGCTAGAAGAACAAGCTCACATCTAGGGAATTTGTTCGTGAGTTTCAGGATCTCCTTGACCATTACATTTCAACGAAGGACCTTTTTGTTATTGGCGATTTTAATCTTCATTATGACAGTGCCAGTGAGACGTATGCAAAGAAGTTAAAAAGGGCACAAAGATCAAAAGTTTGAACAACTTCTCAATGTCCCAACTCATGACAGGGGTCATTTCCTTGACTGGCTCGTTACATTTACAAACTCTTCTGAGCTAATAGTTAATCTAAGTGTGGAGGATAGAGGTCTGTCGGAGCACTTTCTAGTTTCCCTCAATTTGAGACTATCAAAACCCAGAAAACCAAGGAGGACCATGACATCCCGCAAATTAAGAGACATTATTGCATGCCGGCTCAACAGACTTGTATACACACTACACCACCTGTCTTAAAAATCTGATGGACAGCCATGCCTCGCTCATCACTCGATCAGTCTCAGATCGTCCATCTGCCCCGTAGATGTCGGATAACATTAAAGCTGCTATACGTATGCGACGTCGTGTGGAGAGAATGTATAAAAACACTGGACTTACAGTTCACCGACAGGTGTATGCACATGAGAAAAAAAATGTAAACCGAATGGGATACCTGACGATAAGGTCGCCAGATTACTGTGTATTTAAAACTTTAAAACATGACACCTGGTCATGCGTAAGTTAAGGCGTGATTCTATGACAGTTCTCCTGCGTCGGCTCCATTGGCTCCATGTGAATGCCAGAATTGAATATAAAGTGGCGCTACTTTACCCTCAATGCCTTTATAACAATGAGTTACCGTCCTATCTCAAGGAACTAGTTAAAGCATATGTTACACAAAGAACACTTCGTTCTATTGACTTATCGCTTCTGGAAGTGCCCCGAATCTCTCTGGCGACAGTTGGCCATAAAGCCTTCTCAATATCCGGTCCGAAGGTGTGGAATCTACTTCCCATTCAACTCAGGCAAAAAATCTATATTGATACTTTCAAAAAGAACTTAAAAACCCAATACTTACATTAGATAAAATGCTTTAGACCCATACTGTCTTACTTATATGTTAGGTCGGTTATTGCTTCATTTAATTGATTTGTCCTATGTTTGTAAAGTTTTAAATCATTAATTAGTTTATATTTCTTAGCCTAGAGATTATTTCGGTGTTTTTAGGTGTATGTTAAATGCGCTCTGAGCTTATATTATGTTTGTTGGTAGCGATATACAAATATTATTATTATTATATAACTCTATGCCTAATTTTTATGTAGTCAATCTCTTTAAACTTTTTATCTCGATTTTCTCTTTTTCAGCAGCTATTCATTTTGCTCTATGTCTTTATTTGTGGAAAATCTTTGTCTACTATTATTATTGCAACACTATTATTATAACAAAAAAGTGGGTATTTTAAAGAAAGAAAGAAATACTGCTTAATATTTACTACAGGCTCTATATGTTTTAATGCTCTTTGTTGACACGTTACTATCCAAATTAAAAGTGCTGCCATCTAGTGGCAAGGGTATTAACTCTCAGTAGCAATTTTGCCCATTGTCCGTCAAAGCTGCATTATATCGCCAGTCTAAACCAATATCTTCCTAGAACAAATCATGCAAGAAACACTCGATAACTATCACACATCCATCTCCATTGGTGGAAGACCCCTTTGCAATCTAAGATTTGCTGATGTTATCGACCTGTTGTCCAAGAGAAAGAAAGAACTATACGAGCTCACAGACACGCTTACAGATAGAGCAGGGACATACGGAATGGAAATCAGCTTTAAAACAAGGAAAATAATGATCAACACCACATATTCCAGAAGTGCAAACATCATAATAAACCAACAACTAGAAGAAGTAAAGAACTTCCAATATCTAGGAGCCATCCTATCCGTATACGGAAGCTGCGAGGCACACATTCGAGCCAGGAATAGGTCAGCAATTGTCGAAATGGCTAGACTAAAAAGAATCTGATCCAGCGATAGCATTAGTCTCCCAACAAAGCGCAGTCTCTACAAAGCCCTTGTAAAAACCATTGTTCTGTATGAATGTGAGACCTGGACACTGCTAGCAACAACTGAAAACAAGTTGCAGGCATTCCAAAATACATGCATGAGAAAAATACTTCCAATCTCCTATCTAGAACACTGGACTAATAGTCTATGATAGGCGCGTGTCTGGGACAGAATATCCTCAGTTGCGGGCCCACAAGAAACTATTATGGTATAAATCAAACGACGATAATTGACATGGTTCTGTCATGTGTTGCGGCATAATGACCTGCCAAAAACAATCCTCCAAGGCACCGTAGAAGGTCAACGTCGGAGAAGCCGTCAGAGGAAATGTTTAAAAAAAAGGAATATAATGATCATACTTACCAAATCGATATACTTTTGGCAAAGTGATATTGTTGCTCCACTCCCAATCCCCTCTATCCGGAGCTGTCCAAGCAAGTTTATACATAGACTCTGAATCCTTATATTGAGGTATATCATTAAGATAAAATTGAAATGTTCCATTGGAATAGTCTTTACAGAAACAGTGTGTTATATATGCAGATAAGGGAACCTGGAGAAAAACGAGATACTTAAGGAAAAAAAAAACTGTCGTATCAAAGATAACATTGACATGTAAACGATATTCTGTGTACTGAACAAGCAAGGGGTGGACAACAATGACACAACAAAAAACGATGAGATTTGTTTGTTTCAAAAGAAACACAAATGATTTATTGAGTTAACCGTATTTACCCATTTTGCCCCATTGTTTTGTCCTGTATTACCCCAACATAACCTTGTTCACAAAGCCTCAAAACCACACGCTGCCATGCTTAAGTAGGCAAAACTGATAGATTTATTATCATTGCCCACAGAAATATCTATCAGAATGTTAATTCTTGTCTGACAAATCTGTATTTTTTTCCTTAATGAACACATTTGCATCATAACCATAAAATATATCAAAATTGACAAAATTGAAATATTTTCCTCTCACTGACGCACGCAGCTTAATTAAACAAAACGGATTTTGCCGACAAGGCAGTATAACGTGATCTCTTTATTCGACTCATTGCTATATAGCTCCCACTTTCTGTTTTTCAGTAATTCGTGTGTCTCGTTTTACCCCGCTAACTCATTTTACCCCAGTTTCCCCTATTGCCATTCCCTAAAATAATTAATAGATAAGTCATTTAATTAATTTGGTATTTATATTGAAACGTTTGCATTTAGTTGCAATTGTATTTATTTTGTGACTTCTTACCAGTTAAAAATTATACATATCATCGACCCTATATTTTATGAAATCTTTTGTGAGAAAAGAAAAAGTTAGAGATCTTCTGCTAATAATGTAGAACTAGTTTGAGCAGAGGCCCCGGTAGTGTGGCTGATATATTGCTATTATAAAACATTGAGTTAAGTTAATTTGGAGGTGAACTACAATTTCCTAATTCATCAAAACATATCTGTGTTTGTGTTGACTAAATAAAATATTGTTGTAGGTAGAAACAACATTTTCACTTGCTCATTTTCTTAAGTTTGCATAAGCTGAATGAAGTGAATAGCAGTTGCTAGATAATCAGCTCTGAACTGTAATGAAGCTAAATGTTAAGATGCTTATACTTAAAACACGCTACAAATAATAATATAAAAAAATATAAGCACTAAAACCAACCTTGTTACAGGGCTCATTTAAGTACACAGGGCAATACTGAAACAGATAATTTATTTCATATATTTATCATTGTTTTATGGAACTGATTATTAAATATAACCTGTTTATCATAATGTGATTTATATTGTAAGTGTCACCTTTTATGTTCATAGGAAACCTATTATACAGTCGTACATTTCTTTGTTTTATGCTAACCCTCAGCCCGAACTTTCTCCTACATTATTAATTAATAATTGACTAAATAACTTGTAAAACCCCAACCTTCCTGTGAGATAATTGAGCAAAGAGCTATTCTTTATTAAGTCATGTCTACAGTTGGCTTATTGCTTTTGGGCTTCAATTAAGTTCATATAGTCCACTTGTGTGGAAACGTAAACTCTAAAAGTAATAACCAAAGGTGTACCGGACACTGTAACGTTTGGAGTATTTGTTAAGGTCAGTGATATGTTTGTTCTGCTTGTTGTGATATGCACCGTGGCGATGCAGATTAGTAATTAGTTATGCTGTAAATGCAGTTTTGATTTCTTAATGCTTGTCATCTATAGCAGGGGTCGGCAACCTTTCGATCATAGTGTGCCAAAGTAGGATTTCTAATTCATTCAGCGTGCCATCAGCATAAACGTCAACCTGAGCCACCATAATTTTTATTTCAAGAAAAGACTTTAAATGACTTTTTGTGTGTCTTCCGCGTGCCATTGCAAATGACTCTGCGTGCCAAGTCTGGCACGCGAGCCATAGGTTGCCGATTCCTGATCTATAGGACCAAACAATTTACCAAACTATTCAAGACAACGGTACTGTTTTCTAGTGACATAGGATATCGAATTGACGTCTGCTAACAGACTTTTCACCAACTATATATCAGTACAAAATGTATTTGATGGCTGGCGCAGTATTACAGTCTACTAATAAAGCTAAAAATAGCGTTTTATTGATTTAGACTCATTAATTTAAAGATAGGATGTTTAAATAATTGCTAGAACTTAAGGATGTCTTTTCTTCTCAATTTGCATTTTGTACTGACGCCTTTTTATTACAAAAGATTATAGTGATCTACGTGGTTTAAGTTACTAATTTAATAATAAATATAAAATGTTTGGAAATTATTTCACGCATAGGCCGAAACTAATTTTTATTTATTTATTTCAAAGAAGACACACTTGTACCGCCTGAACTTTCCAAATCTAGAGTCTACTGCATCTCAACGCTATCATTAGTGTTATAGTTTATATTTTGATATATTATGTTTTTAGTCATGAAAATAGAACGTCCGTAAAGGTTCGTAGGTAATTTTGTTTACCTGCGTTAGACCACGAGTTTTTTAAGTTTTGTAGGAACAATTTTTTAAGATTCATGTCCAATTCAAATGTCAAATTCCTAACCAACTAACGGTTTATTAACTTATTATAATCATATACTATTTTTTGTAAATATTATGCTAATTAAAAGCTGTTATTATAATTTGATATTGTACAATGAAATTGTATAGCCTAGATTGTATCCAAATCGCACTACTTTATGGAGTAAATCTGAACAATATGATCAGTGATTTCATGAACAGGTAAAACTTGTTTCATTTTGTAAATTTTGTTTTGCTTATTTAGTATTTAATTTTTTTTTTTTTTAAATCTGTAATGTGATAGTAAATTTTAAAAGATCATAAACAATTCATTCCCTTTATTAGGCTTATGGCAATTGCATTATTGTGTCAACTGATGGAAGAATCTCATGGGCAAAAATAAGTTTTTTGCTGAAATGTCAAAATTGTTCTATTATCACAGGAAAATTATGTTTTCTTGACCATTATTGTGAGATCAAAATAGTACTGTTACTTTATTTATATTTTTTTTAATTGCAAAAGAATCTGGTTTAAAGTTGCTTTAATTCTTTTTTTTAAATTATTATAAACAATTATTACAATGTTCAGTCTACATTTATGTTCAAAACTTAGAGTATGCTAGACTTTGTAAACTTTTATGTAAATTTATGGGTGTAAATATAATCTATGGATAACCTATTGGAACTTGTATGTAAATGTATGGGTGTAAATATAATCTATGGATAACCTATTGGAACTTGTATGTAAATGTATGGGTGTAAATATAATCAATGGATAACCTATTGGAACTTGTATGTAAATGTATGGGTGTAAATATAATCTATGGATAACCTATTGAAACTTGTACGTAAATGTATGGGTGTAAATATAATCTATGGATAACCTATTGGAACTTGTATGTAAATTTATGGGTGTAAATATAATCTATGGATAACCTATTGGAACTTGTATGTAAATGTATGGGTGTAAATATAATCTATGGATAACCTATTGGAACTTGTATGTAAATTTATGGGTGTAAATATAATATATGGATAACCTATTGGAACTTGTATGTAAATGTATGGGTGTAAATATAATCTATGGATAACCTATTGGAACTTGTATTTAAATGTATGGGTGTAAATATAATCTATGGATAACCTATTGGAACTTGTATGTAAATTTATGGGTGTAAATATAATCTATGGATAACCTATTGGAACTTGTATGTAAATGTATGGGTGTAAATATAATCTATGGATAACCTATTGGAGCTTGTATGTAAATGTATGGGTGTAAATTGGAACTTGTATGTAAATTTATGGGTGTAAATATAATCTATGCATAACCTATTGGAACTTGTATGTAAATGTATGGGTGTAAATATAATCTATGGATAACCTATTGGAACTTGTATGTAAATGTATGGGTGTAAATATAATCTATGGATAACCTATTGGAACTTGGATGTAAATTTATGGGTGTAAATATAATCTATGGATAACCTATTGGAACTTGTATGTAAATGTATGGGTGTAAATATAATCTATGGATAACCTATTGGAACTTGTATGTTAATTTATGGGTGTAAATATAATCTATGGATAACCTATTGGAACTTGTATGTAAATGTATGGGTGTAAATATAATCTATGGATAACCTATTGGAACTTGTATGTAAATTTATGGGTGTAAATATAATCTATGGATAACCTATTGGAACTTGTATGTAAATGTATGGGTGTAAATATAATCTATGGATAACCTATTGGAACTTGTATGTAAATGTATGGGTGTAAATATAATCTATGGATAACCTATTGGAACTTGTATGTAAATGTATGGGTGTAAATATAATCTATGGATAACCTAATGGAACTTGTATGTAAATGTATGGGTGTAAATATAATCTATGGATAACCTATTGGAACTTGTATGTAAATGTATGGGTGTAAATATAATCTATGGATAACCTATTGGAACTTGTATGTAAATTTATGGGTCTAAATATAATCTATGGATAACCTATTGGAACTTGTATGTAAATTTATGGGTGTAAATATAATCTATGGATAACCTATTGGAACTTGTATGTAAATGTATGGGTGTAAATATAATCAATGGATAACCTATTGGAACTTGTATGTAAATGTATGGGTGTAAATATAATCTATGGATAACCGATTGGAAATATAAGACATATGTTGTTGTTTTTTTTCAAATGTAAACTTCATGCTTTTCTTGTTTCTAATACTTTACCTACTTATTAGCATTAATTGTTGCAATATACATATTTTACTATTTCAATTATTTCCTAATCAGGTTTGTGTTCTGAATGTGTGGCCTAACGCAACAGTTTCTGGAAGTCCTAGAGAACATTTTACGATGATTAAAGTGCTCCAAACAGAAAATGTAAACAGCTATTTAAGCTATGAAAAATGTTTTCAGTTTTTATAGAAGAAAAATAAAATTACATACATAATTTAATAATTTTGTGATTGTTGAAATATCTATTGTAGGCCTAGTCATTACTTTAATTGTTTTGTTTTGTAAAATTTTGATTGTAATACCTGATTTAATTATGTAGACATTCACAAAAGCTTTGTCACAAATTAACTTGGAATATATAATATATTGTTAACATTTAAACAATAACATAGTCATTTTTAAGAATAACAAAATGATACAATATTCATGTATTTTCAAAATAATCTTTATGTTAATATATTTACATTGTCTATTGTTATCTCACTAGATACTTCAAGAAGTAAATATAATTGCATCGTTTCATATATTTTACAAAGAAACTCAATGAACTATAATTAATGTTTCATAAGAACTATTAATCATACACTAATAATAGGGCTTAATACTAATTTCTTTTTCAGAATACTGCAATGGAATTCGGACAATTATTCATCTGCATTATACAGCAAATTTATTTACATGCAGATGATTAATTATCCAAATTCCATTGCAGCATTTTGATAAAAAGAAAAATAAAAACAAGGAGTATTTTGGGGGAGAATTTACGTGTTTTTTTGTGACTTTGCCACGTGTTTTCAACGTGATTTCACGGTGTTTCCACGTTATTTCACCGGCCTTTACGTAATTTGTCACGGTGCTTTCACCGTAAAAAATTCACGTGAATTAAGTTTGCGAATAGAACCTTAAAAATAAGTGATTTCACCAAAAATCTGGTCGGGTTTCCATGTCTTTTTCACATGATAAGACGTGTTGTGCCCGCTGGGCTAGTCCTACAAACACTCATATACTCCTACATACACACAAATAGTCATAAAAACACTCATATACTCCTACATACACTCAAATAATACTACATACACTCATATACTCCTACATACACACAAATAGTCCTACATACACTAATATAAACCTACAAACACTCATATAATCTTACATACACTCATATAATCTTACATACACTCATATAATCTTACATACACTCATATACTCCTACATACACACAAATAGTCCTACATACACTCATATAAACCTACAAACACTCATATAATCTTACATACACTCATATAATCTTACATACACTCATATACTCCTACATACACTCAAATAATACTACACACACTCATATACTCCTACACACACACAAATAGTCCTACAAACACTCATATAATCCTACATACACTAATATACTCCTACATACACTCATATAATCCTACAAACACTCATTAACATAAGCCACATTTATTCCATTAAAATGGATTGATCGCTATATACTTTCTTTAATGGCTTACGTTAAATGACTAAGTTAAACTTACTGCGACTATGTTGCTATAGTTGCTCTTTAATGCCTTTGTGAAATGTACTATCTTCCTTGTTTTATAATGGTCTGGATTCGAAGCATGGATAGTCCCAGTGAGGCTATACTTATCAACATATTCGAACAATCCATCTTTACAAGTGTGTGTCTGTGTATAACCACCAAGAATCAGGATATTACCCATAATTCCTAAATAGATAGAAATATGATATATAAATACTTAGAGAGAAATATTTTTCAAAAAAAGGTAACATCACCTATTTTTATTAAGAAATTGTTTAATACCCTTTAACTAATAAAATTACATTACAATATATATTTTGAAACGAAATTTTCTTGTAAAACCAATTACATTATTATGTGGTAAATACTAAATAACTGATTCTTGAAGAGATTTTAAACATTTAACTCCTTAAATCTGTGTTCGCTAGTTCAGGTTATAGAGCAATAGCTATTCGCTACTAGATCTACATTTTTCATAAAAAGTTATTTTAAATTAGCCATAGGTCTTTCAATAAGAGAATTGAAATTGTAAATGTATTCTTTGACGTACAGGCATTCTCTCAATGAATGGATCACTAAAAGATGGCGCCGCTAGTAAATTTCCCTTACAGCTAAAGTATATCTCCAGGAAAAAAGAAGATTTGGGCCCCTTATAAATGATATGCTTCCGCAAAAAAAATGAACATGTCATACACAGGACACAAAACGATTGTCCTAAAAAACAAATCAACAACGTCTTGGCAGCTCATGGCAGCCAAAATACAAGAAATTGAAATGAAATCGGGCACGTTGCCAGATCTGGCAGCCTGCCAATGATCATCTTGAAGGGGTGCAGTTTAAACTCTCGAAAAGAGGCACAAAGAGTAAAGTAGTAATAATACATAAGGCATTAAACTATAATTTAGAAATACAACACAATAACAGCCTGTTGCAAAGCTAAGATAAACATAAAGACAAAAACACTTTCCTTAACCCCTAATGCGAGAACAAATGCATATAACTACTCTTTCTTCCCGAGTGGCATTCGGGCATGGAATGGGTTGGTTCTTGAACAAACAAGGAAAACAAGTAACTTAAAATCATTTAAAACATTAATAAAGATGCAGGACTAGACTCGGACCTCAGATGAGCGTAGGACGCAATAATCTTCTTTATAGAAGGAGTGTCTGTAATATATACGTCAAGTATTTGTTTCGAACTAATGATACAATTATCTTGGTATGATTATACTTAATATCGAAACACGTTAAATAAGAAAGAAAATGCTAAAATAAGTTACACGTCCATGCGCTGAGCTATGACTATGACTAAAAACTTTTTTTAACCAAATTTCTAAGTGTCTTTTTTAGACTTTTTTTTTTTTTTTTTTTTGCATTTCATAAAAGTACATGAGAACACTGGGCTTATCTTGGGAAATAATTAAAAATCCTAATTGTCTTTATGTTGTTTGTTAGTTGTTTTTTTATTTTTAGAATTTATAAGAAAACGTAACTTGACACTGGAAAAAAAATGGAATGTCCGAATTTGAAGAAAAGTGAATAAAAATGTCACGCATACAATTTATAAATCCATCATGTTTCTGGACTCGACTATCTGATTCTTTTTAAAACATTGTGTAAGAAATTGACGTAGACCTATTTGTTTTTCATTATTAAAGTTTTGTGCTGGTTGTAATATTGTTTTCTGACTATCATTACACGATAGTATTAAGTGGCAAACGTACCAAAAGTAGTTGCAATCATTCAATCAAAAATCAAATATAGTATTTTACCTGTAATAAACAGGAATATGGTGCAGATGATCAAATAATTTGATCCCATTTTATCAATTGTAGGTAAAGCTGAAAACAAATTTAACAACTATATAAAACGATATATTACAATGTGTATGTAATGTAAATAATAGAGTTTATAAACATAATTTTTTTTATCGTACACTAGATAAAGTTATAAGGATATATATAATATCAAAATAAAATTATACTCAAAATAGAAATGTTGCTTTTTTTAGCAAAATAAATGATCTTGTAATGTTGTGACAGGGGATGGTGTGCTCAGCAAGGTGCATGTTGTTGCGAGCCCTCTAGTCTCCGGGCAATGGTACTGTCCCTATGGGCACTTTCTACCCGTCAAAACACAATTGGCTTGTACTTTAGAGGCGTGATAGCCGAAGTATTCTTCTGAGCGCTATATTGTTTGCTGACCAATATGCGGATAAGCAGTTTTACACTCAGCACGTACACACACACATACAGGTAGGAAAATAATCCACAGAGACGCGTTGTTTATGAAGGCATAAGAGCAGTGCCGGCTCATCCATATAGGCGAACTAGGCAGCTGGCTAGGGATCAAAATTTTGGGGGTCGCAAAATTTAGGATTTTTTTCCTTTGGGGATTTAAAAATATAAACTATATTAAAGTTTAGTGGTTCTGAGCGCTACTAGCATAGGCAGATAAATTACTAGGTAATGTAAAGCGAAGGGTATTTTACTTAAGGTGTCGTAGAAAATAGGAAAGTATGCCCTAATAGTACTTATTTTGCGCTGTGCGTGGCGGAGTTCAAAAAGGCAACCCCTCACTTCCCCCGGCCGATGGGAGATTTTGTGTTCTTACGTGCCATCTTTGACATTAAAACCTTCAAGTGGCACAAGATGGTCCAGTCGAATTAGTGCTGGAAGATATTTCTGAAGACACTTCTCTATAAGGATCTAGTGGCAGTATTGCGAAGGTAGAAGCAGTTGGGTTACTTAAAAATATCGCAGACTTCAAGTTTATTGTTGCACTTGTCACATGGCACAACATTTTGTTTTAAGTACATATAAATAATAAGATACTGCAAGAAAAGGACTTGAGTCCCAGAGAGCAGATAGTGACCTGTTATCTGGAAAAAAACGAAGATTTTTGGGTTACAGCTAGAAGTGATTTAGACTTCAATCGAGTTCTGATTGATGCTAATGAAGTAGCAGAAGAAGTTGGAATAGAACCAGTTTTTAAGAAAGAGAAGGTCTGAATTTGAAAAAAGAAGAACATGTTTGATTACGAATCAACAGATGAATCTGTAAATATTGAAGGTGACCCCTCAGAAGGTTTCAAGATCCACTTTTATTTTGCTGCTTTAGACACAGCTGCTAATGCGGTAAAAGAAAGATTTTCCCAGTTAAATAAAGTATCTGGTGTCATTGGATTTTTGTACAACATTCCTGACTTTAAAAACAAGACTACATCAGAGGTAAAGTCGATGTGCAAAAACTTGGATAAAGCCCTAACAATCGAAATAGATGAAGGTTTGAATGAATCTGACATTGCTGATGTACGACAGTGTTCTGAACTAAGAGCAATTTCTCATCATCTCCGTGACTCAGTATCAAACCCTGAAGAGGTCCTAAACTACGTTTGCCAACAGAATCTTGAAAATGGATTTCCTAACATTTTTTTAGCCCTTCGTATTTTGCTTATGTAGCCACTTTCCATAGCTAGTGCTGAAAGTTTTTTTCAAATTTAAGCTAATTAAAACCTATCTGCGTAGTACAATGTGTCAGGTGAGACTTGCGAGTCTGGCGACCATTTAAATTAAAAGTTAGCAAGTCGGACTCAAAAGCCCTCATACAAGAATTTGCTAAGCAGAAAGCAAGAAAAGTACCATTAGGGTTTTAGTCTTTCGGAGTGTAAAAAAGTAGTCTTTGTGTATTTTTTTTAAGTGTTATAAAAACAGAAAAACTATTTGTAATCTAACTGTTAGTTTCTGTTTGTTATGAACATAACTGTACATAATGCAATTATAAGACCTATAAACCCATATACCTAATGTTTAAACTGTGTGTTACGGTATATAACTTTTCTAATACTAATTTAGATTTCTAATTATTAAATCTATTAGTCGTCAAAATAAAAGACTAAATGAAAATCCATTGTTACTTTTCATTCAACTGTTTTTACATATCCGAGTCATTAATCAAAGGTTATAAAATAAAATTCTTTGTTGGGCTATAACAATTATTAACAAAAACACATTTCCGAAGTTCCATACCCGGCAGATCCCACCGAAGGCACTTTAATGAGGGCAGGACCGTATTTAGGATTGTGGGGGCCCTGTTTCCAAGGGTCCAATTTTAGTAGAGGCCCCCTTGTTGACTCGACCCTGCCAGTGTCAGTTAACAATCGTGATTTCCCATTCACAGTATGAGTATTTGTTCATTGTGCGCTTCTTCATCATCACTATTCTAATTGCCGAAAGAAAAGACTAAAAAATTTATTTTGGAATGTGTGGGGGCTCCTTTTGTGTAGGGACCCTGTTACATAGGAACATGTGGAACATGCCTAAATTCGCCACTGAATGAGGGCGCAGAATTTATTTTCGCCTCGGGCGTAAAAAGCCCTAGAGCCAGCCCTGCATAAGAGGTCGTTTATTGAAACTAATGAATTTCTTTTCATTCAAAGTGTCTTGTGTGAATAATCTGCTAACAATCAAGCTTATATAGTAACTATAAGACCGTGCCGATCGATCAAAGGCGTCTATAGAGAACAAACATATTTAATATATATAAACAAACTCACTGTAATATATAATATATATATATATATATATTGATGATTATTGTCTCACTAAGTCACATACATGTATTTATGCATTTACAGCACATTTATTTTTAGTACTGTAAAAAAAAGACAACTCAAGAGCGACAATAGGCCTAACCTTTTCAATAGGTCACGGGTAACAGATCCATTGAACTTCCGGTTACTGTGTTTACAAAGGCAACCTTTATTGTAGAAACCATAGACTTTATTGCAACGCCAACATCAAGTTCTGGCCATTCAAAAAAGAAGAAAGGATATAAATATTTTTGTGAGGATTATGTTTTTAATATCGAAAGTGGGTAAGTATCCAAAAATAGTTTGATATGTTATTTTAACGTTTATTTTAATTCTTATTACAAAAACTCAAATAAAAATGCGAATAATAAATAAGATTTCTTTATGCCATATTTAGAATACATTTAATGATTTAATTGAAAATCATTATTTACAACGATACATGGTCAACTATAGGAGTAATAAAATGTAACCCTTTCATTTTTTTCTTAATCGCAGTAGGCCTACAACTAAAACACAGAACACGGGTATGTTTTGTTAGTAGACAATGACCGGAAATGTGGGTTTGTTTTTAACCTTTCAGGTTCACCAGACATGGGTAATCGTTAGGAATTGTCAATGAATGATCAAATATAATAATATTAACAAATGCTAGTTTAAAACTACATTGAAGAAACTGTTGAAGCACAAATTATTTTTATAGAAAAATGTTATTAAATTTATCTAAATATGGGGCACGGTTGCCGAGCGGCAGCGCGTTCGACTGGAGTTCCGAAGGTTCTTGGTTAGAATCCTGGTGACGGCTAAGATTCTATTGAAATAAAATACACAAAAATACCTACAAATCACACATTAAACTCAGAAGCTTAGCAGTAATCTCAAATGTAAATATGTAAACAATGTAATTTCTAAACAATAACATTAAAAACTTAAGGTCATACACTAAGTCAAGAAAAATGCAAGGCATAAATGACCAAAACAATTAAACCTATATTGACAATGAGACGAAAGCGGACATCCTCAAAACACATTATACATTTTGTATTTCAACTCCAGGTGACATCTCAAATAATTTAAATAAAAGATAGGAAACATAATTATAGAAGAAAGAGGCATAAACAATTCTAAATAACTTAAAAGCAAAACAAGCTTCTATCCAGATAAAATACCAGCAAGTATGCCTTAAAGGCCTAAATAATGAATTATAACCAATCTTTAAAATACTTTTTCAGGGATCTCTAAATCAGGGCAAAGTGCCAAAGAATGAAAAGTAGCAAATGTAAACATCCTTTTCATAAAAGGTAATAAATCTGATCTAAAGATTAAAACATCTAGACTCTAGACCTTTTCCCCTTACAAGCATTAAATGCAAATTACTATAACATAAAAATGTAAACTTGTACTGTAATCAACTATACCAAAATAATGCACTGTGCCCAAAAACTTCAATAAACATAGATCACATGAAACAAATAAATAGGTTATAAGAAAAGGATTGGGTAGTAATAACAAAATTGAGGCTAGGCATAGTTTATAGTAAATTAAATACAGAAAAAGATAGTGAACCTTTACAAAAATAACATCATTAAAACATTAATAAAGATGCGAGACTAGACTCGAACCACGGATGAGCGTAGGACGCAAAAATCTTCTTTGTAGAAAGAGCGTCTTTAACTAAGTTAAGATAAGATTTAAAAAAATGTCTAGATCAATTACAGAAACGGTAGTCAAACTGGAGTTTGTGTTCCACCTGGAAAATGTCAGTTTGCTAAGAGTATCAAACAACAAAGAAATAAATAGCCTAAATACAAACTTGGTGGGAAAGACCTAACCCAACCTAACTATACAAAATCCTTAGGAGTTATAATAAATCATCATGGAATCCACATATTAATGCAGTAATTAAACATTAAAACAAAACATATGGCTTCATAGAAAGGAACTTTTACAAATATAATTTAAAAAAAACATTACAGAGATCTTTACTAGAATATGCATCTTTTTTATATGGGAGCCATCCATTAGAGAAGACATTAATACATAGAAACAAATTCTGAAATTTTTTAGCTGCAAGGTTCATTACTAGTGAATATTTATAACTGAGAAGTGTAACCTCAATAGTTTAATTCTAAATTTAGAAAGACTAGATGACATGAGGACAAAGAGTTATTTAGTAATGATGCATAACGCATTAAATTATAACCTTGAAATACAACACAATAACAATCTGCTAGGGTAGCTTCTGTGATTTAAGTGCCCTCTCGCACATTTGTCCGCCAGAAGGCGCGTTCCTTGGCAAGGTTCTCCCACGATTAGTGGTCGATGCACGCCAGAAGCATGTATTTTTTTCCATTTAAACCCCTGGCAAGTGCGACCTCTTTTCATTGCGCTACCTGCTATACAGCGGAGCTCTGGAGATACGTTCGGATCCCGTACTACCGACATGGCCTATCCACCGCAGGTACCTCTCACTCAGAATTTTGTTTATGCTTAGCTTGCTGCTTTTCAATTTAGATTATATCTGACCATTTTATGTGGCGGAACTCACACAAGCATCTCAAGTAAGAACAATTGAGTTGCTTTGTTTGCTTAACGAGGTAGCGGTAGACCAGGTCTTTATCTTCCAAAGACGAGTGTACAGAGCACGCATGCAAGCTACACAGAGGTTGTTGTCCTATGAGTAGGGTCTTAGATATAATGTGTTGTTAGGTTAAGAATTGCAGTGGAGTTTGTTTTTCTTACAAAGTACAACTTGAAAAATCTCATATGTTAACAGTTTTTAACATTTGTGCTTGCTAACGAAGCTCTTCTGCAAAAAGTTGGCTCATCAGAGAAATGTGTTGTATAATTAAGAAAGATGATAATGTATTAGATGTAGAATTGACTGTTTAATTTTTAAATAGTATAGTTGTGTTTCATTTTTAAAAAAAATAATTTATATTTTTTTTACAAGACATTTTCCTTGTTAATTTACTATTAGATCATTATTGGCAACCACTGTAGTAAAATTGTACTGATTGCTGGTTAAATCCGCATTCAATTGAACAAAAATAAAATTATATAAAAAAACACACTCAATGTGTCCTCCTTTTGGTACCCATGTGTCCTCCTTTTTCCTTCTTTTTGTCTCTCTGCGTCCTCCTTTTGAACCTATGTATTCTTCTTCTATTAGCCAGTCTGTAGAGCTGTTTGCTCTCTTGCAGGTAATGACAGAGGTGTCACAGAGTGCGAACCAATATTCAGTTCACCCCTCACTATTCAGGAACTAGATAGGGCAGTCCGTAAACGCCAACTAAAGAAAGCACCAGGCCCGGATCAGATAGCGAACGACATGATACGGAACCTGGGCAGATTAGGTAAGGCCAGACTCCTGGACCTAATAAATCGAACAAGGTCAACCGGCGAGGTACCAAAGGCTTGGCGGCAAGCGGTGATAGTCCCAATCTTGAAAAAAGGCAAGATCGCCACCGAGGCAGAGAGTTACCGCCCGATTTCCCTGAACTCGTGCGTCGGGAAGCTGGCCAAGCGCATGGTCGGCAACCAGCTAACGTGGTATCTTGAGAAAGAAGGCCTTATAGCCCCAGAATAGGCAGGTTTTAGAGCGGGCATGAGCGCAATAGACCAAACAAACCTCTTCGTACAAGAGATGGCCGATGGATTCTAAAGGGCTGAGTCCACCATAGCAGTTTTCCTAGACCTCAAGCAGGCTTACGACCGAGTCTGGAAGCAGGGCCTCATGCAGAAATTGACGCGAATGGGCATTGAGGGCAATATGCATCGCTGGATCAAATCATTCCTATCAGAGAGAACGATCCAAACACGAAACGGGACAAGCCTTTCCAGGGAAACAACCCTGGAGAACGGCTTACCACAAGGCTCTGCTCTGTCCTGCATCCTCTTTCTAGTTCACATAAACGACCTGCCAGAAAAACTTGGCTGTAAGAAGCTGCTATTTGCGGACGATCTTGTCCTTTGGAAATCTGGAAAGAAATCTGCGAGCATGCAATTAGACTTGCAGAAAGACCTCCGAACCATCTCCGAGTACGCCAAGCAATGGCGACTCGAAATTAATTGTTCAAAAACGGTCTAAAAGCTGTTCAGCCTGGGTATCGACATTATCAAGGAGCCTATAGAGTTAAAAATCGGCGGTTAAACCCTCAAAGAGGACACATCACCCAGGTACCTAGGAGTAGTGCTCGACAGGAAGCTTAGACTATTCGACCATATCCAAGAGCTGGCACGAAAAGCTTCGAACAAGTTAAACCTAATCAAACGACTGGCCAGCACAAAGTGGGGTGCCAACGCCAAAGTATTAAAAACCCTCTATACAGTGGCCGTAAGATCACAATTAGATTACAGCCTGCCTCTACAGGTTTACGCGTCAAAATCGGCCCTAGAAACTTTGGATCGCATTCAGAACCAAGCACTACGCTTTATCTGTGGCACCTTTCAAACGTCCCCAATGGCAGCTGCTGAGGTGATGGCTAAAATACCACCCCTTCAGCTTACGAGAGAACGCGCTGTCATAACGACCTATGAGCGCTATAAAAGACTCGAGGAAAGCTTCCCAAACAGAGTCTTAGTAGACACCTGGAAGGGTAGGAAGAGAATAAAGATGCAGTCCTCTATGCACCACGCAATAAGGCTGTCATCCGAAATCGACCTATCCGATACAAGGCTGCCTATGCAAAGGTTTCTCTCCGGGGAACACGCCAACACTCCCCAAAAAAGGGACGAAGCTGAAGGACACCTCAGTTAGCAAAACGTCCGACCCAAAACTACTCAGAAAAGTAGCCATGGACACGCTAAATGCCCTACCGCCCGGGGCTGTCCATGTCTACACCGACGAGTCGGCTAACGCAGACACCGGTACCGCCGGCTTTGGTGTTTACATAGAGTAACCCGGCAACCCGAATAGAGACGAACTATGGGGGCCTTGCACGGGCTCTGCAACTACGGCGCAGAGATCGAGGCCATCAGTCGGGCTTTGGAGTGGATCCGCCTTCGCCACGTCGAAGGCACCCTCGGCTCTACGACCGTCATTATCCTGACTGATGCGTTGTCGGTGCTCCAGGTTACTGAGAATCTGAACAACTGACCCCGTCAGATAGAGAAAATTCTACTGGCTTCAGACGAGCTAATCCAGCACTGTGGAGACCGCGTGCAACTGCAGTGGGTCCCAGGGCATACAGGCCTACCTGGCAACGAGAGAGCAGACCACCTTGCCAAAAAAGGTGGGCTGAGCACACCCACCTGCGAGGAGCCTGGCAGCACGCCACGCTCCTTTGAGAAGGCCCGTATATTGATCCGGAGGTGGGAGACAGAAAAGTGGAACGAGAGCTGGGACAGCACTGACAAGGGCCGAGAGATCTGGCGGCATTTGCCCCGCTTTAACCGCGCCGAGCCATGGTGGTGCCTAAATAGGTCGGAACAAAGTATCATATCTCAATTCCGCACTGGCCACTGCCCCACTGGGGCATACTTCGCCAGGTTCCGGCCTAACTACGACTCGCGGTGTCGCCACTGTGGGGAGGAGGAGGAGACAGTGGAGCATATTCTGCGGGAGTGCCCCCGTCTCGTCGATCGAGGAGATGGGACGGGTGACCCACTATCCACTGATCTCTACGGAGATAGAGCCGTGCTCAAACGCATGACTGAGTTCTTGTTCAGAGCTACAAGGGAATAATACTCCCAGCTCTCCCTTCCAGTAGGAGTTCTAGTTAGTTAGTTAGTTTGCTGTCTTGCAGGTACCTATTTATCTGGCAATCCTACCTATGAGTGAGTTAAGCGTTGTTACGCACACTCTTTGGTTGAGACTAGGGATGTTAAACGAAAACCAGAATACCGGATTCCGGTTTTGAATCTGAAAACCGGTTTTGATTTTTAAAACCGGATTTCGGTTTGTTGGTTGGAAGTTAATAATTACTTCAAGTAGCACACCCTTTTTTAATTTTTTATTGGTTCAGATGGAAATATAAAAAAAAAATAATGTTGGATTCACGCAAAACAATTATTGAAATGCCTTGCTAATACTATTTAGTCTTAGATATTGTGTTTCTTTTTTTTTCTCCAAATACCAACTATGGCTTGCGATAAAAACCACATCAAACCAAATGTCGGCTCATCGTTTAGATGTGCGCTACTGTTTGATGTGCCTCAAGTGCGGCAGGGATTGCCCCTCCTGGGTTGGCCTACACAGCCATTCTCGGCGGTGCAGTTGGATACCTCACCCATGAAGCTATACCATCGTCACTCGAGACGGTCGGGTGCCGACGACAACTCTTTGATGTACGCAATGAGAGAGCAAATTAGTTTTGTCCTTTGACCTTGAACAATTCGGCTAGACACCGCGTCTGTTCTTTATTATTAACGGCAGCATTAAATACACATTCTTTTGACTTTTGATTGGCGCTACGTGATCCTATTCAATACATTATTTTACAAGTCTAAGTCCACGGTGCACAAATTATCACTATTGAAAGCTATTATCGGTTGTAATCAATTAGCCCATATTTTTTTTTTATTTCTAAAGAATGTTCTGGTAAATTGTACAAAATCATAATGTATTCACCTCTTGAATGCTAAGCAAACACTTATTAAGTTTGAAATATTTTTCAAATACACCTACAAAACTACGCTCATTTGTCTCTTCCGGCCTGTGACTTGTGACATTGCGGGGGGGGGGGGGGGAGGGGGGAGGGGGGAATCGAAATCCGGTTTTAAACCGGTTTTATAGAACCGAAAACCGGTTTTGAAAACAAATCGGTTTTAACATCCCTAGTTGAGACTATATATAGTTATGTAACATATTGGTGGTTCCCAATACTGGAACACACATTACTTATTTACTCTCTCTCCCCAACGCAAGTTTTGTAGGCGGGTCTAAGTTTTCCATTTCCTTTTATGTTTTTCATTTTGACTTTTTAGTAACGAGTATAAAAGAATCTTAGAAATCCAATTTTGTAACATATGCAAATTCTGGAATGGTTTATTATTACATACATGGGAGATCATGTTAAAATTATCGTTTTTATTATGGGCTAAAGTGAATGGTACCATATTTTCTACCTCTCTATTAATGGGTCTCCCCCGAGGGTATTTAAGCCGTTTCCCAGCACAGTTTGCGACAGAGCGTAGAACGAATTTCATTTGATCCTGTGATGACGCTTATGTTGGCACTATTTTATTATTACTGTATAGAATCTTCATATTGTAAATACTTGCACATATCGGAGTTATCACCTGAATTAAAATATCTTCTTGATCGAATCATCTACACTGACGTTTCCTTGTCAAGTTACTATTCTACTTTATTGTTTACACTACCATAATATATATTTTTTTTACAACTACCAGGTCAAGGAAAGGAACTGTTTGAACGCAAATCCTGAGTTTGTTCCCAGGACAATAAGGAGAGTTCCTGTAATGCTGAAATATAAATAATAATAACCAAAGTCTACCCTAGGACGAACGAGAATTATCAACAACATCTACACGGCTCTGACCACAAGGGAATTGTGGTCGAAACAATTATAACGTTAATAAGTCAGCTTCAGTTTTCAATTTAATAAAAACATAGAACAAAAATGCTATATCACTATAGTTAGACTTAGATTCTATACTAGACTATGCAACTAACAAGAGTAATACCAATAGTTAAATCACTAAACCTAGAAAGAAACACTCGACAACAGAAGGGCAAAGAGTAAAGTAGTAATAATAAATAAGGCATTAAATTCTAATTTAGAAATACAATACAAAAACAATATGTTTATTAATTTACCTTCAATCACTATGTGTTATATTTCAAATTACACATAGCTAACGTTTAATTCAATGATGAACTAAAAAGATGTATAGAATTTAAAGAAAAATAAACAAGGCCAACAGTTGATGTTATACTGTTAGGTGACCTTGCATAGACAGAAGTTTAGTTTTAAGAACTTCCGGTAATGAAACTACTGCACTAAAATTAATCATTGTTGAATGCATTAGGAAAAAGTGTGTGAGGCTAGGCTTCTTTAAAGACTATAATAAGATGGACCGCTTGCTCTATTTTTAGAGCTTAAATCAACATTTTTTTCCGTGCGCAACCAATATGTCTGTTTTACATTACTTCTACGCTCCTCGTTGTTTCTTAAATGTTTCCGCTTTATACAACTTTCGATTTTAATTTTAATTTTTCTTTGAGAAAATCGAAGCGATTCCATAAAACGGAAGTGCAAAGGAAACAACGAATCGGCAATTCCGAAAATCAGTGTTTCGATTCATCATATAGCAGAAATACTAAAGCAAGCGGTCCATGTATATTATAGTCTATGGTTTCTTATAATATCACAATCATAATGAAAATTTAATTTTGTATACTATGATTCACTATAATTATTACATTTGTTTTTTTAACTGCGAAAAGAAAAATATTCATTTACAACGATGAATATATAGATCTAGTCTAAAGTATTGATAAAGTAATTTAAAAGATCTATCAAAACATTAGGCTTCATCTCCTACCAAGCGCGTCCCTAGGTGGCGGATAGGGGAATGACCTTTAGATATAAAAGTTAGCATTGAATACTGAATAAGCGGCGCGGACAAACTGGTTTGCTGTCATGGAGGGTGAGGTGGGGTATCCCGTGGTAAGGATACTTTTTTTTTAAATGCTTAAAAAATCCAAGGAAATGACTGCAAAAAGCGAACATAGAGCGCTCTAACTCTAAACCCGGACAGATGACGCCGTTAGCTAGGGATAGCAGTCATCTAAAAGAGAAACTCTGAAATATAAATCAACTGCTGCCTTGAAAAACAAAACCGGTTTTCAGTTTCAAAACCGGAATCCGGTTTTCGTTTAACATCCCTAGTTGCTATTGCAAGGATAGACTGGATTGCATGTGAAGTGTTTGTTGTCTCGTCTGGGTTTTTCCCGGTTTTCTAGCGCGAGTAACCAGCTCGCGGCAACCCGCCTACCCGCCGCCTCTATAAACGTACCCTTAGGGTGTTACTCTTGTTAATTGGGAATATTCACTGGTTATGAACCTTGCAGCTCTTTTTTTTTATTTGTTCTAATTTGTTAATGTTTTCTTTAGTTGATGGGTCCCATACAGGTGCTGCATATTCTAGTATAGGTCTAACTAATGTGAGATAGCAGTTTAGTTTTATATTCTTATTTTATTTGTAATAAATTTGTAATAAATCCTAATGTTTTGTTTGAATTGTTAATAACTTCATCAGTATGAAGTAATTTATAGTAACTATCTTTTCTATGATGTTTAAAACAATATATTTCATATTGAGTGAGACATATGTGTAAAATATTTGTATTGTATGGCCACAATAATATCCAGCCAGCTTACCGGTCCACAACTAAATTCAGATACCAGTCAGAGATGTGTAGACCAGGTGATAATCTCAAGAACAGGAATGGGGGGGGGGGAATTGGTAATTAACATAGCAAGGTAATCTTTGTTTTTTTTCTGGATTTCAGTACAAACCAGGAACTGGAAGAGAAAAAACAGTTTCCATACAACTCACCGGTAAAATTTTTGCAGTTTTATCATATTGAATTTTTGTTTTTAAATTATCAAATTTAAATTATTACTAGCAGCACAGCGGCTTGTTTAAAATAGTAAGAAAAAATATATCAATGGTTTATTTTTTCAATTACTTGTATTGATCTAAGTGATTTAATTCACACTATTATAATTACACTATCACTATTCAAAATATTTCTAGGTACAATTAATAATAATAAATGTTTCAAATATTATTCTCATTTCGTATATGTAGATGTCAGAAAAAGAAAAAAACAGGAAAAACCGGAGACAAACGATTGTCCAAATAGTGGTAGGTAAATAATATCTTAACATTTAAATTAGCTATGAGATAAATGTTGTGATTGTACAAATAGTGGTAGGTAAATGATATCTTAACATTTAAATTAGCTATGAGATAAATGTTGTGGTTGTACAAATAGTGGTAGGTAAATGATATCTTAACATTTAACTTAGCTATGAGATAAATGTTGTGGTTGTACAAATAGTGGTAGGTAAATGATATCTTAACATTTAACTTAGCTATGAGATAAATGTTGTGGTTGTACAAATAGTGGTAGGTAAATAATATCTTAACATTTAACTTAGCTATGAGATAAATGTCGTGTTTGGACAAACAGTGGTAGGTAAATCAAATCTTAACATTTAATTTAGCTATGAGATAAATGTTGTGATTGTACAAATAGTGGTAGGTAAATCATATCTTAACATTTAACTTAGCTATGAGATACATGTTGTGATTGTACAAATAGTGGTAGGTAAATAATATCTTAACATTTAACTTAGATATGAGATAAATGTTGTGATTGTACAAATAGTGGTAGGTAAATATTATCTTAACATTTAACTTAGCAATGAGATAAATGTTGTGATTGTACAAATAGTGGTAGGTAAATATTATCTTAACATTTAACTTAGCAATGAGATAAATGTTGTGATTGTACAAATAGTGGTAGGTAGCCTAAATCATATCTTAACATTTAACTTAGCTATGAGATAACTGTTGTGTTTAGACAAAATAGTGTGCACATGCATTTTAATTATCACTAGTAGTTGTATTACTGAAAGTATAGGCCTACAGTGTTACAGTGTTCTTACATTGCGGGGGTCATAATGACAACATAGAATTATTGAGTAACATATTGAATGATTCAGATGAATAGTTTATTGACTTTAAGAAAATGTATAGACAGACCACATAGTCACGCATTTACAATAATCAGAATACTAAGCTGATAGTAAAAGTCTGTAAGAACATTTATCCAATATATATGTATTCAAGCTACATTGCCCGGCGTTGCCCGGGTGAAAAAAAAACAGGACTGTATAAGGTGCCGATAAAAATTGTATAAACTATAATTAAAAGAAAGCTATAAATCTAATATTTAAATTATTATTTTTTACTGAAGACTTTTAGGAAATAATTTAAAATAAATATTGTAATTGGGTAAAAAAATAGGCAAGTATTTTTATTTACTAAAAATATTATTGACCGTGCATTTTAAAATGTCTTTTGTTTTTAAAAGTTTGAAAAAAAAATTGTCGGAAAAAAAGGTATAGTCTAAATGGAGAATTGAACCCGGGTCGCCCGCATAGTCATAGTCCGCTAGGTTAACCACTGAGCTAGCAAAGGCACATGTACGATGTGAAAAATTATTAGACAGTATATATGCCTTGGCCTAAATAGGTCTGTGACACAAACTCACGTGATTTCAGATTGACCAATGGGGATCCGAATGCGTACAAACACTCTCTTTTTATGTATGTAGATAGTCACTTCAGTATAGCTTAAGCACAATATATAACTCCTTCATAAGTATAATGACTTATTTTTTTCAAGTTTACTTCCCTTGAAAACGTTGTATTCATCCATAAGATAATCATGTTTTCATTCCTTGTGTTCTAAATTATTTCCCTTTGTGAACACCGTATCATTTCTGTTTATTTAGAAAAAAAAAACAACTTCAATCTCTATCTAGCTCTTGACACCGTGTTACATCCAACACTAATCTCAACTGTAACATAAAGGACAATACAATAACCATTTTGTATCTCAGTTTTGGGTTCACTTTTCTGCATATTTGTGCTTCAGTTACTTTTGCAATAATAACTTTAAGTCAGTGTAATTTTGTTACGAAAACATTAGGGTCATAATAAGCAATTATTGTTATTATATTAAAATAGTGTTACGACCACAATCCCCTTGTGGTCAGAGCCCTGTAAATGTTGTTGATAATTCTCGTTCGTCCTAGGGTAGACTTTGGTTATTATTATTTATATTTCAGCATTACAGGAACTCTTGATCGTCCTGGGAACAAACTTAGAATTATGTACAGTAAGAATAAAATAGTGCCAACACAAGCGTCAACAACCGGCTTAAAAGAAATTATCTACAAAACTGACTGCCTTGAAAGACAACGCAAATCCATAAATAATCGCGGAGAAGAGCGGGGAACAGACCTATTAAGAAAAGGGTAAAAATAATGGTATCATTTACAAAACTTTTAATAAAAACGAAAGTTTTAACATGAACTCCCCTGTACGTAAAATAATAAACTATTCCTAGCTATTCCGAAAATTTGAGGTCGGTACAAGGGTGGATTCCTAGAACAGTCTAAGCTTAGTACCTTCCACAAAACTTGCGTTGATAGAGAGCAATGGGTGCTATTAATATGTGACAATAGCAATTTAAAAGATGCTGCCGTGTTAGCTAAAACAATAAATCTTCTCTTTTCTTTAAGATTCAAAAGACCTATGCATCATCAATGTTGACATCGAGAAGCTGACCGAATTTATTACCGGTTACCTTTAACAGTGGCTACAAACATGAACTAAAGAGTAGATATTTTTAATTAGACCAGTTCAGCTTGACTTAGGCATATTCGACCTTGATTCCTACTAGTTCCAGTTTGTACATACGGCCCCTTTAAAGTGCCCCTTCTTTTTCTTTTTGACTCCGGCTTTAATTAAAGGAAATGTCCTGTGGTTTTTTAGTTGTTACTTTTTATGTTACGAAACCTTTGATGTAGTGGAAATATATATATGATTACATAGTAATTATTTTGTTTATGGTAGACATGATTTGACTATACAATGTTTATATTACAATAATTGCTCCTAATAAGGGCTTCAAAAGTTATGTGTAAAGTACGGCTGTATTATTTTATGGCTGTTTTTTCCTGTTACTGTCTCTTACCAACATTATCTTTAAATGATAACTACTTGTGTTTTTCTCCTGGCAGTTGTTATAATCTTCTCGGAATCATCCTGTTACTTGATGTTAGTATGTTCATTTTATTTTGATTTCTGATTTCTTGAGATTATTCTTACATTTTGTAGAGTTTCCTTTTCATTTTTTATTTCGTGTTGTCTTTTTTTTACATTTAATTTATCTTATGTCAGATTTATATTGATTTGTGATGACGTGGAGTTGTTTCTAAAATCATTATCATTCAGAGTTTTTCATTAATTTTAATGTAAATAAAAATGTTTTTTCTTACTATCACTTTGTCTCGTGTGAAGACTTGGTGATTGTTTTATATGTTATGTTTAGCTCGAAATGGTGTTTAGTTTTCTTAGTAGATCGTGTAGTAGTAGAAGTTAAGAACTAGGGATGTTAATGGTAATTTTATGTTCAACTTTCCCTACGGCTGAATAAGCTACGCCGATCTAAACTAGGACTAAGTTATGTTGGGTGAGACGTATTTGCTGGATGGGCCAGAGAAGGTGGATCACCAACGGGATATGCGCTATATAAGCACCGTTATTATTATTATTATTATTATTATTATTAATCTTCATAAAATAAACTATAAACTGATTTGAAATTACATATGTAAATATCGAATATATTTAAAGACTGTATTGAGGAAAGTGGCTACTGTTTGCAGAAAGCAGAAAACAATTGTTTATCAGACTTTGTGTACTACAGGCGTGACTACATGTATTCTCAAACATTCTGACTCTATTCTAATGTATGCATTGTTGGTAACTATTTTTCTCTCAAAATGAAAATTAAATTAATGAGCAAGTTAAAGTCAATATAATGTTGCGTTTGCAAAATAAATAAATAAATTAGAAACAAAACAATAGGCAAAAATTACAACAATAAGGCGCTTTTAAGCATTTTTTAATTTGCACCTAGAAATATAAAAATATTATTATAGTTTAGGATGGTTGAACTATGTCACGATTCTGGACTGAACCGTAACCTTATTAGCACCCTCAGTCAGATAACATACATAGATAGACCGTAGCATAGCAAGCGAACCTTAGATTAGCGCAAAGTCTAGGTTAAGAAGAAGAGAGTAGGGGACGCCATAACCTCTTCCCCTCTCCTTACGCAAGTGAAATCCTCCAGCACTCTTCTCCTCACCTCTCTTTAACCCTCTCTACACTCTTTCATTCCCGAATTCAGAGTTTGCTACTCGATTCAGCCAATTGGTATTACACTATTTGTATGTGTGATTGTATGTGTGTGTATTCTTTAATGTATATATATATATATTCTATTATGCTGTCAATTATGATTCATGTTGTATTTGGATAGTAACTACTCATTTATTTTGTTAAAACTCAGCATACACGTAAAACCCCCACCCACCTGTAGACACCCCCACCCACTGCTACACCTTTTTCATTATCTCCCCTCTTCGTCCCCTACTCAGCGCCCGTGGGCATAGCCCTTGATCCACTCGTCGTAGTGACATCTGGAGCGAAGCGTCTCGCACATACGTAAGCGCCCCGGGCTGTACATCAAGGGAGATAAGTCATTATCTTATCCTTTGTATCTCCGTATACGTCTACCCCCCCCCCTTTCCCCTGGGCTCCACCCCGCAAAGTCGGCGGTATCAATTGTTCACCTACACCCACCCCTAATTTCCCCCCCCCCCCCCAATAGTCAATCTTCTATGCAAGTATATTTCAAACCAGCCAACCAGAACATATGTAATTCTAAACTAATGTAGCTATCCAATCAAATTGACCTCTGATCACGTGACTAAAATCCAGGAAAGCGCGCTTAACTAGTTTTAGGGACTTCGTCTCAAGCGTGAGGCGGAGAAGGTTGTTCGATTCTAGCCTCCACTTATTCAGTTCGTTCCATAGGATATACCGCCTGCATGTGTATAGATAGATATTGTGCCAGTATAAGTATTTTCATGAACACAGCTACGGTTGCCTAATGTTTGGATAACCTAGCAGTACCATGTGTTGAGTGTTAACTGAAGCCTGTGCAAATTCATATATGTATCTTGCCACAGAGTGAAGAATTGAAATGATAATAAACACCTGAACTTAACCAACGATTTATTTGCCTACTTAGAACTATTTGTTGTGTCCGTCATAATATCTAACGAGCCAAGAGAGAAATAATAATTATTCCATGGCGATTCCAGTCACGGTAATTCATACCCCACGACGACCTGCCACTACTACCCACTCACCTACGACTCCGCACCCCTCTCATCGCCCAACTTCTGCCAGGTTGATGTCCTAATCGTAAACACATCCTGACAAAGTGGGGACCTCGCCGCGGGATCCTGAACTCAATCCGTTCAGCGCACAAACAACAGCAATCAACCCGAGGACCACGCAGTTACTGAAACCGACCCTGGATTTGGGGCTCATCTCTCTACAACACGAAGACTCTAAGCAGCAAACAGATCCGCCACCTCAAACGCAAGCCAAGTCACCCCACTGAGCCAGACTCATCACCATACGCCACCTGCGCCACTCCAGATACGCCAGCAACCAGACTCGTCACCCCAACGCCAACCAAGGCACCCATTAAGCCAGACTCATCACCATACGCCACCTGCGCCACCCCAGATACGCCAGCAACCAGACTCGTCACCCCAACGCCAACCAAGGCACCCATTAAGCCAGACTCATCACCATACGCCACCTGCGCCACCCCAGATACGCTAGAAACAAGACTCGTCACCTCAACGCCAACCAAGGCACACATTAAGCCAGATTCGCCACCCCATTATACCAGATTCGCCACCCCAACCGCCAGACCGTCAACCTTCGACCCCGCATCGACGTACCTGCACCCGAGACGTCAGCACTAGAGACCGAGGAGAACCCGACATCTGCCCCGCCAACCTCCCCGTTGGAACCGCCGTAGTCCCGGTACCCAAACCCGGGGAAAAGACAATAACACTATACACTATCTAATCCCGGCACGGGGGAAAAGAACTTCTTACTATACCGAAGCTACAGTAGTATAGTGTGTAGTTTTCGATTATCATTTACGGAGCCGCTCCGTTGCGCCTCAGTTGACCTTTGACCTTTGATCCGGAAGTGCCCTTTGACCCCGTTTCCGGAAAAGACCCCTACCGGAAGTGACGTCATCCAAGATGGCGTCTTATCGTGTTGTTACACGACCAGCCGTGACCTAGTGCCCTAGTGACCTTTTGACCTAGTGACCCCGCTCCTCAGTTGAACCAAGATGGCGTCTTGTCGTGTTGTTACACGAGCTTTGTTAGCACGTGATTTGATCATATGATTATTTTGTCTGGTATTATTTTTGTGTGGTATTATTTTTTCCCATTGTCTTACAATGATTGACACATGTCCTATTTTTTTTCTCCCATTGTTTTATAAGGGTCTTTCTAGAGTTCAGCGGATCTAATTTTATAATTAATTAATAATATTAATTAAGTAATTGATCACTTGTATAGTGTTCTTTATAATTTTCAATAGTAAAAGGCTTTTTTCAATAAGTTTAATGTGTTTATTGCCCTAATTAGCACCTTTGAATCGATAATTGATGTGTAAGGGTTATTTTTACTTACTTGGCGGCAGTAATTTTCTTAATTTTATACTTAATTAATTAAATAATTGAAATTTTTATAGCCACTATTAGCGTGTAAAGGAAAGTTTTTAAATACTAATGGTCGTAATTAGCACTGAATATCCCACGTTTTTTTTTAATACTTTTTTACTTTTTACTTACTGGCATACATTAATTGTCTCTATTTTAGACTTACTTAACATATTATAATTTTTATAGTTATAATTAACTTGTAAACATGTGTTTTTAATGACTAAGGGCCGTAATTATCACTAAATAGACAACATTTTAATACGTTTTTACCTTATTAATTACATGGATACATTAATTGTCTCTATTTTATACTTAATTAACATATTATAATTTTTATAGTTATAATTAACTTGTAAACAGGTGTTTTTAATGACTAAGGGCCGTAATTATCACTAAATAGACAACATTTTAATACGTTTTTACCTTATTAATTACATGGATACATTAATTGTCTCTATTTTATACTTAATTAACATATTATAATTTTTATAGTTATAATTAACTTGTAAACAGGTGTTTTTAATTACTAAGGGCCGTAATTATCACTAAATAGACAACATTTTAATACGTTTTTACCTTATTAATTACATGGATACATTAATTGTCTCTATTTTATACTTAATTAACATATTATAATTTTTATAGTTATAATTAACTTGTAAACAGGTGTTTTTAATGACTAAGGGTCGTAATTATCACTAAATAGACAACATTTTAATACGTTTTTACCTTATTAATTACATGGATACATTAATTGTCTCTATTTTATACTTAATTAACATATTATAATTTTTATAGTTATAATTAACTTGTAAACAGGTGTTTTTAATTACTAAGGGCCGTAATTATCACTAAATAGACAACATTTTAATACGTTTTTACCTTATTAATTACATGGATACATTAATTGTCTCTATTTTATACTTAATTAACATATTATAATTTTTATAGTTATAATTAACTTGTAAACAGGTGTTTTTAATGACTAAGGGTCGTAATTATCACTAAATAGACAACATTTTAATACGTTTTTACCTTATTAATTACATGGATACATTAATTGTCTCTAATTTATTCTTAACTAATGAACTAATTATGATTTTTATAGCCATAATTATCTCGTAAAGGGACGATTTTAATTCCTAAGGGCCGTAATTATCACATTTCAAGCAACAAATCTCATGTAAGGAACGCACATTTACTTACTTCGATACAGTTATTATCTTAATTTTATTCTTAACTAATTAACTAATTATAATTTGTATAGCCATAATTATCTCGTAAAGGGACGATTTTAATTACTAAGGGCCGTAATTATCACATTTCAAGCAACAAATCTCATGTAAGGAACGCACATTTACTTACTTCGATACAGTAATTATCTTAATTTTATTCTTAACTAATTAACTAATTATAATTTGTATAGCCATAATTATCTCGTAAAGGGACGATTTTAATTACTAAGGGCCGTAATTATCACATTTCAAGCAACAATTCGCATGTAAGGAACGCACATTTACTTACTTCGATACAGTAATTATCTTAATTTTATTCTTAACTAATTAACTAATTATAATTTGTATAGCCATAATTATCTCGTAAAGGGACGATTTTAATTACTAAGGGCCGTAATTATCACATTTCAAGCAACAAATCTCATGTAAGGAACGCACATTTACTTACTTCGATACGGTAATTATCTTAATTTTATTCTTAACTAACTAACTAATTATAATTTTAATAACCATAATTAGCTTGTAAACGGGTCGGTTTTTAATTACAAAGGGCTGCAATTTTCCCTACAAGGAACCACATTCTATATAATTTTTACCTTTTTACTTATTGGGATAGAGTAATTATCTTAATTTTATTCTTAACTAATTAAATAATTGAAATTTTTTTATAGACATAATTATCTTGTAAAGGGGTGTTTATTAATTACCAAAGGCCGTAATTAACACTAAAAAGACCACATTTTTTTACTTTTTTAACTTTTTACTTACTTGAATATAGTAATTGTCTTTATTGTATACTTAATTAACTAACTAATTATAATTTTAAGAACCATAATTATCGTGTAAAGAGGTGTTTTTTAATTACTAAGGCCACAAAATTAGCACTAAATAGGCCACATTTTATATACCTTTTACATTTTTACTTACTTGGATATAGTAATTATCTCTATTTTATACCTAATTAAATAACTAATTTGTATTTTTATAGCCATAATTATATTGTAAAGGTTTTTTTAAATAAGATGACGTCTATTTTGTTCGTACACATGATTTTAACACGTGATTTTTTAAATTTAAGAATGTTTAATAATAATATTTCGGTTTGATTAAGCCTTTTCCTTATTTATTGACAATAAACAAAAGTACGACATAAAGTACAACAGGACAACACTACAACAGTACAACAGTACAACATATAGAAAAAAAAACAAAAATAGGTTTAAGTTATTATGTGATTTTATTCATAGTATTATATAGACATAGTACGTACATCAATTAAATAAGTTTATTTTTAATAATACTTTCATAGTATGTACATCAAACAAAAAGTTTATTTATAGCAATACATATATACATACAATAGCAACCAAAAAGCTTTATTTAGATCAATTCATATATACAGTATAATGTATTTATAGCAATCAAACAAGTTTATTTATAGCAATGCGGATATACAGTATAGTGTATTTATAGCAATTCATATATACAGTATAGTGTATTTATAGCAATCAAACAAGTTTATTTATATCAATTGATTTATACAGTATAGTTTATTTACAGCAGTAAACAGGAAGCGGTGACAAGATCTGAAATAAATAAATGCTTGTCTTATAAAAATGTTAATAATAGTACTATGTATATATTGTAAGCAGGTTAAAAATAAAGCCACCACCTATCTATATAACGATACAAGCTAAATTAACATATTGTGATATAAAGGCAAAAAATAACTTACCTTTTTTCTGTATATAACAGCGACCTAGACACAAAAACTGGAACAAGGGTAGATTTACGATGCTAGAGCAAGTGAAATTTAGCAATCTGCCTCGGACTATATATAGCGTATTTTGACCACACCTGTATTTATCAGTATCATCTTAAAAGCCAACACTGTCTAAACCCATTTAAACATTACGTCTGGTTACGTATATTAAGCATAGGCTGAGAGTTTCGGTGTACAGGTAATTGGATTTGACTGGCCCTATGGTTAGTTTCCATTAGTTGCACTTGGCTAAGTGCATTTTACGCATTGCTGACCGAAACAGACCTGGTCAAAAATTTACTTATCTACCAACCTGAATCTCGGCTACGGCATCTGGCTCGTCACGATGATGTAAGAATTCAGACATTTTTAGTTCGCCAGCTGTTGCACTAAGGCACTTGGTACAGAGCTAAAGGTCAACTTTTTGCACTAATGGGTTTTGCTTATCAATCAAATCTTTTTTTTCATCCATGTGGTCAGGTTTTTACATTTTTGCACTAAGGCACTTAGTACAGTAAGGTCAATCCTTTTACTTATATACTTTATAATTACATAAGTCTACATTTGTATTTTGTACATTTTCTTTAAGTTTTTATTGATAATACATGTAAATACAGTTTACTTAACTCGTTTAAATTTAAATTAAATTAAAAGTAAATTGGTTATTTATATAGCACTTCTATCTATGCTATTTTAGCATGCTCAGTGCGCTCTGTAAACACTTTTAAACATAAATGTTGCATATTGTAACTATTCTCTCGTCCAGATGGTCTTTAACTATTAAAAATCAGTTTGATATACGTAAATGGTTGTATCTTTTCATTTTTGTCGTGTAATTTTTTACTTACTAGGGTTGAACGTTTTAAAATTTAAGTAAATTAAGTCTTTCAAGTGGTATCCAATATGACGGGTCAGAAGGGGGCGGATCCAAGAGGACCGATTCGAGTGTTCCACACACCGGTCAACTGGAAAACAAGATAACGTCTAATCCAAGTAATATACAAGGGCAGTTTCCGTGTAATAATTTCTTTAACAGTAAACATAGAGAGATTTCATTTTTTAAATTTTTATTTGCGCGCAATTACATCAAACAAGGAATAAAACAACAACATGACTGGTAGTTTTTTATTATTTTCTTTTTTATTTTACATCTAACTAAAGGTATATTTACATTACGAACAGGATCATTTATAATATAATAAATACGATCATGGTTAATTTCTTATGTACATGAAACAAATAATTAATCGACAATTATTAATATGTACGTGTAGTCTGTATTTGACTGTGTGTGCGTGTGTGTAGCACATAGGTCCTAGGGGGTTCCTAAAGTAAATTATACTAGTAATGGTATTGTCTTAACATTGTCTGAGTACATCTATCAAGTAGTAGTCTATACCCAACATACTTGTTTCTGTGACAGGGAAGTTATTTTTAAAACAACTAGGCGTAGCATCTTACATGTTTATAGAACGCCTCTTGGTACATTACAGTGATGTTAATTTTTTATACAACTAAGACAGGTCAAACAAGCCCAACATTTTTTGTTGTTTCCACAACTAGAAACATTTTTAGTTTGACAAACATTTTTAGAGACCCTTCCGTGTTTGACAGACAATAATGTTAACTTTTACAACACGAACGACTAGTTTCTTTTTATGCCTTGCGCAATCTTTGTATCGCTTACTGCTTTCTTCTCTCGATCTCTCTCTCTCGACAAACTTGTTAGGGCAACTTTTTCAAAATCTTTTACACACGCGACATACTTGTTAGGGCAACTTTTTCTAAATCTTTTACACACGCGACAAATTTTATAGGGCAACTTTTAAAAATCTGTCATACTATATAAAGCGTAGTAGGGCAAATTTTTCAAAAACGTTCACACTATGGAAAGTGTTGTAGGGCAACTTTTTAAAAAGCTTTCACACTATGGAAAGCGTTGTAAGGCAACTTTAAAAAAATCTTTCACACTATGGAAAGCTTTGTAGGGCAACTTTTTAAAAATCTTTAACACTATGGAAAGCTTTGTAGGACAACTTTTTAAAACTTTTTAACACTCTCCATGTTATCCGAAACCTAACCATTTCTCTTTCAACAACATTCTCTTTTTTTTTACTTGTTCAATATCGCTCCCCTTTAATACATTCACCTCTCTTTCAGACAATAAAAAATTTTAGGACACCTCTCTATGGACTTCTTTCTAACAGTATTCATCTCTCTGTCTCCAACTATTTCTCTCTCTCCGTCTCTTTCTCTAACAAAACGTTAAGTCACTCCAACCTAACCATTACGCGTGCTCTTTTTTCTGCATTGCTCATTATCTGTATCTCTTACTACATGCTTCTATCTTTCTCCCGCTCTCTAGAAAAACTTTATGGTCAGCAAAACCTAACACATAATTTGCTACACAGCTTTCATTATGTCTTTCGTTTTCTTTTTTTTTCCGCGTGCCATCGTTTACATTCTTAGTCTCTGTGACTCTCTTTCCTTACTCTTGTCTCGAGAGCTTTCTCTCACGAAACGTTTAGTTACTCTAAGCAGCACTCTTTCAACAGCGTCCCCTCTTTCTGTCTTGTTCAATCTCTACCTTCTTACTTACTTCTTCTCTCTTTCTAAAATTGTCTTTCAGTTTATGTTTTATAACTTGCAAATCGTTAAGCATGGTCACTCCTAATGCTAAAACGGTGTGTACTTTACACGTAAACAAGGTTTTACAAGTAAGAGATATATAACAAAGGCCAAGGTCAACTGACACTAGTGTGAATTTGGGAAAAGCCCCTCCTCGCTCTACCTAACTAACACTGTCTAAAACTTACCAAATATTACCAAACTAGTTACGCAAACCTTTTAATTATCAAACCAACATTTACTAATAGTAGTGGGCAGAACCTTTGTAACGCATACCACTCACCAACTATACAACTCTTGTCATTCCATCACCACCCAAATATATCTTCCAACTTAAGACAATCTTGCTCGACTTAAATCCTTAGAATATTTTTATAGATAGCCCTGTCCTAACACCAACTTTACAAAACACATATCTACAACCCCCAAGTGAATTTCCCCACTTAGGAAATCTTGCTTGACTGATGTCCTGGAAGATTTCTGATAGTCTATCTTTATCGATATCCCCGTCCTACCACAGACTTTACAAAACACATATCTAAAACCCCCAAGTGAATTTCACCACTTAGGAAATCTTGCTTGACTGATGTCATGGAAGATTTCTGATAGTCTATCTTTATCAATATCCCCGTCCTACCACAGACTTTACAAAACACATATCTATAACCCCCAAGTGAATTTCCCCACTTAGGAAATCTTGCTTGACTGGTGTCCTGGAAGATTTCTGATAGTCTATCTTTATCGATATCCCCGTCCTACCACAGACTTTACAAAACACATATCTACAACCCCCAAGTGAATTTCACCACTTAGGAAATCTTGCTTGACTGATGTCATGGAAGATTTCTGATAGTCTATCTTTATCGATATCCCCGTCCTACCACAGACTTTACAAAACACATATCTATAACCCCCAAGTGAATTTCCCCACTTAGGAAATCTTGCTTGACTGATGTCATGGAAGATTTCTGATAGTCTATCTTTATCGATATCCCCGTCCTACCACAGACTTTACAAAACACATATCTACAACCCCCAAGTGAATTTTCCCACTTAGGAAAGCTTGCTTGAACCAAACCTTCTAATACTTTTATTGATAGCCCTGTCCGAAACACTAATCTTAAAAAAAAAACCTTTATAGATATCCCTGTCCAAAACACAACCCAAAACATATATCTACAACACATAATTATACCTTCCCACTTAGGCAATCTTGCTTGAATCAAACCCTTATAATACTTCTATAGTTATTCCTGTCCAAAACACTAACTTAACAAAACACTACACCTTCAGTTTAAAGTATTACTTTTTCACTACCCTATCCAACTTATAGTAGTAATTGCTAAAAATAATAAATACACATCCTAAAACTTATCACAATTCCTTTAAACTAATTCTAGTGATTTACAAAACTCTTTACAATATTGACTATCAACCCCAAACTAGTACAAACAAATAAATTTTTTCTTCTACCCCACTTTTCCCAAATTCACACTAGTGTCAGTTGACCTTGGCCTTTGTTATATATCTCTTACTTGTAAAACCTTGTTTACGTGTAAAGTACACACCGTTTTAGCATTAGGAGTGACCATGCTTAACGATTTGCAAGTTATAAAACATAAACTGAAAGACAATTTTAGAAAGAGAGAAGAAGTAAGTAAGAAGGTAGAGATTGAACAAGACAGAAAGAGGGGACGCTGTTGAAAGAGTGCTGCTTAGAGTAACTAAACGTTTCGTGAGAGAAAGCTCTCGAGACAAGAGTAAGGAAAGAGAGTCACAGAGACTAAGAATGTAAACGATGGCACGCGGAAAAAAAAAGAAAACGAAAGACATAATGAAAGCTGTGTAGCAAATTATGTGTTAGGTTTTGCTGACCATAAAGTTTTTCTAGAGAGCGGGAGAAAGATAGAAGCATGTAGTAAGAGATACAGATAATGAGCAATGCAGAAAAAAGAGCACGCGTAATGGTTAGGTTGGAGTGACCTAACGTTTTGTTAGAGAAAGAGACGGAGAGAGAGAAATAGTTGGAGACAGAGAGATGAATACTGTTAGAAAGAAGTCCATAGAGAGGTGTCCTAAAATTTTTTATTGTCTGAAAGAGAGGTGAATGTATTAAAGGGGAGCGATATTGAACAAGTAAAAAAAAAGAGAATGTTGTTGAAAGAGAAATGGTTAGGTTTCGGATAACATGGAGAGTGTTAAAAAGTTTTAAAAAGTTGTCCTACAAAGCTTTCCATAGTGTTAAAGATTTTTAAAAAGTTGCCCTACAAAGCTTTCCATAGTGTGAAAGATTTTTTTAAAGTTGCCTTACAACGCTTTCCATAGTGTGAAAGCTTTTTAAAAAGTTGCCCTACAACACTTTCCATAGTGTGAACGTTTTTGAAAAATTTGCCCTACTACGCTTTATATAGTATGACAGATTTTTAAAAGTTGCCCTATAAAATTTGTCGCGTGTGTAAAAGATTTAGAAAAAGTTGCCCTAACAAGTTTGTCGCGTGTGTAAAAGATTTTGAAAAAGTTGCCCTAACAAGTTTGTCGAGAGAGAGAGATCGAGAGAAGAAAGCAGTAAGCGATACAAAGATTGCGCAAGGCATAAAAAGAAACTAGTCGTTCGTGTTGTAAAAGTTAACATTATTGTCTGTCAAACACGGAAGGGTCTCTAAAAATGTTTGTCAAACTAAAAATGTTTCTAGTTGTGGAAACAACAAAAAATGTTGGGCTTGTTTGACCTGTCTTAGTTGTATAAAAAATTAACATCACTGTAATGTACCAAGAGGCGTTCTATAAACATGTAAGATGCTACGCCTAGTTGTTTTAAAAATAACTTCCCTGTCACAGAAACAAGTATGTTGGGTATAGACTACTACTTGATAGATGTACTCAGACAATGTTAAGACAATACCATTACTAGTATAATTTACTTTAGGAACCCCCTAGGACCTATGTGCTACACACACGCACACACAGTCAAATACAGACTACACGTACATATTAATAATTGTCGATTAATTATTTGTTTCATGTACATAAGAAATTAACCATGATCGTATTTATTATATTATAAATGATCCTGTTCGTAATGTAAATATACCTTTAGTTAGATGTAAAATAAAAAAGAAAATAATAAAAAACTACCAGTCATGTTGTTGTTTTATTCCTTGTTTGATGTAATTGCGCGCAAATAAAAATTTAAAAAATGAAATCTCTCTATGTTTACTGTTAAAGAAATTATTACACGGTAACTGCCCTTGTATATTACTTGGATTAGACGTTATCTTGTTTTCCAGTTGACCGGTGTGTGGAACACTCGAATCGGTCCTCTTGGATCCGCCCCCTTCTGACCCGTCATATTGGATACCACTTGAAAGACTTAATTTACTTAAATTTTAAAACGTTCAACCCTAGTAAGTAAAAAATTACACGACAAAAATGAAAAGATACAACCATTTACGTATATCAAACTGATTTTTAATAGTTAAAGACCATCTGGACGAGAGAATAGTTAAAATATGCAACATTTATGTTTAAAAGTGTTTACAGAGCGCACTGAGCATGCTAAAATAGCATAGATAGAAGTGCTATATAAATAACCAATTTAATTTTAATTTAATTTAAATTTAAACGAGTTAAGTAAACTGTATTTACATGTATTATCAATAAAAACTTAAAGAAAATGTACAAAATACAAATGTAGACTTATGTAATTATAAAGTATATAAGTAAAAGGATTGACCTTACTGTACTAAGTGCCTTAGTGCAAAAATGTAAAAACCTGACCACATGGATGAAAAAAAAGATTTGATTGATAAGCAAAACCCATTAGTGCAAAAAGTTGACCTTTAGCTCTGTACCAAGTGCCTTAGTGCAACAGCTGGCGAACTAAAAATGTCTGAATTCTTACATCATCGTGACGAGCCAGATGCCGTAGCCGAGATTCAGGTTGGTAGATAAGTAAATTTTTGACCAGGTCTGTTTCGGTCAGCAATGCGTAAAATGCACTTAGCCAAGTGCAACTAATGGAAACTAACCATAGGGCCAGTCAAATCCAATTACCTGTACACCGAAACTCTCAGCCTATGCTTAATATACGTAACCAGACGTAATGTTTAAATGGGTTTAGACAGTGTTGGCTTTTAAGATGATACTGATAAATACAGGTGTGGTCAAAATACGCTATATATAGTCCGAGGCAGATTGCTAAATTTCACTTGCTCTAGCATCGTAAATCTACCCTTGTTCCAGTTTTTGTGTCTAGGTCGCTGTTATATACAGAAAAAAGGTAAGTTATTTTTTGCCTTTATATCACAATATGTTAATTTAGCTTGTATCGTTATATAGATAGGTGGTGGCTTTATTTTTAACCTGCTTACAATATATACATAGTACTATTATTAACATTTTTATAAGACAAGCATTTATTTATTTCAGATCTTGTCACCGCTTCCTGTTTACTGCTGTAAATAAACTATACTGTATAAATCAATTGATATAAATAAACTTGTTTGATTGCTATAAATACACTATACTGTATATATGAATTGCTATAAATACACTATACTGTATATCCGCATTGCTATAAATAAACTTGTTTGATTGCTATAAATACATTATACTGTATATATGAATTGATCTAAATAAAGCTTTTTGGTTGCTATTGTATGTATATATGTATTGCTATAAATAAACTTTTTGTTTGATGTACATACTATGAAAGTATTATTAAAAATAAACTTATTTAATTGATGTACGTACTATGTCTATATAATACTATGAATAAAATCACATAATAACTTAAACCTATTTTTGTTTTTTTTTCTATATGTTGTACTGTTGTACTGTTGTAGTGTTGTCCTGTTGTACTTTATGTCGTACTTTTGTTTATTGTCAATAAATAAGGAAAAGGCTTAATCAAACCGAAATATTATTATTAAACATTCTTAAATTTAAAAAATCACGTGTTAAAATCATGTGTACGAACAAAATAGACGTCATCTTATTTAAAAAAAACTTTACAATATAATTATGGCTATAAAAATACAAATTAGTTATTTAATTAGGTATAAAATAGAGATAATTACTATATCCAAGTAAGTAAAAATGTAAAAGGTATATAAAATGTGGCCTATTTAGTGCTAATTTTGTGGCCTTAGTAATTAAAAAACACCTCTTTACACGATAATTATGGTTCTTAAAATTATAATTAGTTAGTTAATTAAGTATACAATAAAGACAATTACTATATTCAAGTAAGTAAAAAGTTAAAAAAGTAAAAAAATGTGGTCTTTTTAGTGTTAATTACGGCCTTTGGTAATTAATAAACACCCCTTTACAAGATAATTATGTCTATAAAAAAATTTCAATTATTTAATTAGTTAAGAATAAAATTAAGATAATTACTCTATCCCAATAAGTAAAAAGGTAAAAATTATATAGAATGTGGTTCCTTGTAGGGAAAATTGCAGCCCTTTGTAATTAAAAACCGACCCGTTTACAAGCTAATTATGGTTATTAAAATTATAATTAGTTAGTTAGTTAAGAATAAAATTAAGATAATTACCGTATCGAAGTAAGTAAATGTGCGTTCCTTACATGAGATTTGTTGCTTGAAATGTGATAATTACGGCCCTTAGTAATTAAAATCGTCCCTTTACGAGATAATTATGGCTATACAAATTATAATTAGTTAATTAGTTAAGAATAAAATTAAGATAATTACTGTATCGAAGTAAGTAAATGTGCGTTCCTTACATGCGAATTGTTGCTTGAAATGTGATAATTACGGCCCTTAGTAATTAAAATCGTCCCTTTACGAGATAATTATGGCTATACAAATTATAATTAGTTAATTAGTTAAGAATAAAATTAAGATAATTACTGTATCGAAGTAAGTAAATGTGCGTTCCTTACATGAGATTTGTTGCTTGAAATGTGATAATTACGGCCCTTAGTAATTAAAATCGTCCCTTTACGAGATAATTATGGCTATACAAATTATAATTAGTTAATTAGTTAAGAATAAAATTAAGATAATAACTGTATCGAAGTAAGTAAATGTGCGTTCCTTACATGAGATTTGTTGCTTGAAATGTGATAATTACGGCCCTTAGGAATTAAAATCGTCCCTTTACGAGATAATTATGGCTATAAAAATCATAATTAGTTCATTAGTTAAGAATAAATTAGAGACAATTAATGTATCCATGTAATTAATAAGGTAAAAACGTATTAAAATGTTGTCTATTTAGTGATAATTACGACCCTTAGTCATTAAAAACACCTGTTTACAAGTTAATTATAACTATAAAAATTATAATATGTTAATTAAGTATAAAATAGAGACAATTAATGTATCCATGTAATTAATAAGGTAAAAACGTATTCAAATGTTGTCTATTTAGTGATAATTACGGCCCTTAGTAATTAAAAACACCTGTTTACAAGTTAATTATAACTATAAAAATTATAATATGTTAATTAAGTATAAAATAGAGACAATTAATGTATCCATGTAATTAATAAGGTAAAAACGTATTAAAATGTTGTCTATTTAGTGATAATTACGACCCTTAGTCATTAAAAACACCTGTTTACAAGTTAATTATAACTATAAAAATTATAATATGTTAATTAAGTATAAAATAGAGACAATTAATGTATCCATGTAATTAATAAGGTAAAAACGTATTAAAATGTTGTCTATTTAGTGATAATTACGGCCCTTAGTAATTAAAAACACCTGTTTACAAGTTAATTATAACTATAAAAATTATAATATGTTAATTAAGTATAAAATAGAGACAATTAATGTATCCATGTAATTAATAAGGTAAAAACGTATTAAAATGTTGTCTATTTAGTGATAATTACGGCCCTTAGTCATTAAAAACACCTGTTTACAAGTTAATTATAACTATAAAAATTATAATATGTTAATTAAGTATAAAATAGAGACAATTAATGTATCCATGTAATTAATAAGGTAAAAACGTATTAAAATGTTGTCTATTTAGTGATAATTACGGCCCTTAGTCATTAAAAACACATGTTTACAAGTTAATTATAACTATAAAAATTATAATATGTTAAGTAAGTCTAAAATAGAGACAATTAATGTATGCCAGTAAGTAAAAAGTAAAAAAGTATGAAAAAAAAACGTGGGATATTCAGTGCTAATTACGACCATTAGTATTTAAAAACGTTCCTTTACACGCTAATAGTGGCTATAAAAATTTCAATTATTTAATTAATTAAGTATAAAATTAAGAAAATTACTGCCGCCAAGTAAGTAAAAATAACCCTTACACATCAATTATCGATTCAAAGGTGCTAATTAGGGCAATAAACACATTAAACTTATTGAAAAAAGCCTTTTACTATTGAAAATTATAAAGAACACTATACAAGTGATCAATTACTTAATTAATATTATTAATTAATTATAAAATTAGATCCGCTGAACTCTAGAAAGACCCTTATAAAACAATGGGAGAAAAAAAATAGGACATGTGTCAATCATTGTAAGACAATGGGAAAAAATAATACCACACAAAAATAATACCAGACAAAATAATCATATGATCAAATCACGTGCTAACAAAGCTCGTGTAACAACACGACAAGACGCCATCTTGGTTCAACTGAGGAGCGGGGTCACTAGGTCAAAAGGTCACTAGGGCACTAGGTCACGGCTGGTCGTGTAACAACACGATAAGACGCCATCTTGGATGACGTCACTTCCGGTAGGGGTCACTTCCGGTAACGGGGTCAAAGGGCACTTCCGGATCAAAGGTCAAAGGTCAACTGAGGCGCAACGGAGCGGCTCCGTAAATGATAATCGAAAACTACACACTATACTACTAGCTACCTGCAACCAACAGAGCGGCAAGCGTCAAAAAAAAAAAAAACTTTGTGATTGGATACGTGTGTATTGTGTATGTGTGTGAAATTCCAGGATCTGCGGTTCGGTGAGTACCATTTTGGACTAGTATTAAGTTAGTTAAACTCTGAACCCCCCAACCCCTCTTACACTTTCCTCCTTTTATCTCAATATATATATCTGTCCGCTCTTACTTCTTACTCTCACCCTACTCTTATACTATGGCTGAAGGTATAATCTTACGTAAACAGCTACGGGAAGAGGCTATGGCCATAGGCTACACTGACTCAGATATCAACAAATATGTAATAGAACAAGTAGCGGCCCATGAAGCTAGAGAGGATAGACTTAGGGCAGAACAGTTAGCTAGAGAGGATAGAATTAGGGCAGATGAGGAAGCACGTAGGGCACATGAACTTAGATTAGCGGAGTTAGCGGCAACCACTAGGGCCCCCGACAACACTGACCACTTAAACTCCCCCTCATCATTTAGCTCAGTCAACCCCAACACTCCCCTCCCCCGACACGCGTCTCTATGGACAGACATCCACGACCCCCGACTAGAACAATTTGACGTTTATCTTCGACGGTTTAGTGACTGTATGGAGTTAAACGAGATCCCTCCAGAGTTACACTGCCGAATTCTCATCTCCACACTGAGGGGAGAGAATTATGAGACGTATTGCAAACTGCCCCCAGACGATAGGGAGTCGTGTGCTGCATTGAAGAACGCACTCTTAAACCTACACCAGCTACACGCGTCGCACTATCAGAAACGATTCCGTACCGCCACGCTACGGTCAGGAGAGAACTATACGCAATTCGCGGAGCGAATTAAGGCCTACTTACTCAAGTGGGTAGAATTACGGGACATAGAACAATCCTTTGAAGGCATGGTCACCCTTCTTATGACTGAACAGATAGAATCCCAGATGCCCCCCAAGCTAAAGGCTTTCTTAATCCAACAGGGAATATCCGGTCTAACCCCTTCCCTGCAAGGCGCAGATAGATTTCTGCAATCTAACTCAGTGGAATCATCCCATCCCCGGGACAAATTTCAACCACCCCCCGCTTCCCGACGGGAAAACGGTAGGCCGGGAAGGCCACCGCCACCTTCCGCCCGCCCGGGACACCCACAACCACATCGGCCCTATTGGGACAACCATCGCGCCAACCCTCCCCCACTAATCAGTCCCGACAACTTCCCCCCACATCGACCGGGTCACTCTCAAACCAGGCCCCCTCCACCCCTCCAAGATTCGCGACGTCCAGACCAACCCCACCACATGACCAGGCCACAAACCGGCACCAATCATCCCCATTCGACTCGCCACGGTAACTCCACTGAGCAACAGCCTAATGTACACACCGGCCAGTGGAATAGCCAGGATACACCCAGCGACTTGGACCAAGTCCACCACATATTTTCTATCTCCTCAGTAGACGGGCCCCACGAATCCCGCGACAACTATGTAGATGAGATAGCCAGAATTAATGGACGCCTTGCGTCGTACTCATACGACTCGGGCCTTAGTTTTACAGCCATGGTCACGGAATCCGCAGTCAACCCACGCGATTATAAGGGACGACATGTTAGACTCCAGGGACCCTCACACAACTCCCCCATCCTGCGCCTACCGACAGCAATTGTTCACCTTGACTCCGCGTTTATAACAGGGCCCCTCGAAGCAGCGGTGACAAAAGACGGTAAAGTAGACATCTTGCTAGGTAGGCCGATGGTAGGCAAACCACTCCCGCCCCGACCCATACAGGTGAAACACGAGCAACCGCGCCCCACCCCGCGCTCTCCCCAATTCATGTCCATTAAAGACAGACTCCGCAACGCAACCCTACCCCAAACCAGAAGCGAACTAAAACGCCTACTCCACAAATTCAGTTATTATGAAAGAAACATTATAACCGGCTTCCGGCAACACGCAACGCCCTTATTCGAGTTACTGAATGCCACCACATTCACCAAATTGCATTGGAACGAATCCGCCATATTTGCTTTTGACAAGTTAAAAATATTCTTTGGTCAAAACCTCTTCGAGCCAACCCCCAAGATGAGGACTAACGACACCCCTACCCATCCCGATGGGCTTGTTAATACTACAACCAGCACCGCACTCGCCCCAGACGATAACTCAACAATAATTATCCCAGGGCGATTCCAGTCACGGTAATTCATACCCCACGACGACCTGCCACTACTACCCACTCACCTACGACTCCGCACCCCTCTCATCGCCCAACTTCTGCCAGGTTGATGTCCTAATCGTAAACACATCCTGACAAACTATAATATGCAACTTTTTGATTATTTTTTTCATTAAACTTAAAATATTTAAAAATTTGTTGATGCTTTCTATATAGCAGCAGACAAAACAATTCATTGTTCCTATAAACATTTATTAAAATTGCAGTTTTTTTCCCGGTCTCCTTCGGCGAACCTGTGCAAGATAAAAAGTTATTATTACGTAAATAGATAAATTAAATGTTAAAAGAATATGTCTTAGTACAAAGCAACTGAAGCTTACCTGGTTTAACTTTTTAAGAACCTCTAAGCTAAGAGAAATTACATATCTTTACAAATGTATACAAATATGAGAATAAAATATCTTGTATATTTAATAACCACACTCAAAATCAATGGTTCATACATATTTTTAATTTCATTATAATATGCGAATGAACGTATTTAACTACAATTTAATACATATCTATATATTAAGTTGCATCGCGTACATTTTGTCCCCTGTTCCATCTAATCTTTTGCCGAAGTCATAAGGCATATTTTTGCTAGTTAATATATTTTCAATATCGTATTTACTTACGTTGAATTCATTTAAAATTTCAATAGAACATTTTTGTTGCATTTCAATTCACTTCATAAAATATTGGTAGCCGCTAATAGACCAAAGACAACACTTATATTAAATTCAATTACTGGTAATATTCACTAACTCAATATACTAATATATGTTGTAATTACTGATATATGGATTTAATCAAATTTGTCATTCTTAGTACTGTCATTTCGACGGGCATAACAACTAGTATGCATATAAACATCATTAAAATATCAGAACTACAATTTAATCCGTGTATTTCTTTCCTTAAAGAAATACCTTATTTTTATGGGTTCCTGAATTTTTGTTTCGAGTAACTTGTTACAATAAAGCCAATCAAATCCATTCTATGACCGCGCACCCCACTGTAGGTTATCAGGGTGGGGACGATAAGTAGGCCACTGGAACTAGCCTTACCAGTCCAAACCATATCAAAGCAAAAAAGTTAAAAGAAATACTAAATTTAACCGCAGAAGAGATCATAGGAAGAAAACGAATCAAAACACTTGAAATCGAAAATATCCAACTACAATGGTAGCAGCAGATAAGTAAGTACAGGCTAATAAGTACAAGGATCAGTGGGGAGATGAAATAGCGAAATAAGACTGGATCGATAGTCATTGCCGCTCAGCGGAGGATAGTAATAGTAAGCCAGTAATAGTAAGAAGGCATTAAGAAACCTCACAAAAACACAGCATAAGCCAGCTTTAGTAATCAAGGACAGCAATGGTCAGCTCCTTACGGAAAACACAGCAGTCAGTAAACAGGACGATAGACGGAAATACTACAAGACCAACCCTGATACTAGCAAACTAAAGAACAAACATTAAAGAGAATATAACGAATTACCAGTGCTGCTGAGTAAGGTCGAAGAAGCAGTACGAAGTTTACAAGGGAAATAACAATGTCCCTGCAAGGCATATTCTACGAAATGTCCACCTCCCCAAAACGGAAATTCTCTCTAACAAAATGTATTCCAACTTTCCAACTATGAACAGCTACAAAAAGTATGCAGTTTCTTCACCATCGACTTAGGCCGAAGTGCATTTGCCCAGATAGCTGCTGGATCGAATGATGATTGGTTGTTTAAAAGAAAATATATAATTTTAATGCTTATTAATTCCGGAAACATAAAGTACCTAACCTGTTCTGTTTCTTTTTTTCAAAATTATATCTATCTGTATTGATAGTAAAGTATGACATGGCGTAAAAAAAAATAATTTACGGTACCTTCTGCAAGGTTATCAAAACACAACCGGAAGAGCTAAGATCCCGATGGCCGAGTGGACGGAAGTCATCATGAAAATAATCCAGCCAATGGACATCAAATCAAAAGAATTGCAGCCTTAAACAAAGAATGTTTACAGTATGATCTAACAATATTACTATTCATTTAAAATTATGATTAATATATTATGATGAAATATTAATCTCTGAACAAATATAAGTGTATACATGATGATTGTCTAAAGCGTCCCGATTGCCACCTCTAATCTTCATCTTTAAGTTTCCTTTGTGGTTTGTTTGAAGAAACGTTATAAATATATATATATAGATCCACTGTAGTGTGAACTTGACGGCAATGGTATCGATGAATGAGTTGAAATTCAGGAGTATGGATTTGATTGGCTTTATTGTAACAAGTTACTTGAAACAAAATTTCAGGAATCCATAAAAATAAAGTATTTCTTTAAAGAAGAAAATTCACGAATTGAATTGTAGTTCAAATATGTTAATGGTGTTTATAGACGTACTAGTTATTATGCCCTTCGAAATGACTGTATTAATAATGACTAATTTGTTTTCACCCCTAAATCAGTAGTCACAACATATGTATCTTGGGTTAGTTAATATTACCAATAATTGAATTCAATGTAAGTTTTGTCATTGGTCTATTGTCGGCTACCAATATTTTTATGCAGAGAAATGCAATTGAAATGTTTTTATAAAATTTTTTAATTAAATTCAACGTAAGTAAATACGATATTAAAAATATATTAACTGGTAAATGTATGCCTTATGACTTCGGCAACAAATTAGTTTCTCATACACGTGTGAAAAAGGAGGGGGGGGGGGTAAAAATATTAACCATGGATGGAACAGGGGCGAAAATGTACGCGGTGCAACTTAATATATATATATATATGTATTCAGTCCTTTTTTTGTAAAAAAAATAGGTACTCAGTGATGGATTGCCTAACTTTTAAAGCAGTTTCGCATTTTATATTTTAATTCTTATTGCGCGCAATTTTAAAATAATTCAATTTTGACAAATTAATATTATAATAAATTAATAATAACCGTTAAAATACAAGAAAAGTGATAATTTTTTCCCCATATTGAAAAAGGTCCCGGTACGCCGTACCGGTGCGTACCGTCACTAAAAAAAAGCACTGTATATATTAATATACTTTCAATCGCATAATTTAAAGAAATAAAATATGTGTATGAAACATTTGTTTTGGGTGTGGTTATTAAATATACAAGTACATTTCATTCTGATATTTTTGTAATAGATATTATTCTAATTGCACTTAACAATGGCAATGATTTGGCACTGTTTTTGTTACTGAAATCTTTAAGATAATTGTAAAAGTCTAAGTTTAAAATATGTATTTGCTATTCTGTATACATCTGTAAAAATATGTAATTTCTCTTAGCTTAGTTTCTTTAAAAGTTAAACCAGCTAAGCTTCAGTTGCTTTGTACTAAGACATATTCTTTTAACATTTAATTTATCTATTTACGTAATAATAAAAAAAAAAAATTTCTTGCACAGGTTTGCTGATGGAGATCTGGAGAAAAAAATGCAATTGTAATAAATTTTCAAAGAAAATATGAATTATTTTTTGGCTGCTGCTATATAGAAAGCATAGAAATTTTTCCAAATGTTATAATTTTAATGAACAAAAGAATAAAAAAAGTTTTATAATGTAGTTCAACCATCGTAAACTATAATATGCTTGTATTTCTAGATATTAAAAAATGCGTATAAGCTCCTTAATGGTGTAATTTTTGTACATTGTATTGATCTAATTTATTTATTTATTTTGTAAACAAAACATTATATTGACGTTAAATTGCTCATTAATTTAATTTTCATTTTGAGAGAAAAATAGTTACCAACAATGCATACATTCAAATAGAGTGAGTTTGTTTGAGAAGACATGTATATCACGCTTGTAGTACACAAAGTCTAATAAAAATATTTCTTCTACTTTCTGCAAACAGTAGCCACGTTCCTCAATACATTCATTAAATATAATCGATATACACATATGTAATTTCAAATCAGTTTATAGTTTATTTTATGAAGATTAGATGCACCTTCTCCGGCCCATTGAGCAAAAACTTCTCACCCAAAATAACTTGGTCCTCGTTTAGATCGGCGTGGCTTAATCAGCCGTAGGGAAAGTGGAAACTTTGACTTGACCCTATGAAGCTTGTTAATCGTGCAGTTTGCCTTGTTGGTGCGGCTTGTTATTTCCTCGTCGGTTCCACCATCCTTATTCAGCACAATTCCCAGATACATTGATTAGCGCGTCTCCAATATTTCTTCTCCACTATGCCGAACTGGGATTTCTTGGTCACTATTAATCAATTTGATTTCGCTTTTTTTGTGTCCTTCCTTCTTGTCTTCTTCAGACAGTTGATTCAGCTTAGACACTGCATGTTGCATCCTGTGTGAGAGGAGGGTGATATCATCCGCAAAATACAAGCCTTAAAGTTTCTTGGTAAAAGTCTATTCGATACTTATGCTATTTCCCGAGGTTGTCTTATGCATGACCTAATCTATAAGAATTAAGAAGATTATTGATAACAACATGCAGGCTTGTTGTACTCAAGTCATCGTAGTAAATGTGTTGGTTAACTTGCCATTGTAAATGAATTGACAGCTACAGCATGATTAATATTCTGATGGTCATTAAAAGTGAAGGACAGACTCATAGTATAATAATCTCTTTATCTGATCAGACTGTATTTTGCTTTTTAGAATCAGATGATCAAAAGCAGAATGGTGTTCAAGTTCAATTATGGATTATCAGAGCATGCTTTTTTATGAACACTGGAAACAAATATACTCACACACAGTAAGTACACTAACAGACACAAACACATCGCTGAACAGCTAATTCACTAGTTTCTTTACCGCGGTTGCTGATTCGAATCCCATACCAGGTGATATAATTTAGATTTATAGACATAATTTTAAAAAAAAACATATGGGGGTAGTTGTTTATATGTAGTAGTTTCGCACGGCAAAGCCGGGTATTTTTGCTTGTATACATAGGCCTACATGAAGGCTGCAATTAGATTAATGGGAGTTGGGAGTAAGTTCTTCAACAACCTTATGGCCAACTTGAACATACAATTATTAATAGCATCCCTAGTCCTTAACTTCTACTACTATGCCAACTAGATCTACTAAGAAAACTAAACACCATACAGAGCTAAACACAACATATAAAACAATCACCAAGTCTTAACACTGAACATAGTGATAGTAAAAAAATAATTTTATTTACATTAAATATAATGAAAAACTCTGAATGATAATGATTTTAGAAACAACCCCACCTCATCAGAAATCAATATAAATCTGACATATAATAAATTAAATTTAAAAAAAAAGACAACACTAAATAAAAAATGAAAAGGAAACTCTATAAAATGTAAGAATAATCTCAGAAAATCTTATCTTATCTTATACATTAAAGATGCTCCTTCTATAGAGAAGATTATTGCGTCCTACGCTCATCCGTGGTCCGAGTCTATTCTTGCATTTTTATTAATGTTTTAAATGATATACAGTTACTGGTTTTCCTGTTTTGTTCAGGTAACCCATTTCATGCCCCAATGCCACTCGGGAAGAAAGAGTACTTATAAGCATTTGTTCTCGCATAGGGGGTAAGGAAAAATGTTTGTCTTTATGTTTATCTGAGCTTTGCAAGAGGTTGATATTGGGTTGTATTTCTAAATTAGAGTTTAATGCCTTATGTATTATTACTACTTTATTCTTTGCCCTTCTGTCCTCTAGTGTTTCGAGGTTTAGTGATTTGACTAATGGCGTTACTCTTGTCAATTGGGAATATTCACTAGTTATGAACCTTGCAGCTCTTTTTTGAATTTGTTCTAATTTTGTAATGTTTTCTTTAGTTGATGGGTCCCATATAGATCCTGCATATCCTAGTATAGGCCTAATTAATGTGAGATAGCATTTTTTAGTTTTATATTCTTATTACATTTGTAAAAGTTCCTTTTTATGAATCCTAATGTTTTGTTTGATTTTTTAATTACTTCATTTATATGAGGGTTCCATGATAACTTGTCATTTATTATTACTCATAGATTGTTAGTTTGAGTTAGTTCTTTACCATGAATATAGTAGTTTGTTATTATTTGTTTCTTTTTCTTGTATACTCTTATTAGTTGGCATTTTTCTGGGTGAAAAGACATACTCTAGTTTGATTCCCATTTTTGTAGTTCATCTAGGTCTTTTTGTAAGAGTTCACTATCTTTTCCTGTGTTTATTATTCTATAAATTATGCAATCATCTGCAAATAATCTTACTTTTGTTCCTGTGTTGATGCAATTTGGTACATCATTAATATAAATTAGAAATAGTAGGGACCCTAGAACAGTTCCTTGTGGAACTCCTGAGTTTACAGTTATTGGTGATGATTTAGAGCAATTTATTATCACTGTTTGTTCTCTGCCTATAAGAAAGTCCTGAATCTAATGACGTAAGGAATCAGAGATGCCAAAGTAGGCTATTTAAGTTTTTTTAGAAGACTGGAATGATGAACTTTATCAAAAGCTTTTGAAAAATCTAGTAATATAGCATCATTTTGGTTGTTATTATCTAATCCCTTAGACTAGTCATCTATTAAGCCTATTAATTGAGTCTCACATGATCTATTTTTCCTAAACCCATGTTGGTGTGGGCACAGTGCATTTAGTTTGTCTAGATGATTTACAAAACAAAATCGAAACCAAATAAACTGAACATACATACATCAAGTAACAAGAAGGTTCCGAGAAGATTATAACAACTGCCAGGAGAAAAACACAAGTAGTTATCATTTAAAGATAATGCTGGTAAGAGACAGTAACAGGAAACAGCCATAAAATAAAACAGCCGTACTTTACACATAACTTTAGAAGCCCTTGTTAGGAGCAATTATTGTAATGTAAAACATTGTACAATCAAATCATGTAAATAAATATATACACATTTCTATATTTCAGCTACATGAAAGGTTATGTAACATAATCAGATTTATTCTCTGGCCCCCCTCCCCAAAAAAAAAAAAAAGCAATAACTAATAAACCACAGTGACATTTCCTTTAACTGAAGCCGGAGCCAAAAAAAAAAAGAAGGGGCCCTTTTAGTGGGAGATATGTACAAACTGGAACTAGCTCTAGTAAGAATCAAGGTCGAATAGGGTTAAAGTCTAGCTGGACTGGCCTAATTAAAAATGTAATTTAACCATAATTTATACCCATTGTAAAATATTCTTTTAATTGTAACTTAAAAATAATAAACATCTTCTCTTCAGCACATCTGTATAGCCTCTGTTAAAGATACTCGGTAATTAATTCCGTCAGCTTGTCGATGTCAACAGTGATAGTGGAGGGGTCTTTTGTATCTTAAAGAAAACAGAAGGATTTATTGTTTTAGCTAACATGGCAACATCTTTTAAATTGCTATTTTAATATAATAATAATAATTGCTTATTTTGATCCTAATGTATTTGTAACAAAATTACACTGACTTTAAGTTATTATTGCAAAAGTAACTGAAACACAAATATGCAGAAAAGTGAACCCAAAACTGAGATACAAAATGGTTATTGTATTGTCCTTTATGTTACAGTTGAGATTAGTGTTGGATGTAACACGGTGTCAAGAGCTAGATAGAGATTGAAGTTTGTTTTTTCTCTAAATAAACAGAAATGGTAAGGTGTTCATAAAGGGGAATAATTTAGAACACAAGAAATGAAAACATGATTTTTTTATGGGTGAATACAAAGTTTTCAAGGCAAGTAAATTTGAAAGAAATGGGACTTAGTAAAGTATGTTGAATTATAATTATACTGATGAAATAGCTTAAGCTATACTGAAGTGACTATATACATTTATATTGGATCAATGTTCTCTCAGACTTTTACTATAGTATTTTGATTATTTTGAATGCGTGATGTTTGTGGACTATGCAGATATTTAAAAAATCAATAAACTATTCATCGGAATTATTCAATATGTTACTCAATAATTCTATGTTGTCATTTTGAGCCACGACATGAATTATCATAAAAACACTGTAGTACTTTATATTTTCAGTAATACAACTACTAGTGATAATTAAAATGCAAGTACAAACTATTTTATACAACCACAACATTTATCTCATAGCTAAGGTAAATGTGAAGATATTATTTACCTACCACTATTTGTACAAACACAACATATATCTCATAGCTAAGTTAAATGTTAAGATATTATTTACCTACCACTATTTATACAACCACAACATATCTCATAGCTAAGTTAAATGTTAAGATATCATTTACCTACCACTATTTATACAACCACAACATATCTCATAGCTAAGTTAAATGTTAAGATATTATTTACCTACCACTATTTGTACAATCGTTTGTCTCCGGTTTTTCCGTTTTTTTTCTTTTTCTGACAACCTCTACACATAAAAAAAAATTAGACACATATTTAAAACATTTATCATTATTAATTGTACCTAGAAATATTTTGAAAAAAAAAATGGATACGTTTTATTACATAGTGATAGTGTAAATATAATAGTCTGAATTAAATCACTTATACAATTGATTGAAAAAATAAACCATTGATACTTTTTTTCTTACTCTTTTAAACAAGCCCCTGTGCTGCTAGTAATAATTTAAATTTGATAATTTAAAACAGATAAAAATGCCAACACTTTACCAGTGAGCTCAATGGAACCATTTTGGTCCCCTTCCAATTCCAAGTCTATACTGAAATACAGAAAACCAAATATTACCTTGCTATTTATAACTTTCTCTTAACAAATATACCACATGAGCTTTCAGGCTATTGAGTTCGTAACGACACTAAGGGGTGGATCAATGGGGAGTATACCAAGATCCGGTCCGAGACTAGCCGTCCCGTGGCACCCAGATAATGGTACATGCACTGGACGTCTCTCCCCCACTTGCGGATCCTTATCGTGGTGGCTCGCGCGTAAATCTGCAACGCCCAGTAACACAAATCACAGACTATAGGCCTGGACACCCTGGCAACAGGGCGGATTTGAGATAGAGTGTATCGGTGGTTTCCACAATTTGCCAGCCTCGAGGCACATGAGGCATAATTTCTTTTCATTACCAGAAATTGAAATAAATAGATAATAAAACAAAGTAATACATGCATTTTTTTTGGCCATTATATCTATTGATTCTATTGAATAAACAATCACAAACTTGTAAAACATTTTAGGAATGAGTGAATAGTAGCAGACATTTTTTTAAGTCCTGCGTACGATTTCTGGTGAATCCCTCCCCCCCCCCCCCCACCAACCCAGTTCTGGAGATTATCCTCTAGTCTACACATTTCTGACTCGTATCTGAAATTTAGTTGTGGATCAGTAAGCAGGCTGGATATTATTGTGTCCATACAATCCCCTGTATGATGTGGTCACAGAAGCTTGTATCATGGATCAAATTTGTCTAAAGGGATACTTAATTACAATGGGCAGGTCATTTAGTAACCCCCCCCCCGCCCCAAACAATAAAAAAAAGAGCCAAAAGTGATACCTAGTGATTGAAGATAGCGATTTAAGGTAGACGAAGGCTGAAGCTAATAAATAATATTGAAATATATCTAGTCCAGACATGGGGAAATATAGTGGATGACGTAGGCCAGATCCCCCACACAAAGTGCTGTAGAGCAGCATTTGAAGAAGTTGATAAATGAATAAAATTATTGTGGTTTGAATATTGATATAAAAATAGAAACATACCTAGAACACTTATTGCAACACATTTTTTTGATACATTTGATTGATATTTCTGAAATGAAAACATTTAAAACAGTACATTGCAGTACATTTCAAAATCGGTTGACTGTCTTGATAAATATACATAACTTGATCTTTTTTTATTAGTGTTTTAAATGATGTTAAGTTACTGGTATTCCTGGTTTGTTCAGGCAACCCATTCCATGCCCGGATGCCACTCGGGAAGAAAGAATACTTTTATGTATTTGTTCTCGCGTAACAGATTAGGAAAGTGTTTTTCTCCCTATAGTTATCAGAGCATTCCATCAGGTTTTTATTGTGTTGTATTTCTAAAATAGAGTTAAAGGCCTTATATATTATTACTATTTTACAATTTGCCCTTCTGTCCCCTAGTTGTTACTTTTGTCAGTTGTGAGTATCCATTAGTAATAAACCTTGCAGCTCTTTTATTAATTTGATAATTTTTTTTTTAATTTCTTTAATTGGTGGTTTCCATACAGAAAATGCATATTCTAGTATTGTCTTCCAATATGAGAATCCTAGTTTACTTTTAAGTTTGTTAGGTCTTTTTAAATTATTCCCGGTGCTTAGTTTAATTAGTTTAATAACCAATTAAAGAGAATAGAGCAAGTTTCTTTGGCATATACAAAAATAAAAATAAAAATACATACGTTTTTATCTACTAAAATTTCTTCCATGATAGTATAAGTTGTTACTTACTGTAATTTCTTATAATATATATCACAATAGTTACAGTAATCACTCCTAAAACTGCACCAATGGAGCCCCCAATAATAGCCTTCATGTCTTTTTGTTCTCCCAGTTTAACTGCAATGAGATACAAAGTTGCATGGTCTTTTCTAAGATAAATCATTTTGATAAAACTGTATTAATGATTACTTAGGCCTTGACTAGTCTACGTCTAGTAAACAACAGCAAAAACAACAACAACAAATAGAACTAACATAATATGACCTTATGTTCATCATATACTAATTTAAAATCCTTGTAAAGATTCACGGCATAACATTTTTGAAAAATATTTAAATTATTTAATTATTTTACATTATGTTAAGGCTGGGTACTGCAGTACATATTAGGGGTATTCAACTCGGGTACTGATTTTTATTTTTTACATAATTAAATATGTTTAACCATTTCTGTATATAAAAATGTCACTCCTATAGAACAAAGCGCAATAGTTTGTTTTAAATTTTAATATTTTTTTGAAATGGGTATGTATGTAGCTAAGCGCCAATTTTCACATGTTTGTCACCTCGATACTCAAAGTAAAAAAGCAAAATGCTTTTAGTTCATTATACTAATAGATACATTATTTTATATTATAGGAAAAATGCTGAGTTTTATTATTTCATTGTTTAGATAAGTATACTATGTATGTTTCTTATTTAAAATAATATTTACGAACTAATCAAAATGAAATTTTGTTTCAGTATTCCTTATACTATTGCTAATAAATTTCATGTTGACTCAAAATATTTTATTTTATCAGCCTTTATGCTTTTCTTTACCGGCCAGAACATCTTAAACTTTAACCACAAAACAAGTATGGAATATCATACACAACAAAAAAAAATTAAATGCACTGGTTGCCATGGCAACTGCCGCCAGATTGAATTTGATAGGTGTTTTTTTTTTATTCTATCTTGTCTTAAACCATAACACCTACAAACACACAATTAGATACAGATTTGTGAACAAATGAATGTACAACAACAAAATGCAGCCACTTGTTTCTTAATTTTAGCTTATCAATTTAATATGTCAATGGCCGGCGATGCAGAAGATGAAGTGTACCATAATAACAAACTCCCCAAAAAGGGTGATCTTAGCTCCTGCTCTAACTATAGAGGAATAACACTGTTGTCTATCCCTGGCAAAGTCTTTAACATAGTACTTCTAAACAGGATGAAAGAAGCTGTAGACCCCAAACTCCGTGATCAACAAGCAGGCTATAGGAAAAATAGATCTTGCACAGATCAAATTGCTACTCTACGCATTATCCTAGAACAATCACTAGAATGGAACTCCCCTCTCTACATAAACTTTATTGACTACGAGAAAGCTTTCGATAGTGTGGACAGATCGACCTTGTGGAAAATGCTAAGATACTATGGAGTCCCGCAGAAGGTAGTAAACATTATAAGGTCGTCCTATGAAGGTTTAACGTGTAGAGTAGTACATGGCCAGCAAAATACAGAAGCCTTCTCTGTGCAGACAGGAGTAAGACAAGGTTGCCTGCTTTCACCATTCTTGTTCATGTTAGCCATTGATTGGATAATGAAGATGGCCACAGAGACAAAGCGGAATGGAATACAATGGACACTCTGGAAACAGCTGGACGATCTAGACTTTGCGGACGACTTGGCCCTCCTCTCACACACCCAACAACAAAATCTCAACAAATGCAGGAGAAAACAACATATGTAGCTAATTATTCTGTGTGCATTGGACTTAATATCCACCGAGGAAATAGTAAAGTCCTGATGGTCAATGGAACAAGCAACTCACCAATAGTGCTAGCAGGAGAAAGCCTAGAAGAAGTAGAAAGTTTCAAGTACTTAGGCAGCATAGTAGACAAACTAGGAGGAACCGAAGCAGATATAAAAGCCAGAGCGGGCCAAGCGAGTTCAGCCTTTAACCAACTGAAAAGGGTTTGGAGCTCCAGAATCATATTCCCGAACACTAAGTTAAGAATATTTAACACCATTGTTAAGACCATTGTGATGTATGGATCGGAAACTTGGAGAATGACCGCCACCAATGTCAGGAAAATACAGGCATTTGTTAACACCTGCCTCAGAAGAACCCTTAGGATAAGTTGGCCAGAAACCATCAGTAATAAAGAACTCTGGCAACGAACTAAACAGAGGCCTGTGGAAGAGGAAATTTGGAAATGGAATGGCCACACCCTCAGAAAACCGGCATGCAGTGTCACTCGGCAAGACCTCACTTGGAACCCCCAAGGCAAAAGGAAAAGAGGTCGGCCGAGAAACACCTGGAGGTGCGATATGGAAACCGATGTTAAAAAGCTAGGGCTAAAGTGCGGTCAGATAGAGAAATTGGCACAGGATCGGGCTGCCTGGAGGACTCTTGTTGGCGGCCTATGTCCCAGGTGGGGCGAAAGGCATAAGTAAGTAAATATTTACACAATATTTTTTCCTAATGTGGGAAGGGTACAGCGTGATCGTGTGCCGACAGTTAAACATGCGACAGATAAACATACGGACACTTAATCCCACGACCGATAAACATACGGACACCTAATCTCACGACAGTTAAACATACGGACAGCTAATCATGAACACACTTTTTCCTTCCCTTTATCTTGTTTGTTTATTATTGGCAACATAATCTATATTATTTTCCAATTTATTTTAATGGTATAGTGAAAAAGTGTGTTTATCCATCACTATAAACGTATGTTTAAGTGTCGTGGGATTAAGTGTCCGTATGTTTATCTGTCGTATGGTTAAGTGTCTGTGTTTAAGTGTCGCATGTTTGTCTGTCGCATGTTTAAATGTCGTGTAACCGAAAAATATATAGTTCCATGTCGTTTCACTATCCGCTTAGTCTTAATACAAAATAACAACGAAACGCTGATGTCACACGCGATAATCTTCCTTCAGTTATTAGCATAAACCAAAAACTGGTTATTCTAACATATCACATCCACACACACAAAAAATATACAGACGTGACATTATCAATGTAAGGTGGGGGCGGAGGTAACTTATGATACTAAATATATAAAAAATTGACCAAAAAGTAAGCAATAATCGCATTGATTTAAAATAAAATGTCTATAAATTAAATCTTTTCGAGTTTTGTAATATTATTATATAAAATAAAAGTAAAATATATTAACATTGTTTTTTTATATATAGTTTCTTCATTATATTTTTTATATTTATATATATTTTTTATGGGGCTCAGTAGCCGAGCGGCAGCGCGTTCGACTGGCGATCCAAGGGTCCTGGGTTCGAATCCTGGTGCTGGCTAGGATCCCTTCCCAGGATTTGAGGGTGTCCCTGAGTCCACCCAGCCCTGATGGGTACCTGACCTTAGTTGGGGTAAAGTAAAGGCGGCTGTGCATAGTGCTGGCTACTCAATCACCCAGTATGCCGTGGCAACGCTGCTTCACCGGCCCTATGGATCCATTCGGTCCGACGGGATACTTTTTCATTATATTTTAATAAATGTATAAGGATAATATAATTAAATTTAAAAAAAAACTAAATTTTTATACTCTTAGGCTTTTGAATAAACAAAGTGTGATTGAGCTCATGTTCTGGCCCTGATAAATGTAGATTAAAATGCAAGTGCCCTTCGTTAACTTTTGTTTTGTTTATAGGCTTCTATAATATCAATTATAAAATGCAGTGTTAAAATGCAGAGAATAAAACACACTAAATATTGTAATCATCCAGCGCATGTAACTTTAAATCTTGTTCAATGTTATAATTCTTGCTATTTACACTTATTGTGATAAAAAGTATGCGATTTAGCGTGATATACACGATTAAAATAAACAGAGTGCGATACACAGGGTTCGATACACAGGGTGCGATACACAGAGTGTGATACACGTGGTGTGATACAAAGGGGTGCGATACACGGGGTGCGATACACAGAGTGTGATATACTCTGTTTAAATGGTATGGTATTGATGTTTTTAATATCTAAAAAATTCTCACCTTTAATGTTGACCTTAAAGTCAGCCACTGCTTTGCCAACCACATTCTCCACAATAATTGTATAGTTGCCAGTGTCCTCGATTGTCGCATTCCTGATCGTCAGCGTGCTATACTTGGAGGTCGTCTCCATGGAGACGCGGTCGGATTTGTCTAAAACCTCATCATTAAGTAACCATGTAAAGGAAGGAGATGGTATGCCGCTGGCCTTAACCTTGAGGACAATGGTAGAGCCCGCTTTCACGGACTGTGCGCTCTTAAAACTGTTGTCATACTCTAAGACAGGCATCACTGAAAAAAAAAGACATTGAAATAAAAATCTTTAATCTTTCAAACTACAATGAAATATTCAATAGCATTGAATGAATTTTTCAACGATATTAGCTAGCTACATCGTGGAGAATATGTCCACTTTTAGTTTTTAAACGTACTATGGATGGACAGTGTGCCCTCAGTCTGGACTTTGCCCAGTGGGTTCGAGACTTCACATCTGTAGACATCTGCGTCCTGAGGTTCAGTTTTGTGAATGACTAGTGAAGCCACATTATCTTCATAGCTAATTTTGTACATGGGGCTCTTCCTGATCTCGTTATTGCCTCGGAACCTGATGGAATATCAAATGATTAATTACTTTATTTTGATGCAGTGTTTAGTACTAAATTTCAGCTATGTTTGTACACGATTCAATGTAATTTTTTTATTGTCATGCCTTTGATACTTTTAATTCAATAGGCAAATGGGCTGTATATTGGGTTGTGACAACAAAACTGCCCCAAGACTGTTGCAACTTGCTTTTCGCTCTCCATAAACAAAGAGACACTCCAGCTAAAAATTAACAACAAAACCATTCCCCAAGAAGACACGCCCACGTATCTAGGCATCAAACTAGACAAAAGACTGACATGGAACACACACATCAAGGAAACAGAGAGCCGGGCTACCAGGAGGTTGGCAGTAATGAAAAAGCTGTCAGGGACAGACTGGGGAGATAACAGCAAAATCCTCAAACAAGTATAGACTGGATATGTCAGACCGATAATGGAATATGGATCAGCTAAATGGAGTACCGCCTCCAAAAGCAACACACACAGGCTCAGCACCGTACAAAATGCAGGTATGCGCATCATCACAGGACGACACAAAACTACAACCATTACAGCACTAGAAACAACCACAAACCTTGCCCCTCTAGACAAAAGACGGGAAGGAAAGATCTTAACTCATCACGCCCAAATACAAAGAATGGCCCGTCTGCCTGTGCACAACATACTCCAGGCAAGAACCAAAAACAGACTCAAAAGATCCAGCTTCAATCACATGTCAAGACAACTAGCCAAAGCACACTCAGATGAACTACCCAACACACCTGACATCTATGAACCCGTACAACTCACAGAAGAATGGAAGTTCCAGGACATCAAAGAGGGACTATCAAAGGTCACACAGAGATCCCTCACATCGGACATGCTAGAGATAGAATACAGCACAAACAAATGGACCCATATCTATACAGATGGCTCTACAAATCCTAACACCAAAATTGGAGAAGGCGGAATAGTTATCTCACACCCAAATGGACACACCACCTCTCACTCCCTCCCAGCTGGCTTTCCAACCACCAACCATAAAGCAGAACTCATCGCCAATCGGGGAGCCACGAGCCTGATCAACAAGCTTACCCCACCTGACGGTCACATTGTCATACTCACAAACAGCTGATCCTGCATAGAGGGACTGATATCCCCAAGGGATCACCTCGAGAGGGAGACACTGGACAGACTGAGTACTCTCTCACTACAGAGTGCCTAGCGGTCCAGTGGATACCCTCACACTGTGGACTGCCTGGAAACGAGGAGGCAGATGGTCTGGCCAGGCTCGGAAGAGATGCCCCACAGGATAACAACCACACACACCGCATCTCCTACTGCGAGGCAAAGGGCATAATTAAAGACATGTACAAGAGAAAATGGACTGAACAACACAATCCCCCAACAGGAGACGACTGGCCACACCTTACCAGATATGAGCAGATCGCCATACTCCGACTAAGGACAGGACACAACAGATGAAAGTCACACCCCTGAGTGCCCCTGTGGAACTGCACTCCAGAATGCAAAGCACATCCTGCAATGGTGCCCACTCCACAGAGAAGCCCGTAACCAGGCCTGGCCTCAGGGAGCCACCATGGAGGAAAAGCTCTGGGGCCCAAAGCCATTCCTACAGACAACAGCCCGGTTCGTCTGAGAAACAGGACTGCCAGTCTGACACAGCAAAGGAAAGCTAAATGGAACGCAGAAGAAGAAGATATATTTAAATATGTACTATTATATATTCCGGCTCCTGATTTGTTTTTGAGGTTTACTCCCCTAGTATTTCCCGTACATGGGATTAGCCACAAGGCAGTGGGGTTTGTGATCAGAGTTTTCCCTCTCCGGAAGTTAAAGATATATATTTAAAACAAATTATAAAGAATATAAACAATAAAGATACTTCCAAATATCACAACAACACCGCCATCAAAAATAGCTGTCTAACATGCATGTGTGATCAGCACTCTCATGTACACCAGCGAAACTTGGACTCTGTACGCATTGCAAGAAAAGAGACTCTCTTCTTTCCACATGCGCTGCCTCACACACATACTTGGGATCTCTTGGAAGGACCGCATAACAAACAACGAGGTCTTGCAACGGGCTAAAATGCCTAGCATGATCACTCTCCTTCGCCAACTTCGGTGGCTTGGCATTGTTTCCAGGATGGAGGATGGGCGAATCCCAAAAGACCTGCTATATGCTGAGCTCCCGGAAGGCAAGAGAGCTACCGGACGCCCCCAACTCAGGTTCAAGGACGTCTGCAAACGTGATCTAAAGGCCATAGATGTAGAGGTCGGAAACTGGGAGAACCTTGCTCAGCACAGAAATAGTTGGAGAGGCCCCTTACACACCTGTATAAATCCGGCAGAGGCCAAACTTCGCCTTATGGTGGAGGCTAAACGAGCAGCGAAGAAAAGTAGGCTGCCCCTAACAATCTCCAACGGCCCAGCTTTCAAGTGCCAGAGATACGATAGAGCCTGTCTCTCAAGGATAGGTCTCCACAGACACAGTCAATTTTGCAGGGCTGGCCAAATCACAGGAGCGCAAATCTAATCGTCTTTCGAGACTATGGAGCCAATGATGATTATATATTAAATTATTTTATTATACTAATTATATTTTTTTTATATTAATAATGTTATACCATTTGATTTCAGCTTCTGGTTCACCAACATCTATGTCACATTCAAGGATGGCATTACTGGGCGCCACCACTGCAATATCTTGCAAGGGTTTTAACAATTTAGGAGCAATGCCAACTGCAAGAAAGTTAGAATATTGATTGCAATGAATTGTTTTAATATACAGCAGAACCTATCCCACCACCAACAACTGATTTCCTTAATTTTTTTTCAGCTTTCCAGGTTATGAACTCACCAATTGACTTGACCACTTTGACAGGTAGTGTGGATTGAGAAGCTTGACCAACACCGGCCTTGTTCTCGGCGCTCACCCTAAACTCGTACTCAGTGTTCTCCTCGAGTCCAGTCACGCTGAAAGTTGGGTCGGGCACGGTCAAGGTCTTGTTGACGTGGCTCCACAGGGAGGTGCCCGCCGTGCGGAACTCCACAACGTAGTTGAAGATCGGAGCACCGCCGTCACTCTCGGGAGCAGTCCATTTGAGGACAACAGAGCTATTATCTGTGCCGATTACTTCTGGAACTCCAGGTCGGCCTGGTACACCTAAAAAAGAACATTGAATATAGAACCCATATACACATAGAACTGTTTTCATTTTCCAATAATTATGACTATACATTAATTTAAATAAGATGTTAGATTGACGTAAATTAAATCAGGAAATGTAGTAAATTAGCTGCCAAACTAATTATAAATTGAAGTAATAATCATGTTCCTTGAAGATTAAATGATTCATCGATACATTGAACAACAGTTTTTTAATGATCCAAAGACAATACAAAACCAAGTTCAATCAAATTCAAACTTGAGACATTGTCTTTACAGATGTAGGCTGTAACCTTTTTTTAAGCATTACTGTAAAAAGAAGATCTCTATCACAAAAAAGTTATCCCTTAAGAGTAGTCTGTTAAATATGACTTCTGTATCAGTGCTGACCAGTTGCCATAGCAATGACACACATGAACATTGTGTGACCAGGAAAATGTCTGTCCATCTTTCAAATTACTCCTGCTCTCCCTCCTCCCTACCCCCCCCCAAAAAAAAAATCTTAGGTGCCCATGACAGTTATATAGACTTTCCGAACCCAGTTTGGTTATGTGGTTAGTACACCAAACTATCGACATGTTCACCAGGGTTCTGTCCCTAAAACTGTCCAATCCATCCCATCCTGCAGGATTTCAGGCCAAGGACATAATTGTCTTCTTGCTAAAAGAAAATAACGTCTGTAAATTTATAAAGATAAAAATCCTGACATGACAGACCTACCAAGTGGAAAACTTCAAAATTAGTAGTGAGCCACCTCAAAATTATTAGCCTCCTTTGCCCCCCCCCCCCCAAGTTCGTAGTCAATTAGTAGTCATATTTTTAAGCAATTGTGTACCCACCAAGCGACATCGCTGAATGTTTGTAACACATACATCCTTTGCCTTTTTAAAGAATCTTTATAACTTTATTATACACTATTTACAGATACTGCTTTTCACAATATAGGCCAACACTATTTACAGTTCAACACACATTCGTTATTTAATCTTTTCATAACAACTTTATCAAAGCTGACTTCTGTCAAACAAGCTTCTGTGTTGAGTAGTTGTAATCAGGTACCCTGGTTGGCTATGTTAGGGCCCTATATGAACTATCCATAAAATTTCCTTCTTGCAGAAAACCTATTGAGAATTGGCAAAAGTTCTTAAATAGGCCCTATAAGCTTATAATAAATAACTGTAGGATATATCGATTATACATTATAATTTTTCATTAGAGACAAAGGCAGCAAAGAATTTGAAAGCAGCCATTAGCCTTAGGCGGCCCTTAGCCCTTAGACTAAGGAGAAAAATATGAAAAATATATTTGTCATGGAATCTTTTAGCCATTGTAAATGCTTTTAAATTTATTGATAATTGAAAGAAACAATACGCCTATACGGTATCCCAGTATAAATACAGAAAGCTTGGGAATTATTTTTATATACATCTGTGAGGGACACAAATATTTATTAAATGCAACTTACGGCCGGAAATCGTCATTTTAACTTTGAAAGAGACGTGATGTGTCCCATTCGCAATTTTATATACGGAATTTTTATTTTTATTAGAAATCGGGAAAAAATCATAGTTTTTTGCTTTTCAGCAAAAATGGGAGAAAATGCTTAGTTAGTCTGTTTGTTTCGTATTTTCATAGTCAGACCTTTTTTTTGTGTACAAAGTATGAAAAATTCTTAGTACTTGGCAGGTCTGTGACATGTGATATTTAATATTAAAGTATGCATTCTCAGACTTACTGTAAGGGTCTTTAGCTTTAATGGTTGGTGATGGTTCACTTGGTTTGCTGGGCCCTGCCTTGTTTAAGGCGATCACCCTAAACTGGTATGTGTTATCCTCGACAAGGTCCAGGACTCTGAGCTCGGTGCCAGACACTGGCTCCTTGTTCACTGCTATCCACCTTGGAGTGATGTTTGACTGGCGCTCAACAATGTAGCCGGTCACTGGGGTGCCTCCGTCATCGGCAGGGGGCTGCCAGGCAAGGAAGACGTTGTCCTTGAAAACTTCTTTGACAGCAGGTGCATCGGGTGCACCGGGTGCATCTGAATAGGAATGAAAAAATGACATTGATAATTTTACTGAGAATGATGTCTTTTTGTGTAGTTGTTTTAGATAGATAGCTTCTTTATTTGTGTAAAATAGAATTTATAAGTTAGAGCAATGGTTTCTTAACAAATGGATTCTTGCCAGTAATGGTGTCAAATTCTGCAAACTTGCTGATGCCCACATAATTTTTGGCAGCAATCCCGAAGATGTACATAAAATATGATTCTTGCAGAAAACCTTTTTATTACTGGCAAAAGTTCTTAAATTGGCCTTTAAATAATATATAGCTGTAGGATATATCGATTATATAAGTCTTCTAATAAATATATAAATGAAGCCAGTAGGCCTACTATAATAGATTATAATAAAGGCCTACTGATATAATATAGAATAGGGATTTACTATTTAATTCAATTGTAAATTAAATGAGTTACTAGAACATTATAATTAGACTCCATTTCAATTATATTTTAATTAGAGATGAAGGCTAGCAAAGACTTTGAAATAAGCCCTTAGCCATATTCGGCCCTTAGCTCTTAGACGGGCTTGGCTTTTGCAACTAGCCTTAGCCCTACTCTCTAGCATTGGCCTTAGAAGTGACTCCACCACTTTAAAACACTTGAATGTGAGAAATAAAATGACCCAATAAAAAATATATTTGTCATGAAACCATTTAGTCATAGAAAATGCTATTAAATTTATTGATAATTGATAGAAACAATACGCCTATACCGTATCACAGTATAAATACAGAAAGCTTGGAAATTATTTTTATATACATCAGTGAGGAACACAAATATTTATTAAATGCAATTTCCGGCCAGAAATCTCAGTTTAACTTTGAGAGCGACGTGATGTGTCCCATTCGCATTTCGTATACGGGATTTACATTTTTCTTAGGAAATGAAAAAAAATCATAGTTTTTTGCTTTTTAGCGAAAATGGTAGAGCATTCGTAGTTTGTTTGCCTGTTTCTTAGTCGGACCTTGTTTTTTTATGTATAAAGTATGAAAAGTTCTTAGTACTTGGCAGGTCTGTGACATGTGACATTTAATATTAAACTATGCATCCTCAAACTTACTGTAAGGGTCTTTAGCTTTAATGGTTGGTGATGGTTCACTTGGTTTGCTGGGCCCTGCCTTGTTTAAGGCGATCACCCTAAACTGGTATGTGTTATCCTCGACAAGGTCCAGGACTCTGAGCTCGGTGCCAGACACTGGCTCCTTGTTCACTGCTATCCACATTGGAGTGATGTTTGACTGGCGCTCAACAATGTAGCCGGTCACTGGGGTGCCTCCGTCATCGGCAGGGGGCTGCCAAGTAAGAGAGGCATTGTTCTTGAAAACTTCTTTGACAACAGGTGCATTGGGTGCAGCGGGGACATCTGAATATGAATAAAAATATTACATTGTTAGTTATACTGAGAATGATGTCTTTCTGTGTAGTTGTTTTAGATAGATAGCTTCTCATACTTGTGTAAAATAGAATGTATAAGTTAGAGCAATGGTTTCTTAACAAATGAATTCTTGTCAGTAATGGTGTCAAATTCTGCAAACTTGCTGATGCCCACATCATTTTAGCAGCAATCCTGAAGATGTACATAAAATTTGCTTCTTGCAGAAAACCTATTGAGAACTGGCAAAAGTTCTTAAATAGGCCCTATATACTATAGTATATATCGATTATTTAGGCCTGCTACTAATATGTAAATGAAGCTAGTAGGCCTACTATAATAGATTATATTAAAGGCCTACTAATATAATATAGAATAAGGGCCTACTATTTTAATTCAATTGTAAATTAAATGAGTTACTAGAACTTTAGAATTAGACTTGTAACATAGAAGAGTTTTTTTCACTGTATTCGACTACAAGGTGGGTCAAATTGACCCATATACCTTTTACATTAGAAAAAACTAAATACTTCCTATACCTACTAGGTGGGTCAAATTGACCCATATAGTTTTTAATATAAATAACAATAACTTATTTTATAAGAGCTTTTTGTATTTAATTACATAATGATTGCTGCACATTTTTTTTTCCAATATAGCTGTATACTGGTTGTAATGAAAATACTTTTTTTCAATAAAACTTCCACACAAATGTATAAATTTGAGCACTTTAAAAATAATTATTTGCAAAACATTAAGAACAATAAAGTATTTATAAATCAGCACTTCGTGCTCTTAGTAAGTAAAGTACCCTTCGGAACAAATTGGTCATAGGGCCGGTGGAGCAGCGTTCACTAATTTCTGCGGCCACGGCATACTAGGCAAATGTGTGGCCAGCACAATGTCTTGCCTTTACCCCAACTAAGGTAAGGTACCTTTAAGTGCTTGGTAGACTCAGGGATATCCTCTAGTCCCGGGAAAAAAATCCTAGCCTTCACCAGGATTTGAGCCCAGGACCTTCACTACACCGTTGAACGTGCTGCCGCTCGGCCACCGTGCCCCATAGCCAGGGGCGAAGCCACGGGAGGGGGGAACAAACCCCCCTCCCCCCCCCCCCGCCCGAATTAAAAAAAAATCTTTTTCAAAAGTCTTTTTTAAAATATGTACTAAATTCGCTAAAAAATCGATAAGTGTTTGCCACGCGAAAGTTTAGCCCCCCCCTCCCTGGAAAAAATGTCTGGCTTCGCCCCTGCCCATAGTGTACTTAGAACTATGGTTTATTCTTGGAAACCATGCAAAGCAAATAGGTGTTGAGCACTTTACACAAGTGGTCAATGCTTTCTTGACTAACTTCCTAGGGCATCAGCCAGATTTCCAGAGCATGAGCAAGCAAACACCTGCTCTTCTGCTGTTCACATTCTTGTCTATAGAAGGTTCCATGCCTAGTGACTTACTCAAAGTTGTTTATACTATTATACTTAGTTCTATATGAAGTATATGTGCTGGTCCAAGATTATGATGAGGACACTGCCCAACTTTGATGAGGACAGAGTCAGACTTTGCTAAGATAAGTCTTTGATACAAGTGGATATATTTTAGTCTATAAGCCAATTTCTTTGGCTTTGATGAAAGGTATTGCTACAGCTCATCAATGATAGTGAAAGGAACATAATGCTTGTTTAGTTCTTTTAGAAACTTCTCTTATAACTCTCGTTATAAATGCATTGCAGCTTCTTTTTTAGACCTAGTTTCTTTGTTGTTTCTAACAGATGTTCACATCTGGCATCGTAAATGGGCTCAAAAATTGATAATGCAAACAGTGAGAGCTTGGATTTCAATATCATAAGTTGATATTTACTTGTCAATATCAATCCTTTTCCCTCATTGTTTGAATATGACAATGTTTATCAATGTTTAGTTGGAGTTGTAACTGGTGTGAAATCTGATAGTCTGACAATGGCATCTGTGCACCAAGGAATTCTTGTCTTGGAGGCCTAAAAATGTTTTAGCTTGGCATCTTCTGATTTTCAAATGGGACCTGATACGAATCTATTCCATCCTTGGTTACATTTACATTTAGTCTAAGGGACATACATTTCAAAGGGCTAACCAGCGGGCACACCACGGCGTATCGGCAGGGAAAAAAATGTGGTTTTCGTGGTTTTCACATGTATTCGTGGTTTTTTCGTGTTTTCCCCGTAAATACAACGTGGAGTTCTCGCTGGGTAACTGATAAATTGAAGCCCATGAGATATATATCTTAAACTTAAATGTTCGCTGATATTAATTCTAGCTTTTCAAGCATACAAAGAATTTATTTCACAGTTTTAATCTTGTTTTTTTCTTTATAAATGTATATGGGTCAAAATGACCCACCTAGTAGGGAGAGGGATAGTAAAAAAAAAAGTGCTCACCATTTCACGTGCATTAAACATAAAAAAAATATTTTTTACACCAAAATAAAGCAAACCAATTGTAGATAACATATCTGAAAGCTTAAAGTATACGGATAAGTGGTTTTCGAGTAATTATAAAAGATATACCATGGACGGGTCAAATTGACCCACCTAGTAAAGATAGGGTTAAGGTTATCCCTGCGATTATACTGGATCTTTTAATTAAGATAAAATATAATACTGGTTCAAAATTAATGATAATGTCTCGGGAAATGGTTGGCGTATGAATCGCAGAGAAACCGTTAAAATTAACAACTAAAGAACGACTTATCTAAAACGATTACAAAACTATATTGGATAGAAGAATAAAACTCCTATTAACAAAATTAACTTTGTTTACATGTAAGAAGAGAAGATAATAAATTAAGAAATACAATAATGAAGTCCTATGCTAAATAAATAGCTGTTACAAATGAAATAAGTACCAAATTATAACCAACTAAAGCGCTAACTATACTAATCTTAGGACTAGGAATAATAATGAATAATTGAAGCTTATCGAATCCAATCAATAAAAGCAACAATCAATAAGACTGTAACATCCCCATGTGTTGTACGTTACATTATTTCCACCCGTCAAGACAGCTCTCACAACAAACATGGGATGCATTTTATATGTTTCACCTCATACACAGAATACAACTCCAATGCTTTGACATATATATTTTATTCACGAGATATACAAAATAGTTCTTGAAACATCAAGTAACACTTTTCAACATTAATTCCATAGTTCCAAAAATCAATTCTATACAGTGTCCTTATAACTGTACATCCAAAAAATATAGTCTCACAAACATCATCAAAATATGTCTTCACTCTACGATTACTTCTACATGTTACACACTCGCTCTTGTTTTTCTATCCACTCCTCTCTCTCCCCTTCTCATAACCCGTGTTTGTACAAAACTGGCCAAACGACTGTGCACAACACAGTCCTGGTCGCACTGACCGGTCACGGTCTACTGACCAACATTAACAGTCGTTACAAAGACGTAAATATATATATAGAACCAGGAAGAAATATAATAAAGAATATATTGTACTGATTATATTGTCGTAGTGTAAATGATAAACCAACAACTTACTATTAAAAATAAAAGGAGGGAAGGATAGTCAAAACAAATCCTACTTGTCCATGTGTCTAATCTACTCTACTAAAAACTAGGATCAATATCCTGTTAACACTATAAAATTCATTAAAACTATAATTTCTCATATAAAGGATTAATATTCGTAACAGACTCCATTTCAATAAATTTTTATCTAGAGACGAAGGCTATCAAAGAATTTGAAAGAAGCCATAGCCCTTAGCTTAGTTAGCCTTAGGTTAGGAGGCCTTATTAGCCCTACTCTCTAGCATTGGCCTTAGAGCCTTAGAAGCGACTCCACCACATAAACAAAAACATGAATGTGAGAAGTAAATGGCAAAATGAAAAATATATTCGTCATGAAATCATTTAGCCATAGTAAATGCTATTAAATTTATTGATAATTGATAGAAACAATACGCCTATACCGTATCACAGTATAAATACAGAAAGCTTGGGAATTATTTTTATATACATCAGTGAGGGACACAAATATTTATTAAATGCAACTTCCGGCCGGAAATCGTCATTTTAACTTTGAGAGCGACGTGATGTGTCCCATTCGCATTTTTATATACGGAATTTTTATTTTTATTAAAAATCGGGAAAAAATCATAGTTTTTTTATTTTCAGCAAAAATGGGAGAAAATGCTTAGTTAGTCTGTTTGTTTCGTATTTTCATAGTCAGACCTTTTTTTTGTGTACAAAGTATGAAAAATTCTTAGTACTTGGCAGGTCTGTGACATGTGATATTTAATATTAAAGTATGCATTCTCAGACTTACTGTAAGGGTCTTTAGCTTTAATGGTCGGTGATGGTTCACTTGAATTGCTGGGCCCTGCCTTGTTTAATGCGATCACCCTAAACTGGTATGTGTTATCCTCGACAAGGTCCAGAACTCTGAGCTCAGTGCCAGACACTGGCTCCTTGTTCACTGCTATCCACATTGGAGTGATGTTTGACTGGCGCTCAACAATGTAGCCGGTCACTGGGGTGCCTCCGTCATCGGCAGGGGGCTGCCAGGCGAGGAAGACGTTGTCCTTGAAAACTTCTTTGACAACAGGTGCATCGGGTGCACCGGGGACATCTGAATAGGAATGAAAATATTACATTGTTAATTATACTGAGAATGATGTCTTTCTGGGTAGTTGTTTTAGATAGATAGCTTCTCATACTTGTGTAAAATATTCTGCAAACTTGATGACGCCAACATCATTTTTGGCAGCAGTCCCGAGCATGTACTGCTTGGCCTCTGCCAGGCCTTTCACATATAACGGGGCTGCGTTCGAAACCTCTGCCAGCCCAGTCCAGGTCTGGTGACTGGCATCGCGTTTCTCTAAGATGTATCCTTTGACTGGCTTGCCGCCGTCGTCATCGGGCTCTGCCCAGGATAACACTGCTGTCTCAGCAGTAATGTTGGTCACGGTTACATCTCTTGGTACTGGCGGTTTATCTATCAACACAAAAACACACATTTGCATTCAATTTTTTTATAACACACGAGAAGTGAATGAAAAACTGTTCACAAAAAATTAAACCTCTTCCAGTACCAAGCGAGTACATTTCTGCCATCTTTTTTTGTTCCTATGGTCCCAAATATTTCAACAAGCCAACTTTACTCCCTAGGCCCAGACTGATACATTTCCCTCAAACAGGCTAAGATGAAAATCAAGTTGAACACAAAAATAAGTATGTAAGCTTTCGCCAGTTAATGTTGGATGGAACATTTCGCCAGTTAATGTTGGATGGAATCTTTCGCCAGTTGATGTTGGATGGAACCCCTCGCCAGTCGATGTTGGATGGAACCTTTCGCCAGTTAATGTTGGATGTAACCTTTTGCCAGTTAATGTTGAATGTAACCTTTCGCCACTTAATGTTGGATGTAACCTTTCGCCAGTAAATGTAGCGTGTAACATTTCGCCAGTTAATGTTGGATGTAACCTTTCGACAGTTAATGTTGGATGTAACCTTTCGACAGTTAATGTTGGCTGTAACCTTTTGCCAGTTAATGTTGGCTGTAACCTTTCGCCAGTTAATGTTGCATGTAACCTTTCGCCAGTTAATGTTGGATGTAAACTTTCGCCAGTTAATGTTGGATGTAACCTTTCGCCAGTTAATGTGGCCATGAGGCTGGCTGGTCCTGTGGTTAGTTCACTGGACCAATCCCTTTCGCCCTGCAGGAGTTTTGGGCCTAGTGGATGAAATAATCTTCTAGAGCGCACTGAGAATGATAAAATAGCATGGACAGAAGTGATATAAGATAGAACCATCATTAATATTAAATAGAAGATAAATTGATTTTTTTTTAATTTTACCAATTACTGAACAAAGAACTGTAATTGTAGTCAAACACATGGCATCAACTAGTGGATCACAACGCCATTGTATCAAGGCATTCATGGTAAATCAATAGCCTGTAGCTGGAAGTCGGGTTGGTGCTGAATGGATTAACACAGTCTAGCCATGAAAAAACAAACAAAATGTCTCTATCCTTACCCAGCACTAACAGTTCGATTGTATCATTATCAATGCCGAATGTACTCTCCAGTTTAACGGTGTAGTATCCGCTGTCCTGCCTGATCACATGACTCAGGCTGATGGTGGTCTTGTTGTCAATGGTCACGGCCTCCACGTGCTTGGCTTTCGACAGGGGACCCTGCTTGAATGTCCAGGTAACGTTAGGCTGTGGGTCGCCGGTGAATGGAATCTCAAACACAGTAGACTGTCCAGCGTTAAGGACTACGATTTCCTCGTACTTCTTGTCTTTAGAGCTCTTTGGTGGAACTGAAAATTTATATGGAAGGTTTGTTGAAGTAAAGGTATAAATAATTTGTTCTTCACCATTAACCACATCTCTAAAAGAGTTATTATATAACAAATGTTCATAAACCTTAAATGGACATTGTCTTAAAAAGTTGAAATTCTTTGGAATCCAGTTAATATTTTTGTCTATCAGCATGTTAATGTTAGTAGTTAGTATAAACAATTTTTGAGAAAATGAACTTGTATAAATATAGACTTATAAATCAAACTTATAATTTTGTTTCTAAGGCTGCAATATTGTTTATGAATTATGAGAAATATATATTTAACATCATATTTGAGTAATACGTTTGGGAAATAAAATAGGGGATTCTTCAATTCTGACTTTTACAATCTATCATTTTCTTTCAGCAACGTCTTTTTGAAATGAAAAAAAATTTATTCGCCTAATCTTTTCTTACTCACTGTACAACCAGTAACGCAGCACAAATAAATGAACGAATTGGACCGGACACGTTGTTACACGATAAACGTTTAGGTTGACCATGCATGCATAATATTTAAGACTTGTCCATGGGCTACACTTGGTTTACATTATGATTCCTTTTTTTTATCGACATAATTACTAGATGAGTATAACAAGTAGGTCTATTACTTTCATTATTTTAAAGTTGTGTTTCAGATCCATTATTCGTTATCTTCCGTCTCCTTACAATCAGCGCACTAGAGATCACAGATACTTCTTTTAACTATAAGCTATCAAATTAATCTTTACCATTTGTAAATACCACACATCTATAAAAAGTATAGATTGGGCACGGAAACTATATTCATCATGCAAAACTGAAAAAAGCTATCACTTATGTATAAAATTATATTCCTAAACACTGACATGTATATACTTTTTAAACATTTCATGTGACTTAAGACTAATTTATACTAAAAATGTGTTTAAATTATAGGTGGTTTAATCCTATAACTTGTTTATATAGATACGTGAATTGTGTAGACTTTGTATTAAAGTTAGCTTCCACTGGCCTCAATATTCCAGTGGTAAACAATAATAATTATTAAATGTAAAAACAAAAAACAAACATCATGATGTAAAAAAATGGACATTTAATTACACTTTACTTACCAATTTTGCTGATTTTGAAACGTAATTCTTTGAGGTCATATTTACACACCATCTCGCTAGGCATCCAGCTGATTTGTGGGGGCATAATCGCATGAAACCCACTCTCATTCCAAGAAATCATATAATCGAACATTGCACCACATTTGAATTCTTTTGTAATGTTTTGACATACGGCATACACGTTTGTGTCTACATATAGTTCAAATATATTAATAGTAGTGGTATTGGCAGGACATGATAGAGTTTGATCATTTTCTTTTTTATAGTATGTTTCTTCTGCATCTGAGGGAAAGTATAGTTCAAATGTCATATTAAATACTTTTAACTTTTTTTGTTCTGATCACTTGGGAGTTTTATAACATAAAAAGGAATAACAATTTAAACTTTGTTTCCTTCTTTAAGCATATCTTTTTAGTGTGATGACTTCATCAAAATAAATGTATTGAGATAGATCTATATATCACTTCAATGCCTTATATAATCGTATGTTATATTTTGTTACAAACGCTCCTTCTATAAAGAAATATTGCGTCCTACAATCTTCCCTGGTCTAAGTATAGTCTTGCATTTTGATATGTATTTTAAATGATGTTAAGTCACTCGTTTTCCTAATTTGATAAGGTTTGCCATTTCATGCCCGGATGCCTCTCGGGAAAACAGAGTACTTATAATATGTTTGTTCTCGCATAAGGAAAGTGTTTTGTGTTTTTCTTTATCTGAGCATTGCAACACATTTTATTGTGTTGTATTTCTAAGTTAGAGTTTAATGCCGTTTGTATTATTACTACAATAAAAAAAATACCAAGCGACAATATTATCTTATCTTAAACATTACAGACATTTGTGGTCCGAGTCTAGTCTTGCATTTTTATTAATGTTTTAAAATGATGTTAAGTTACTGGTTTTCCTGGTTTGTTCATGTAACCCATTCCATGCCCGAATGTCACTCGGGGAGAAAGAGTACTTCTATGCATTTGTTCACGCATAAGGGACAAGGAAAGTGTCTTTGTCTTTATGTTTATCTGAACTTTGCAACAGGTTGTTATTGGGTTGTATTTCTAAATTAGAGTTTAATGCCTTATGTATTATTACTACTTTAGTCTTTGCTCTTCTGTCCTCTAGTGTTTCTAGGTTTAATGATTTGACTAATGGTGTTACTCTTGTTAATTGGGAATATTCACTAGTTATGAACCTTGCAGCTAATTTTTGAATTTGTTCTAATTTTTTATGTTTTCTTTAGTTGATGGGACCCATACAGATGCTGCATATTCTAGTATAGGTCCAACTAATGTGAGATATGGTGTTAGTTTTCTATTTTTTATTACATTTGCAAAAGTTCCTATAGTACCTGGTGTTTCTTTTTGTAAAGAATAGCGTACGATGAAACGTATAAATTTATTTTATGGTTACATCATCCTATATTGAAAATGCTTTTTTGTAGAGTGTTGAGTTACGTATATCTATGTAAATAAAAAAAAAATTATCCTTGAACAAGGCTTAAATGTAGGCTATACAATGATATAATCAATAACGAAACAAATAATTAAAATACTCACCTACTATGTGAAAAAGCAAAAATGCAATTGCAATTGTCAAAACGACTTTCATTTTTTTCTGTGGATAGGCTAATAGACAACCAAATTGACTAGAAATTAAAATAATTGAATAAAATATATATATATATAATTAATATAATCTCTCTATATATATCTATACTCTTTAAACCTAATCGCTATGCACTTTTATTTAAACATAGGGGCCTTAGTCAAAATTGTGTAGACATTCACATGTTGGGGCCTTTAATATTGTGTTGATATCAAGTCATCTGTCAAGTTTTCTCAAAACCAAGTCGCTAAGCGTTCCTGAATGAATACATCCCTAGGGCTTTTATTATATAGTTTATCATTGTATTCAATTATATATATATATATAAATATATATGTATATATATATATATATATATATATATATATATATATATGTCACTACCGACACGAGCATTAAAGTCTTCAAGAATAATCAATTTGTCAGTTAAAGGTGTCGCGGTGATGACAATGTTGAGATCTTCATAGAATTTAGCAATGGTCTCTTCCGAGATTGTCATTGTGGATGCATAATCGCTGACAATTGTTGCAAACTTCTTGCCATGGCAGAATGGAAAGTCTCATTGTCATTAGGCGATCATTAACTCCTCTGGGGGAACTGGTGAGCTTGTATGCAAGAGAAGATTTAATCGCAAAACCAACTCCAGCTTCGCGTTTTGCATTTGATTCACGTCCGCTCCAGAAGATTGAGTAGCCAGCAAGCCTTTCTGTGAGTTCACCTACACCAGCCAGTCTAGTTTCACTTAGGGCTGCAATGTCTATGTTGTATCTAGCAAGTTCATGAGCATGAGCGCCGAGCGTCTCTGAGGTCTGTCTGTGGTATCTCTGTCGAGAAGTGTGAGGATATTCCAAGCTCCAAATGTTATAGGAGTTGACTTTATTTTTATTGAGTTTCGACAGCATTAGTTGGGTTTCCCCGACCCCGGTTTGCCGGCCAGGGTATAGGGAGCAGGCACTGTTTAGGGCACATTTTCTTGCCCCTTTCTCATGCAAGCAGGTGAGCATTGCTGTCCTGAATAGGGCTGCTCAGTCACTCAGGTGTCTGCCGGATTCCACTTCTGCTCCAGTCAGTGGGGAAACGACCCTATAGCCTGAGTCGCCTGTGTGCAGGCTTGCAACTACGACTGTCAGTGCACCACACCTATCGCTTCGCCGCTTACCCATCGCCACAGGGCTTGGAATTATGGATGACTAATGATTTGCGCATGTTAGTTTGTTTAAAGTGAAGAGGAGTTGCGCAGCGTCGACTTCACTCTCTCGTCCGGGTCCATCAGTTGCCAGTGGCAAGAGCAAGTCTAGACGACTGGCGAATAGGCTCAGATGCAGTGGATGACCAGGATGTGCTCTGTGTCTGACCTTGCTCTACGTACTCCACAGTTCATTTGCTGTAGTCGCCTTCACCTCCGTTGGGTCTGGTTGATCTCCTCCGCAGGCTCCGCCGATGTCCAGGCTTCGCATGCACAGGTAGGCAAGACCTATTTCACCGTGGGTTTGAGCCCAGCGGCTACCCTCACCTGGATTAGCCGGCCAATGGAAGCCGTTGCCCGGGGTATGTCCGCATTTGCATGCTAACAGCTACAAGAGCCACAGGTGAGAGCTGAGTGATAGGTGAGGACCAAAGCGGGCGAACTGCTCTGCGGTGCACCACATGTTCCCCCGTTGGACAATAGCTTGAAAATGGGGGTAATGTCTGATCAACTGATGAAGATATCTGCGCTTCATAGAACATTCCAAGTATCTTTAGATACGTTGAATGGCAAAGTAGAAAAGATTACCAAGGAGATGGAGGAGATCCGACAGCTTAATGACCGGGTGGCTAAACTGGAGGATCAGGCCGAGATGGTGGATAGCAAAGTAAACGATCTTGAAAAAAGGTCGCTAAATATGGAGTATAACTCAAACAAAAGGTGTATCCTATTAACGGGGATCAATTAGAGTGATGAAGGAGAGAAATGCGAAAACATAGTTCAAGACTTTTTATATGAACACTTACAGTTGCACAACCCTATTGAAATCGACACATGCTATAGGTTAGGCAAATTTAACAAAGACATCTGTCGCACAATACTGGTTTTTTGTTTGAAGTTGTCTGACAAAGAAAACATAAACAAGAAAACCGTAAAAACGAAGTTGATAGGATGTATTGTTAGGCGCCACAAATCTGCTGTCCAAATTTCAGCTCGATCGGACCACGGGAAGTGGTCGAAAAATCGAAGCAAAGTTTTGCACCACGATTGCAGACAGACAGACAGACAGAAAATGCAACTTAAAATAAAGGAAGTAACAAGAAAACCGTAAAAACCAAGTTTTTATTATACTCCCTTTATTTGCAAACTAAGTTTACCATCATGTAATTAAATAATTGATTGACTACTGGAAATGAAACGTACAGAAAAAAATATCTGTGTCTCAAATCTCAAAAATATCTCATTACTCCGTATGAATTGTTCTAAAAATAATCGTAGCGCATAATTTTTTTTTCTAGCTTTGCGCCGAAAAAGTATAAAAAGTTACACAGGCATTTTTAACGCGAAATCAAAATATTTCTTATACTTTCCTTTTAAGAAATGAATATTGTCATAAGTGTAGTATTATTAAGTCGTTTTAACTGAAAATTTGATAGGATGTATTGTCAGGCGCTACAAATCTGCTGTCCAAATTTCAGCTCAATCGGACTACGGGAAGTGGTCGAAAAATCGAAGCCAATTTTTGCACCACGATTGACGATTGCAGACATTGTAACTTAAAATAAAGGAAGTAACAAGAAAACCGTAAAAACGAAGTTTTTATTATACTCCCTTTATTTGCAAACTAAGTTTACCATCATGTAATTAAATAATTGATTGACTACTGCAAATGAAACGTACAGAAAAAATATCTGTGTTGCAAATCTAAAAAATATCTCCTTACTCCGTATGAATTGTTCTAAAAATAATCTGAGCGCATAATTTTTTTTTTTCTAGCTTTGCGCCGAAAAAAGTATAAAAAGTTACACAGGCATTTTTAACGCGAAATCAAAATATTTCTTATACTTTCCTTTTAAGAAATGAATATTGTCATAAGTGTAGTATTATTAAGTCGTTTTAACTGAAAATTTGATAGGATGTATTGTTAGGCGCCCCAAATCTGCTGTCCAAATTTCAGCTCGATCGGACCACGGGAAGTGGTCGAAAAATCGAAGCCAATTTTTGCACCATGCATTGACGATTGACGATATCAGACATTGCAACTTAAAATAAAGGGAGTAAAAACGCCTATAAACTACAAGGAAAACCATTTGGTATAAGGGAATACTTTCCTAAGCTCATATACCAGAAAAGAAAAATATTGCTCCCTAAACTGAGGGAGGCAAAATCGAGATTCGGGAAACAAGCATACCTACGAATTGATACGCTGTCGACGCCCGGAAGGGTCTTGGACAGTGAGTGATCAGGGTGTCTTAGTCGTCTCTGGTCCACACAGTAGACCCCAGGGTAAAGAGGTACACGGGGGGTATAAAGCAGGGATGGAAGCAACTATCCTGGCGACAGCAGCCCGATCAGCATCGCGGACGGTACCGATCACAGCAGCAAAACCAACAACAACCTCAACACCAGCAGCAGCAGCACCACTCTCAGCAGCAGCAGGAAATCCAACAACAACCTCAATACCAAGAGCAGCAACTACATCAGCATTACCATCAGCAACTGCAGCAGCAACCACAACTACAACTACCCCAGCTACAGCCTCAACATCAGCAGAAAGAACAACAATACCAGCAACAACAGATGTATCAGGAGGGTGGTACGACCTCGGAAAACTGCGTAACACTCACGGGGCTGTAGGACAGTGGCATTAGCATAGGTGAACAAAACCAAAAACGCTTTTTAAAGTAAGCCTATGTAAATGTACGTGGCCTGGTGAGGAGAATGATGTATCCAGAGTTTGTGGAGAAGATAAATATGTTTGATGTTTTAGGCCTTTCGGAAACAAAACTTAACAAGGACAAGGTAGAAGATATCGATACTATAAGAATAGAACACTTTACCCTTTTCCACAAATTTAGACACCATAATAACAATAGTAGATCGGGGGGACTGAGTGTAGCCATAAAAAATGACCTAGTTGACAAAACTAAAATATTAAGATATGACAATAATGAAAAGATTTGGCTACAAATAGGAGCAGAAAACAATCCTTTATTAATTCTAATTATTTATACCCCTCCCGAGAATTCCCCGTATACCCAACCTGATTTTTTTTTCAATATCCTAGAAAAGGAAATAATCGAAAAAAAATATATCAGTAACAATATAATCATAATGGGTGATTATAATGTTCATACTAAAGAAAGAGAAGATTACATAATAGATTCCATAACAAGTCCCCACCAACTCTATGTAGAAATAAGTGTCCAGACAGAAGAAACGCTTAAAAGAAAAGACATTCCACTCAAACGTATAAATGTAGATATGACAATACCGAATAACTGGGGACGCAAACTAATCGAAGCATGAAAGAACACAAACATGTTATTTATGAAAGGAAAGAAGGGGTTACTGTCACATAAACCTACGACTACATTTAGTACAGTAATCGATTACATACTAGTAGACAACGGTCTTTTTAACAAAATTAGGAATCTAATAATGCACGACTTCGATCGCCTATTTTCAGATATCCATTGTTTACTATCATGTGAATATGAGATTGATGTAGTAAATAAAGTTGGAAATGCGAGTAGACAATTAAATAATACACCAGTGGTAGAGATCATTAAAACGTGGGTGCAAACTAAATCTAAGAACTATTTTGAAATGGTAGAAAAACAAAACAAAAACAGCATAAATCTGAAACTAGACGAAAGAAGTGACCTTTGTAACTCCCCTGAAAACAAAAAACAAGAAATAAATAACATAGTAGAGAAAATAAAATAAATATTAATACAATCTGCAACTGAAGTATTTGGCACAAATCGATACCCTAATGATAAAAATAACCTAAGAAAAAATAAACCCTGGTTTACACTTATATGTAGACAAAAACGAAGATTATACCTTAAAGCAAGAAGAATGAATAGTACCCTCAAAACCAAAGGCTCACTTGAAAGATTAAAAATACACAGTAAAAACTACAAGCGTGAAATGAACATCGTTACAAATAAATATGAAAACAAAATGAGAAATAAAATAAAAAATCTGAAAAGAAAGAATCCAAAAGAATATTGGCGTATCCTAAAGGATAAAAACAGAAAAGAAGATAATAATGAAATTAGTATTGACGAAATGTTCCATTTTTTCAAATCCCAAAATGAAACGACATACAACAGTTGAATGAACCCAATAAAAACCAATTTAACCGCACCTAACTTAGATACGACAAGACTTAATGGTGAAATAACATATAATGAAGTGTTATCAGCCATCAATAAAACAAGTAATAATAAAAGCTGCGGACACGATAAAATTTTTAATGAATATATAAAATGCACAAAGGTTATAATGATACCCACATACGTAAAATTATTCACTGTTATTCTAAAAGATGGAATTTTCCCCGAAAGCTGGTCACTAGGGATGATATGTCCAATATATAAAAATAAAGGCAGCAAGACAAAGCCAGAAAACTTTATACCAATTACCTTATTATCATGCTTAGGTAAACTATTCTCATCCATTCTTAATGTACGAATGGAGATGTTCCTTGAAGAGCATAACTTATTAAACGAGAATCAAATGGGTTTTAGAGAAGGTTCTTCTACGGCGGAAGCATCATTTATCCTATATGTGCTGAGCTTTTTAATAAAACAAAAAGGTGACAAACTGTTCTGTGCATTCATTGATCTAAAAAGAGGTTTCCCGTCTATTAAAAGAAAATTACTCTGGGCGAAAATATTGGATATAGGCATAGATGGAATTTTCCTTAAATGTATACAAGGGTTATATAGAGATATTAAATCGACAGTAAAAATAAATACAAAACTGTCACCGTTTTTTAACTGTGAAGCAGGACTAAGAGAGGGAGAACATCTGAGCCCGCTATTATTTTCTATCTTTATTAATGACTTAGATTCCTATTTAGAACGAAAAGGCTCAAGTAACTTAACTATCAGCTACGATAACAACGCAGAGATACTAAAAATATTCACACTATTATATGCTGACGACACTACAATCCTAGCTAATACCGCAAAAGAATTACAGAATAACTTAAACATTTACAGTAACTACTTCAAGTTGAACTACTTAAACATAAATGATGATAAGACCAAAATAATGATATTCAGTAGAAAGGGTAGGGTAGGAAATCAGAAATGTGTACTAAATAATAATACAATAGAAATAGTATCTAAATTTCAATACCTAGGAATAATCTTCTCAGCAAACGGATTTTTCTCGGGACACAGAAAATATTGCAAGATAATAGATACTAATGCTATGTTCAACCTTCTCAGAAAATGCCATACACTAAGCTTGCCCATAGATAGTCAAATTGATCTGTTTGACCAAACAGTACTACCAATACTCACCTACAGGTGCGAACTATGGGGTATGGAAAATTGTGACATATTAGAAAATATTAGATTAAGATTTTTTAAGATGATTTTAAAATTGAACACAAAAACACCAAATTCTGTAACTGTCGTCTGCGCATAGAACTGTCACCAACGGGATATGCGCTATATAAGCACCGTTATTATTTATTTATTATTTATAATTAGATTATGAAATGGACACTCTTTAAACAAAAAGAACGAAACTGACACTTTATTTCATATTTACTATTGCAAACGATTTCAAACTTTAAAATTTGAATAACTCAAAACTAGAAAAGTGTGACTCTGCCGTTTTTTCCCGCGTAGTCTTATATATATATATATATGATTTTGATTGATGACCATCGTTTTCGATGAGGACCATCCTATGTCAGAGCTATGAATTCTTGTGGGTTCGGAGTGATGACCATAAGTTGATACTTGACACAAATGATGACTTGCGAGTGATTTGAATTTGAGTGAGAAAGAGTTGCGCAGCGTCCAGGCCTCACTTTACCCAGTGGCAAGACGTGGTCAAGACGACTGGAGTAGATACTGAGTGCAGTGACTAACCAGGGCATTCTACGTGTCAAGCCGTACTCTTTGCGTCCCACCACACATTGCTAGCTTTTGCTTTTCAGCCCGTTGATCAGCTAGTGATTCCTCCGCGCTGTCCGTCGAATTCCATTCTTCACAGTCAAAGGAGACTTTGATTTGCCAGGGTTTTAAGGCCCTTTTGGTTACCCTCATCTGGTTTAGCCGACCAGTCGAAGCCGTTTCCCGGAGTGTGGCCGCTGCGCATGCTACAGCTACTTGGAGTCACAGATGAGAGCTGGGTGCCAGGTGGGAATCAAAGGTAGGCGAACTTTTCCCAGAGGAACACGACGTGTCCTCCTCACCAGAGGTGCTACTCCTCCCAGAGTACCCCATTCACCCTATATATAATATATATATATGTTTTTATATATGTTTGTCCTCAATAGAGCATTTGCAAACACGTGACAAAAAGCACGTGCTGTTTGTTTACATTGTCTATTGGTGACAAATGGAAGCCCAAGGCTTAAGACCGTTTTATATTTAAGTATCATCATTTCAACAATATGACGTACAAAAATATATAAAGCACTGCCATGCGATGAAAATTAACATTTAAAGCTAAAATTTTAACCATTAAAAATCAAAGTTTCACAAGATGTATTGAAAAAAAAATCAAAGCCTCAAATCTTGTTTACTTCGTGGACGAACTACTAAGGACTAGTATCACCGTTAAATATCAAGATTTATTCAAGTAAATTCCCTATATTTTGCATGTAAAATAATAATAATAATAATGGTGACAGTACTATGCGCTGACGACAGTTACAGAATACAGACAACGAGATATGTATACGCAAATACTGCTAACGAAATAGGTGAGTCTTCAGCCGGCTCCTGACATGTTAAATAGATATGTTAAATAACACTGCTATTTAACTTCATCACCATCATGGCTGCTATTTACTTAGTTACGCCATCTAGAAACCTAAGCCACGCCTGTTGCAAATGCTTTATAGACACCTGGACCTTTTGAATGATCGGGACAAATTTTTAACGCTTCGCTTATTATTTTAATTTTATCACGTATAATTACAAATGCGTTGATTTTAAATCAAACAAGAAAACCATAAAAACGAAGTTTTCATTATACTCCCTTTATTTGCAAACTAAGTTTACCATCATGTAATTAAATAATTGATTGACTACTGCAAATGAAACGTACAGAAAAAATATCTCTGTCGCAAATCTCAAAAATATCTCCATACTCAGTATGAATTGTTCTAAAAATAATCTTAGCGCATAATTTTTTTTTCTAGCTTTGCGCCGAAAAAGTATAAAAAGTTTCACAGGCATTTTTAACGCGAAATCAAAATATTTCTTATACTTTCCTTTTAAGAAATGAATATTGTCATAAGTGTAGTATTATTAAGTTGTTTTAACTGAAAATTTGACAGGATGTATTGTTAGGCGCCCCAAATCTGCTGTCCAAATTTCAGCTCGATTGGACCACGGGAAGTGGTCGAAAAATCGAAGCCAATTTTTGCACCATGCATTGACGATTGACGATTGCAGACATTGCAACTTAAAATAAAGGGAGTAAAAAGATGTCCAGTTATGAAAATACAAAAAACGTACGTTGTAAATGGAATATCCTTTTATTTACTATGTTCATTGTGAGGTCTATCCTGTATTCCCAATGCACTGTGCATTATGTACGTATTAACTCTGCAAAACCCGATGGGCCTTAATACCCCCAGTTATCGTAATGCTTTTATTGAATTTACATACTCGTATGTTATGTCCATCAAATCATCAAATCATACTCGTATGTTATGTCCATCAAATCATCAAATCATACTCGTATGTTATGTCCATCAAATCATCAAATCATACTCGTATGTTATGTCCATCAAATCATCAAATCATACTCGTATGTTATGTCCATCAAATCATCAAATCATACTCGTATGTTATGTCCATCAAATCATCAAATCATACTCGTATGTTATGTCCATCAAATCATCAAATCATACTCGTATGTTATGTCCATCAAATCATCAAATTATACTCGTATGTTATGTCCATCAAATCATCAAATCATACTCGTATGTTATGTCCATCAAATCATCAAATCATACTCGTATGTTATGTCCATCAAATCATCAAATCATACTCGTATGTTATGTCCATCAAATCATCAAATCATCAAATCATACTCGTATGTTATGTCCATCAAATCATCAAATCATACTCGTATGTTATGTCCATCAAATCATCAAATCATACTCGTATGTTATGTCCATCAAATCATCAAATCATACTCGTATGTTATGTCCATCAAATCATCAAATCATACTCGTATGTTATGTCCATCAAATCATCAAATCATACTCGTATGTTATGTCCATCAAATCATCAAATCATACTCGTATGTTATGTCCATCAAATCATCAAATCATACTCGTATGTTATGTCCATCAAATCATCAAATCATACTCGTATGTTATGTCCATCAAATCATCAAATCATACTCGTATGTTATGTCCATCAAATCATCAAATCATACTCGTATGTTATGTCCATCAAATCTTCAAATCATCAAATCATCAAATCATACTCGTATGTTATGTCCATCAAATCATCAAATCATACTCGTATGTTATGTCCATCAAATCATACTCGTATGTTATGTCCATCAAATCATCCGACTTCGAATCGTCTAGATATTTTGTTTTCTCATTAGATGTGTACTTCATCGACTTAAATTCTACTAACTAAATCATTTTCTAAAAGTTTTTTTTTTCTATATAATAAAAATAAAAATTTTATTTACATAACGCTGCCAACAAAGATCATGTAAGCATAGATCGCATTTAGCATTGAGCACCAAACTAGTTAGATCACGGATATAATTCTCTAGGCTTAAACCTTACGAAAAAACATAAGACTAATCCACTTATCTATAAAAAGAATGGATAGCGCCTCTATATTAAATGTGTATGCGCAAATTGAAGCCAAAATGAATAGTGGGAAAGGGGAATTCACTTATCTACTTAAGAGAGTTACAGGAATCAACCACTTATGATTAGAACAAATCCATACGATAAAAAGGAAGTCTAAGTCACTTGTAATACTAATGTATTTACAGGTCAGTGTTTAGGAAACTACAAACCCCTACAGTGCCTTGACAAGCCCAGAAGTAAATAACTTAGACCTAAATAAACCCTTAGCTAGATCAACACCATTTAAAATAAATAAAAAGACACTCTTTAACACTAAATCCCATGAAACCCCAAATCAGCATAAATTCAAAACTCGAACAATAAACTTCCAAAGCATTAAAAATAAAACAGCTGATTTGGAACTTTTAATAAATAAAGAAGAACCAGACATAAGTGCAGGTTCCAAAACATGGCTTAATCCAGATATATACAACACAGAGGTATTCAATAATAATTATGAAATTTTTAGGAACAGTCTTACTAGCCATAAAATCTACTCTAATAGCTAAGAAATTAAAACAGAATCTAATAATAACATAGAGTCAGTCTTTTGTAAAATAAGTAGACCTAATTCAAAACTACTAATTGTAGGTTGTGTATATAGACCACCAAACTCAACAACAGAATACATGTCTGATCTGTGTAATCAGCTCACAAGCATTGAAACAAATCATAAAAATGCTGTAGTTTGGATAATGGGGGACTTCAACCTCCCCGACATTAATTGGAATAGCTATTCGATAGAAAATCACCAAAACATAAAAGAAATAAATGAACTTTTTATCAATGCCATACAAAATGCAAACTTAGAACAAATTAATAAAAAACAACAACCAGAAACCATAATATACTAGATTTATTATTAACAAACAGACCAGTACTAGTAATAGATTATGAGATAATCTCTGCTCTTTGAGATCATGATATTATCAGAGTTAATAACAGAATCAAAACCGAAATATGCAAGAAACCTAAAAGAATAATTTATCTCTGGAATAAATGCAATACAACTTATCTACACCAAGCACCAATAAAATTTCAAATTACTTTCCTTAATAAATACTATATAAATGCCCCTAAAAAAATTATTCATTCGTTTCTTCGGACCTAAAAACTAATATACATAATAACCAATAAGCGTAGGCCTATATATATATATATATTGGATCATAAATATATATATTGAAGCTTATATATATAAACCAACTCCCGTTGTTATATTTGTTTATATATATTGCAGCTAAACATAATAAGCTTAATATACTGAAAGGTCTAAGAGAATGTGAAATTAAGCTTACATATATTAAGAGGCTGCCAGTCGATGTCAGACTATTGTGTATCCAGTTGACTGTTGTGAACTGTCCCCAGCTCGCCTGCAACGAGCTGCATATATACAGTCAATTCATTTATACACAGAGAGACACCAGTGCGCCAATCTCATTAAAACATTACCTGCGCTTACAAAACTGCCAGCATTGATCTTTACCTTTGAAACGCCTAACTGCGCATATCAGATATTTTCTTACGTGACTTGGAAGAAACTAGCCCATTGTTGCGATTAGTATGCATTGATTTACAACTTTACACAATTAAGTTCTCACCCTTTCTTCAGTTGTTTTTTTCCTAGGCTTTATTTTTAAAACCAAATCAAAGAGGAACAGGTTTAAAATTTATTATGAAGTTATGTTTCAAACTCGTGTAGAGTAAGTATTCCTCCCATGGGGCACCTCCTCCAGTTGGCGGATTGGGTAACGCTCACCATAAATGTATGGAGGGTACTAGGGAAATAAAATACCTGGAGCGGACCAAAAACAACCAGCCGTGACAACAGCCGTGACAACAGCCGTGACAACAGCCGTGACAACAGCCGTGACTACATCTACCCACCCTAACCCTAACACACACAAACTTTAAAAAAAAATAATTTTCTTGACATTGTATGCTGCGCACTGGTAAATCTCTATTAACATAACTATCGTGTTTTGGTGTGTTGGCTGCGCTTTACGTAGTTTTATTTTAACTCTAGTTTACTTTCTTCTTTTATATTATGTAATCCATATTTTTTTTCTTAGTTTTAGTGATTTCTTTCTAAGCACTTATATACTGCATGTAAAGAAATTATTCCAAAAATTTTGTCTTTTATGGGTTGTTCAAGTGTGAATTTGTATTATATAGAACCTTCCTTTAATTTTGTCTCGACAATTTGAATTTTGTTTTTTCTTCCAATTTTTATTCATAATTACTGTTTTCTAGCTAGCGCATAGCTCCGTTCCTTGTCTTTATAGAATATACTTTAAGTTATTTATCACTTTCTTTATCCATTATGCGAAAACAAATGCATATAAGTACTCTATTTAACCGAGTGGCAACCAGGCGTGGAATGAGTTGCCCGAACAAGCCAAGAAAATCAGTAACTTAATTTTACTAAAGCATAACCAAGAGCCAGATGCGTGTTTAGCAGATTTGAAGATGACTTGTGTGTATGTGTGTGTGTGTTGTATTTGTTCTGGTTGTCGGCTTGTGTTCTTGTAATACTGCAATGTAATCAAACCACATTTCCTTTTTGGGTCAATAAAGTAATCTTATCTTATTATTTAATACATTAATAGAAATGCTGGACAAGACTCAAAGAACGGATTTGCGTAGGACGCAATAAACTTCTTTATAAAGAAGTCTTGAATGTATAGATAAGATAAAACACCAAGCATTTGATAACAATGAGCTGTACGAGACAAAATTACCTGCGGGACGTCAATATAAATTTAAAGTTGTCTGCTGTGTCGTTAAGGGCCTTGTTTTAAAAGATCAAAGTTGAGAGAGAATTGAAAAGTTTGGGACTGGGATAGTGTCACGACTTGGGGATATTTAGGGTATATCCAAGGTCGAGACAGGGGAAAGGAGGAAGAGAGAATTTGGCTTCGTTGATTAGAAGGATATGTTGGTCCCCTGAGTGCACTGTTACATTCATTGATGACGAACCCTCGCACAATATTTCTAATTTGTTGAGTCCGGCTCGTGAAGTAAGTAAATAAAAAGTACTGATAACTGGTCCTTACACTAAACATCACACACATAGTAATCTATGAATAACACCGGCATATATATATATATTTTTATTTATTTCGTTATATCTATATTTGGGCCGTGGGCCAGGCTTTTCTGGCTAAGGCCCAAGGCCCCACACACAAGACTTATTCGTTCAAGATACTTGTGTGGAACGACCAATCTTAAACTAAACATGAAGTACTAGAAGGGGGGCCGAGGGATGGGGGGTAGAAGGGGGGGGGTAAACAGGTGCAGAGGCGGGAGATGGGGAGTGTAAGTGCCCTAACAAAGAAATGTCAGAGAGAGTAGGGGGAGAGAGAGAGGGTCATTGTTCCCATCTCACAGTCCAGTTTGGGGATGGTAGGGTGGTGGTGATTGGTGGTGGTCGTTAACCATTTGAAGTTGCCACCAACAGCACAGTGGGGGGGGGGGGGGGGAAACACATGTGCGATCTAATTGATTGGCCCCCGGAGAGAGATAGAGGGAAAAAAGGATGTGGGAGGGGGTGTTGTTGAGGAGGTGGGTAACATTTGTGCATTGACAAGGACCGTGACTTGTAACGTGATATTCTGAGAACCTGGACTCAGGGTAGTAAATATTACTGGGGGAGGGGGAGGGGGGGTACAATTAAATGTGGACAACACTGAACATAGTAGCAATGTAGCGAATGGCAAAGCATACATATCTATATATATATACATAATACATAGACGACATTCTCTCTACAGACATAATGCTGTTAAGTGACCATCTATTACTTACTGCCCAGATTAAAGAAGTCCAGATAATTATATCAATGCTACCAGCTACCAAATCACTACAGATAGAAGGGGATATAATTGGTTTGTTGTTCCTATCTAAGGAACAAAAGTTTACCTGGGACACTGAGTGTATCACAGTAACAACAACAATACAGAACAACATGTTTTGTAACAAGTACTCTTTTCTTTCAATTAACTGAGTAGGCATATAGCAGTTAACAAAAGTTGAATTTACTTTTTACTCCCTTTCTATTAACTTGTATTTTCTGTCTGTCTGCTTGCTTGATAGCAAAACTTTGCATCGATTTTTCGACCACTTCTCGTCGTCCAATCGAACCGAAACTTGGCCAGCAGACTTGTCCCGACTAACAATACATTCTATTAAATTTTCAGCATCGTAGCCTTTGGAATAGTAATGATAATGAATAACTTCCACCAATTTGCGAATCGAGGAACATTATTATACGAAAAAACATGGCTGCCTTTGACGGAAGTAACTAAAGTTTTCGCATATGTTCGTTTTTACGAAAAAGTACGAATGAAAACGATACAATGTAGCCGAAACAAAGCGAGTTATCTGTTTATGTTTTTTGCGAGCCAAAGCTATGAAAAAAAGGATGCGCAAAAGCAAAGCCACGATCGTGGTTCATGCATTTAAAAAAAAATGCGCAATCGTTATAATTAGATATGTATTTGCCGACATTACCGATTCGAAATTTTAGTTTTGTAGTGAAGTGGAAATGGTAAACTTAGTTTACAAAGAAAAGGAGTATAATAAAAACTGTGTTTTTATGGTTTTCTTGTTAGTCAATAAATCTAATGTAGAATTTTACTGTGCTTTTTTTTTTCATTATTGATGAGACTTTTAAAAACAAATTGACCTAAGTAAGGAAGTATTCTCTTTCAGGCCAATTTGAGTCAAAGTAAGGAAGTATCATTTATACACCAATTTGAGCCAAAGTACTGTGGTGGGTGCACAGAAATGTAATAACACAAAGACAGCTTTGTTCTAGAGTATTTAATCTGTAATAAAGACCTGTAGCTGCTTTTGTCGTAACTTTAAGTTAGGAATCTAAGGTTAACTTTTGACTATTTGGTATAATGCTCGGTGGCTGTGGCAAGATGTGATAGCGTCATGTCAAGCGGCAAGAGGAAGGACGCCAAGTCAGAAATGCGCGCGCACTTGCCCCGGCTAATCAGCGCAGATCAGTTAGGCCAGTGACTATTGCCACGGAGGTTGTTCTCTGTGGCCCACTTTTTACTACTTTTACTAATGTTACCTTTGCACTATCACAGTAATAAAGTATCCTTTATAGACCAGTTAACAAAGGTTGAATTTCCTTTTTAGTCAATAAATCTAATGTAGACTTTTACTGTGCTTTTTTAAAATTATGTGATAAGGCTTTTAAAAACAAATTGACTTAAGTATGAAAGTATTCTCTTTCAGGCCAATTTTAGTCAAAGTAAGGAAGTATCCTTTATAGACCAATTTGAGTCAAAGTAAGGAAGTATCATTTATGCACCAATTTAAGCCAAAGTAATGAGGTATCCTTTATAGACCAATTTGAGCGAAAGTAATGAAGTATCCTTTATAGACAAATTTGAGCGAAAGTAATGAAGTAACCTTTATAGAACAATTTGAGCGAAAGTAATGAAGTAACCTTTATAGACCAATTTGAGCGAAAGTAATAAAGTATCCTATTGTATTAATGAAAATTTAAAGTATATCTTGGGGTTTTAGTAAGACGCATTTTTTATAATCTCTAACACGATGTACATTTATTAAATAAACGTGTGACGTAGGACGATAGAAACGATGACGCGTGAGTTATTTTGACGTAGCTTAGATATTGCAGAAACTTTTGACGACCTTAGGCGTTGGGAACGACAAGACGTGTTTAGACCAGGCTTTTGAAGTGATTCTATATTATTGAATTAATATTGTATATACATTAACGAAGTTGCTCTTATTGATTAAACATTCAATTCTTGTTTACTACAAGACGGCATTTGATTTGGTGTATTCAATTTAGATGTAATCGTCCCTGAGATTCGTGCAGTGATTATAAATATATAAAAATAACGGTTACACCTATATAGACCAATTTGAGCCAAAGTAATAAAGTATCCTTTATAGACCAATTTGAGCCAAAGTAATAAAGTACCCTATATAGACCCAATTTGAGCCAAAGTAAAGAAGTATCCTTTAAAGACCAACTTGAGCCAAAGTAAGGAAGTATCCTTTTCTCATCGATTTGAGCCAAAGTTACGAAGTATCCTCCGTAGACCAATAAAAAAAGGCAAATAAATGGTGGGCTTAACTCGTTTTGAGAAATGTGTATTTCAGTTTATAAGAGAGCATGGGTACTTTCTGAGACGTATGTACTGTAACATAATTCTTCAGTTTTAAACTAAAGCCCAAATAATACTTCATGGTAACCTTTGCAGCGCAAAGCTCTTTCAACACACATGACCTTTGACATTATTCGAGTTCATGTCAAATCTCAACTAATTCGTTGGGTTAATGGCTGAGAAAACGAACTCATTCAAGTCATTGCATTCTTATGGTACACTCCTCTTGCCATTAAAGTGCACAGCTGATTGTCACTTAGCTATGTGAAGCGGATCCTGTTATATTGTGATTTCGTAATGACCTATTAATAAATTAATTAGTGAGAGAAAGAGAGACAGAGTAATGGATTGGGAGTAAAATAGGGAAAGAGAAGGAGCGAGATTGTACAAGAAATAGAGAAATCCAAATAGAAAAGAGAAAGAGTACTAAAAGAGAAGAGGAAAGAGAGCGAAAGAGACCAAACGAAAGAGAGCATAAAGAGAAAGAGACATAAACAGTACGAGAAAGAAAATAGAGAAAGAGAATTAAAAGAGATAGTAGAGAAAGGGAAGAAAAGGAGGGAGAAAAAGAAATATATGGAGATAAGGCAACCACTAGAAAGAGAAAGAAAGCGAATAAAAGAGAGCGAGAGAGAGAAAGATATAGACATACGAGATAATGTGAAAATAGAGAAAAAGAGATAGAGGAGAGAGAAAGAAGAGAGGGAAAGAAATTCAGATAGAAAGAGAGAGAATAACAGTCATTATCTATCATCGATACCTCAAAAAAAATAATATTGGTAGGCCTATATAGTTGTTTGAAGTAAAGGCGTTTACGCATTGTGCTGGTCACAAAATCTACTAGTATGCCGTGGCCAAAGAAACTTTTGAACGCTTCTTTGTCAGCACTACGGCTCAGTTCGGGCCTATGGGATGCTTTAATAAGGTAACTGTAAGTGCCTCATTGATGGTCGGTCAATTTGACGGCTCGGGTTCATAATAGCGACTGTCAAAACAGCGACTGTCAAAACAGCGACTGTCATTTGAGTGACTACACAAGGGCGACGTAATCAGGTTGGTATTTCGACTTTAAAGACCCTCCCTTTTCGTACTGTTAACAAACCAAACTAGGAAATAATAATTCTATTAACTTTTTAATGGAATTGACGAAATATTTTGTGAAATTAACGAAATACATTCTTGTGAGACCTTATATATCACGACTAATTTCGAATTTTCCAGAAAATATATTTTCTCATATAATATAATGTGATGCTAGTCACTAGGGTTACCAGACGTCCGGCAAAATGAGGACATGCCCTCCTTTTTAGCCCTGTGTCCTCCGTCCGGCAAGAAAAGCTAAACATATTTAAAATGTCCGGCTTTTGTACGCCAAAGGTTTTAAGAATCCTTTTTTTCACTTTTAATGTGTTTTCTTACTGTCAATAAGTGGATGGGATGGGTAAAGCAAAACACCGGAGTATTTAGCAGTAAAAGTGTTATGAATGTGGAAAGTGGAATGAGTTTTCTAATTTATAAACGCTCAATTATCTTATACGTTTACAGACGTTCCTTTTTAGATAGAAGATTATTACGTGCACTAGGCCCATAACTCCTGCAGGGCGATAGGGATCGGTTAGCGAAAGGGCTAGAGCTCTCGTGATTGACAGTCCGGTGAAATAACCGCAGTATTAGCCGGCATCACAAGCCGGCCTAAATGGACAATGTAATGAAACAGACTCTCAGTTAATGCTTACAAAGTACAACTTGAAAAAATCTCAAATGTGATCAGTTTTATACATGTGTGTTCGCTAACGAGGAAATTCTGCAAAAAGTTGGCTCGTCAGAGAAATAAGTTGTATAATTAAGAAAGATAATAATGTATTAACTGTAGAATTGACTGTTTAATTTTCAAATAGTGAAGTATTGTTGCATTAAAAAAAAAAAGTCAACGGAATTTTTATTTAATTTTATTTTTTACAATACTTATTCTTGGTTAATTTACTAATAGACACTTGTTGGAAACCACTGTATTAAAATTATACTAATTGCTGGTTAAATCCACATTAAATTGATTTTTTTAATGATTTAAATGAAACACTTAATGTGTCCTCCTTTTAGTACCCATGTTTCCTCCTTTGTCCTCCTTTTTGTCTCTCTGTGTCCTCCTTTTGGTACTTATTCCTGGTTAAATCCACATTAAATTGATTTTTTTTAATGATTTAAATGAAACACTTAATGTGTCCTCCTTTTGGTACCCATGTTTCCTCCTTTGTCCTCCTTTTTGTCTCTCTGTGTCCTCCTTTTTTTACCCATATGTCCTCCTTTGTCCTCTTTTTTGTCTCTCTGTGTCCTCCTTTTGGTACCCATGTATCTGGCAACCCTATTCTAGTCTGATGCCAGACTAAATAGTTGGCACTAAAATCGTCGTGAGCGCGCAATTTGTGGGCGGGACTATAATTTTTAATTAGACGTGGAGACCGAAGACAGCCATTATTTCCTGTAGATATGTGGAGTGTGAAAGCCCGACAAGATGCAGGACTGCCACGAACTAACAATCAGCTCGAAAGTTGTCACAATGCTTTTCAGGGATCAGATGAAACTCATCATCCTTCCATCTTCAGATTTATCGAAGCTCTAAGACGGAGGAAGTGCTTCAACGGATAAAAATAGTACCCAGCTGCTACAAGGCAGAGACCTGACTCAGCGAAAAAAAAATACGTGACAATGAACACAAAAATCTCTGCTGTACAGCAACATAGAGATCAGTATTATCTTCTACAATTCCTTCGAGCCCTTGCTCACAATTTAGAAATGAATGTCATGATTTGACTAACCTTGGTCTTTTTCTATTCTTTTTTAAATCTTCTTTTAAAATCATGTATTCTGTTTTAAATCTTCTTTTTAAATCACATATCTGTTTTAAATCTTCTTTTAAAATCATGTATTCTGTAAATCTTCTTTTAAAATCATGTATTATGTTTTAAATCTTCTTTTCAAATCATGTATTCTGTTTTAAATCTTTTTTTTAAATCATGTAGTCTGTTTTTAATCTTCTTTTTAAATCATGTATTCTGTTTTAAATCTTCTTTTTAAATCATGTAGTCTGTTTTAAATCTTCTTTTTAAATCATGTAGTCTGTTTTAAATCTTCTTTTTAAATCATGTATTCTGTTTTAAATCTTCGTTTTAAATCATGTAGTCTGTTTTATTAAATCTTCTTTTTAAATCATGTATTCTGTTTTATATCTGCGTTTTAAATCATGTAGTTTGTTTTAAATCTTCGTTTTAAATCATGTATTCTGTTTTAAATCTTCATTTTAAATCATGTATTCTGTTTTAAATCTTCTTTTCAAATCATGTAGTCTGTTTTAAATCTTCTTTTTAAATCATGTATTCTGTTTTAAATCTTTTTTAAAATCATGTAGTCTGTTTTAAATCTTCTTTTTAAATCATGTAGTCTGTTTTAAATCTTCTTTTTAAATTATGTATTATGTTTTAAATCTTCTTTTAAAATCATGTAGTCTGTTTTAAATCTTCTTTTAAATTCATCTAGTCTGTTTTAAATCTTCTTTTTAAATCATGTAGTCTGTTTTAAATCTTCTTTTTAAATCATGTATTCTGTTTTAAATCTTCGTTTTAAAGCATGTAGTCTGTTTTAAATCTTCTGTTTAAATCATGTAGTCTGTTTTAAATCTTCTTTTTAAATCATGTATTCTGTTTTAAATCTTCGTTTTAAATCATGTAGTCTGTTTTAAATCTTCCTTTAAAATCATGTAGTCTGTTTTGAATCTACTTTTTAAATCATGTATTCTGTTTTTAATCTTCGTTTTAAATCATGTAGTCTGTTTTAAATCTTCTTTTTAAATCATGTAGTCTGTTTTAAATCTTCTTTTTAAATTATGTTTTCTGTTTTAAATCTTCTTTTAAATTCATGTAGTCTGTTTTTAATCCTCTGTTTAAATCATGTAGTCTGTTTTAAATCTTCTTTTTAAATCATGTATTCTGTTTTAAATCTTCGTTTTAAATCATGTAGTCTGTTTTAAATCTTCGTTTTAAATCATGTAGTCTGTTTTAAATCTTCTTTTTAAATCATGTAGTCTGTTTTAAATCTTCTTTTAAAATCATGTAGTCTGTTTTAAATCTTCTTTTAAAATCATGTAGTCTGTTTTAAATCTTCTTTTAAATTCATGTAGTCTGTTTTTTATCTTATGTTTTAAATCGTGTATTCTATTTTAAATATTCTTTTAAAATCATATAGTCCGTTTTAAATCTTCTTTTTAAATCATGTAGTCTGTCGCTATTGTGTAAGTCGATCAAATGACAATCGCTGTTTTGACAGTCGCTGTTTTGAAACAGTTGCTATTGTGAAGTCGCTCAAGTGACAGTCGCTGTTTTGACAGTCGATATTCTTCCCGGATGCCAGATCTATGTATGGGAGCATTTTAACAGCTAACTATAAACCTGCTTGGAGCAATCTATTTTATTGAACATTTAAAGGTGTCTTATTGTTTAAGTTGGCACGTCTGTAGGAAGTTTATGTTCTAATGTACTGCATGGCATTTAGCTTGAATCGAAAGGAAACTGTGTATGTGTGTGTTTAATTGCTACATAAACTTTGCATTACAAATACCGGTAAATCGGCCATTTGAATTAACAATACATATTTAAATATTATGGTTGGCTTTTAATTTAGTAGATAATGGTTTTGTCAAAAAGTAAGATCTGCCACACACAAAACAGAAAATAAAAATAAAAATAAAAACTACTAATTTGCGACAAGATTTGTATGGAACTAGAAAGTGCGTAATAGCAAGGCAGATATAAATGTTTAGTAAACCTAAAACCGGATATAGCAATAGGCGCCCACCTGACGTCAAAACAGCCCGCCACGTATTTTTATTGACCTCCAAAATAAACAAAACCGGTAGGCTAATACATTAGGGCAGGTATCAGCAACCTTAGACATGTGTGCAGACTTGGCAGGCAGAGCGATTTTCAATGGCACGGAAGAGATCTCTATGGGGTGGAAAAACATAATTTCCGGAATTGAATGAGTACAACTGACTGTTGAAGAAAATGTTTCTAAATGACATAGCGACACATGTCAGTGAGTTGAAATTGCATTTATAAAGACGGGGTCAAACAGCTCTTGAACTGTTAGACCAGTTAGACCATTGGAATGGATTTGCATTGAAACGGGACATATCTTGCCGTGAAATCAATGTCAAAACATTTAAATAATTCCACAATTTTGGGGAATATTAATATAGGTTTTTTCAGAAGTAAATCGAAGCACTCAAAGTGGAGTTTTCTAATAAAAGGCAAGACTTTCAAATGTATGGACTCGAAGTTTTCATACCACATTAAACCTGACAGGTTTGATGTTATTACAACCTACTTAGATCTGAATCTTTTTTTAGTGTAGGAAAATTGGTGATTTTAAATTGCAGCAAGTTGAATTTTAAAATACGCACCAATGTGCCAATTTTTCTACAAAATCTCGAAAGAAGCTGCTTAGGAACGTCATCATATCAACTGTTCTACTTACAGTCTTTGGTTCAACTTATACCTGGGAATAGATTTGATTGCTTATGGTGACAGTTTTAAGCATACAAAGTGGTCAATTACACTTGACCACTCAGTAGTGACTAAATATGTACCTGACATTAAACAATTAGCACAGAGCCTTCAAGACAAAGTGGCATGGAAGCGCGTTTGGCTTGCATACCAAAAGTCCTGGGATTAAATCCTGGTGAAGGCTAAGACGTGTTCCCGGGTTTGGAGGGTATCCCTAAGTCTACCAATCTCTAATCGGTACCTGACATTAGTTGGAGTAAAGTAAAGACGGCTGGGCATTGTGCTGACCAAAATCCATTAGTATGCCGTGGCTACAGAAACTGGTGATTCTATGTAACGCCCTACCGCCAATGTCTACACCGACGGGTCGGCAAATGTAGACACCGCTGCGTCGAAGCCGCCCTCGGCTCTATGACCGTAGGCTAATAATCCTGATTGATGCATTGACGGTGCTACGGGTTACTGAGGATTTGAGCAACTGACCCCCTTCCCCCAAATTGAGATATTGTTACAGGCTTCAAATGAGTTAAGTCAGCGCTTTGGAGACCGCGTGCTTCTGCAGTGGATCCCAGGGCATACAGGCCTTCCTGGAAACATAAGAGCACACAACCTTGCGAGAAAAGATGGACTGAGCACACCCACCTCTGAAGAGCCAGGCACCTCGCCAAGCTCCTTCGAGAAGGCCCGTGCAATGATCCAGAGGTGGGAAACTGGAAAATGGAATGAGAGTTGGGACAACTCTGATAAAGGCCAAGAGGTCTGGTGCCATCTGCCCCATGACCATTATCCACATAGCCTCAAAGACTGGCGGTCATGTGAACACGGAACACAGATCCTCTGGATTCCAGTAGGGGACTCTGTTCCGGCTAATAGTGTGGAGGCCCCAAGCTGAGACCTCAGCTTGGGGAAGACCACCTCACCATGGGTGGTCTGGCCGTAGCAGAATGCATTTTTACCGGGGGTGTGCATGGCCGGGGAAAACGCTGTTACCAGCCGTGCTGGGTGCTTGGAACGCATGACCGTTCGGGTATACGTCCCTACCCGATGGTGGCTCCAGGAGAGGGTTGCAGGCCACAACAGGATGGGTCCACACCAAGGGAACACATGGCCGAGGAGAATTCTGCTACCAACCGTGCTGGGTGCTTGGAAAGCACGACCGAACGGGTAAAGTCCCCACTCGTGGGTAGCTCCAGGAGTGGGCTGTAGACCACAGCGGGATGGGTTTCCACTAGTGAAACCCAGGGTCGAGGAGAATACCACTACCAGCCGTGCTGGGTGCTAAGAACGCACGTCTGAAACCGGAACTAGCCACTGGTACTCGCCACACCCGGCGGCGGTTCAGTCCCAGGAAGGGATGGACTATTGGGCGAAACACAAACAAAGTCTTACGAGGGCTAGAGGTGGCTGAATCCGCGACCAGCCTCCACACTTGAAGGGAAGGTTCATCTTCTAGCCCGGCTGGTAGGGGCGAAGCGGGGCCTCGAACCCTATTCATAAGTCCTCCGAGACGTACTAGTGGAAATAATAAAACCGAGTACTGAGGCAGCCTTGCGGCACACGCACCCGGGGGGCAGAGTTTTGGAGGGAAACCCCCCTGCAATGTCCGCCAGCCCCCTTACGAGGGGTCCCCTGGTCACAACTGAGCTCCATTAGAACCTCCGAAAAGAGAGGGGCTCATGACCTCGAGGGAAATACTCCGCCCCAGCACTTGGGGACAAGGTACACGTAACTGTCGTTTGCAAGGCAGCAAGCCAGTGCTCCGTGGCGTAAGAGCACTAAACTGCAACACAGGGCAGTGTGCCGTGGTGATATGCCAAACGTAACGACCGGGCGGAAGTCAGAGGTCTGGAACAGGCCTGTAAGACTCTCCAGACAATACTTAGCCAACATGGAGCGCTGGGTCTGCCAATCTAGACACTGACAAGAGTACGCTGGCTCGAGGAGAGGGCCACAGGCAACTGCGGACTTTATTCCCACTGAGGGAACACACGGCCTGTAAACAAATAACCCGCTCCCTGTGCAAAGTGGGAATAGTCAAGTCGCAATACTGTCGATCGCCGGACAGGAAGGCACTTGGTGCGCGGCCCTTAAAAGGGCCACAGGCTACAGCGAAGTGGGCTGTTAGCGTAAGGTACGGGGAGCTCATGGCCTGGTTAAAAAACTCCGCTTGCGCGCAGCCATATCGCTGGTTATAGGTTCTGATGGATCGGGCCCCCTTTCTGGAGATGCACATCACGAATGCTTGCATTCACGTGCATAGACCGATGACAGGGGGGCACGGGCCTTGGAAAAAGGTCCAACTTACCCCCTTTTTCGCTACTGTACCCCTGGGCCTCAAAGCGCGTAGTGTGTAAACCGCCAGTACTTTTCTTTAGAAAACACCGGCGGGCTAACGCATGTGGGACAGCCCCCGCAGCATGTCCATGATCCATTGCACTGCCGAGAGGCCACGGGGTCTCGTTGGGGAGAAAGCAATGGATGCTGCAACCCAGTCTCACGACCCACCCGGTGCCTGGATGCCTGTGCCTATAGTACAGGATTTGTGCTATCGGGTGACAATGCAGATATACGGGCGAGCCACCACGATAATGATCCTTAGGGGAACCGCAGCGAAAGGTCGCTGGCCTGCGGAAACTTTCCCTTTTACATAGCACGCCACGCCTTCGGCGTGCCGTGGGGTGGCTGGAGCCCGGACAGAGTTTTAAACTCAATTCTAATGCGTTACGCCCCGGAGTAAGAGCTTCGGCTCGTCCGGGTTTTAAGAGACTTATAGTATGGTATAGTATGGTGGCATCTGCCCCGCCTTAACCGCGCCGACTCATGGTAGTGGCTAAATAGGTCGGAACAAAGCATTATATAACAATTCCACACTGGCCACTGCCCTATTGGGGCATACTTTCCCAGGTTCCGACCTAACTTCGACTCGGGGTGTCGCCACTGTGGGGAGTAGGAGGCGACAGTGAAGCATATCTTGCGGGAGTGTCCCGTCTCGTCACCTATCGAAAAGATGGGACGGGTGACCCACATTCCACTGTTCTCTACGGATATATAAACGTGCTCAGACGCGCGGCAGAGTTCTTATGCGGGGCTTTAAGGGGCTAATCATCTCAGCTCTCAGTCCTATCGGAATTCAAGCCTGGTGGTATTCCAAAATAGAAAGATAAACCAATTCCAAGAAGAACAAGAAAACCGATTGACTTAATGATTAATCATGCGGGGGGGGGGGGGAAGGCGTAAAAGGTACATCAACTTTTCCGGGCTAATTCTTTCATTTACTATAACTATATTATGTCGATATGCTGGTTGTACTAAGAGAAAGAAAAGATGTAGGGATTAAAATTTATTTCTTTTTCAAAAGATATTGACTAAATAAAACAATGGATTCTGAACGTCAGACGTGAAGAATCATCCATGTGTGATGTGACATTAAAAAAATTAATTCAACAAGTGTTGCCAGAAGTAACATAGCCCTGAAATTCATGGATAAATTGACCTCTGACCTACAGTTTAGTTTAATGAAAGCTAGATGTAAACTTTAAAAAAATGTAACGTAACGCGATTAATAATTATCGCATACTCACTTTTGAAGTTACAAATGGATTCCTCATGACTAATATTTTTACTTACTTACTACAGTGGAGTAACTAGGGGTGGGGGCAGGGGGACATATGACCCCGGGCGCCACGTTAGGGGGCGCCTAAATGAGTATTAAAACTAATTATTTAATTTTATTTTGATGTAAACTAATGTATCCCAAATACGTTTTCAAGATTGAATTTTGGAGCTCCACAAATATCTTCATTACAAACCAGTTGGCAAGCACGATTTAGTATTAAGGGGCGCCATTCTACTCATAAACAAATGATACATCCATAATGTAGGATTGCTGATGGCGTTTTTTTTTAAAACAAAGATCAGTTCGGGTTCAAATATTATATCTTCATATACTGAAAGTGGCATCTGGTTTTAACAATTACATAGGTTGGATAATTTTGAGTCAAATAAAGGATTTTATGGTATCTTACTTGGCTCAACCTCTGATCTAGGATACCGGGAACAGCTTTCTCAAGTCATCAGATTGGTGGATATGGATTTTCAAACTAAAAAAGTAACAATCAAAGAATCATTTTTAGTTTTTTTTCGGATACATTTTCAAAGACGCAGCAAGCCTTGAAAGAGTTATTATAGACCATAGGTTCTCAACCTTTTTCGGCTCACCGCCCCCTTTTACATTTTTTTCCCGCTCACCGCCCCCCCCCCCCCAATTTAATTTTGGCGGAAACATTTGTTAATTAAAGGGAGATAATTAATCCGTTTCATTTGAGGTAATATTTATTTCAATTTTTTTTTCTTTATAAAAAATTAAATAGCTTGCGTTTATAACTTTGAAATGATATGATAGAATTGTAAAAAAAATATTTGAAAATTTTATAAATATTGTATGACTAAAGAATTTCTATAAATATTTTGAAGCATTACAATAACTACCCAGTTTGTATGATTTTATACGTATCTATACCGCTCAGCTATTGTGGTTACCTCTTTACGAAGGATTCAAACGCATTAAAGGACATCTCGATAATACAAACAAATCAAAAGAGTAATATTATCAGATGTTAAGGCGACAGTCCGGTGAATCAACTATTAGACGAGACGGCCGCATACCATATTTGCCAAATACTAACCCCTACTTCAACGAAAAGTCATTGCGATTCTTATTTGTTCAATAATATGTATGCCTACTGTTGGGGGATTTTATATATTTAGTAGCACTTGCGTTTACATTATATTTCATCCAAAAACTAAACGATTCAAATAGCTGAGGTGTTGAAATTATAGCAGGTACGTTTGTACCGCCCATTTGCCCTTCATCGCCCCCCAATCGCCCCCGGGAATGTTATCGCCCCCCTAAAGCTTCTCATCGCCCCCTGGGGGGCGATATCGCCCCCGTTGAGAACCTATGTTATAGACTATGTCAGGATCGGGATGTGGGTGATTGGGGTTATTGTGGCTTGTTGTCGTAAGAGTATGTAGTGCCGACGATGTAATTGACCTGGAATATTGTTTAGTTCCCTCCTGGCTCGTTAGATGACATAAAATACACACACAAACAGTTCTAAAGTGTACACAAGCAAATCTCTGGTGACGGTTATAATGTTTATTTTCATTCAGTAATCCAATGGGAAAAGATACACGAATCGATACAGTAACAGCTAGCACTAGCGTATGGTATTGTCACGTAATCTATCATTAAGTTACACAAATACACTGTGAAAATTCTTTTACTTCCGAAAATCTAGCATCTAAGCAGGCGGGGGGGGGGGGGGGCTCTAATATGCGAGTCGAAAATGTACAGATAGGGACTTCCAGGCCTCAGTTTAAGTTTCCAGGCCAAGAGCCAAAACAAGACTGCCTTCTAAGTTGTTTTTTTGCTAGCTTTCTTGCCGCTCTAAATCACGTGAACTATCTCAATTTAATTGGCTAACTCCCTTAATTTAGATTTAGATATGATTCTGATTGGCTAGTTCGAAGATATTTCTGTATAAAGGGATGACTCACTAGAGGGAGAAGGGGGGGAGTAGGCGGGGTGGGGGTGTAGATGAAAGCAATTAATACAGCCAACAAGCGGGGTAGTAGGGGAACAGATGAGAAGGGGAAATGATACATCTTCCCTATCGGGGACTTAATATCTCTATGTCAAGTGGTCAGCGGTAAACTTCCCCGATAAGTGTTATATATGTGTGAAAAGGCTTCTCTGGTCAGTTCCCAGGAGCCAGCGGAACAAAGGGATTAACTAACATGCCGCTGCCCCGTGAGTTGGGTAGGTGAACGGGAGATAAGGGGATGGCAGGGGAAGCACGGAAGGGGGGGGGGGTTAAGCGAGGCGTCGAGTTTGGGGTCATTGACGTAATGCCTATATACATGTTTGTTGAATTAGCAATATGAATTAATAGTTACTGACGTGATATCTGTATAAACACATTAAAATAACAACATTAATTAATAATCAAAGACATGATATAAATATATACATTGTAGGTTTCACATAACTGTCACATATACTCTCATTCATCCAAAATTTAGTACCGTTTCGGCAGCATTTAGTTAATAATCTCTGAATTGGGAAATAATAGAATGTAGTGAAGGTTGGGGAGAGGTGTTGAAGGGTGGCTGGAGAGTTACAGTTGCGTGAGAGAGAGATGTGTGTTATGACGTCAGACTACTCTCCTCCTTTCTATCCTAAACTTACGCTAATCTATGATCTTACGTTCTACACTACTATCTATCTACATTAGTGCTAATAAGTCATGGTTGCGTCCAGAACCGTGACAGACTATGTCTATTCCAGTCATCTATATGCTAGATCAGTGGTCGGCAACCTAAGGCACGCGTGCCAAACTTGGCACGCAGATCGATTTTCAATGGCACGCGAGATGCCTCCACGGGTTTTTTTTTATTGATAAAAACAACAACAACATTTTCCGGTTCTTAATGAGGAAAACTGACTGTTGAAGCCAATGTTTCTGAATGACAGTTCGACACATTTCAGTGAGTTAAACGCATTTACAAGGACGAGGTCAAACAGCACTTAAAATGTTAGACCATTGGAATGGATTTGCATATATATTGAGTGAAATCAATGGGCCGTATTGCTGGTGAGAGTTAACACCCTTGCCCCTTATACAAGTCAATCTTATATACAGTAATTGTAAAGATTGCTGCTGAGAGTTAACACCCTTGCCCTTTATACAAGTCAATCTTATATACCGTAATTGTAAATACGGCCCATTTCAAAGCATTGAAGCACTCAAAGCGGAGTTTTCTAAATAAAGACAAGACTTTCAAATTCATGGACTCATTTGTTCATACCTCAGCTAGCCTAATTGGCTCGATCCTACTACAACCTTCTTAGATGTAGATGCCTTTTTTTCTCAAATTAACTGGAGGAATATTGGAGATTTTAAAACGCAGCTAGTTAAATTTTAAACACTTAAAAAATAGACATCGAAATGTGCCTATTTGCTGGAAAATCTTAATGGAAGCTGCTTAGGAATGTCACAACTGACAGGCATTCGCTGTACTTTCAACTTACACGTGTGAACCGTATCTATTACCAACAAGTGCTATCCAGCCATCCCGGTCCTGAGGGAGTCTTTCCAAGTGTTCCCAAAATTGTTCTGATCTCTTAACGTCGGCATCCAGGTCACGGCGCCAGATGTTTCGGGGTCGGCCCCTCTTTCTCTTTCCTTGGTGCCACTGTATTGTTCTTTTTTATTATTATTTCAGAGGCCTTTAATATTATAGACAGAAAAATGTAACATAAATACTTGAGCACACATTGGTTCCATTCAGATGAGAAGTTTATTATATAAAACATCAATGGACGAAGCACATTGTTCAAAAATATTTCTAATACATAAATTTCAATTGTATCATAAATTCTGCATAACAGCATTCTCCAGATGTCTTCATATAATTATTATAACTTGAGCACTTTATCTAGCTTAGACTTGAATCAACTTAAGTTAAACAGTTATAGTTCAAAAGAACTTATTATAAAATCAACCGTCTCTCTCAAGAATCCAACAAGTACTCCACTTTCAACCTATCATTGGCAGCGCAATTAGATCATGTGATAATTAGTCTAGTTAAAAAAGTAAACAAAGATGGCTGCTATTAAATCTTCAGTTTACTTAAAAGAACATGTTATGCTCCATAGATCGTTCTTATTTCGATCCAAGGTTTCACCAACCATTTTATTTTTCGTTGTATTTGTGCTTTAAGTAGAACAGACGTAGCGGCACAGACCAAGTTTACTTCGTCGTCACTGCTAGAATTCATGAGTCTTGAACATAAAATGGGGCGTCAAGAACAGTCACTCTCAACACTTTCTTCATTCTTTTGAAAATAAAATTGCGCGTCTTTGTTTTTCTGTGAATCGTGTTTTACGTGTGGTATGGCTGATTGTGAAACAGGGTATTTCTGATTCGCTCTGTAACAAGATTCTAGTGATTTGCTGAATCATGATTCCAGTTAAAACGTGATTGTTGAGTATAGTGTTGCCACATTAGAAACGGGGAGAATCATCGTGATTGTTAAATTGAATCGCAGCGAATAACTGATTTTGTTTCTATTGTGGCTTTAGTTTGCACACTTCACTACTGTTTATTTATTTAGGGAAAAACTTCACTCACTCATGCAACTATTTACAATCATGTTGCAGTGAATAAAACTGAACTGTAACACTTGGGGGTTCCACTATAGGTACTGTCTGGTGATGTTGGAAGCTGGTTTTCGAAGTGTGTGCCCCAACCATCTCTATCTTTTTTGCATGATGTCTAGATCGGCTGTCTGTTGACCTGTGCTACTAATATTCTAACCTTGGTATATTTCTAAGAGATCAGAACTGGACGTCGAAAGAGGTTGAAATAAATTAATTGTCAAGCTCCAGCAAAAGATATAGCCTACATGATAAAGTTCTTTTCCTGACATACCACCACCATTAAATAAACTGCTCAACGTTAGCACACGACATCCTACTAAGACATAAATCATTAAAGATATCAAGTCTATTAAAATGGCAATGCAGCTGGCCCAGACGGTTTTCCACAAGAGTCATTAAAAGCAGACATAGTGGTATCATCAGAAATAATACAGCCTCTAATACTAAAAAAATGTGAGAAAATTAGCAGATTCCACAAAACTGAAATTAAGGTTAATGGTTAAGATGAAAAAAAAACTAGATCCGTAGAGTCTGGTTTTTGCCAAGGTAGATCAATATCAACCACATTGCTATATTGTGCATCATCTAGCAATCATTCGAATGACAATCTCCAATTTGCATGACAATTGTGGAATTCGAAAAGGCATTCGACAGTTTCGACCGAGAAGTTATATGGAAGCTAATGAGTTACTATGGTATATCTTCTTAACTCGTTAGCATTAAAAAAAAGTGATATAAAGACTGTAGCTGTCAAATAATCTTCAAAAACAAGTTAACCAACCCATTTACTACGACGACCGGAGTACAACAAGGCTGCATGTTGTTACCAATGATCTTCTTAATTCTTATAGATTGGGTCATGCATAAGACAACCTCTGGAAATAGCACAAGTATTCAATTGACCTTCACCTTGAAGGCTTGTATTTTGTGGATGATATCACCCTCATCTCACACAGGTTTCAACATGCAATGTCTAAGCTGAATAAACTGTCTGAAGAAGACAAGAAGATAAGACAAAACAAAAAAAAAACAAAAAAACACAAAAAAAAAAAATCTATTTGAGTAGTAGCTACCAAGAGATCTAGTTCGGTATAGTGGAGTAGAAATATTGGAGACTAACTAATGTGTGTATCTGGGAAGTGTGCTGAACAAGGATGATCAAACCGAATAGAATATAACAAACCGCACCAAAAAGGCAAACTGCACGATTAACAAGCTTCGGTCCATATGGTCAAGTCAAAGTTTCCACCTTCCCTACGGCTGATTAAGCTACGCCGATCTAAACTAGGACTAAGTAATGTTGGGTGAGAATCTTTTACTCAATGCGCCGGAGAAGGTGGATCTAATATTAATAAAATAAACTATAAACTGATTTGAAATTACATATGTGAATATCGATTATATTTAAAAAAAAGTTATTGAGGAAATTGGCTACTGTTTGCAGAAAGCAGAAGACAAATGTTTATTAGACTTTGTGTACTACAGGCGTGACTACATGTATTCTCAAACATTCTGACTCTATGTGAATGTATGCATTGTTGGTAACTATTTTTCTCTCAAAATGAAAATTAAATTAATGAGCAAGTTAAAGTCAATATAATGTTGCGTTTGCAAAATAAATAAATAAATTAAAAACAATACAAAGGAAAAAAATTACAACAATCAGGAGCTTTTAAGCATTTTTTAATTTGCATCTAGAAATATAAACATATTATAGTTTACGATGGTTGAACTACATTATAAAAAACTTTTTGATTCTTTTGTTAATTAAAATTATAATATTTAGAAAAATGTTGATGCCTTCTATTCAAAAAAAAATTCATTGTTCCTATGAGCATTTGTTAGAATTGCAATTTTTTTCCGGTGTCCTTCGGCGAATCTGTGCAAGAGAAAAATTTATTCTTACGTAAACAGATAAATTCAATGTTAAAAGAATATGTCTTAGTACAAAGTAACTGAAGCTTACCTGGTTTAAATTTTAAGAACCTCTAAGCTTAGAGAAATTACATATTTTTACAAATGTATACAAAATATGAGAATAAAATGTGCTTGTATATTTAATAACCACACTCAAAATAAATGGTTCATACATATTTTTTTATTTCATTATAATATGCGAATGAACGTATATTAATACATATCTATAGGGCCTATATATTAATTTGCACCGCGTACATATTGTCCCTTGTTCCATCTAATTTGTTGCCGAAGTCATAAGGCATATTTTTGCTAGTTAATATATTTTCAATATTGTATTCACTTACGTTGAATTCAATTAAAAATTTCTATAGAACATTTTTAGTTGCATTTCATTTCTTTTCATAAAATATTGGTAGACGACAATAGACCAAAGACAACACTTATATTAAATTCAATTATTGGTAATATTCACTAACTCAAGATAGGTATGTATATATGTTGTAAGTACTGATATATGGATTTAAACAATTTTTTTATTCTTAGTACTGTCATTTCGACGGGCATAGCAATTAGTATGTATATAAACACCATTAAAATATATGAATTTATTTCTTTAAAGAAATAGTGTATTTTTATGGGTTCCTGAATTTTTGTTTCAAGTAACTTCTTACAATAAGGCCAAACAAATCCATTCTACGACCGCGCACCCCACTGAAGGTTATCAGGGTGGGGACGATAAGTATGCTGCAGGAACCAGCCCAAGCCATATCAAAGCAAAGAATTAAAAGAAATTCTAATTTCAACCGCAGAAGTGATCATAGGAAGAAAACCAATCAAGATACTTAAAAGCGAAAATATCCAACTGCAAAATTAGCAGCAGATAAGTAAGTACAGGCTAATTAATACAAGAATCAGTAGGGAGATGAAATAGGCTGAAGAAGACTGGATCGATAGTCATTACCGCTCAGCGGAGGATAGTAATAGTAAGCCAGTAATAGTAAGAAGGCATTAAGAAACCTCACAAAAACACAGCAGAAGCCAGCGTCAGTAATCGAGAACAGCGATGGTCAGCTCTGTACTGAAAAAACAGCAGTCAGTACACAGGACGATAGACGGAAATACTAAATACTACTAGGCCAACCCTGATACTAGCACACTAAAGAAAAAACATGATAGAGAATATAAAGAATTATCAGTGCTGCTGAGTGAGGTCGAAGAAGCAGCATGAAGTTTAAAGGTGAAATAAAAACAATGACCCTGCAAGACATACAAAATGTCTACCTCCCCAAAACAGAAAATCTCTCTAACACCCTGTATTCCAACTTTGAACAGCTACACAAAGTGTACGATTTCTTCACCATCAACTTAAGGCGAAAGGCATTTGCCCGGATAGCTGCTGGATCGAATGATGATTGGTTGTTTAAAAGAAAATATATAATTTTAATGCTCATTAATTCCGGAAACATAAAGTACTTAACCTGTTCTGTTACCTTTTTCAAAATTATATCTATCTGTATTGAGAGTATAGTATGACATGGTGTAAGAAACAAAAATTTACGGTACCTTCTGCAAGGTTATCAAAACACAACCGGAAGAGCTAAGATCCCAATGGCCGAGTGGGCGGAAGTCATCATGAAAATAATCCAGCCAATGGACATCAAATCCAAGGAATTGCCGCCTTAAACAAAGAATGTTTACAGTATGATCTAACAATATTACGATTCATTTAAAATTATGATACGCAAAGTTTGTCTAAATATTAATCTCTGAACAAATATAATTATATACATGATGATTGTCTTAAGCGTTCCGATTGCTACACCTAATCTTCATCTGTATGTTTCATTTGTATTTTGTTTGAATAAACGTCATAAATATATATATATGTATATATATATACAGAGAGAGAGAGAGAGAGAGAGATAGATAGATAGATGGATAGAAAGATAAATAGATAGATAGATAGATAGATAGATAGATAGATGAAAAAAAAAGATAGATAGATAGATTTAACAGACATAGTTTTAAGCCGTTTAAACAGGCTCATTATCGAACGCATAATAAAATCTTGTATGTAAAGGAAATGGATGAAACCTTTTGACTAAAATATTTCATGAAATTGAATACCAATTCTAATATATCTTTACTTTCTTTACAAATTACATGTTAAGGGAGAAAACGTATCAAAGGTTAATCAAAAACACATCTAACATAAGATTTACAAAGTTATACTTATGACCGGTTCAGTAATGTTACAGGTATGAGACTAGTAAAGTCAAAGGAATGAAAAGAATAGTAATGTTATAGGTGTGACCAGGCTAGTAATGTTATAGGTGTGACCAGACTAGTGATGTTATAGGTGTGACCAGGCTAGTAATGTTATAGGTGTGACCAGGCTAGTAATGTTATAGGTGTGACCAGGCTAGTAATGTTATAGGTGTGACCAGGCTAGTAATGTTATAGGTGTGACCAGGCTAGTAATGTTATAGGTGTGACCAGGCTAGTAATGTTATAGGTGTGACCAGGCTAGTAATGTTATAGGTGTGACCAGGCTAGTAATGTTATAGGTGTGACCAGGCTAGTAATGTTATAGGTGTGACCAGACTAGTAATGTTATAGGTGTGACCAGGCTAGTAATGTGGTAGGTGTAACCAGGCTAGTAATGTTATAGGTGTGACCAGGCTAGTAATGTTATAGGTGTGACCAGGCTAGTAATGTTATAGGTATGACCAGGCTAGTAATGTTATAGGTGTGACCAAGCTAGTAATTTTATAAGTATGACCATGCTAGTATTGTTATAGGTATGATTAGAAGTTATGTATACGACTAAGTTATGACTATTATAAGTATGATCAAATGCGTACTGTTTTTAGAATTTGTGCCGGTTTTATAGCCACGGTTAAATTTATTTTTAAAACAATATATTTCATATGGAGTGAAACATATGTGTACCATACTTGAGGGCCCTAACTGTACACAGTTAATTTGTAATCAAATTAAAAGTATTCATACCATTTGTTGATTTCGCTCCTCCAAATGAGGCTGTAAGATTTAACAAGAAAAAAAAGAGAATATATCACGTTTATATAGTTAATAGAAAAACCTTTTATTGATTATCTTAATAAAAATATGCACCCAGACTTACTTTGGAATATTCTTATGTTGTATTATTTAAGTAAAGTACCCCATGCAAACCAATTTAAGTCTTTTTGGCCCTTGAAGCAGCGTTGATCAGCTTCTGTGGGCACGGCATACTAGAGGATTGTGGGGTCGGCAAAATGCTCATTAGTCTTTTATCTTTTTCAAAATAAGAGCTTTGTAGACTCAGGGACACCCACAGACTTGGACAAAATACAAGCCTTTATTATGATTTGAACTTTGGACCTTTAACTAACCAAAGCAGTTGCTAGCTGCTAGGGCGTTGTTTGTCGCATATATTCAATTGCTATTTTAAACATTTAAATTTTCAGTTTCTATAATACTAATCAGTATATAAAATTACTTTGAATTTTATATATATATATATTTATATATATTTATTTATTTATTTAATTATATATGTATATGTTTCTTCTCTATAGACTCCTAGACCGATTGACAGAATGGAACAAAGGTTAAACGTACGAATTGGAAACGTCCTCCTAAAGAAATGATTATTATATATAAAAAATATTGCTTAATTCATTCAGATATTTTTTTAAATATATATTATGTTAAGGTTATAAACTGAGCACCATTTGAGAACGATATCCCTTTAAAAATGCTTTCAAATTATGTGGGTTTCGGAACTGGGTTTTCTTGTACTTTTCTTATACATTACAGAAGATTATTGCGTCCTACGCTCATCCGTGGTCCGATTCTAGTCTTTCATTTTTATTAATGTTTTAATTGATGTTAAGTTACTGGTTTTCCTGGTTCGTTCAGGCAACCCATTCCATGCCCGAATGCCACTCGGGAAGAAAGAGTACTGGTATGCATTTGTTCTCGCATAAGAGATAAGGAAAGTGTTTTTGTCTTTATCTTTATCTGAGCTTTGCAACAGGCTGTTATTGGCTTGTATTTTTGAATTAGAGTTTAATGCCTTATATATTATTACTATTTTACTCTTTGCCCTTCTGTCCTCTAGTGTTTCTAGGTTTAGTAATTTGACTTATGGTGTTACTCTTTTTAATTAGGAATATTCTCTAGTTATGAACCTTGCAGCTCTTTTTTTAATTTGATCTAATTTTTTAATGTTTTCTTTAGTTGATGGGTCCCATACAGGTGCTGCATATTCTAGTATAGGTCTAACTAATGTGAGATAGCATTTTAGTTTTATATATATATTACATTTGTAAACGTTCCTTTTTATGAATCCTAATTTTTTGTTTCATTTTTTAGTTACTTCATCAATATCACAGGTTCCAAGATAACTTATCATTTATTATTACTCCTAGATACTTTGCATTGTTATTTAATTAGTTCTTTACCATGAAAGAAGTAGTTTGTTACTTTTTTTTTCTTTAATACCCTTATTAGTTGGCATACTCCAGTTTAATTCCCATTTTTGTAGTTCATATAGGTCTTTTTGTCAAAGTTCACTATCTTTTTCTGTCTTTATTATTCTATAAATTTTACTGCGAAGTATTATTGCTTTTTTAAAAAAAATGATGGTTAGGCATTTATATTTTTGATAGTTTTATTGTTAGTGTAATATTATTGATAAGAAGTGAAGTCAGCACCGGCGTTTGCTTTTTTTTATGGATACTTTTTGATACCAGAAGCTTTACAGGAACAATTCATATGCATGTTCAAGGGCCTGGGTGACCGTAAACAATAACAAACCATTCGTTTCTACGTCATTTTGATGGGCATAACTACTAGTTTAATATAGATACAAAAATTACTTACCACTATAACGACAAGTAAACGTCTTATTTCTCATGCATCCACTATGTTCCTCATATGAAGCATTGAAGTGAGAAGACCACGTAAATTTGTTATCCGTGTGGTATTCCACACAATCAGTAGTTGAAGTAAACGATCCAAATTCGTAAGTAATAGCCAATGTGTGATTAGCTAAGTTATAGACACACCATCGCAATGTATCATGAACATTAAACGTAGCTTCACACTTTTCAGGATCGAGAACTTTTCTACCAACAAGCAGGATGAATTGTTCCTGGGCTGTTTAAAAATATTCAATAATAGCAAATTGTATTTATAAAAAAAGAAACTTTGACAAATAAACACGTATTAAACTAATAAAGCAAAAATAATCATAAAAGGGGGTTCCAGACAAAAATAGAATACTTCTATTTCGAATGCTACTGCCACACCTCTTACGGAACCCGACTTTTATCTTATCTTATGTGACCCTCCACGACGAAATGAGTCGCTTCTCACCTGATGGCCATTTTGAGATTTTTATCGATTCCTATATATCTTTTAATTCTGAGTACAATGGTGAAAACCGATTGAAAATCGGACAGTAACTTTTTTAGTTATGAATATTTTATCGGAGCCACTATCCAAGACCTGATTTTGAGAAAAAATGATTTTACTTAATAAATTTTTCGGGCTAAGAATTTCCTTAGCAACCATTAATGGATTTTGATGAAATTAGGCACACTTGTTAAACACTTTATACGCAAGATATGTGGCAAATTTGAAAGGAAAATGTTATATACTGTTTTTGTTATGCGTAAAAAACGAAAAGATAAAAATTTAGATTTTAGTTAAAAAAATAGTATTTAGGTGTATTAGTAGGTACCACAAACTGATTTTTCAAAATGGTTTTACAACTTTCATTTTGATGATATAGTGAGATCTAATGATTCTAAGAATGTGGATACCAAATTTGTTCATATATCCCCCATAGTTATTTAAATATGATTTTTTAAAAATCTTGATATTCTGTGTTTTTTTTAACACAGTATAAAGTACCATTTTTGCAAAGCCATATCTGTAGAAGTAAATGACTTAAACACAATCACTTGCACTCATTACAATCTCATATACATAGAGAACAAACTCAATTTTTTGTCATGGGTTAAAATTGTAACATTTTAAACTTTTATTGAAATGAAAATGGTGTTTTGTCAAGTTTGGAAATGTTTCCAAAAGGCGGTAAAAATACACAATTTACTGAATTTTCAAATTTCTACCACCCCACTTCTTTTCTGGAATACTGCCTGTATCTTTCCAGGCCCTGAATCTTTTCTGGACATTGGTCAGCTTGTTTTGGCTAATTCTGAAACATTAAAAAATACATTAAAATTAAAATAACATTGGTTTTAATAATGATTTTTACTACCTGGTATCCAAAATGTTTTTAACATTAAATCAAATGTGTTTTACTTTTTGAGCATCACAGTTTAAAAAATATTAATCATCCACATGACTTACCCATATATAAACTTGAATGCCTCCCTGCAAACATTCTTGTTATTGACTGTGTAGGTGGTTCTCTCCAACTTTCTTACTTTTCGTCGACAAGAATTATCAATTAAATTGTCAACTCACTGCTGTTTATAGAGCTACCAGCCAGTATGCTTATAAATATCATGTCCATTTCAGCTGAAGAGATATAATATAAACTTTCTATAGTCTTTAAATATCATAGCTTACATCTGTTCATTCTATGACATAATATTTAGGCAACTGCACATAAGCCTAAAGTCTAGCTCTAAGTAATTCATTTAGTATTAGTAACTGTTTAAATAGTAGGCTAGTAGTAATATACGCGTAGTGGTTTAGGCGTAGTAAATTTATTAATACTATTACTATTAGGCCTAAATTAGCCTATTTTTTATTGTTTAATATCTATAATAGTTATAGTTATAAGTGTTAGCATGATCAATTCCATAGGCCTAGCCCTAAAATATTAGGAATAACACTTAAAGGCTGAATAATATATTTACCTTCTGTTAATTCCTGCATGTCCAGCCTTCACCCTAAAATCTCATCAGTCATCAGCTGTGAACTGTCCAATGCACCCTTTTTTTTTATTGAGGTCGAGGCAGAGCTATATTATGCGATGAAATTAGCGAGCACCGGCAATCAAAAAATGCCACCTTATTCTTTTCTTCGTGCGGCTGCATAACGCCACTATAGCTTTGATTGTTTATAGAAACATCTTCGATCAAAGGTGGGTCGTTTTCTTCTTCATCACTAGATTCAAGTTGATAAAGTGTAGGCCTACACAGAGCAGATGCATTTTCTTCGTCGTCACTCACTTCAGACTCACCACTAGAGTTAGATCCGTCAGTGTCATCAAATGCTGGTGTTGTAAAATACTCTTGTATAATATTTTCAACACTTTCCAAATCTTTTTCATCATTAATATTTCCATTTCTTGCCGAATTAAGTGCTTTAGCGATAGTAGTTTTTTTCGTAATGGAAGCAGCCATGTTGAAAAGTTAAGCATAAACACTCGCTCGGGTTGGTTAGAAAAAGTCACGTGCTAGTATCGTTCAATGAAAAACGGCTTTCCCTTCCTAGTGACGGCATTATTTACATTTTTTCCCGAAAACACCTTTATTAATTTAAGCCTTTTGGTTGGTTGATATTTTTAAAGTATACGTGTACGCTAGACAATAATAATAAAAGGGAGAATTCTCTTTCCAATGATGCCAAACATGGCGAGTTAGCTCGAAAGGATTATGAAGAAAAGAGCGTTCAAAATATGCTCAATTTTACGCAGATTTCACATGAAATTCATACAGGGTTTTATGTTTAAAATAATTTTTAAATAAGTTATAGTTTTAATTTAAAAAAACCAATATTACTGATGTGTGAAGAAATGAATAAATAATAAGAAATAATCGAAATCCCAAAATCGATCCTTTTCACCCCAAACACATATTTTTGACTCTAGCTCAAAATAGGCCGAGGTGAGAAGCGACTCATTTCGTCGTGGAGGGTCACATAAGTTTACAGACGTTTCTTCTAGATAGAAGATTATTACGTCCACTAGGCCCAAAACACTTGCAGGGAGACAGGGATCAGTCGGTGGCAGGGATAGAACCCGCAACCTGTCAGTTGTTTTTTTTTTGGTTGACAGTCAGGTGATTTAACCGCTGGACCAGCCGGCTTCACCGCGTCACCTGTAACGCGTTAGAACTTTAAAAGTTAAGACATTTGACATACGCCAATGTTGTTGATTTTTTGGATTGTGTAACTGTTCATCATATTGTGGTAATTACCCATCTAAAAACTTTTTATCAGTATTGGAAGTTTGCTGTGGTAAATAGAATACTGATTTAGGGAACCTGGAGTGAGATATTGTTCAATTGTGTCACCTATTTGAGGAGACTTAAATAGGCAATTTGGATGCAAATTCATTTCCGCTATATTCCCGTAATCAATCGTATAAGTATCTTTTCGGCATATTTCGAGTGCATTGTGGAACTTCCGGTTTCATTTTGTTTTGCTTACATTGGCATTCATTACGATTACAAGCAGAGATTTACGCCTTGTTGCTGACTTAACATTCAAGGATGTTGAAAAATTCATTGCACTTTCAACTGCAAGTTCAGGCCGACTACAAATAAACAAAGGCTATGAGTATTATTATAAGGATAATGTCAATAAATATTAAAAGTGAGTATGCCAGAATTTCTAGCAGAAGGCAGCCATTTTTGTAATCACATTTAGCGAATAGGATCGGAAGTGAAGTTGCATCCAAAGCTTATGCATGCATAAGATTAAAGACTGGTCAATAGGGCCTGTTTCGGTTTTTAATAAACTGATTCATCAGCTTGACTAAAACGGAATAGTTGTGCAGCTATTAACTATGTTTGTGCATCGTCGATAAATGAAAAGAAAATCTGTTTACAGCCATTAAATAAAAACACCGTGCCATAACCCCAACAAACAGCAAGTTAAAAGTGTTTGGACGGAGAGTTCCTTAATTCCAGAGCGCGCATACTCCGAGAGGACACGCGGTGACCTGAGCATTCTACTGGCCACACTATCCACGTTCCACATTATTTACTTTGCAATTTTTTTAGAAACTGGATATCGTATACTTTTGTTTAAAATTGTAAACTTGAGATTTTCAATATTTTTATTTTAGTTCCCAATTGTAAACTTGAGATTTTCAGTATTTTAATTTTAGTTCAGAATTGTAAACTTGAGATTTTCAGTATTTTTATTTTAGTTCTGAATTGTAAACTTGAGATTTTCAGTATTTTTATTTTAGTTCCCAATTGTAAACTTGAGATTTTCAGTATTTTATTTTAGTTCCCAATTGTAAACTTGAGATTTTCAGTATTTTAATTTTACTTCCGAATTGTAAATTTGCGATTTTGAGTATTTTTATTTTAGTTCCGAATTGTAAACTTGAGATTTTAAGTATTTTTATTTTAGTTCCGAATTGTAAACTTGGGATTTTCAGTCTTTTTATTTTAGTTCCGAATTGTAAACTTGAGAATTTCAGTATTTTTATTTTAGTTCCGAATTGTAAACTTGAGATTTTTAGTATTTTTATTTTAGTTCCCAATTGTAAACTTGAGATTTTCAATATTATTATTTTAGTTCCCAATTGTAAACTTGAGATTTTCAGTATATTTATTTTAGTTCCGATTTGTAAACTTGAGATTTTCAGTATTTTTATTTTAGTTCCGAATTGTAAACTTGAGATTTTCAGTATTTTTATTTTAGTTCCCAATTGTAAACTTGAGATTTTCAGTATTTTAATTTTAGTTCAGAATTGTAAACTTAAGATTTTCAGTATTTTTATTTTAGTTCTGAATTGTAAACTTGAGATTTTCAGTATTTTTATTTTAGTTCCCAATTGTAAACTTGAGATTTTCAGTATTTTATTTTAGTTCCCAATTGTAAACTTGAGATTTTCAGTATTTTAATTTTAGTTCCGAATTGTAAATTTGCGATTTTGAGTATTTTTATTTTAGTTCCGAATTGTAAACTTGAGATTTTCAGTCTTTTTATTTTAGTTCCGAATTGTAAACTTGAGATTTTCAATATTTTTATTGTAGTTCCGAATTGTAAACTTGAGATTTTCAATATTTTTATTTTAGTTCCGAATTGTAAACTTAAGATTTTCAATATTTTTATTTTAGTTCCGAATTGTAAACTTGAGATTTTCAATATTTTTCTTTTAATTCCGAATTGTAAACTTGGGATTTTCAGTATTTTATTTTAGTTCCGAATTGTAAACTTGAGATTTTCAATATTTTTATTTTAGTTCCCAATTGTAAACTTGAGATTTTCAGTATATTTATTTTAGTTCCGAATTGTAAACTTGAGATTTTCAGTATTTTTATTTTAGTTCCGAATTGTAAACTTGAGATTTTCAGTATTTTTATTTTAGTTCCCAATTGTAAACTTGAGATTTTCAGTATTTTAATTTTAGTTCAGAATTGTAAACTTGAGATTTTCAGTATTTTTATTTTAGTTCTGAATTGTAAACTTGAGATTTTCAGTATTTTTATTTTAGTTCCCAATTGTAAACTTGAGATTTTCAGTATTTTATTTTAGTTCCCAATTGTAAACTTGCGATTTTCAGTATTTTAATTTTAGTTCCGAATTGTAAACTTGCGATTTTGAGTATTTTTATTTTAGTTCCGAATTGTAAACTTGAGATTTTAAGTATTTTTATTTTAGTTCCGAATTGTAAACTTGGGATTTTCAGTATTTTTATTTTAGTTCCGAATTGTAAACTTGAGAATTTCAGTATTTTTATTTAAGTTCCGAAATGTAAACTTGAGATTTTCAGTATTTTAATTTTAGTTCCGAATTGTAAATTTGCGATTTTGAGTATTTTTATTTTAGTTCCGAATTGTAAACTTGAGATTTTAAGTATTTTGTTTTAGTTCCGAATTGTAAACTTGGGATTTTCAGTCTTTTTATTTTAGTTCCGAATTGTAAACTTGAGAATTTCAGTATTTTTATTTTAGTTCCGAATTGTAAACTTGAGATTTTTAGTATTTTTATTTTAGTTCCCAATTGTAAACTTGAGATTTTCAGGATTTTTATTTTAGTTCCGAATTGTAAACTTGAGATTTTCAGTCTTTTTATTTTAGTTCCGAATTGTAAACTTGAGATTTTCAATATTTTTATTTTAGTTACGAATTGTAAACTTGAGATTTTCAATATTTATATTTTAGTTCCGAAATGTAAACTTGAGATTTTCAGTATTTTTATTTTAGTTCCGAACTGTAAACTTGAGATTTTCAATATTTTTATTTTAGTTCCCAATTGTAAACTTGAGATTTTCAGTACTTTTATTTTAGTTCCGAATTGTAAACTTGAGATTTTCAGTATATTTATTTTAGTTCCGAATTGTAAACTTGAGATTTTCAGTATTTTTATTTTAGTTCCGAATTGTAAACTTGAGATTTTCAGTATTTTTATTTTAGTTCCAAATTGTAAACTTGAGATTTTCAGTATTTTTATTTTAGTTCCGAATTGTAAACTTGAGATTTTCAGTATTTTTATTTTAGTTCCTAATTGTAAACTTGAGATTTTCAGTAGGCCCTATTTTTATTTTAGTTCAGAATTGTAAACTTGAGATTTTCAATATTTTTATTTTAGTTCCGAATCGTAAACTTGAGATTTTCAATATTTTCCTTTTAGTTCCGAATTGTAAACTTGAAATTTTTAATATTTTTATTTTAGTTCCGAATTGTAAACTTGAAATTTTCAGTATTTTTATTTTAGTTCCGAATTGTAAACCTGAGATTTTCAGAATTTTTATTTTATTCCCGAATTGTAAAACTTGAGATTTTCATTTTTATTATTTTAGTTCCCAATTGTAAACTTGAGATTTTCAGTATTTTTATTTTAGTTCCGAATTGTAAACTTGAAATTTTCAGTATTTTTATTTTAGTTCCGAATTGTAAACTTGAGATTTTCAGTATTTTTATTTTAGTTCCGAATTGTAAACTTGAGATTTTCAGTATTTTTATTTTAGTTCCAAATTGTAAACTTGAGATTTTCAGTATTTTTATTTTAGTTCCGAATTGTAAACTTGAGATTTTCAGTATTTTTATTTTAGTTCCTAATTGTAAACTTGAGATTTTCAGTAGGCCCTATTTTTATTTTAGTTCAGAATTGTAAACTTGAGATTTTCAATATTTTTTTTTAGTTCCGAATCGTAAACTTGAGATTTTCAATATTTTCCTTTTAGTTCTGAATTGTAAACTTGAGATTTTCAATATTTTTATTTTAGTTCCGAATTGTAAACTTGAAATTTTCAGTATTTTTATTTTTATTCCAAATTGTAAACCTGAGATTTTCAGTATTTTTATTTTAGTTCCGAATTGTAAAACTTGAGATTTTCATTTTTATTATTTTAGTTCCCAATTGTAAACTTGAGATTTTCAGTATTTTTATTTTAGTTCCGAATTGTAAACTTGAAATTTTCAGTATTTTTATTTTAGTTCCGAATTGTAAACTTGAGATTTTCAATATTTTTATTTTAGTTCCGAATTGTAAACTTGAGATTTTAAGTATTTTTATTTTAGTTCCGAATTGTAAACTTGGGATTTTCAGTCTTTTTATTTTAGTTCCGAATTGTAAACTTGAGAATTTCAGTATTTTTATTTTAGTTCCGAATTGTAAACTTGAGATTTTTAGTATTTTTATTTTAGTTCCCAATTGTAAACTTGAGATTTTCAATATTTTTATTTTAGTTCCCAATTGTAAACTTGAGATTTTCAGTATTTTTATTTTAGTTCCGAATTGTAAACTTGAGATTTTCAATATTTTTATTGTAGTTCCGAATTGTAAACTTGAGATTTTCAATATTTTTATTTTAGTTCCGAATTGTAAACTTAAGATTTTCAATATTTTTATTTTAGTTCCGAATTGTAAACTTGAGATTTTCAATATTTTTCTTTTAATTCCGAATTGTAAACTTGGGATTTTCAGTATTTTATTTTAGTTCCGAATTGTAAACTTGAGATTTTCAATATTTTTATTTTAGTTCCCAATTGTAAACTTGAGATTTTCAGTATATTTATTTTAGTTCCGAATTGTAAACTTGAGATTTTCAGTATTTTTATTTTAGTTCCGAATTGTAAACTTGAGATTTTCAGTATTTTTATTTTAGTTCCCAATTAGAAACTTGAGATTTTCAGTATTTTAATTTTAGTTCAGAATTGTAAACTTGAGATTTTCAGTATTTTTATTTTAGTTCTGAATTGTAAACTTGAGATTTTCAGTATTTTTATTTTAGTTCCCAATTGTAAACTTGAGATTTTCAGTATTTTATTTTAGTTCCCAATTGTAAACTTGCGATTTTCAGTATTTTAATTTTAGTTCCGAATTGTAAACTTGCGATTTTGAGTATTTTTATTTTAGTTCCGAATTGTAAACTTGAGATTTTAAGTATTTTTATTTTAGTTCCGAATTGTAAACTTGGGATTTTCAGTATTTTTATTTTAGTTCCGAATTGTAAACTTGAGAATTTCAGTATTTTTATTTAAGTTCCGAAATGTAAACTTGAGATTTTCAGTATTTTAATTTTAGTTCCGAATTGTAAATTTGCGATTTTGAGTATTTTTATTTTAGTTCCGAATTGTAAACTTGAGATTTTAAGTATTTTGTTTTAGTTCCGAATTGTAAACTTGGGATTTTCAGTCTTTTTATTTTAGTTCCGAATTGTAAACTTGAGAATTTCAGTATTTTTATTTTAGTTCCGAATTGTAAACTTGAGATTTTTAGTATTTTTATTTTAGTTCCCAATTGTAAACTTGAGATTTTCAGGATTTTTATTTTAGTTCCGAATTGTAAACTTGAGATTTTCAGTCTTTTTATTTTAGTTCCGAATTGTAAACTTGAGATTTTCAATATTTTTATTTTAGTTACGAATTGTAAACTTGAGATTTTCAATATTTATATTTTAGTTCCGAAATGTAAACTTGAGATTTTCAGTATTTTTATTTTAGTTCCGAACTGTAAACTTGAGATTTTCAATATTTTTATTTTAGTTCCCAATTGTAAACTTGAGATTTTCAGTACTTTTATTTTAGTTCCGAATTGTAAACTTGAGATTTTCAGTATATTTATTTTAGTTCCGAATTGTAAACTTGAGATTTTCAGTATTTTTATTTTAGTTCCGAATTGTAAACTTGAGATTTTCAGTATTTTTATTTTAGTTCCAAATTGTAAACTTGAGATTTTCAGTATTTTTATTTTAGTTCCGAATTGTAAACTTGAGATTTTCAGTATTTTTATTTTAGTTCCTAATTGTAAACTTGAGATTTTCAGTAGGCCCTATTTTTATTTTAGTTCAGAATTGTAAACTTGAGATTTTCAATATTTTTATTTTAGTTCCGAATCGTAAACTTGAGATTTTCAATATTTTCCTTTTAGTTCCGAATTGTAAACTTGAAATTTTTAATATTTTTATTTTAGTTCCGAATTGTAAACTTGAAATTTTCAGTATTTTTATTTTAGTTCCGAATTGTAAACCTGAGATTTTCAGAATTTTTATTTTATTCCCGAATTGTAAAACTTGAGATTTTCATTTTTATTATTTTAGTTCCCAATTGTAAACTTGAGATTTTCAGTATTTTTATTTTAGTTCCGAATTGTAAACTTGAAATTTTCAGTATTTTTATTTTAGTTCCGAATTGTAAACTTGAGATTTTCAGTATTTTTATTTTAGTTCCGAATTGTAAACTTGAGATTTTCAGTATTTTTATTTTAGTTCCAAATTGTAAACTTGAGATTTTCAGTATTTTTATTTTAGTTCCGAATTGTAAACTTGAGATTTTCAGTATTTTTATTTTAGTTCCTAATTGTAAACTTGAGATTTTAAGTAGGCCCTATTTTTATTTTAGTTCAGAATTGTAAACTTGAGATTTTCAATATTTTTTTTTAGTTCCGAATCGTAAACTTGAGATTTTCAATATTTTCCTTTTAGTTCTGAATTGTAAACTTGAGATTTTCAATATTTTTATTTTAGTTCCCAATTGTAAACTTGAGATATTCAGTATTTTAATTTTAGTTCCGAATTGTAAACTTGCGATTTTGAGTATTTTTATTTTAGTTCCGAATTGTAAACTTGAGAATTTCAGTATTTTTATTTTAGTTCCGAATTGTAAACTTGAGATTTTTAGTATTTTTATTTTAGTTCCCAATTGTAAACTTGAGATTTTCAGGATTTTTATTTTAGTTCCGAATTGTAAACTTGAGATTTTCAGTCTTTTTATTTTAGTTCCGAATTGTAAACTTGAGATTTTCAATATTTTTATTTTAGTTACGAATTGTAAACTTGAGATTTTCAATATTTATATTTTAGTTCCGAAATGTAAACTTGAGATTTTCAGTATTTTTATTTTAGTTCCGAACTGTAAACTTGAGATTTTCAATATTTTTATTTTAGTTCCCAATTGTAAACTTGAGATTTTCAGTATTTTTATTTTAGTTCCGAATTGTAAACTTGAAATTTTCAGTATTTTTATTTTAGTTCCGAATTGTAAACTTGAGATTTTCAGTATTTTTATTTTAGTTCCGAATTGTAAACTTGAGATTTTCAGTATTTTTATTTTAGTTCCAAATTGTAAACTTGAGATTTTCAGTATTTTTATTTTAGTTCCGAATTGTAAACTTGAGATTTTCAGTATTTTTATTTTAGTTCCTAATTGTAAACTTGAGATTTTCAGTAGGCCCTATTTTTATTTTAGTTCAGAATTGTAAACTTGAGATTTTCAATATTTTTTTTTAGTTCCGAATCGTAAACTTGAGATTTTCAATATTTTCCTTTTAGTTCTGAATTGTAAACTTGAGATTTTCAATATTTTTATTTTAGTTCCGAATTGTAAACTTGAAATTTTCAGTATTTTTATTTTTATTCCAAATTGTAAACCTGAGATTTTCAGTATTTTTATTTTAGTTCCGAATTGTAAAACTTGAGATTTTCATTTTTATTATTTTAGTTCCCAATTGTAAACTTGAGATTTTCAGTATTTTTATTTTAGTTCCGAATTGTAAACTTGAAATTTTCAGTATTTTTATTTTAGTTCCGAATTGTAAACTTGAGATTTTCAATATTTTTATTTTAGTTCCGAATTGTAAACTTGAGATTTTAAGTATTTTTATTTTAGTTCCGAATTGTAAACTTGGGATTTTCAGTCTTTTTATTTTAGTTCCGAATTGTAAACTTGAGAATTTCAGTATTTTTATTTTAGTTCCGAATTGTAAACTTGAGATTTTTAGTATTTTTATTTTAGTTCCCAATTGTAAACTTGAGATTTTCAATATTTTTATTTTAGTTCCCAATTGTAAACTTGAGATTTTCAGTATTTTTATTTTAGTTCCGAATTGTAAACTTGAGATTTTCAATATTTTTATTGTAGTTCCGAATTGTAAACTTGAGATTTTCAATATTTTTATTTTAGTTCCGAATTGTAAACTTAAGATTTTCAATATTTTTATTTTAGTTCCGAATTGTAAACTTGAGATTTTCAATATTTTTCTTTTAATTCCGAATTGTAAACTTGGGATTTTCAGTATTTTATTTTAGTTCCGAATTGTAAACTTGAGATTTTCAATATTTTTATTTTAGTTCCCAATTGTAAACTTGAGATTTTCAGTATATTTATTTTAGTTCCGAATTGTAAACTTGAGATTTTCAGTATTTTTATTTTAGTTCCGAATTGTAAACTTGAGATTTTCAGTATTTTTATTTTAGTTCCCAATTAGAAACTTGAGATTTTCAGTATTTTAATTTTAGTTCAGAATTGTAAACTTGAGATTTTCAGTATTTTTATTTTAGTTCTGAATTGTAAACTTGAGATTTTCAGTATTTTTATTTTAGTTCCCAATTGTAAACTTGAGATTTTCAGTATTTTATTTTAGTTCCCAATTGTAAACTTGCGATTTTCAGTATTTTAATTTTAGTTCCGAATTGTAAACTTGCGATTTTGAGTATTTTTATTTTAGTTCCGAATTGTAAACTTGAGATTTTAAGTATTTTTATTTTAGTTCCGAATTGTAAACTTGGGATTTTCAGTATTTTTATTTTAGTTCCGAATTGTAAACTTGAGAATTTCAGTATTTTTATTTAAGTTCCGAAATGTAAACTTGAGATTTTCAGTATTTTAATTTTAGTTCCGAATTGTAAATTTGCGATTTTGAGTATTTTTATTTTAGTTCCGAATTGTAAACTTGAGATTTTAAGTATTTTGTTTTAGTTCCGAATTGTAAACTTGGGATTTTCAGTCTTTTTATTTTAGTTCCGAATTGTAAACTTGAGAATTTCAGTATTTTTATTTTAGTTCCGAATTGTAAACTTGAGATTTTTAGTATTTTTATTTTAGTTCCCAATTGTAAACTTGAGATTTTCAGGATTTTTATTTTAGTTCCGAATTGTAAACTTGAGATTTTCAGTCTTTTTATTTTAGTTCCGAATTGTAAACTTGAGATTTTCAATATTTTTATTTTAGTTACGAATTGTAAACTTGAGATTTTCAATATTTATATTTTAGTTCCGAAATGTAAACTTGAGATTTTCAGTATTTTTATTTTAGTTCCGAACTGTAAACTTGAGATTTTCAATATTTTTATTTTAGTTCCCAATTGTAAACTTGAGATTTTCAGTACTTTTATTTTAGTTCCGAATTGTAAACTTGAGATTTTCAGTATATTTATTTTAGTTCCGAATTGTAAACTTGAGATTTTCAGTATTTTTATTTTAGTTCCGAATTGTAAACTTGAGATTTTCAGTATTTTTATTTTAGTTCCAAATTGTAAACTTGAGATTTTCAGTATTTTTATTTTAGTTCCGAATTGTAAACTTGAGATTTTCAGTATTTTTATTTTAGTTCCTAATTGTAAACTTGAGATTTTCAGTAGGCCCTATTTTTATTTTAGTTCAGAATTGTAAACTTGAGATTTTCAATATTTTTATTTTAGTTCCGAATCGTAAACTTGAGATTTTCAATATTTTCCTTTTAGTTCCGAATTGTAAACTTGAAATTTTTAATATTTTTATTTTAGTTCCGAATTGTAAACTTGAAATTTTCAGTATTTTTATTTTAGTTCCGAATTGTAAACCTGAGATTTTCAGAATTTTTATTTTATTCCCGAATTGTAAAACTTGAGATTTTCATTTTTATTATTTTAGTTCCCAATTGTAAACTTGAGATTTTCAGTATTTTTATTTTAGTTCCGAATTGTAAACTTGAAATTTTCAGTATTTTTATTTTAGTTCCGAATTGTAAACTTGAGATTTTCAGTATTTTTATTTTAGTTCCGAATTGTAAACTTGAGATTTTCAGTATTTTTATTTTAGTTCCAAATTGTAAACTTGAGATTTTCAGTATTTTTATTTTAGTTCCGAATTGTAAACTTGAGATTTTCAGTATTTTTATTTTAGTTCCTAATTGTAAACTTGAGATTTTCAGTAGGCCCTATTTTTATTTTAGTTCAGAATTGTAAACTTGAGATTTTCAATATTTTTTTTTAGTTCCGAATCGTAAACTTGAGATTTTCAATATTTTCCTTTTAGTTCTGAATTGTAAACTTGAGATTTTCAATATTTTTATTTTAGTTCCGAATTAAAAACTTGAAATTTTCAGTATTTTTATTTTTATTCCAAATTGTAAACCTGAGATTTTCAGTATTTTTATTTTAGTTCCGAATTGTAAAACTTGAGATTTTCATTTTTATTATTTTAGTTCCCAATTGTAAACTTGAGATTTTCAGTATTTTTATTTTAGTTCCGAATTGTAAACTTGAAATTTTCAGTATTTTTATTTTAGTTCCGAATTGTAAACTTGAGATTTTCAATATTTTTATTTTAGTTCCGAATTGTAAACTTGAGATTTTAAGTATTTTTATTTTAGTTCCGAATTGTAAACTTGGGATTTTCAGTCTTTTTATTTTAGTTCCGAATTGTAAACTTGAGAATTTCAGTATTTTTATTTTAGTTCCGAATTGTAAACTTGAGATTTTTAGTATTTTTATTTTAGTTCCCAATTGTAAACTTGAGATTTTCAATATTTTTATTTTAGTTCCCAATTGTAAACTTGAGATTTTCAGTATTTTTATTTTAGTTCCGAATTGTAAACTTGAGATTTTCAGTATTTTTATTGTAGTTCCGAATTGTAAACTTGAGATTTTCAGTATTTTTATTTTAGTTCCCAATTGTAAACTTGAGATTTTCAGTATTTTAATTTTAGTTCAGAATTGTAAACTTAAGATTTTCAGTATTTTTATTTTAGTTCTGAATTGTAAACTTGAGATTTTCAGTATTTTTATTTTAGTTCCCAATTGTAAACTTGAGATTTTCAGTATTTTATTTTAGTTCCCAATTTTAAACTTGAGATTTTCAGTATTTTTATTTTAGTTCCAAATTGTAAACTTGAGATTTTCAGTATTTTTATTTTAGTTCCGAATTGTAAACTTGAGATTTTCAGTATTTTTATTTTAGTTCCTAATTGTAAACTTGAGATTTTCAGTAGGCCCTATTTTTATTTTAGTTCAGAATTGTAAACTTGAGATTTTCAATATTTTTTTTTAGTTCCGAATCGTAAACTTGAGATTTTCAATATTTTCCTTTTAGTTCTGAATTGTAAACTTGAGATTTTCAATATTTTTATTTTAGTTCCGAATTGTAAACTTGAAATTTTCAGTATTTTTATTTTTATTCCGAATTGTAAACCTGAGATTTTCAGTATTTTTATTTTAGTTCCGAATTGTAAAACTTGAGATTTTCATTTTTATTATTTTAGTTCCCAATTGTAAACTTGAGATTTTCAGTATTTTTATTTTAGTTCCGAATTGTAAACTTGAAATTTTCAGTATTTTTATTTTAGTTCCGAATTGTAAACTTGAGATTTTCAATATTTTTATTTTAGTTCCGAATTGTAAACTTGAGATTTTAAGTATTTTTATTTTAGTTCCGAATTGTAAACTTGGGATTTTCAGTCTTTTTATTTTAGTTCCGAATTGTAAACTTGAGAATTTCAGTATTTTTATTTTAGTTCCGAATTGTAAACTTGAGATTTTTAGTATTTTTATTTTAGTTCCCAATTGTAAACTTGAGATTTTCAATATTTTTATTTTAGTTCCCAATTGTAAACTTGAGATTTTCAGTATTTTTATTTTAGTTCCGAATTGTAAACTTGAGATTTTCAGTATTTTTATTGTAGTTCCGAATTGTAAACTTGAGATTTTCAGTATTTTTATTTTAGTTCCCAATTGTAAACTTGAGATTTTCAGTATTTTAATTTTAGTTCAGAATTGTAAACTTAAGATTTTCAGTATTTTTATTTTAGTTCTGAATTGTAAACTTGAGATTTTCAGTATTTTTATTTTAGTTCCCAATTGTAAACTTGAGATTTTCAGTATTTTATTTTAGTTCCCAATTTTAAACTTGAGATTTTCAGTATTTTAATTTTAGTTCCGAATTGTAAATTTGCGATTTTGAGTATTTTTATTTTAGTTCCGAATTGTAAACTTGAGATTTTCAGTCTTTTTATTTTAGTTCCGAATTGTAAACTTGATATTTTCAATATTTTTATTTTAGTTCCGAATTGTAAACTTGAGATTTTCAATATTTTTATTTTAGTTCCGAATTGTAAACTTAAGATTTTCAATATTTTTATTTTAGTTCCGAATTGTAAACTTGAGATTTTCAATATTTTTCTTTTAATTCCGAATTGTAAACTTGGGATTTTCAGTATTTTATTTTAGTTCCGAATTGTAAACTTGAGATTTTCAATATTTTTATTTTAGTTCCCAATTGTAAACTTGAGATTTTCAGTATATTTATTTTAGTTCCGAATTGTAAACTTGAGATTTTCAGTATTTTTATTTTAGTTCCGAATTGTAAACTTGAGATTTTCAGTATTTTTATTTTAGTTCCCAATTGTAAACTTGAGATTTTCAGTATTTTAATTTTAGTTCAGAATTGTAAACTTGAGATTTTCAGTATTTTATTTTAGTTCTGAATTGTAAACTTGAGATTTTCAGTATTTTTATTTTAGTTCCCAATTGTAAACTTGAGATTTTCAGTATTTTATTTTAGTTCCCAATTGTAAACTTGAGATATTCAGTATTTTAATTTTAGTTCCGAATTGTAAACTTGCGATTTTGAGTATTTTTATTTTAGTTCCGAATTGTAAACTTGAGAATTTCAGTATTTTTATTTTAGTTCCGAATTGTAAACTTGAGATTTTTAGTATTTTTATTTTAGTTCCCAATTGTAAACTTGAGATTTTCAGGATTTTTATTTTAGTTCCGAATTGTAAACTTGAGATTTTCAGTCTTTTTATTTTAGTTCCGAATTGTAAACTTGAGATTTTCAATATTTTTATTTTAGTTCCGAATTGTAAACTTGAGATTTTCAATATTTATATTTTAGTTCCGAAATGTAAACTTGAGATTTTCAGTATTTTTATTTTAGTTCCGAACTGTAAACTTGAGATTTTCAATATTTTTATTTTAGTTCCCAATTGTAAACTTGAGATTTTCAGTACTTTTATTTTAGTTCCGAATTGTAAACTTGAGATTTTCAGTATATTTATTTTAGTTCCGAATTGTAAACTTGAGATTTTCAGTATTTTTATTTTAGTTCCGAATTGTAAACTTGAGATTTTCAGTATTTTTATTTTAGTTCCAAATTGTAAACTTGAGATTTTCAGTATTTTTATTTTAGTTCCGAATTGTAAACTTGAGATTTTCAGTATTTTTATTTTAGTTCCGAATTGTAAACTTGAGATTTTCAGTAGGCCCTTTTTTTATTTTAGTTCAGAATTGTAAACTTGAGATTTTCAATATTTTTATTTTAGTTCCGAATCGTAAACTTGAGATTTTCAATATTTTCCTTTTAGTTCCGAATTGTAAACTTGAGATTTTCAGTATTTTTATTTTAGTTCCGAATTGTAAACTTGAAATTTTCAGTATTTTTTTTTTAGTTCCGAATTGTAAACCTGAGATTTTCAGTATTTTTATTTTAGTTCCGAATTGTAAAACTTGAGATTTTCATTTTTATTATTTTAGTTCCCAATTGTAAACTTGAGATTTTCAGTATTTTTATTTTAGTTCCGAATTGTAAACTTGAGATTTTCAGTATTTTTATTTTAGTTCCGAATTGTAAACTTGAGATTTTCAGTAGGCCCTATTTTTATTTTAGTTCAGAATTGTAAACTTGAGATTTTCAATATTTTTATTTTAGTTCCGAATCGTAAACTTGAGATTTTCAATATTTTCCTTTTAGTTCCGAATTGTAAACTTGAGATTTTCAGTATTTTTATTTTAGTTCCGAATTGTAAACTTGAAATTTTCAGTATTTTTATTTTAGTTCCGAATTGTAAACCTGAGATTTTCAGTATTTTTATTTTAGTTCCGAATTGTAAAACTTGAGATTTTCATTTTTATTATTTTAGTTCCCAATTGTAAACTTGAGATTTTCAGTATTTTTATTTTAGTTCCGAATTGTAAACTTGAAATTTTCAGTATTTTTATTTTAGTTCCGAATTGTAAACTAGACATTTTCAATATTTTTATTTTAGTTCCGAATTGTAAACTTGAGATTTTCAGTATTTTTATTTTAGTTCCGAATTGTAAACTTGAGATTTTCAGTATTTTTATTTTAGTTCCGAATTGTAAACTTGAAATTTCTTTTCAGTATTTTTTTTTTAGTTCCGAATTGTAAACTTGAGATTTTCATACTTTTATTTTAGTTCAGAATGGTAAACTTGAGATTTTCAATATTTTTATTTTAGTTCCGAATTGTAAAGCTTTTAGTTTTTGCCAGAAATATAGTATTCATTTAAAATACGATTTCAAAAAATAAAACAAACAAATTTACAACAAACAAATATGTTATTAAATAAAAGGAATATAAAGATTATACTTACTATAAACTTTTGGCAAGGTAATATTGTTGCTCCACCACCAAGGCACGTATATTTCAATTGGCCAACCAAGTTTATACATAGATTCTGAATCATAATGTCGAGCCGTCATATTAAGATAAAATTGAAATGTTCCATTGGAATAGTCCGTACAGAAACAGGGTCTATCAACTTTACCCTTGCTACAAGGCACATTTATGTACACAATACACAACTGAAACAGATTATTAAAATATTTAGAATTGTTTGATGGAACTGATAATCATATTGTGATTCATATTATTTTATGTTAATAGGAAACGTATTATACAGTCATCCCTGCTATTTTGTTGCAGATGTTTTATTTATGCATAATTACGACTGAACAGAATTCACGTATCTAGGCAGTACTATCAGTGCAACCGACGACTTATTCCTAGATACATTGTGTCGCATTGGCAAAGCGTTCGCCGTCTTCCAAAAACTGTACCCACTCTGGAACTCAACGTCATCGCTCCCAATAAAGATATGTGTCTTTAATGCCATCGTAGTCCCAACCGCCCTCTACGCGATTGAAACTTGGAGGTAGACAGTGATAAGCGACTGGAATCTCAACGCCTTTCACCAAAGATGCCTCAGACGCATACTTAATATCACTTATCGAGATTTTACAAATGAAGAAGTTTATCGACTAACGAAAACACGCCCACTATCGACCTCGATCACCGAACGTCGCTTCAATTTTGCCGGCCACATAATCCGCCAACCTGATCATCGACTACCCTACACGGCAACCAGATGGCGGCCGCTTAACGGACGGCGCGACCTAAAACAACATGGCGTGTAACGATTCGTTCTGAGTTCTGTGATATAAAACAGGGATTATATGTGTTACTACATATAGAAGTCAATTATATTAGGAGAAAAATTTTATAATATATCACACTATTTTCAAAAAATTTTAAATCTGCCTTAGAGGTGGCTTTTTGTCCCAGTCTACCCTACACTCATTTACATAAGCCACATTTATGCCATAAACATTTTTCAGATAAAAATCAATCCAAAGGATTACATTAATAGTACATTGGCAATGGCTGAACTTGCACCGTAACATCTGTAACGATGTGACAGGGGATTGCGTGGCCGACAGAGTTTGGAGTCTCCGGCCAGTGGTGCCTTACCTGTCAAACGTCGTTGGCTCGTTGGTCTATGGAGTATGATAGCCGAACTGACTCTTTAACTACTGTATTATTTGTCCGATATTTATATTTTTAGAACACAGACTATATAACATTTCACTTGACACCCACAAACATGTATAAGTAAATAATCGACACGGTAAGCTGGTTTACAAATGAGCCAAAGACATACGTATATTGTTCGGTCAAAATTATTTCAACGGCATCGCTATATAGACGCTACTACAATGTCTGATAAATTAAGATGTACAATATTCCTAAGACAGTGTTCTATTGAATCTAAATCGCAACAATAAACTGCAACGGAAAAATGCACCACAGCTGCGGTTATGGAAAATAACACATCAATACAAGTCTAGGAATATTTAATAGGCGAACATAGACCCCGGTCCTAAGAAGGACTCAAAAACTGCCAGAGCTCAGCCTAACGTCATGTCGGGGCGTATATATACAAAGGACGGAGAATCAAATGGACCAATCGGGGCAAGAGGGTGGATTCGTAAAGTCACGTTTTCTTTTCCCGAGTCTTTGTCCATACAATCAAACAATGCTCCGAGGGTCCGTCAATGGAAGGGGATTGGGGTGGGGTGAGAGGGGTGGACACTGTGACGCAGATAGGACCTAGGAGCGGCCAGGTGGGTGATCGAGAGACCAGGATGGTCAAAAGGGAGGTTAATCTGGTTATATCAACAAAGGAAATTATCGCCCCCCTTTCAACGCCGGCACACCCTATAATCCCTCATCAAAATTAAAGCACTTTGTTAATCGCCATCGGCGGCCTACCCAAGTTTACACAACACAAGACAAAGGCCGCGCGAAGAATAACTAGATACGAGCGCACCCTGCCTGACCGCCTGTGTTTTCATTCAGGTATTCAGGTGGCTAGTTTACATAATTGTATGCTAATTAATTTCTTTGATCATTAGACTTTAAACCTCACTCACCGGAGTGATCGAATCGAGACTAATCTCTTAGGATTCGGAGGACAAACACACTTGTACTACGTAGCACAGCCAGGTTCCCATAAAGGGATGGTGCAAACTGTTGACCATTCCCAACCACTCTTTCCTCCTGCAAGGCAGGGCAGTCTAAAAGCAAATGCTCGACCGTCTCTTCTGCTTCAAAGCAGTGTCGGCACCGCGAATCGAAATTGGGCCTAAATCGTCCGAAATAGGCACCAATAGGGCAGTGCCCTGTGCGGAACTGGGCTATCGTAGCCTGTTCTCTCCATGTTAGAGGCTATTCCTAGCCTCTGTAGCTTCAACAACAACCCCGGCTTACGAGCTCCAAGAGTTTGCCCTTGCCAACAGCCCCAAGGTGAGTGATCAGCTCGTTGCTAATCCCATCCAGCCCTGGGGCCTTCTTCGCTTTGCACCGTCTCAAAACGTACCCCAGTTCCTGTCGAGTAAAGGGCACCGTGAATGTGCTAGCCTCACCCTCTCCCGTCATGTGGCGTTCGTTTGCCTTCCGGACTTTATCAAGCCCAGCAGACACACTCGTTCTTCCACCCAGTTTTCCGACACTTACGAAGTGACGGTTGAGCATCTCAGCCCGCTTGGTATCCGATACCATTGGGCCTGCCCCTGCTCTTGCCAACGAAGCTGGTGCTCTGCTAGCTACCTCAGCTCGCTCAAGGTGGTTGATTAGGTTCCATGCCTGCCGGCTATCCGCAAGGTCCAATCCAGCACATGTATCAGTCCATTTCGACAATTTTGCCTCCGCGATAGCCCCTTTCACTTCCGCCGTTTAACGGTTGTACTCTCGACGGCTCTCGGCCGTCTTCCGCCTGCTCGCGAGCTTGCGAGCAGCCCTCCTTTTGCGGACCAACTCTCCTAGGGCTTTTGTCCAAAACGGTCTGAACTTGCGCTTCTCATGTGACCTTGGTATCGTCTTTCTGGCAACCCCTAGTATGGCTTTAACCATCGTACCATACACTGATTCGATAGGCCTAGTCTCGATAAGCACTTCTTCAAGAGCGCGATCGGTGCGCACTCTGTACTCGTCCCATCGTGCCTTCGAGTAGATCCACTTCCTGGGCCCGGAAGGTTCGCTGCTTGCTTTTCCTATATTGATAGTGACCAACACGGGCAAATGATCACTCCCAACATCGCCCAAGACTTCCATAGAGGTGCTAGCAGCCAGATCAGCACTCACGAGCGTGAGATCCGGCCTCGATTCACTGCCATTTCCCGTGTGGAAAAAGGTAGCTGGGGTATCGGTACCCTGTAATCGGATCAGCGTCGTGCTGTTGCATAGCTCCTCCACCAGTCGTCCTGAGTTGTTGGCGACAGCATAGCCCCAGGCCGGTGATGCCGCATTGAAATCACCGCCAATACAAGTGCGAGAAAGATGTGCCTCCACGGTGAGGTCCAAATCCTTCTTCGGAGGGTTGTAGACGTTGGTCAGGGTGTAAGCCTTTCCATTCTTCAACACCTCCAGGGTTAGGATATCGGTCTTGCAACTGCCCGTTCTGCGGTTCACCACTCGAGCTTGTAGTGAACTTCGGACAAGGGTTGCCAACCCTCCACTGCCTCCCAAGCAGCAGGTGCATCGGAAGACCGTATATCCCGAAAAGGATGCCACCCTCTTCTTACCAATTTTGCACTCCTGGAACATTGCCACGTCAATATCATACTCATGCAAGAGTTTTAGGATCTCTAGAGACTTGGGGATCAGGCCGAACACGTTCAGGTGCATCACCCGGAGCTGGGCGCTCTTTTGGTGCGAACCTTTGCCTAGGTCACGTCTACCGTCGGGCTTCCTCCGCTTTCGCTGGGAGCAGAGTCCTATCGTGTTACGCCTCTCAGCTCGGGATACCCGCGCACGAGCACCCCTAAACCGGGAACACGAAACCCCTAAGGGCTTATTGGATCTGTGCGCCGTATCACTAATCGCAGGAGTCACCGTCGGGGATTGGCAGAACGCGGTCTTATTGTGACTGACCTGACCACCCAAGGTGGGATTCCCCGGATGTATGTCATGTACACCGGGACACAGGGTACCACCAGCCCTGGTTTTACTGCCAGTTCGTAGGCCGCTTTGGCCTCCAGTCTTCCAGGAATGCTCCCGTCTAGAGCGGCTACATTTCCTGGCTGGCAACTGACAGCTGCTTTTCTGCTTATCCTGGGAACAGAGTCCTATCGTGTCTTGCCTATTCACCCGGGAATCCCGCGAACGGGCCTCTCCAGTCCGGCTACACGAAGCTCCTAGGTGGGGCTTGTCGGATCTGTGCTCCACTTGGCAGAGGGTGACTTTCGACTGCTGCTTGGCAACAACAGCGCCCGGGTTTCCACCATTCCCAGGCTTTGCTTTTCCCATACGGTCAGAGATAGTGTGCACCTTGGGCCCCTGCAATGGCAGTCCTGCCCTAGAAGGGTCACAAGCCAATACCTCTACCCTCATGTGAGCGGTCCCACTTCCTGAGACTTCAGAACCGCGTGGTTCTCCTCCATCCGAGATGGAGACTGGAAACTGACAGTTCACGTTGGACGTGGATTTTTCGGTCAATGCCCCAACGCGAGTTGGCAAGTGACCGGGGCAGCTCAAATGAGTAATACCCAGACTCGGAATATTCGTTTCAGTTTGACAAGCCATGTTTTTTGTGTGCTCCAGAGGGAGCGATCGCCCAGTGGGGCTAAAGTGACGTAGCAAAACAAACGATCGGCAATGCCTCTGCCGCACTACCTGCAAGACCCAGAGTAAAGGGTCAAGTCAACCGTTTGCTGGTGTTTGTCCTCAATGACGCTGAGGTACGTTTAGCACGACTTTCTCCTAAAGTCTGAGCTAGCCATCAGAGGACAGCTGGCTGCAATGCTGCAGTATTGGAAACTAGCTCCATCGCGCTGGACCATAACCTTCTACTGCGGAGGCTAGGAGACACTCCCCAGCCATGAAGGGCCGGGATTCTACGTTATTAGCCGGAACAGAGTCCTATCGTGCATTGCCTTTTCACCCGGGAATCCCGCATGCGGGCCTCACCAATCCAGCTACACGACGTTCCTAGGTGGAACTTTTCGGATCTGTGCTCCGTTACACAAGGTCACCGCTATGAGGTTACGTAGTATCGACCCTGTTGATCATTAGAAAACATTTCGTGACAACATCGTTATAATATTTTTAATGTATTACGTTAAAAGACCAAATGCAACTTACATCGAACCAACGGCTATACTGTCCCTTTAAATACTGTACAAAAAGTATCATTTTTCTCATTGCTAATTGGTTAGGATCCGACAGACGGATAGTCGCAGTAAAGCTATACGTATCCACGTTTGCGATCAAACCAGCTTTACAATTGTGTGTCTGTGTATATCCACCAAGAATTAGGATATCTAGATAGATTTAAACATGTACATATAAATAGTAGGAAAAAAAAGTCGAAAACCACACAGTTCAAATTGATCATAGGGGTCGGTGCAGACGCGTTCACCAGTTTATGTGGTGCCGCATAAAAGGGGATATGTGGTCAGCTCAATGCCAAGTCGCCTTTGAGCTAGCTATAATCAGGGACACCCTCCAAATACTAGCCTTTACCACGATTCGAACCCAGGACCTTCGGAAAGCCAGTCGAACGCGCTTGGCAACCTTGACCCGTTAAAAATATTATAAATAAATAATGAGTTATTAAGTAATTGGTTAATCTCTTTACTATTTGGTAAGTACGATCAGACGTAAAGTCATAGGTAAGATCTTATAGGTATGACCATAACAGTAAAGTCAGAGGTATGCTATAGCTAGCAAACTTATAGGTATGACCAGAACAGTAAACTCATTGGTAAGATATGGCTAGCAATCTTATAGGTATTACCAGAACAGTAAAGTCATTGGTATGATCTGGCTATCTGTCTTATAAGTATAACCAGAACAGTAAAGTCATAGGTATGATCTGGCTATCAGTTTTATAGGTATGACCAGAACAGTAAAGTCATAGGTATGATCTGGCTATCTGTTTTATAGGTATGACCAGAACAGTAAAGTCATAGGTATGATCTGGCTATCTGTCTTATAAGTATAACCAGAACAGTAAAGTCATAGGTATGATCTGGCTATCTGTTTTATAGGTATGACCAGAACAGTAAAGTCATAGGTATGATCTGGCTATCTGTCTTATAAGTATAACCAGAACAGTAAAGTCATAGGTATGATCTGGCTATCAGTTTTATAGGTATGACCAGAACAGTAAAGTCATAGGTATGATCTGGCTTTCTGTTTTATAGGTATGACCAGAACAGTAAAGTCATAGGTATGATCTGGCTTTCTGTTTTATAGGTATGACCAGAACAGTAAAGTCATAGGTATGATCTGGCTATCTGTCTTATAAGTATGACCAGAACAGTAAAGTCATAGGTATGATCTGGCTATCAGTTTTATAGGTATGACCAGAACAGTAAAGTCATAGGTATGATCTGGCTATCTGTTTTATAGGTATAACCAGAACAGTAAAGTCATAGGTATGATCTGGCTATCTGTCTTATAAGTATGACCAGAACAGTAAAGTCCTAGGTATGATCTGGCTATCTGTCTTATAAGTATGACCAGAACAGTAAAGTCATAGGTATGATCTGGCTATCAGTTTTATAGGTATGACCAGAACAGTAAAGTCATAGGTATGATCTGGCTATCTGTTTTATAGGTATGACCAGAACAGTAAAGTAATAGGTATGATCTGGCTATCTGTCTTATAAGTATGACCAGAACAGTAAAGTCATAGGTATGATCTGGCTATCTGTCTTATAAGTATGACCAGAACAGTAAAGTCATAGGTATGATCTGGCTATCTGTCTTATAAGTATGACCAGAACAGTAAAGTCATAGGTATGATCTGGCTATCTGTCTTATAGGTATGACCAGAACAGTAAAGTCATAGGTATGATCTGGCTATCTGTTTTATAGGTAAGACCAGAACAGTAAATTCATAGGTATGATCTGGCTATCTGTTTTATAGGTATGACCAGAACAGTAAAGTCATAGGTATGATCTGGCTATCTGTCTTATAAGTATGACCAGAACAGTAAAGTCAGAGCTATGATCTGGCTATCTGTCTTATAGGTATGACCAGAACAGTAAAGTCATAGGTATGATCTGGCTATCTGTCTTATAAGTATGACCAGAACAGTAAAGTCATAGCTATGATCTGGCTATCTGTCTTATAGGTATGACCAGAACAGTAAAGTCATAGGTATGATCTGGCTATCTGTCTTATAGGTATGACCAGAACAGTAAAGTCATAGGTATGATTTGGCTATCTGTTTTATAGGTAAGACCAGAACAGTAAATTCATAGGTATGATCTGGCTATCTGTTTTATAGGTATTACCAGAACAGTAAAGTCATAGGTATGATCTGGCTATCTGTCTTATAAGTATGGCCAGAACAGTAAAGTCAGAGCTATGATCTGGCTATCTGTCTTATAGGTATGACCAGAACAGTAAAGTCATAGGTATGATCTGGCTATCTGTCTTATAAGTATAACCAGAACAGTAAAGTCATAGGTATGATCTGGCTATCTGTTTTATAGGTATGACCAGAACAGTAAAGTCATAGGTATGATCTGGCTATCTGTCTTATAGGTATGACCAGAACAGTAAAGTCATAGGTATGATGTGGCTTTTTGTTTTATAGGTAAGACCAGAACAGTAAATTCATAGGTATGATCTGGCTATATGTTTTATAGGTATTACCAGAACAGTAAAGTCATAGGTATGATCTGGCTATCTGTCTTATAAGTATGACCAGAACAGTAAAGTCAGAGCTATGATCTGGCTATCTGTCTTATAGGTATGACCAGAACAATAAAGTCATAGGTATGATCTGGTTTTCTGTTTTACAGGTATGACTAGAATAGTAAAGTCATAGGTATGATCTGGCTATCTCTTTTATAGGTATTACCAGAACAGTAAAGTCATAGGTATGATCTGGCTATCTGTCTTATAAGTATAACCAGAACAGTAAAGTCAGAGCTATGATATGGCTATCTGTCTTATAAGTATAACCAGAACAGTAAAGTCATAGGTATGATCTGGTTATCTGTTTAATAGGTATGACCAGGACAGAAAAGTCATAGGTATGATCTGGCTATCTGTCTTATAAGTATGACAAGAACAGTCAAGTCATATATGATCTGGCTATTTGTCTTATAAGTATGACAAGAACAGTCAAGTCATTGCATGATCTGGCAATCTAATTTATAGGTATGACCAGAACAGTAAAGTCATAGGTATGATCTGGCTATCTGTTTTATAGGTATGACCAGAACAGTAAAGTAATAGGTATGATCTGGCTATCTGTCTTATAAGTATGACCAGAACAGTAAAGTCATAGGTATGATCTGGCTATCTGTCTTATAAGTATGACTAGAACAGTAAAGTCATAGGTATGATCTGGCTATCTGTCTTATAAGTATGACCAGAACAGTAAAGTCATAGGTATGATCTGGCTATCTGTCTTATAGGTATGACCAGAACAGTAAAGTCATAGGTATGATCTGGCTATCTGTTTTATAGGTATGAAAAGAACAGTTAAGTCATAGGTATGATCTGGCTATCTGTCTTATAAGTATGATCAGAACAGTAAAGTCATAGGTATGATCTGGCTATCTGTCTTATAAATATGACCAGACTTGTAAAGTCAGAGCTATGATCTGGCTATCTGTCTTATAGGTATGACCAGAACTGTTAAGTCAGAGCTATGATCTGGCTATCTGTTTTATAGGTATGACCAGAACAGTTAATTCATAGGTATGATCTGGCTATCTGTTTTATAGGTATGACCAGAACAGTAAAGTCAGAGCTATGATCTGGCTATCTGTCTTATAGGTATGACCAGAACAGTAAAGTCAGAGCTATGATCTGGCTATCTGTCTTATAAGTATGACCAGAACAGTAAAGTCAGAGCTATGATCTGGCTATCTGTCTTATAGGTATGACCAGAACAGTAAAGTCATATGTATGATCTGGCTATCTGTCTTATAAGTATGATCAGAACAGTAAAGTCATAGGTATGATCTGGCTATCTGTCTTATATGTATGACCAGAACAGTAAAGTCATAGGCAGTGGCGTACCGAGGGGGGTGCGGGCGTTGCGGATCGCACCGGGTGACACCCTCTCAGGGGGTGACACCCGAATGAAAAAAATAATTAAACAAATGTTAATTTTACAATGGTTCTATAAGGTAATGCTCAATGGTGAGAAAATAGTACATTTATGGATGGTTTACTCACTTGTCAGTGAGAAATCATACTGTTTTTGTTGCAGATTATTTGCTGTTGATATTACTGAAACAACATCTAAATTTGTTACTGGTTTGATAAGTGGTGGAAAATGAGACCAAAATTACATAATCATGAGACATCTATGTTGCCTTGAAAAATGGACAACATTGGCAGCAGGCCTTAAGCTACATAAAACAATTGATGGCGAAAGTATTGCCTTAAAGAATATGGAGAAGAAAAAGTGGATGTATATCCTACACAGGTTGCTAGATATTACATTGTTTCTTCCAAAGTGAAATCTGGCATTTCGTGGCCACAACGAAGATGAATCCTCGTTGAATAAAGGAAACTTTTTTGAGATGGTTGAGATGCTTTCCAAATATAACCCACCTGTGGAACAGGGGCCCCCACACAAAAGGGGCCCCCACACAAAAGGGGCCCCCACACACCCCAAAAAGAAATGTTTTTGTGACATCCCCATTCTTTCGTTGAAAATGTAAAATAAAATGCATTTATTCCACTACAATTTAAAGCGCTCCAGTCCAACCAAGAAAAGTGCAACATAAAATTTATGATTTTACATAATGTAACAAGAAATAATGGCCTTTTTCTGAGGTAGGCCTACGTGGAAGGCTGAGGCGAGACCACGAGGGGCCCCCCACATAAATTTGCGAATAGGGCCCCCACAATCCTAAATACGGCCCTGTGAACCAGTGCTGAAAGAGCATTTAGTGAGACTAAAGTATGTATATGTACAGGGAAAGAATAATATGTATCTTATCTTTCACCAAAAATTCAAAATGAATTTATAAATGTACTGGCCAACCATGCAAAGAAAAATCTTGTATGGATGTAAAGCCCGCAAGGTCTTTTGGAATTATGTTTGACAGCACACCTGATATATCACACACTGATCAAATGTCTGAAGTGAGTAAATATGTGAAAAATCCACAGTGCGAAAGTGGAAGTGCGAGAAGTGTTTCTTGGATTTTTTCCTCAAGCTGCTGTTAAACCAGTGAAAGATAATTTGATGAATGTATTACGGCGATTGAAGCTTTATGTGATCCTCGTGAAAATTCGGACACAAGACGTACAGCAAAAGGACTTTTACATGCTGTCTGTGATTTCCCGTTTATCTGCTATCTTAACCTTTGGGCTAATATACTTGAAGAAGTTAATCTTACACAGCAGTACCTGCAGAGTAAAGGCTTAACTCTTGATAAAGTGGTGACTAAGCTAGACGCCATAAGATTGTTTTTGCACGAAAAGCGGAGTCAATTAGTGGAGCATGCTATTGAACAAGCACTTAAAAAATCAGACCTACATGGAATTTTGGTAGAGAGAAGATTAAGATTCAAAAAGAACATGGCAGGGGAAAAATTTAGATATGCTGGAATTTATATGCTAGAAGAAAGCAGTAAGGAGATGCTAGAGTGTATTGGTCTCTTTCATTCTGAACATTCCAGATCAGATCAACATCGTTTAAGGAAGTTGCAGATATGTTTGATGCTGTTCAGCCCAATAATCTACCGTCAGCAAGTGAAGAAGTGTTATTGGTGCCCGTTCCAAAATTAATCTCTTTCTACGATGAGCTATCCGAAGATGAGTTCTTAAAAGAAATACCACGGCTCGGACGACACCTAAAAGCAGCTGAAATTGACCTAACAAAAAGCCATGGACTGGTCAGTTGGCTATTAGATATTTTAAAATTCATACCTAAAATCTTTAACACGATATGTGTGTCTGTGGCTTCATGTGAACGGAGCTTTTCAAAACTAAAGCATATAAAAAGCTATTTACGCTCCACCATGGGATAATCAAGACTTTCTGATCTGGCTATGTTATTGATTGAAAGGGATACTGTGATTGATATAGATTTTGATGAAAAGATTGACAAGTTTGCAGTTTTGAAAAGCAGGAAAGGAAAATTTTAAATAAAGTACTTTCAATGTAAAAATAACTAACCGTACGGTTGTTTCAGTAGTTTAAGCTTGTTGCTTTTAATTTTGACTGAATAATTTTAATATTGTTAATGTTTTCGCCATATTTGAACTGTAGGATTAATTCAAGGAGACTATGGTGAAAGTCGTGGGCGGGGGGGGGGGGGGGTTTGACACCCAAAGTTTACCGCACCGGGTGACACCAGCCCTAGGTACGCCACTGGTCATAGGTATGATCTGGCTATCTTTGTTAAATGTATGATCTGTACAAAGTTAAATAAATTTAAGTATTCATACCATTTTTTGTTTTATTCTTGTCTTCAGGTGCCACTATAAGTTTTATAGAGGAAAAAAATATAACGTTATTATATTTAACAGAAAAACATATATTTCTATTATTAAATAAAATAAAAATGTCACCCTCCACCACGAATTGAATCGCATTGTGCCCTAAGGTCATTTTGAGTTATTTAAAGATCCTTATAACAATCAGGATGCTGAATTTAACTGTGAGAAATTGTATTCTAGCTATAAGGGTTTTGATGTACCGACTGTCTGAAACCTAATTTTGAGAAATTTTACTTCTTCTTCTTCTTCGTAATACTGTGGAGACCCCGTAGAACCGAGGAAAAAGTCCACAATTTAAATACACATAAAAAAACATAGCAAACATAACATAGCAAACAACAGTTATATACAGATAAAAGAGTATCACTTTAGGTTTTTGGAAAAGCACTTTAGTGACGATTTGAAGGCCGGAATTGTAGGGGCAGTGATGGAGGCCTGGTCCAGGGTGTTCCACAGCCTAATGGCTTACGTTTTCAGATGAAACAATACAGGGTGTTATTTTTAAAATAATTTAGTAATACTTTATAATTACTTTTAGAATCAAAACTTACCACAGAAAAATGCAAAATAAATAAATAATTTGTAATTGTCAATATCTGAAAAACCATAATTTTACACACCTATGGCATATTTTTGGCTGAAGCTCAACATAGCTTGAGACACACAGCCACTCAATTCGTGATAGAGGGTCACAAATATGCATCACTATTTACTTTGGAATATACTTGTGTTAAAGTACCCCCTGCAAACCAATTAAAAAAAATTGCATTTCTGATATAGAAGCAGCGTTAATGAGTTTCTGTGGGCAAGGCATACTAGAGGATTGTGAGGCCAGCACAGTGCTTTTCTTTCTTTTCACTTTTTATAGAGAATGTTAACTGCCAATCATAGCTTGGTAGGTTAAGGGACACCCACTGACTTGGATAAATAACCGGCCTTTATTATGATCTGAACTTTAGACCTTTAAATCGTCATAGTAGCTGCAAGGCCGTCTGGTTTCGTACATATCCAACTGAAATTTTAAACGTTTAAATATTCAGTTTCTATAATAATAAATTAAAATGAATACAAACACTACTTACCAGTATAATGACAAGTGAAAGACTTCTTTCTCATGCATCCACCATGTTCCTCATATGAAACATTAAAGTGGGAAGACTTGTAAATATTAGGATCGGTGGTGTATTGTACACAACCATGAGTTGAATTAAACGTCCCAAAATCGAAAGAAATGGCCACGGTGAGCGGATTATATTTACCCACGCCAAGGGCACACCAATACAAATATTGATTAACTGTGATTGTAGCTTCACACCTTTCAAGATTGAGAACTGTTCTACCATGTTTCAGGATTAGATTTTCTCTCTCTGTTAAAAAATAAAAAATAATAATTCAATAATACCAAATTATATTTAAATAAAAAAAGAAAGAATCATTATTATATTATATTAGAAATAGCCCGCGCGTAACTGTGGTGATGCGTTTACTAATTAGCGAGGATATTAACTAGTCCGAGATAGTAGTAACATAATCCGTTCAATGATTTCTGAGTTTTAACGTTGTTACGTCCACAATCCCCTTGTGGCCAGAGCTGTGTAGATCTTGCTGATAATTCTCGTTAGTCCTAGGGGAGACTTTAATTATTAGTATTTATGTTTCAGTATTACACGAACTCTTCTTATAGTCCTGGGCACAAATTCAGTATTTGTATTCCAACATTTCCTTTCTTGTACATTAGGGTAGTAGATAAATCTTATAGTAATGTATACAACACAATAGAATAGTAACTTGACAAGGAAGCTTCAGTGTAACTGTTGTTGATAGTTTATTTCAGGTGGTATGTTCAATATATACAATATATCTATTATGTACAGTTAGAATAAAATAGTGCAAACACAAACGTTCTCAAAGGAACATATTTTGAAACTCTCTGTCTTTCAGACAAAACAAATCATTAAATACTATCCGAGTGGTGCAAGGGACAGACCCATTACCAGTAGGGGTAAAAATCATGGTATCATTACAAAACTCATAACAAAAACGATAGGAACTTCCCCTATTAAATAATGAGTCGTTTCCAGACCCTGAGAATTTGAGATCAACACAGAATCCCAACATTACCTAGAACCTTTTGTTTTCCTACTAAACGTCCTAATATTGTGTGTAGTAAGAAAAGAGAGAGAGAGGGGAATAAACATTGCGTGTTCCAATTCTTGGAAAAACAATATACATGACAACGTAAAATGACTCATTTTAGGAAAGGTGGTATCATGCGGTAACAGTTTACCACAGGGATATTAATGGGCGAGACCATAGATTCTCAATGGGGGGGGGGGGGTATCGGCAGGGGCGGTGAGAATGTCTAGGGGGCGTTGACATTCCCGGGGGCGATAGGTGGGCGATGACGGGTCAGTGGGCGGTACGCAAGTAGGACCACTTTCAAAAGTTTGAACACTAGTGCGTTTTAAATAATTAAAATACCAACATTTAGATGTGCATTAGTATAATAAGGATAATCTTGAGCTTTAACAAATAATTAATCCACTATTTCACTATTTGACTACTGTGTGATTGTGACGTAAAAGTCATTTTAAGCTCCCAATGTACTTAACCTTGATCCATTACTAAATTTAGACTGTTTTCGAGAAAGACAGATATGTTTCATGTGGTGGGTGATTATAATATGGATAAAATGTGACATAGAACTTGAAAGAATACAATTGCTGGTAAACAACTGCAATCACCCAACATGACATATGCTAAACAACTGATATAACCCACTAGGACATAAGCTAAACAACTGCTATCACCCAACAGGACATATGCTAAACAACTGCTATTACCCAATAGGACATATGCTAAACAACTGTTATCACCCAATAGGACATAAGTAAACAACTGCTATCACCCAATAAGACATAGGTAAACAACTGCTATCATCCAACAGGACATATCCTAAACAACTGTTATCACCCAATAGGACATAGGTAAACAACTGCTATCACCCAACAGGACATATGCTAAACAACTGTTATCACACAATAGGACATAGGTAAACAACTGTTATCACCCAATAGGACATAGGTAAACAACTGCTATCACCCAACATACCATATCCTAAACAACTGTTATCACCCAATAGGACATAGGTAAACAACTGCTATCACCCAACAGGACATATGCTAAACAACTGTTATCACCCAATAGGACATAGGTAAACAACTGCTATCACCAAACAGGACATATGCTAAACAACTGCTATCACCCAACAGGACATATGCTAAACAATTGTCATCACCCAACAGGACATATGCTAAACAACTGCTATCACCCAACAGGACATATGCTAAACAACTGTTATCACCCAATAGGACATAGGTAAACAACTGCTATCACCCAACATTACATATGCTAAACAACTGTTATCACCCAATAGGACATAGGTAAACAACTGCTATCACCCAACAGGACATATGCTAAACAACTGTTATCACCCAATAGGACATAGGTAAACAACTGCTATCACCAAACAGGACATATGCTAAACAACTGCTATCACCCAACAGGACATATGCTAAACAATTGTCATCACCCAACAGGACATATGCTAAACAACTGCTATCACCCAACAGGACATATGCTAAACAACTGTTATCACCCAATAGGACATAGGTAAACAACTGCTATCACCCAACATTACATATGCTAAACAACTGCAATCACCCAATATTACATATGCTAAACAACTGCTATCACCCAACAGGACATATGCTAAACAACTGTTATCACCCAATAGGACATAGGTAAACAACTGCTATCATCCAACATTACATATGCTAAACAACTGCTATTACCCAACGTTACATATGCTAAACAACTGCTATCACGCAATAGGACATAGGTAAACAACTGCTATCATCCAACAGGACATATGCTAAACAACTGATATCACCCAATAGGACATAGGTAAACAACTGCTATCACCCAACAGGACATATGCTAAACAACTGTTATCACCCAATAGGACATAGGTAAACAACTGCTATCACCCAACATTACATATGCTAAACAACTGCTATTACCCAACGTTACATATGCTAAACAACTGCTATCACGCAATATGACATTGGTAAACAATTGCTATCACCCAACATTACATATGCTAAAATACTGCTATCACGCAATAGGACATATTATGCTAAACAACTGCTATCACCCAATAGGACATTGGTAAACAATTGCTATCACCCAACATTACATATGCTAAACAACTGCTATCACGCAATAGGACATATGCTAAACAACTGCTGTTACCCAACATGACTGTAGATATTGCCTTTCCCTATAATAACTATTAGATGAATCATTTAATTGATTTTATATTATATTAAAACGTTTGCATTGTATTGCATTAATTATTTAGTATTAATTGTTGAGAATTATATAGGTCAGTGTCCCAATATATTTTAGGAAATCTTTTATGAAAAAAGATAGTGTTTTTTCTAAGAAGATAAAAGGAAAAGTCGTCTGCTGGGCTAAAAGAAGAAGCTCTAGTCCTTCTAGTTAAATGGACTGATACGAATATAATTCCTTTAAAGAACATTGAGTAAGAGCATAATTGTAGGTACTTAGTATTTTAAAATCATCAAAGAACATATCTATTCATATAATAATATGTGTTTGTGTTGAAGTAAATAAAATATTGAAGTAAGTGGAAAGAACATTGTTACTTCGTCATATCAAGTTTATACGTTTATATATATTATATGAATACCGACAAGACTCGCAAGTTGTGAGGTCAACTGAATAATAATGATACCAGAAATAAATGTTAAGATGTCCATAGAACGCTACCAATAATAATACAATAAAATAATATGGACACTAACAATGACATATGCTAAACAACTGCTATCACCCAATAGGACATATGCTAAACAACTGCTATCACCCAATAGGACATATGCTAAACAACTGCTATCACCCAATAGGACATATGCTAAACAACTGCTATCACCCAATAGGACATATGCTAAACAACTGCTATCACCCAATAGGACATATGCTAAACAACTGTTATCACCCAACATTACATATGCTAAACAACTGCTATCACCCAATAGGACATATGCTAAACAACTGCTATCACCCAATAGGACATATGCTAAACAACTGCTATCACCCAATAGGACATATGCTAAACAACTGCTATCACCCAATAGGACATATGCTAAACAACTGCTATCACCCAATAGGACATATGCTAAACAACTGTTATCACCCAACATTACATATGCTAAACAACTGCTATCACCCAATAGGACATATGCTAAACAACTGCTATCACCCAATAGGACATATGCTAAACAACTGCTATCACCCAATAGGACAGATGCTAAACAACCTGTTATCACCCAACATTACATATGCTAAACAACTGTTATCACCCAATAGGACATATGCTAAACAACTGTTATCACCCAATAGGACATAGGTAAACAACTGCTATCACCCAATAGGACATATGCTAAACAACTGTTATCACCCAACATTACATATGCTAAACAACTGTTATCACCCAATAGGACATATGCTAAACAACTGTTATCACCCAATAGGACATATGCTAAAAAACTGCTAACACCCAATAGGACATATGCTAAACAACTGTTATCACCCAACATTACATATGCTAATCAACTGCTATCACCCAATAGGACATATGCTAAACAACTGCTATCACCCAATAGGACATATGCTAAACAACTGCTATCACCCAATAGGACATATGATAAACAACTGTTATCACCCAACATTACATATGCTAAACAACTGCTATCACCCAATAGGACATATGCTAAACAACTGTTATCACCCAATAGGACATAGGTAAACAACTGTTATCACCCAACATTACATATGCTAAACAACTGCTATCACCCAATAGGACATATGCTAAACAACTGTTATCACCCAATAGGACATATGCTAAACAACTGTTATAACCCAACATTACATATGCTAAACAACTGCTATCACCCAATAGGACATATGCTAAACAACTGCTATCACCCAATAGGACATATGCTAAACAACTGTTATAACCCAACATTACATATGCTAAACAACTGCTATCACCCAATAGGACATATGCTAAACAACTGCTATCACCCAATAGGACATATGCTAAACAACTGCTATCACCCAATAGGACATATGCTAAACAACTGTTATCACCCAACATTACATATGCTAAACAACTGCTATCACCCAATAGGACATATGCTAAACAACTGCTATCACCCAATAGGACATATGCTAAACAACTGCTATCACCCAATAGGACATATGCTAAACAACTGCTATCACCCAACATTACATATGCCAAACAACTGCTATCACCCAACATTACATATGCCAAACAACTGCTATCACCCAACATTACATATGCCAAACAACTGCTATCGCCCAACATGACATATGCTAAACAATTGCTATCACTCAACATGACATATGCTAAACAACTGCTATCACCTAACATGACATATGCTAAACAACTGCTATCGCCCAACATGACATATGCTAAACAATTGCTATCACTCAACATGACATATGCTAAACAACTGCTATCACCTAACATGACATATGCTAAACAACTGCTATCACCCAACAGGACATATGCTAAACAACAGGACAATGAGAAGTAGGAAGAATCGCACTGAATATGAGAAAAAGAACTATAGGCTCTTGTCAGTTTAAATTAAATATCAGGATCGGTTCGGCATGAAGCGAAATTCTGCGCGTTCGTCAGTTATCGCAGTTTCAGATTGGTTTTTAGATCGATTTGGTTTAAATTTGAATAAAATTTGTTTAAATATGATTTATAAAAACAAGCTTTGATATCGACTTGCATTTAAGAAATATAACCTAATAATGACTTCAACTGTCAATTTTAAGACATTATTCTTTTTATAAACTTGACAATTCCTGATTGGTTTTAAGATCATATTTTCTAATGGCGAAATGTTAAAATCAGTCGTACCTTCACAACTGCAAGAAGAATTGATTTTTTATTGCTTGTTTAACACCATATTTAGCGGAACGTGGATTTGGTGCTGTTGTCAAACAGAGAAGCAAGTTGAAGCGTGGAAACCCAAGGGTTTTGGAAACCGAAATTGAACGACACATAGACAGACATCTAGCAAAATACCAGGCACAAGTTTCACTTTAATATTGATTTTAAAAAAACAACAACTTTGTTCAATATATTATTATTATATATTTTAAAAAAACAATAAAAAATACGTGTTCATTTCAGCTCTTTTTAATATCATAAAAACGCACACAAATCTAGTCGGCCTATACAAATTTCTTTCGCCAAATTAGACTTATTAACCCTTTCCGTACCGACCTACTTCTATCTATGCTGCCATCAGTTCAGCTATATACGCGCCCGGGACTGTAAGGGTTAACTTGATTTAGGAAAAAAAAGGGGGCGGTGAGCCGAAAAAGATTGAGAACCTATTGGGTTAGACGGTTTGTTTTTCCTGTTTATTTTTTACGGCTAGTTTTCGCAATGAACAATGAACAACAATGAACAATATTTATTTGCCACAAAGTACATCCGTACTATAAAGGAATAATCAAAGACATAATTAGAATATTCTAGCATTAGTAAATAATAGTAAAAGTTACCGAAATAATGATATTAATAATAATAGATTCATTGTAAGGTATCAAGAAAAGAGTTGTTCGAGCCGGTATGTTTGTTTAGGTCTCATGAGCGCAATTCTTTGCACATGCATGAGCGCAATTGTTCACACCGGCACGTTCTACACCTGGGATATTTTTATCTAGATGAGGGGGGGGGGGGCAGGTGGCCATAGTCGTTGTGGCTAAACTTTGGTTTAACTGCCCCACGGAATTTTTCTAAGTCCCTACTTTAAAGATCTTTTTGTCCTGAATACGAAAATCGAGGTTTTATTGAACTGTTCCATTTCTGTGATTTGAAAACAAAAAATTTGAATGTTAGAAAAAAAAAGAGATTTTTTTTATTAAAAAATATTGCCGTCCTTTAAAATTGTGTGTTGTAAATTTAACATCAGTTACCTCCCTTTAAAACTGTGTGTTTTAAATTTAACATGAGTTACCTCCTTTGGAAATTATGTTTTGGAGATAAAAAGTTTGTTATGTCCCTTGTGTTTATTTATTAAAATTTGTGGAAAATGTTTAGTTATTTGATTCCACAACGTTATATCGCACGGGCTGTCCGTGCGATACACTGCCGATAGACCGAAACGCGGACAGCCTATAACAACGGTCAAGGTAAGATACGGTCTGTACCGGTCAATTTTGCTAGAACAATGGAGGTTACAGTTGATAGTGTTTCTATTGATTCCATTAACGGTATTAACGTATGTTCTGACTGCCGGTGGAGCTACGGTAAATTTAGAGACATGTTAAAGGGCGAGGACCGCTTCCATAGATTTTTATACAGCCATAAAATGATTCCTGAAAGTAAGCTTTGTCATAAATGTAGTTCCCCCATCAATTTGAACAATGGACAGGTAGTGTGACGTAATACTGTCATGGCGGCCACCGGCAGTCGAATAAATGTGCTCGTAGTTGTTTGTGTTATTTCATATGAAATACGGTAAGAATATTTTTATTTTTATTTATACATTTCGTGCTATTTCGCCCCTTTTCTCTTTTCGGTATCGGATCTAAGAAATTCCGACTGAAAATTTTAGTACGCGGAGATATTGATAAGTGTTCTAAGAAGCGCGGCAGACATCGTGTTTCATGGCTGTGTTACGTCACAAGCCTATTGTAAACACAATGCAAAGTAATTTTTTTTTTTGGATAAAAATTTTTTATTTTTTTTATTTTCAATAGTCTGCCGCTCTTCCTAATAAACTTATCAATAGCTCCACTTGAAAAAAATTTCAGTTGGAATTTGTTAGAACTCTACTTTTCGTGGGGCAGGAGTATCGAAGTCTTACCCTAAACTGGACGAACCCATTGGTAATCGCCAACTTGCCTGGACAAGGTGTTCTTAGAGACGACATGTGACGTCGCTCCGGCAACTGTGTTTCTATTGGCCTGGTGTAATAGACTGACCGACGCCGGATTTCGGCGTTGTTTTTATCGACTGTAACTTTGGAGTCTACGTCACACATTTTAACACGTTTGTTGTGACATACACCATTATTCTTTTTTTCTGCCGACCGGACTAAACTGCTGCATGCGATCTCTGTATATACTCTTGGATATACGTATATCGATATTCGTTTTTTATGAGGATTTATTGTACAATAAATTATATCATTCAAAACTGTGTAAATCTCGCCAGTTTGATTATTTTGTTTAAAACTATTTTGTGCACTTAGTTGTCGTGAGATCAGTACTAGTGTGAATATTATACCTCTGGGTGTGTATATATAATTACAAGATCCGGAAGTGGCAGAGATATTTCAGCCCCAAGTAGGTGAAAAGTTTACAGCACTGGACCTGATCAACCAAAATATAGGTATCTTAGCAAAAAACTTAAAAGAAGAAACAGTTTCAAATGCAAAAGCAAGAAACAACCATGGCTTACTAACAAGATACTTGATCTATGCGATAAAAAAGAGCCTTAAAAAAAGATAAATATTCCAACCAGGTAGCGGCAGATAAGAACAGGCTATTAAATACAATGATCAGGAACGAGATAAAACCGGCTAAAGAAGACTGGATCGATAATTATCAATGACGCACAGTGGTGGAAAGTATAGTAGCCGATAATAGTAAGAAAGCATAAGAAACATCACAAAAATACAGCAGAAGCCAGCTACAATAATCGAGGACAACACATAAGTACTTGGACGTTGGACGTAATACTGCACCAAGCTGTACAAGTTCGACCCTGATACCAACATACTACAGAAAAAACAGGAAACAGAATTCAACGAATTACCAGCGCTGCTGAGTGACGTTGAAGAAGCAGTGTGAAGTTTAAAGGGGGACAAGTCTCCTGGAATTGACAACTGCTAACTATTGAAACATGGGGGGTGTAGCGGTAACCACAACACTTACAACAATCTGCCAGAAGATATGGGAAAATAAAAAAAAAAAGACCTTAAGAATGGACACAGTCACTCTTTATACCACTGCTGAAGAATGGCAATATAAAACAATGCCAGAATTACAGGACAATCAGTCTCACCTGCCACACTAGCATGGTAATGCTAATAGTTCTCATAAAGAGACTTGATTCAGTGGCTGAGGAATTACTGGGATAAGAACATGGCAGGTTTCAGACAGAGCATAAGCACACTTGAGCAGATCTTCAGCTGTCGCTAGCTCATAGAAAAACACATACAACACCAACGTGAACTCCATCATAACTGTATAGACTTCAAGAAAGACTTTGACCGTGTGTGGCACGAGGGACTATAGCGAGGGATGAGAAGCTACAACATTGAAGAAGGCTTATACTGGTGATCGAAGAACCCTAAAATGAGGCGAGCAGTGCAGTTTAACTCAATGGTCTTATAGAGGACTTCCTCAAGATGTCAATTGGCTGTATTTCTGGAAAAAAGTCCGGTAGAGGGCGCCACGGTCAAGTCAGGTATAGAACGATAAAAACATTCGTTTTATGAACACTTTTCGGAGCGACTTATTTAATTCACCTTTAATAAGAATGTTAGCGAAAATATGCTAAAAATAGTGCAAGAACAGGAGATCGAATTTCAATGCAAGTTTTGCTTTAAAATTCTATATTACATTTAAAAAAATTTAATTGATACTTGCCTAAATTTTAACACTTGAGTTATAGTAAGCCGTATATTCGCGCGTAAATTATTAATATTTTACTTCAGTCCATAAGTCAGTGACAATTTAATGTAGTTGTCTTTATAAAAGTACACAGCTATAGCGCATGAGTCTAACTTACTCTCATGACTAGATCTATAAAGTGTTGTAAGTTAATTTGAAAGTTTGACAGTTGTTGTCAAGGGGGAAAAGGTGAGAGGGGGTAGTCCTAAACAAAAATTGCTTGTTGACGTTATATTAATGGGCGTTTCAGGATCCTTTATTGTAACAATATTTTTGTTTTGTTAACAGCGTATTTTATAGGGCTGGGTAGATACTTTTTTCCCTAAGGTTAAACAATAGTATTGTAAGGATAAAGTCAAACATTTTAATGCCCCCCCCCCCACACCAACTTCCCCTAATGACGTATTAACATAATAACTCATAAATGATCACATAGACTAATATTATTTTTGTATGACTTATGAATAAAAAAAAGACTTTTATTTCACACCCTTATTTACTTTATTGAATGAAAAAAAATGTTCATATTGAGCAATCTCTTTAAAATGTATGATATAGCAGGTTAAATAGAAGGCCTAATCAAAAATATGTTTTTTTAAATATCATATTTAATCAATGTATGACCATTTAAAGTTATCTATCGATATTTATGGTATCTCTTAAAGACTTAAAGGATAATAATATGCCTATAGTGGCCCTATAGCTATATTTTATCAAATGATTCGTTGCCTTGGCGTAGGGCGTCCACCACCCACGAGACGCGGGACCAGGGCTGGACGTCTTCATCGCATTTGGCATAACCTGTCTCCCAAACCTGCCTCGGCTACTCCTGTCGCGAATGGGCTCAATCCTCACCAATCTGCGCCTACTACATTCGCAGTGAGTGCTACTTCTGCTCCAAGTAATACTCCTGTCATGTCTGGGTCCCGTGATGTCCACCAGGTGCCTGCCTCGTCAACCAGAAACTTACAAATTACGCATTTAAATTCTCAATCATGTTGCAATAAAACTCTAGAGTTGGCTAACACCATTGTTGATGAAAGCTTCGACATTATATTTTTGAGTGAGACTTGGTTCAAGGAAGTGGGTGATGAGCCGAGGATGGTCGAATTAACCCCTAATGATCTTTAGCTACCATGAGCCGCAAAATGCGGCTCAAGCCAGCGTGCCGAAAGACCACGAGTCGCATTTTGCAGCTCAGAAACCCTAATATATTTATTGTGTCCAAATCCAATTCAAGATTTAGAAATAAACTAACTTCCTTGTTTTGAATCGTCTACTTCCGTATTCGTTCTTTTCAAATGTAAATATTAACTGGAAAACATGTTTTTTTGTGTTTAAAAGTGATTTTTTTGCGATGTCTGGTTTAATTTTCATTTTTTCCCCTCAGTATTGTTACTGTACTTGTGTTTAGTTTTTTGTGTGTATCTTTGTTATTTGTGAACAAAAATTAATAAAATTTGAAGCGAGTGTTTATAATAGAATTTGGGTATTGAATAGGATCGCAAAGTTTCATTTTTATTCGGATTATTATTTTTGGAGATATTATACTGTAAGTTGAATATTTCTTATTTGTTTGTCTTGTTTCTAAAACAACATTCTTACTTTCACCTTCACTTTCACACTTATTCTAGAATTTAAAAATGTTCTAGTAGCATATTGTAGATACGCTTTTATTTCTGCTTATTTTGATATGCAACACTTAGAGCTTCATTCATAATAAAAGCTGTAAAAAAAAGCTTTGATTGCGTTGGGCCTAAGTAAAAAAAAGAAGTTCATGAAAACGGGCTGGCCATACGGGGGAAAATGCCATGGTAGCTATTGAGTTAAGGGCTTTGTATTAAAGAGCATACCTCGTCAGATGGGCCGAGGGGGTGGATTGGCCATACTGTACAACGACGTTTTAACGAATAGGGTCATATTCGTCCAGAATTAGCATCAATTTCCGCTTTTAACATGTGTGAATTTCGCTTTTACCACCAGCGCAGAACACTGACCTTTGTCTTTCTTTATCGCCAACCACCAAGCTAGAAGAACAAGCTCACATCTAGGGAATTTGTTCGTGAGTTTCAGGATCTCCTTGACCATTACATTTCAACGAAGGACCTTTTTGTTATTGGCGATTTTAATCTTCATTATGACAGTGCCAGTGAGACGTATGCAAAGAAGTTAAAAAGTGCACAAAGATCAAAAGTTTGAACAACTTCTCAATGTCCCAACTCATGACAGGGGTCATTTCCTTGACTGGCTCGTTACATTTACAAACTCTTCTGAGCTAATAGTTAATCTAAGTGTGGAGGATAGAGGTCTGTCAGAGCACTTTCTAGTTTCCCTCAATTTGAGACTATCGAAACCCAGAAAACCAAGGAGGACCATGACATCCCGCAAATTTAGAGACATTATTGCATGCCGGCTTAACAGACTTGTATACACACTACACCACCTGTCTTAAAAATCTGATGGACAGCCATGCCTCTCTCATCACTCGATCAGTCTCAGATCGTCCATCTGCCCCGTAGATGTCGGATAACATTAAAGCTGCTATACGTATGCGACGTCGTGTGGAGAGAATGTATAAAAAGACTGGACTTACAGTTCACCGACAGGTGTATGCACATGAGAAAAATAAGGTAAACCGAATGGGATACCTGACGATAAGGTCGCCAGATTACTGTGTATTTAAAACTTTAAAACATGACACCTGGTCATGCGTAAGTTAAGGCGTGATTCTATGACAGTTCTCCTGCGTCGGCTCCATTGGCTCCATGTGAATGCCAGAATTGAATATAAAGTGGCGCTACTTTACCCTCAATGCCTTTATAACAATGAGTTACCGTCCTATCTCAAGGAACTAGTTAAAGCATATGTTACACAAAGAACACTTCGTTCTATTGACTTATCGCTACTGGAAGTGCCCCGAATCTCTCTGGCGACAGTTGGCCATAAAGCCTTCTCAATATCCGGTCCGAAGGTGTGGAATCTACTTCCCATTCAACTCAGGCAAAAAATCTATATTGATACTTTCAAAAAGAACTTAAAAACCCAATACTTACATTAGATAAAATGCTTTAGACCCATACTGTCTTACTTATATGTTAGGTCGGTTATTGCTTCATTTAATTGATTTGTCCTATGTTTGTAAAGTTTTAAATCATTAATTAGTTTATATTTCTTAGCCTAGAGATTATTTCGGTGTTCTTAGGTGTATGTTAAATGCGCTCTGAGCTTACATTATGTTTGTTGGTAGCGATATACAAATATTATTATTATTATATAACTCTATGCCTAATTTTTATGTAGTCAATCTCTTTAAACTTTTTATCTCGATTTTCTCTTTTTCAGCAGCTATTCATTTTGCTCTATGTCTTTATTTGTGGAAAATCTTTGTCTACTATTATTATTGCAACACTATTATTATAACAAAAAAGTGGGTATTTTAAAGAAAGAAAGAAATACTGCTTAATATTTACTACAGGCTCTATATGTTTTAATGCTCTTTGTTGACACGTTACTATCCAAATTAAAAGTGCTGCCATCTAGTGGCAAGGGTATTAACTCTCAGTAGCAATTTTGCCCATTGTCCGTCAAAGCTGCATTATATCGCCAGTCTAAACCAATATCTTCCTAGAACAAATCATGCAAGAAACACTCGATAACTATCACACATCCATCTCCATTGGTGGAAGACCCCTTTGCAATCTAAGATTTGCTGATGTTATCGACCTGTTGTCCAAGAGAAAGAAAGAACTATACGAGCTCACAGACACGCTTACAGATAGAGCAGCGACATACGGAATGGAAATCAGCTTTAAAACAAGGAAAATAATGATCAACACCACATATTCCAGAAGTGCAAACATCATAATAAATCAACAACTAGAAGAAGTAAAGAACTTCCAATATCTAGGAGCCATCCTATCCGTATACGGAAGCTGCGAGGCACACATTCGAGTCAGGAATAGGTCAGCAATTGTCGAAATGGCTAGACTAAAAAGAATCTCATCCAGCGATAGCATTAGTCTCCCAACAAAGCGCAGTCTCTACAAAGCCCTTGTAAAAACCATTGTTCTGTATGAATGTGAGACCTGGACACTGCTAGCAACAACTGAAAAAAAGTTGCAGGCATTCCAAAATACATGCATGAGAAAAATACTTCCAATCTCCTACCTAGAACACTGGACTAATGGTCTATGATAGGCGTGTGTCTGGGACAGAATATCCTCAGTTGCGGGCCCACAAGAAACTATTATGGTATAAATCAAACGACGATAATTTACATGGTTCTGTCATGTGTTGCGGCATAATGACCTGCCAAAAACAATCCTCCAAGGCACCGTAGAAGGTCAACGTCGGAGAAGCCGTCAGAGGAAATGTTTAAAAAAAAAAGGAATATAATGATCATACTTACCAAATCGATATACTTTTGGCAAAGTGATATTGTTGCTCCACTCCCAATCCCCTCTATCCGGAGCTGTCCAAGCAAGTTTATACATAGACTCTGAATCCTCATATTGAGTTATATCATTAAGATAAAATTGAAATGTTCCATTGGAATAGTCTTTACAGAAACAGTGTGTTATATATGCAGATAAGGGAACCTGGAGAAAAACGAGATACTTAAGGAAAAAAAAAACTGTCCTATCAAAGATAACATTGACATGTAAACGATATTCTGTGTACTGAACAAGCAAGGGGTGGACAACAATGACACAACAAAAAACGATGAGATTTGTTTGTTTCAAAAGAAACACTAATGATTTATTGAGTTAACCGTATTTACCCATTTTACCCCATTGTTTTGTCCTGTATTACCCCAACATAACCTTGTTCACAAAGCCTCCAAACCACACGCTGCCATGCTTAAGTAGGCAAAACTGATAGATTTATTATCATTGCCCACAGAAATATCTATCAGAATGTTAATTCTTGTCTGACAAATCTGTATTTTTTTCCTTAATGAACACATTTGCATCATAACCATAAAATATATCAAAATTGACAAAATTGAAATATTTTCCTCTCACTGACGCACGCAGCTCAACCAAACAAAACGGATTTTGCCGACAAGGCAGTATCACGTGATCTCTTTATTCGACTCATTGCTATATAGCTCCCACTATCTGTTTTTCAGTAATTCGTGTGTCTCGTTTTACCCCGCTAACTCATTTTACCCCAGTTTCCCCTATTGCCATACCCTAAAATAATTAATAGATAAGTCATTTAATTAATTTGGTATTTATATTGAAACGTTTGCATTTAGTTGCAATTGTATTTATTTTGTGACTTCTTACCAGTTAAAAATTATACATATCATCGACCCTATATTTTATGAAATCTTTTGTGAGAAAAGAAAAAGTTAGAGATCTTCTGCTAATAATGTAGAACTAGTTTGAGCAGAGGCCCCGGTAGTGTGGCTGATATATTGCTATTATAAAACATTGAGTTAAGTTAATTTGGAGGTGAACTACAATTTCCTAATTCATCAAAACATATCTGTGTTTGTGTTGACTAAATAAAATATTGTTGTAGGTAGAAACAACATTTTCACTTGCTCATTTTCTCAAGTTTGCATAAGCTGAATGAAGTGAATAGCAGTTGCTAGATAATCAGCTCTGAACTGTAATGAAGCTAAATGTTAAGATGCTTATACTTATAACACGCTACAAATAATAATATAAAAAAATATAAGCACTAAAACCAACCTTGTTACAGGGCTCATTTAAGTACACAGGGCAATACTGAAACAGATAATTTATTTCATATATTTATCATTGTTTTATGGAACTGATTATTAAATATAACCTGTTTATCATAATGTGATTTATATTGTAAGTGTCACCTTTTATGTTCATAGGAAACCTATTATACAGTCGTACATTTCTTTGTTTTATGCTAACCCTCAGCCCGAACTTTCTCCTACATTATTAATTAATAATTGACTAAATAACTTGTAAAACCCCAACCTTCCTGTGAGATAATTGAGCAAAGAGCTATTCTTTATTAAGTCATGTCTACAGTTGGCTTATTGCTTTTGGGCTTCAATTAAGTTCATATAGTCCACTTGTGTGGAAACGTAAACTCTAAAAGTTATAACCAAAGGTGTACCGGACACTTTAGCGTTTGGAGTATTTGTTAAGGTCAGTGATATGTTTGTTCTGCTTGTTGTGATATGCACCGTGGCGATGCAGATTAGTAATTAGTTATGCTGTAAATGCAGTTTTGATTTCTTAATGCTTGTCATCTATAGCAGGGGTCGGCAACCTTTCGATCATAGTGTGCCAAAGTAGGATTTCTAATTCATTCAGCGTGCCATCAGCATAAACGTCAACCTGGGCCACCATCATTTTTATTTCAAGAAAAGACTTTAAATGACTTTTTGTGGGTCTTCCGCGTGCCATTGAAAATGACTCATAGGTTGCCGATTCCTGATCTATAGGACCAAACAATTTACCAAACTATTCAAGACAAGGGTACTGTTTTCTAGTGACATATCGAATTGACGTCTGCTAACAGACTTTTCACCAACTATATATCAGTACAAAATGTATTTGATGGCTGACGCAGTATTACAGTCTACTAATAAAGCTAAAAAAAGCGTTTTATTGACTTAGACACATTAATTTAAAGATAGGATGTTTAAATAATTGCTAGAACTTAAGGATGTCTTTTCTCCTCTATTTGCATTTTGTACTGACGCCTTTTAAATACAAAAGATTATAGTGATCTACGTGGTTTAAGTTACTAATTTAATATTAAATATAAAATGTTAGGAAATTATTTCACGCATAGGCCGAAACTAATTTTTATTTATTTATTTCAAAGAAGACACACATGTACCGCTTGAACTTTTAAAAACTTTCCAAATCTAGAGTCTACTGCATCTCAACGCTATCATTAGTGTTATAGTTTATATTTTGATATATTATGTTTTTAATCATGAAAATAGAACGTCCGTAAAGGTTCGTAGGTAATTTTGTTTACCTGCGTTAGACCACGAGTTTTTTAAGTTTTGTAGGAACAATTGTTTAAGATTCATGTCCAATTCAAATGTCAAATTCCTAACCTACTAACGGTTTATTAACTTATTATAATCATAGACTATTTTTTGTAAATATTATGCTAATTAAAAGCTGTTATTATAATTGTATATTGTACAATTAAATTGTATAGCCTAGATTGTATCCAAATCGCACTACTTTATGGAGTAAATCTGAACAATATGATCAGTGATTTCATGAACAGGTAAAACTTGTTTCATTTTGTAAATTTTGTTTTGCTTATTTAGTATTTAATTTAATTTTTTTTTAAATCTGTAATGTGATAGTAAATTTTAAAAGATCATAAACAATTCATTCCCTTTATTAGGCTTATGGCAATTGCACTATTGTGTCAACTGATGGAAGAATCTCATGGGCAAAAAAAAGTTTTTTGCTGAAATGTCAGAATTGTTCTATTATCACAGGAAAATTATGTTTTCTTTACCATTATTGTGAGATCAAAATAGTACTGTTACTTTATTTATATTTTTTTTAATTGCAAAAGAATCTGGTTTAAAGTTGTTTTAATTCTTTTATTTAATTATTATAAACAATTATTACAATGTTCAGTCTACATTTATGTTCAAAACTTAGAGTATGCTAGACTTTGTAAACTTTTATGTAAATTTATGGGTGTAAATATAATCTATGGATAACCTATTGGAACTTGTATGTAAATGTATGGGTGTAAATATAATCTATGGATAACCTATTGGAACTTGTATGTAAATGTATGGGTGTAAATATAATCTATGGATAACCTATTGGAACTTGTATGTAAATGTATAGGTGTAAATATAATCTATGGATTACCTATTGGAACTTGTATGTAAATGTATGGGTGTAAATATAATCTATGGATAACCTATTGGAACTTGTATGTAAATGTATGGGTGTAAATATAATCTATGGATAACCTATTGGAACTTGTATGTAAATTTATGGGTGTAAATATAATCTATGGATAACCTATTGGAACTTGTATGTAAATGTATGGGTGTAAATATAATCTATGGATAACCTATTGGAACTTGTATGTAAATGTATGGGTGTAAATATAATCTATGGATAACCTATTGGAACTTGTATGTAAATGTATGGGTGTAAATATAATCTATGGATAACCTATTGGAACTTGTATGTAAATGTATGGGTGTAAATATAATCTATGGATAACCTATTGGAACTTGTATGTAAATGTATGGGTGTAAATATAATCTATGGATAACCTATTGGAACTTGTATGTAAATGTATGGGTGTAAATATAATCTATGGATAACCTATTGGAACTTGTATGTAAATGTATGGGTGCACTTATAATCTATGGATAACCTATTGGAACTTGAATGTAAATTTATGGGTGTAAATATAATCTATGGATAACCTATTGGAACTTGTATGTAAATGTATGGGTGTAAATATAATCTATGGATAACCTATTGGAACTTGTATGTAAATTTATGGGTGTAAATATAATCTATGGATAACCTATTGGAACTTGTATGTAAATGTATGGGTGTAAATATAATCTATGGATAACCTATTGGAACTTGTATGTAAATGTATGGGTAGAAATATAATCTATGGATAACCTATTGGAACTTGTATGTAAATGTATGGGTGTAAATATAATCTATGGATAACCTATTGGAACTTGTATGTAAATGTATGGGTATAAATATAATCTATGGATAACCTATTGGAACTTGTATGTAAATTTATGGGTGTAAATATAATCTATGGATAACCTATTGGAACTTGTATGTAAATTTATGGGTGTAAATATAATCTATAGATAACCTATTGGAGCTTGTATGTAAATGTATGGGTGTAAATATAATCTATGGATAACCTATTGGAACTTGTATGTAAATGTATGGGTGTAAATATAATCTATGGATAACCTAATGGAACTTGTATGTAAATGTATGGGTGTAAATATAATCTATGGATAACCTATTGGAACTTGTATGTAAATGTATGGGTGTAAATATAATCTATGGATAACCTATTGGAACTTGTATGTAAATGTATGGGTGTAAATATAATCTATGGATAACCTATTGGAACTTGTATGTAAATGTATGGGTGTAAATATAATCTATGGATAACCTATTGGAACTTGTATGTAAATGTATGGGTGTAAATATAATCTATGGATAACCTATTGGAACTTGTATGTAAATGTATGGGTGTAAATATAATCTATGGATAACCTATTGGAACTTGTATGTAAATGTATGGGTGTAAATATAATCTATTGATAACCTATTGGAACTTGTATGTAAATGTATGGGTGTAAATATAATCTATGGATAACCTATTGGAACTTGTATGTAAATGTATGGGTGTAAATATTATCTATGGATAACCTATTGGAACTTGTATGTAAATGTATGGGTCGAAAAATAATCTATGGATAACCTATTGGAACTTGTATGTAAATGTATGGGTGTAAATATAATCTATGGATAACCTATTGGAACTTGTATGTAAATTTATGGGTGTAAATATAATCTATGGATAACCTATTGGAAGTTGTATGTAAATGTATGGGTGTAAATATAATCTATGGATAACCTATTGGAACTTGTATGTAAATTTATGGGTGTAAATATAATCTATGGATAACCTATTGGAACTTGTATGTAAATGTATGGGTGTAAATATAATCTATGGATAACCTATTGGAACTTGTATGTAAATGTATGGGTGTAAATATAATCTATGGATAACCTATTGGAACTTGTATGTAAATTTATGGTTGTAAATATAATCTATGGATAACCTATTGAAACGTGTATGTAAATGTATGGGTGTAAATATAATCTATGGATAACCTATTGGAACTTGTATGTAAATGTATGGGTGTAAATATAATCTATGGATAACCTATTGGAAATATAAGACATATGTTGTTGTTTTTTTTCAAATGTAAACTTCATGCTTTTCTTGTTTCTAATACTTTACCTACTTATTAGCATTAATTTTTGCAATATACATATTTTACTATTTCAATTATTTCCTTATCAGGTTTGTGTTCTGAATGTGTGGCCTAACGCAACAGTTTCTGGAAGTCCTAGAGAACATTTTACGATGATTAAAGTGCTCCAAACAGAAAATGTAAACAGCTATTTAAGCTATGAAAAATGTTTTCAGTTTTTATAGAAGAAAAATAAAATTACATACATAATTTAATAATTTTGTGATTGTTGAAATATCTATTGTAGGCCTAGTCATTACTTTAATTGTTTTTTTTGTAAAATTTTGATTGTAATACCTGATTTAATTATGTAGACATTCACAAAAGCTTTGTCACAAATTAACTTGGAATATATAATATATTGTTAACATTTAAACAATAACATAATCATTTTTAAGAATAACAAAATGATACATTATTCATGTATTTTCAAAATAATCTTTATGTTAATATATTTACATTGTCTATTGTTATCTTACTAGATACTTCAAGAAGTAAATATAATTGCATCATTTCATATATTTTACAAAGAAACTCAATGAACTATAATTAATGTTTCATAAGAACTATAAATCATACACTAATAATAGGGCTTAATACTAATTTCTTTTTCAGAATACTGCAATGGAATTCGGACAATTAATCATCTGCATTATACAGCAAATTTATTTACATGCAGATGATTAATTATCCGAATTCCATTGCAGCATTTTGATGGAAAGAAAAATAAAAACAAGGAGTATTTTGGGGGAGAATTTACGTGTTTTTTTTATACTTTGCCACGTGTTTTCAACGTAATTTCACGGTGTTTCCACGTTATTTCACCGGCCTTTACGTAATTTGTCACGGTGCTTTCACCGTAAAAAATTCACGTGAATTAAGTTTGCGAATAGAACCTTAAAAATAAGTGATTTCACCAAAAATCTGGTCGGGTTTCCATGTCTTTTTCACATGATAAGACGTGTTGTGCCCGCACGGCTAGTCCTACAAACACTCATATAATCCTACATACACTCATATACTCCTACATACACACAAATAGTCATAAAAACACTCATATAATCCTACATACACTCAAATAATACTACATACACTCATATACTCCTACATACACAAATAGTCCTACATACACTCATATAAACCTACAAACACTCATATAATCTTACATACACTCATATACTCCTACATACACACAAATAGTCCTACATACACTCATATACTCCTACATACACTCAAATAATACTACATACACTCATATACTCCTACATACACACAAATAGTCCTACACACACTAATATAAACCTACAAACACTCATATAATCTTACATACACTCATATACTCCTACATACACACAAATAGTCCGACATACACTCATATACTCCTACATACACTCAAATAATACTACATACACTCATATACTCCTACATACACACAAATAGTCCTACATACACTCATATAAACCTACAAACACTCATATAATCTTACATACACTCATATACTCCTACATACACACAAATAGTCCTACATACACTCATATACTCCTACATACTGTTACGTCCACAATCCCCTTGTGGCCAGAGCTGTGTAGATCTTGCTGATAATTCTCGTTAGTCCTAGGGGAGACTTTAATTATTAGTATTTATGTTTCAGTATTACACGAACTCTTCTTATAGTCCTGGGCACAAATTCAGTATTTGTATTCCAACATTTCCTTTCTTGTAAATTATGGTAGTAGATAAATCTTATAGTAATGTATACAACACAATAGGATAGTAACTTGACAAAGAAGCTTCAGTGTAACTGTTGTTGGTAGTTTATTTCAGGTGGTATGTTCAATATATACAATATATCTATTATGTACAGTTAGAATAAAATAGTGCAAACACAAACGTTCTCAAAAGAACATATTTTGAAACTCTCCGTCTTTCAGACAAAACAAATCATTAAATACTATCCGAGTGGTGCAAGGGATAGACCCATTACCAGTAGGGGTGAAAATCATGGTATCATTACAAAACTCATAACAAAAACGATAGGAACTTCCCCTATTAAATAATGAGTCGTTCCCAGACTCTGAGAATTTGAGATCAACACAGAATCCCAGCATTACCTAGAACCTTTAGTTTTCCTACTAAACGTCCTAATATTGTGTGTAGTAAGAAAAGAGAGAGAGAGGAGAATAAACATTGCGTGTTCCAATTCTTGGAAAAACAATATACATGACACGCCCCCACCCAATGAAAGAAATAATGTACCATAATTACCCAAGTAATACTCAACATGGTACATTTTTCGTACTTAACACTATCGTTTTAACAACCAACAATCAATGGAAGATTATAAGACAATTTAAGCAAACATGGCTCACTGGCACAACTAAATTATAAAAAGTGTCACTACCCAATGGTAATTGTGATTATAACGTGATGGACAAATATTTCCCCGTTAGTATTAATATTAACTAATGTCTCAACAAGTACAAATAATTCAAAAATATTCTAGTCATTCTTATTTTAACTATGTACAGTTGTGTGGATTTCCACCAAAATTTGCAAAAAGTCTTAATCTATTTAAACAAATATAACATTGCTCAAACTCTGTCAATTTTCAACAGTTTACTTCTAATATACAAACCAAAAGATAAGTAATACATAACTCGAATCAAACTATAGGTTACTTCCCCTTTAAATTACAGTGTCAACTTGACATTAACAGGGTGCATACCTAAGATGATGATACTTCCCCTTTTCTCAAATATGAGGAGAAAATACGCTCTAGTTACGATTACTACAGTAATCTCAATATTAAAATGTAATCCACTATTATGCGTTTTTGGCAAATTTGAAAGTTTAATATAAAAGTTTGTTCAGGGTTGAATGAGTGTACACCTTTAGGTACCTTTGTTTCCCTCTGTTCCTGGATATATGGAATATATATAACCTATACAACATAGTGAATATCCACTAGTTTTTCCCATTCTATTACCATGATATAACAATTTAGCAATAGATTTCCAATATTATCTATTAATTTATACCAATTAAGATTACATCTCTTTCTAAGATAAAAATTGTACATATTATTATTTAGTTCCATTCATTAACTAAAATAAAACAAGATAATAAATCAACTAGCTCAAAGTTTTCCCACTTAATTGCATGTGATGACAATTACTTTTATCCATCCATATCAAGTAAATACGTGCATATTATATATTTATTGCATCATGCATCAACATTTAAATGGAATTTCTTTTCCATAATCAAATGAATTTAAAATATATCAGAACATCAATATTATACATGATTATAAGAATTATTAATACTTTCAAAAGACTTGACTTCTGTATGATACAAGTATTCTATAGGTATTACATAATCAAAATTCAAACGAATGATAGGTTATCATGAAAAATTCTTAATGAATAAATGAGATGATCTGAAAAAGAAGTATGGGGTTATTCAGTCAATCATGTAGCACCCGAGATAGAGTATCAGCTGTGACGTTGTCCCTACCCCTCAGGTGTTTTATGTTTAAGTCATAGGCTTGGAGGAATAAGCTCCATCTAACAAGCCTCTGGTTTTGCTTGACCCTGGAGAGAAAAGTCAGAGGGTTGTGGTCGGTCAGTATTTCTATCGGGTACCCAGAGCTGTTTACATAGAAATCAAACTGTTTTAACGCTAGGATCAACCCTAAAAGTTCCTTCTCACTTGTATTATAATTACGTTCATGGATATTGAATTTCTGTGAGTGGTAGCACACCGGGTGCTCCTCTCCGTGGTCATCCTGCTGAGTTAGCACCGCTCCCATCCCAGTATCGCACGCGTCTACTGCAATTTTAAAGGGTCTATCAAAACGCGGGGTCACCAAAATAGGTGCCCTGGATAATCTTAACTTCAACTCATCAAACGCCTTTTGGCACTTGTCAGACCAAACAAAGCGATTGTTCTTCTTTAGTAGGTCAGTTAAGGGGCAAGCTACCGTAGAAAAGTCCTGGCAAAACTTACGATAATACCCGGCCATTCCAAGGTAACTACGGAGTTGTTTCCTTGTCTGTGGCACTGGGACATTCTGAATAGCTTCTATTTTAGCATTTACTGGTTTAACCTTTCCACCACCCACTACATGTCCAAGATACTCGATAGTGGCATGTCCAAACTGACTCTTAGCCAGGTTTATTGTCAAATTGGCGTTATTCAGTCGTTCAAACAAGTGTCGTAGTTGACTGACATGTGTCTTGAAATCTGTACTATACACCACTATGTCGTCGAGGTAGGCATTACACTGGAAGATACCGCGAGTGAGGGTGTTTATAAGCCTTTGAAACGTCGCAGGGGCATTACGGAGTCCGAATGGCATGACCTTATACCTGTAAAGTCCGTCAGGTGTCACAAACGCGGATACTTCCTGTGCCCGTGGCGTCAAAGGAATCTGAAAGTACGCGGAGAGAAGATCAATTTTTG